>OY821517.1:179210363-180410363 GCA_963682025.1 Cordilura impudica
CAAATTGAAAATTATATGCTTATAGAGGTCTATTATTTCTAATAATATTATTAAATCATATAAAGGTTTTTTCCCTCCCATTTTACTTTAAAAATCATTAAAAAATAAAATAAAAACTATTTAATGTCTTTAGATCCTATGTATTATTTGTTGCAATATCTATATGTAAAGATAAGATCTCATAGGTAAATATCAAAATTTGTTAAAATATGTAAATAAAGGAAGAATATTTAATTGAAAAAAAATTAATAATAATAACTAGAAATATCTTCTTTTCTAAATTCTTTATTCGATTCCTAATATTTCGTCGAAGGTTACGAAATGGTGCAAAAATTCAATCGGTTTGCGGTTAAAGCTCCGTAAACACTCCTTTGAAGTGCTCAAACGGTTGCATTATGGTCGGGTGTGAGTAATCGCATCCATAGCTTTTTCATGTCCAAATATCCATGATGCCTACAGTCTCAGCCACCTCACGCATTTTCATTCTTCGATCGTTCAATATCATTCCATGGCTTTTATCAACGATTTCCGGCGTGACAAGCACTTTCGGGCGAACTGAACGTTCGGCGTCACTTATGCTGGTACGAATACAACGGAATTCAATAAACCACTTCTTAACCATTGAAATTGATGATGTCTAGTCCATATAGTACGAGGGCGGTCCAATAAGTCCGTGACTTTTAGAATGAAACAAAGTTTTATTTGCGAAAAAAAAAAAATTATTTTTAACATAATCTCCTTTTAGCTCAATACACTTAGTCTAGCGTTTCTCCAATTTTTGCATCGCTTCCAAAAAATGGGATTTTTCGAGGTCCATAAAATAGGCATTTTTGATCGTTAGGGCTAAATCTATTTCCTCCGAGCCATTTCTTTAGGTTTGGAAATAGGAAATAGTCACCAAATTCGGAGAATATGGCGGCTGAGGTACCAATTCGTAGCCCAATTCATGGAATTTTGCCATTAAGACACGATTACGTTTATGGTGAATTGAGAGCAAACGCGGCACCCATCTTGCAGACAGCGTTCTTAAACCCAACTGATCATTTTAAATCGAAACCACACTGCCATATGAAATGCCTAATCACGCACTTTTACTCTTCAATCCATATCGTGGATTTTTTCGACATTTTCGGTTGTATTGACCTCAATTGGCTGTCCAGAACGTTTAGCGTCATTTGTATTTGTGCGACCACAACGAAAGTCAATACACCACTTTTTTACCATTGAAATCGATGGTGCAAGGTCCCCATACTATTTATTAAGCTTTTCCTTTGTTTGATTGACGGTTTTTTCGCAAAAAATAATGTTTAATGAGCACTCGAAATCCACTTTTTTCCATAAAAAAAAAAACACGAGGAACTTACTTAAAATTTTACAATAGTCTATTAACTTGATGGGAGCATATAACTACGAGGGAAGTTCGAAAAGTCACAGACTTATTGATCCGCCATCGCATTTATCACGCCCTTCCTTGGTTTTGGTGATGGCTTTATGCCGGAAAAAAAAATTTCGAGGTTGTCTGCTTTCAATTTCTGTCAAACACAAAATAAATAACGCAGTTTGCTCAAATTTACAGTAGTTTAAACAGATGATAGCTGACAGGAACAGTGTTGATTATAAGTTAACTACGGGTGAAGTTCAAAAACTAACGGAGTTATGAAACTGCGCTCGTATTTGCGATCTCTAGGTTTACAGGGTATAACATGGACACATAGACGAACGGATTCTTCAAATCTTTTTAGAACAAGATTTTGGGATTTCAGTTAAACTTAGTTTAATTCTTGGTTTCTAATGCTTAAGTTAAATATTTTGAAAGTTATGTGTGATAAAATTTAAGTGATATCCCAAAAAACCCGACGTTAGAAAGTCAGTCTGTCCTTAAGGATGAAGATTATGGAATATGTAACAATATGAACATTAACATTGATATTTGTAGAAAACATAGGAAATCTACGACTTAAAAAAAAAATATTTTTTAACACGAGCTGCTCGGCCGCCTAATTTTAAAGAAGAAAAAATTCTATGATATATGACGATTCAGTAGTATGAAATACTGATTATTTTTAATATATTTTAAGACTTCTAGCGCTTGTTCTACGAAAATAGAAAATTGGCCATATTTTTTTTAGCAACAAAATGCACATGTTAGGTAACAATTCAACATTGGTAAAAATTTTTTATTGCATTTGCAAAATATTGTTACATTATAATAATTCCAATATGTAATTCAAACAATAGAAACAAAATTGAATTTATATTTTTCTATGGCTTACAAATTAAAGTATTACAAACAATACAATTTTTTTAATGTTCGTAATATTAGCGTTAATTGTTTTAGTTGTAAAAACTAAATCAATTACTAGGCTTTTTTCGAATCACAGCAAACATGATCATGTACTTCCAAAAAGAAAAAAAATATATGTACAGTAGCGGGAAAAAGTGAGTGAATTTGCAGCATAATGTTAGTTTAGGTGTCATAATATGGTAAATCTAAGGGAAAATTTATGAATAGTATAAATATTAAAAATAATGACAAGAAACTAAGTACAAAAAAAAAATAACTAAATAAAAAATACAAAAGCAAAAACTTAAGCCAAAACTATTCACTCTGTTCTGCAAGTTTTGAATAAACGAAACCAATGCAGGCTCTACTTTTCTGATCAATTCTAAAGTTATGACTGGCAGCTAGTCATCTACTTTCAGATTTTAGTCTTGTTATGTGCGATTATATTTTATAGTTTGTTGTCAGTAATAGCACTTTTGCACAATGAAAGGAAGAAAAAAAATGAGGAAAATCAACATAGACACCGAAAATAATATAGTAGCTCTGACTGAAAGTGGACACTCATCCAGAGAAATTGCTGAAATATTAAAAGTGAGTCTACGTACCGTGCTTGCTATAAAAAAAAACATCGACGATATGTAGCTTCTATACAGAATACTGGACGTCGCACAGTGGACCATATTTTGAGAAGGCGGCCAAAAATCATTTTTTTTTGTTACCGATTTTAAAGTTATGTTATTCATTTGAAAGTAAATACTAGTAAACCTCGGGAGCCAAAAAATTGCGACTATATCTCAACTATATCACATCGAACAGGGTCTTCGAAAATGGGCTTTCTCAGTATTTTGCTAATATTAAAAATTTCTTTTTAAATTTTTATTTTTGAATGACTGTAACTTTTTTGATTTAAAAGATTTTGAAGTGAAATAAATTTTGTATAATTTTGTGGCTTCCATACTATTAATGTTAAAAATGTAAAATCACTGAGTCATTCCGAAATTTAAAAAAGAAAATTTTTAAAAAAGGTCCAAATTTTCCGAAAATCTCCTACTTAATAGAGCATAACTCCTGCCAGTCAAAAGCAGTCAGAAAAATTCTTGCACTATTCTATAGTCCGAACCCTCCCCTATACTCCTATACCCCATTATACACCCGCCAGTTTCCGCCCGTGTGCACCAGAACAATTTTTATGACCCAAGGTTAGATATTTTCTGCAAAATTTATGAATACACAAGTTATCCACTATGTGATTAGGATATATTAAGTTTGAGGTGATGTTTGTAACTGCCAAAAATATTGGACCTTTATCCATTATTTATTACACGGATCGACTCAAAAACACTTTCTGAGTCGATTAAACGATGTCCGTCCGTCCGTCTGAGTGTTATGAATACAAAAGTTGGTCGTACCGGTGCACCGCGGTGTATTTTTTTGCGTGTCGGTAGAGTTGTTGAGATATAATGCGCTTAATTGTTACAGGTACATTTACATAGGTATCTTTCAAAAACGTTACTAGTTTGAGTTATATAGTTTAAATACCTAACAAAATGGGAAACAATTTAAATAACAGGTAATTGGTAAAAAAAAAACTATTGCGACATAGCCCTTTAAGATATGAGCAGGTATGCTTCACCTTTTAAAAGGGGTTAGGGTGTGGGTTTTTTATGCTTCTAAAAGTGGTAATAAAAGATAAAAATTTGTAAATGGTAAAAAAAAACTATTGCGACATAGCCCTTTAAGATATGAGCAGATATGCTTCACCTTTTAAAAGGGGTTAGGGTGAGGGTTTTTATGCTTCTAAAAGTGCTAATAAAAGAAAAAATTTTTATTTTACATAATTGCAAGAAAGAATATTTATCATAACGTTTCCACAATTATTATTCATTACAATTTGTGCAATGGCTAAGTACTGTTACAGAGATCTGGCAGATATTTATTTTCAACGAAATGATGTAGACGATGTAATTTTGCACATAGTGAGCAACGACTTCTTTAAGAATTGTAACCTAGAAGACATTGAAATGCACAAAGGAAAAATTACTAATTTTGCATCGAATTTGAAAAGACGGTACATTGAATGCTCTCATAGCAAGGCAAAGATGTACAAACGTTACCAAGACTGGTTAATAATGGAACTTATTTTTGAGAGTGCATCTACAACTGCCAATGAAACTGGAAAAAGGGTCGACCAGCAAAACCAATTGACGGATGTAGTGAAAGATCTCGCAGGCGCAAGCTGGAGAATATCAATGAAGAAATTTCTCAAAGAATTATTAAGGATTCATTTTTGCACCAAATTCAACCAACCCAAAATAAAAAAAATAAAATTGCAATAATTGAAAAAATAGTAGAAGCGAGCCCAAGGCGCACAAAGAGGATTTTGAAAAGCATTCCTACACCAATTGAAGATAAGAAATTTATGCTAGAAGAAGCGTTCTCCCTATTTTTGGATTTGAAATTGACCAAAAATCAATATAAGGAATTGCGGAAGCGAAGCAATGAAAAGAATTGTGGGATTTTTCCAGAGTATCGAGATTTAGTTTCTGCCAAAAAAGAATGCTATTAGTGTCACTTCAACATCAGCAGAAATAAAATTGCAAGATCTCCTTGAACATACTGCAGAACGATTGCTAAATACGCTTGATACTGATCATTTAAAAAAAATTGGTAATGGCAGCATTACTTTAATTTCTAAATGGGGATGTGATGGATCCTCTGGTCAGAAACAATACCAGCAATTTAATGCCGAAAATTCATCAGATGCTAATTTATTTATGGTATCTTTCGTTCCATTGCGCTTAACAAAAAGGTATAGCGTCTTAGAGCCGTCAACTAGTAGAGCAACAGAAATTGATATATGGAAAAATGAAATTCCTTCTCCAACAAAGTATTGCAGACCAATAAAATTTGCATTCAAAAAGGAAACCAAAGATGTCATAACTGAAGAAGTTCAAAAAATAAAAGATCAAATTAAGGAACTTCATCCAGTAATATTTAAATTTGATGACCAAGACATTGAAGTACATTTTAAAATGTGTCTCACAATGATTGATGGAAAAGTTGCACAAGCTTTAACTGGAACAAAGTCAACGTCAAGCTGCATTATATGCCAAAAGACATCAAGTCAATTAAGCCAACCCCCACCAGAAGACGATAGTTTTAAGGAAGCCTACGAATTTGGAATGTCCCCTCTAAGCGCAAGAAAAAAGGAACAAAGACTACAGATTATTTCGCGAGCACAACACAAGGAAAATGTCCAGATGTTGTATTTACTAATGAAGACCTTATCACTATTTTGGTGTGCACTTCAGATCCATATATGTCCAACATTCGTCAAAAATGGAAAACTACCTCTATTGAATTAGACGAAGAAGCTTACCAAGTTCTAGAAGATGAAAATCAAGGCTATTTAGAAGAAATTTTTACTAAAATTGGTTGATTTAAAGTACTTTTTCATTACACTAACAATAAGTTACACTTTTTGTTATATAGTTAAATAATTTTCTTGATTTAAAATTTATATATTTTGTAAATCTACAATAAAAATTGTTATATTTCATAAATTACCATAAAAATTGATATAGAAATATTTAAAGACAATAAAAAAAAAAATTTAACTAAAGCAAAAACATACGAATTTTTTATTGAAACTTCTCTATCTTGAACCAATATCAGGTAACTTTTACGTTCGCTGCTTAATAAATTATATTTTAACTCGGGATCTTTAAAAAAAAAAACAACCTTTGGCCCTTGTGCACATTAGGACTTAAAAGTTTACGGGGGCCAAAGTTTGGCATTTTCTGAAAAAATTAACTTAAAAAATTGTTAAAAAGTATTAGTTGTAAAATTAACTTAAAAAATAAGACATTATATTAAAAAAAACCCTTTTTTACCTTTTAACACTTCACTTTTGTACTAAAATTCAACTACAAATGAAAATGCATTTTAAACCCTCCGTAACTTTTTTTATTTTCCGTCGAGAATTACGTTTTATAACTTAAAGGCTAAAGTCTCACCTACCAAACAAAAAAAAAACCGCATATCAAAATTCCAATCCAATATATAAAGTTATAGATTTTTGACCGCCTTCTCGTCAAATGGTCCACTGCGCGTCGTCCTAGATTATTAAAAGATTCAGACGCGCGATTAAATGTACGAGAGATGAAAAAATGCTTTAAAAACACCCAGGAAAGCTGCTAGTGCTATAAGTAAACACGTAAGTGAATGGGCTGTTCGCGGAACACTTCACAAGTTTTGTCCGATAAGAGTATAAAAGGTCGCCTGAAATCTTGCACGAGCGTTGGACCATATGGGATCCGAAATGGATTACTTGATTCAATGAGACAAAAATTAACCGATTCCAGATGGAGAAGAATATATCCGAAGCAGATCTTATGAAGCAATTCAAAGCATTAAATCAAACAAACTTTCAAACATTTTTGAAGTCATCGAGTGCAAACTCCTTCTCATGTGCGGTTTATCGAAGTACTTACCGAAACTAGCAAAACCCATTTGGGTTTTCTAGTTTAGCTGCTGTTCGGATTCTATGGCCTCATGCATATTTTGGCTAAAGCTTGATTTTTCCGAAAAACATGCAATTTTTCTCATGTCTATATCTCGGTAAACAATTGGAATTTTGTTTTCATGTTTTCGGCACAATTGTAGCTATAGATCAGGAGAAAGAAAGTGTAAAACAAACTAGCCCGAAAAAGCTTCATCTAGTGCTTCAAAATTGGTTAAATGTCGAATAACATTTATCCACAAAGACCTCCTCTTTTTATAATTTTATTTCCATCAAAATAAAAAATATGAATTTTCCAGCTGTATTTTACATCGAAAATTCGAGAAATGTATGAAGAGTGTAGAAAAAGGAAAAAAATCATGAATCAATCAATATGCATTGAATTTGATACTCTCGGTGAAGCCTTGTGAAGTTGGTACCCTTGGGTTTTTCGTTGGTTGCTGAAGTCTATGATCTGAATAGCACATTCAATGGCATATTTCTTTCAGTGTATCATTCAAATCTATCGTCCTCCGCTACTTCGATGGCCTGCATCTTCATATTGGGATACCTTACGACTCTACCAACAAACTTTTGCCAGCAAAGCATTCAGATTTTTACTTTTGTATCGTTTTTCCATTGGTATGGTGACCTGATGGAATCGCTCTCCCTGTTCGTCCGATTCGGTGGGCAATTGATGTAAGAACTCATCAAAGTGGTGATGCAAAAAATTTAATTTCAATGTGGTTGTTTGTCAGCACGTTCATGAATCATTTGCTTTTAATTAATTTTTTTATATCCAGCATTTGCAAAATCTTAATAGAAATATTCCGTATATGCAAAGTTAAATTCCAGAGTTAACATTTTTTTTCGCTCCTTTCCAACTTTGGGCACTATATGACCATAAACCTGACCAAAATTCACTTGTTATTTTCCATATTGAAGCATTAATGTTTTTGCTGTTCAATTGTCATTCACTCACACATTCTTGTTGTTGTTTTGTCACATTAATGACAGCATGTGGCTACATGACATTTGTAGTGACTGCTAGTTGATAAACTAAAATCTCGAATTTTCAATGTAAAATACAGCCGGAAAATGTGAAAAAGCATTTTCCAGTATTACGATGTTCTGAAGAATTATGAATTTTATTATAAAATGGTGGAAAAATGTAGAAACAATGAAAATTTTTCGACATTTTAAGCAATTTTGATGCATTATTTTCGGATTAGTTTGTTTTACACTGTTTTTCTCCTAGTCTATAGCTACTATTGTGCCCAAGACAGGAAAACAAAATTCCGATTGGTTTCCGAGATATATCAGTGAGAAAAATTGCAAGCTCTTTGGAGAAATTAAGTTTTAGCCAAAATATACATGAGGCCATAAAATCCGAACAGCAGCTATATTAACAAAACCCAAATTACTTCGGAAATCACATACGAAAAGGAGTTTGCATTTTATGTGCTGCACTTTGAAATTAATGGAATTATGAATAAAGAGAACTATCTCCAAGTTCTTCAAACCAATTTACTGAATTTTGTGAAATAAAGCGCCTATACCGAGCATGAAGTCACTTTCCAACAGGACGGTGACTCCAAATATACGGCAAAGATTGTCCAAATGAAATAGCCAGCGCAAAGTCCAGACCTCAACCCGATAGAATATTTGTGGTCTATATTGAAGAGGCGATTGGGACAACACAATCGAATACAAACCAACATAGAGGAAGCCTATAGGAATCATGTAAATATAGAATGACAAAATAGTCCAAAGTGAATTTAAAGACAACTTGGTAGAAAGTATGTGGAAGCATATGAAAAATTTTATTAAAAACAATCGATTGTGAATATCGCAATGAAATGAATACCAGACATAAGTGCAAAACTGAGTTAACTGAGTTGCCTTTTGTTTTTGTATTGCATTATTTTATTTTTTTTTTTTTTTTTGTTCTGTTATCAGTATATTGAATATTAAAATTTTTGCTAATAAAATGAAGAATAATTGCTGAAGGTTTCATAAAATTTTCTTCATTATTCACCACTTGAAGTAAAAATATGCTGAACACTCACTTTTGCTCACTACTGTATATAAAACAATTAAACTTTTTAGTTGTTTTTAAGACAAAAATGTGAAAGGACTATGAGCATTATGTTTGGGGGAGGGAGAAAATACAAATGTTTGCAGATTTGAGCCAATAAAACTAAAAAATAAAATAAAAATCAAGTAAGATCTAGGCTGACTCAACGATGCCCTATTTCATGAGTTTAATGAAAGAATATTAGGTCCAATTAACTGGATATAGAACATGGGCTTAAACTAAATCTGGATGGCATTGTTATGGATTTTTATTCTGCAGGCTCTTTTTTGAGTACAGGTGGAAAAATGGAGCGATCTCGATCATAATTAGTAAAGTCATTTACTTTCTTCAAAAACATATGCAACCCTAATTTATATATATACGAGTATATATATATTTATCTATATATATAAAATTAATTTTCTGGTTGTTTGTTTGTTTGACCGCTATAGAAATTTGTAGTTTTCAACGGCTTTCTCTGAAATTTGGTACACACGATATCTGTACCCCAGGAAAGGTCGCCATATACATCTTATCGGCCACGCCTTCTTTTACGCCCACTTTTTGTATACAATTCGTTTTCTGTTTTTGGTATATTTGTTCCCTGCACAAATTTTAACTTTTCAACGGATTTCTCTGAAATTTGGTACGCACGCCTATTTTTATGCACACATTTTTTTAAATTTTTTACGGCTTTCACTCGAATTTTTTGCACAATATTTTCATATCCCAGGCAAGGTCATCATATATTTTTATCGGCCACGCCCACTTTTTTTAATTTCTATATACGCTTTTAGTGTTCGTTAACATATTTTAATTTTTCAATGGACTTCCCTAAAACTTAGTGCACAAATCTCTTTACTTACTATTCTTCACTTTACACCATAATGAAATAAATATTGTAAACCTATTACAAATATTTTTATTATATGAGTTGTAACACCCAAAATTAGTGCAGATTTATTTCGTGGGTGAACAGACACAGGTTGACTACCATTGTAGGATTACACCGATGAGGTTAATTCGTACAAATATTTCCATCTCGCCTTTTAAACCACATTGGAAGACAAAATGGTGGAAAAATAACTATTTTCAATTGTGACTTGCTCATGAAAGCGTAGCATATAGACTGTACTACCTCAAATGCAAAAACAGAACTCTAGAGAACCCGATCAGATCCAAATTCGAATCGAGTCTCAACGAGTTAGACAATCTGAGTCGAGAAATGCTGAAACATCTGAGCAAACTCAATAACGTCTTGAAGCCCAAAAATCAAGACAAGCTTTATTAAGAGAAGCGGAAACGTCTGAATCAACTCAAGTGCGTCTAGAAATCCAGCGGACAATCTCTTACGTTGGCAGGTATCAACTCCATGTTTTTCTCATAGACAATTATATGTCGCCTGGTTCAGAGTTGGGAACCAGCACAATCTTTTCATATATGCACCAGAAGCAAAAACCAGAAATGTTGTATATCCCAAGGCTCTAGAATAACTAAAATTCGTAACTTTTAGACATCATACACTCAAGATAATCCATGCATAAACAAAGTTAGTTGTAATGGTAAGCAGGCGCTGAGTACTTAGTCCCCAATGAACAAGTTCCCAAAAAAAAAATAAACTTATTCCCTAAAAAATTGAGGAATAACTTCATGATAAACAAATTCCCAAAATTTTTTAAAAAAGGTCCCCAAAAGAAATGAATAAATTCCCCATACTGCCCTCAATATCTGTCCTGCAGTAAACGTACTTAAAATCTGTATTCTTTTCAATAGCATCATTTCGGTGCGCGGAAGCGGCTCACGGACGCGGATGCGACGCGACACGCTCGCGGAACAAAGCTTAGCTAATATATCGGAATGATCTGAAAAATATAATTTGGCAATTAAAGTTGACAACAACTGCGCGGCAGCACTGGTGTGGCTGCCAAATGCGTGGGAGCGGCACGCGGACGCGACGCGCTCGCGAACACAGCTTCGTTAAAATACAGCAATGATGTGAAAAATATATTTTGGCTATTAAAATAAGTTGACGACAACTGCGCGGCAGCACGGGTGTAGCTGCCAAACGCGCGAATGCGGACGCGACTCGCTCGCGGAACACAGCCCAGTGAAAAGTCTTACGATAAAATTTTTCTACGTATGTGCAATAATTACTATACACGTACTATAAGCAGTTGCTTAAAGCAACCATGCGGCGTAATTATAAACATCGCATTCATTTTCCATTTCTTAAACATCTATAAATTTGACGTCTCTGCTCAGTGATGATCACTTATTGAATGAAGTTATTAAATTTTTAAAAGTTCTGCTTCCTTTAATTTGCAAACAATTCCGTTATATAGTATGATGTTTACAAAATAAATAAACTTACAAAAAAAACTTAAAGCAGTTTCACAGCTTTTTTTTGAAGAACTATTGCTGTAGCATCTTATAAAAAGATTTCTAAATTAAAAAAACGTAAACATTGGGGAATTTTTTCAACATGAACAAATTCTCCAATCCCATACAAATTTTTGGAAAAAAAAGTTCATCTTTTTGTGGAATTTGTTCATTGGGCACTAAGTACTCAGCGCATGGTAAGCGTAGTGAACCATTTTTCAAGTCAAGGGCCTTTGAATCCCGGGCAAGACCGGGTAACAACAGCTAGTTTTAAAATAGATTTAAGTAAATATCGAGAATCAGATTTATATGGGGACTATGACTAAGAATAGGGCTACAGAGTTTATGGTTGGACTATTGATTAATGGGTGTAATGCACATGCAGAAGACAAATTTTATCGAGATGATATCTGGATTCTAGGGCAATTTGAGTCGATTTCATAGGGTCATTTGTATGGGGACTAGCTCTGAACATGCACCGATTTTCCTAATATCTATAGTAATCGTGCTATGGCCGACAAAAGCATATTTAAGAAATTTCATCAGAATGTATTCATATTTGCTACATGTAGTTTGATTACAAGGAGGGAAAACGTTAATCCGACTCAGAAAGTGATTTTGAATCAATCGGCATAATTACAGATATGTCTAGGTCCAATATTTTTGGTATTTACAAACATTACAACAAACTCACTAAACCCTGATTACAGAGTGATATAGGGTATAAAATATAAAACGTGTAAATTTTTGACATTTGACTTTTTGACAATATTCAGTATACAAAATTTTTAAATACAGGGTGGCGCATAAGTAACGTTATAATTTAATTATTTTTCGTTTTTTTTTTTTTCAGATTTTAGTTTAAAACACTCAGCACAGCATTCGATTATTGAGTCACAAAGATCAAATCGAAATTTCTTTTATATTCGTAATGCAACTTGCGCTGCAACAATATACCGATTGGTTCGGCAACAAGGGGCTATCTGTGATCTACTGAATGCTGGAAGACCTCGTGCAGTTCGAAACGGTGCAAATATTTCTCGGATGCAAATAAATATTGAGGAAAACCCCGAAACTAAATTACACTTTTTCCAATAACAGCTTCAATTGACTTCAATAGTTGGCTTCAATACGCATTCAATTTAGTCGATATTCAAAATTTAGTTGGTATTCAAACACTTGATGCATTTCATAGAGAATCAATATTGTTTAAAGTTTAAATTTTTAATGGAAGACTAACATAGAAAATCAAGTTCACCTGCTTATTCAAATTAATCTTATCTGAGAAATAGTTAACTATTATTGATCTTTTGAAGATTTATTAACCATAAATTAACTGGAAAAGAAAAAGATTACATCCCATTATGTATCTCATTAAAACATTTTTTAATTATTTAAATCAAAAGTGAAGCTAAACTTTCATCGCGTTAAAAGTTTATATCACTTTAACAAGACACCTGAAAGTAAACGTAAATGTAAATGTAAAACGAACGGGAGATGAACTTGTTTTCCAATCGTTCATTCATGATTGTTTTTGGCATCCCCCCCTCAAAGTAAATATGTTTAATTCATTGGCCCCTTAGTTAGTTTCAATTTTTTTAGTTGTTCGTTATGCAGAAATGTAACTGGGGGATTTCATGTCAAGTGCACTAACTTTTGAAACCGATGATATAAATGGATCTAATGCAATTAAGATTAAATTTTAATAAATTATTTATCTTTTTATTTTTAATATTATTATTATTATACATTAATTTAATTATTATTAAAAATAAATAAAAAATAATTTTTCAACATTTCTATAGAAAAAAAGCGATTTTTTTCCTGAGGTTAACATATTCTGGTATTACAGTATCGAGGGTATAAAATTTTAGTTAGGTATGTTACATACCTTCGGAAAGGTTAATTTGTCTAGTTTCTCAGTATAAGTTTTATTTGTTAGTTTTTACACACAAATAGGAAAAAATTCAAAATAGTGCATTTGTGAAAAATTGAAAAACTGTTGACTTGAGTTACAAAACATTTATTTTGATAGATATCCCACTTACACGGTTTTTTTTTTTTTTTTGACCACCGATTACTGGGTATAATAAATACCGAGATCTATATAATAGTTTGAATCTTATGGCAATTTAATTCGATTTCATAGAAATCATTTGTATGGAGGTTAGGTCTGAACATACACCGATTTTCACTAATTTCAATAGCGTTCGTCAATGTTCGATAGAAGCTTATCTACAAAATATATTCATATTTGCGACCTGTAGTTTTATTACAAGCTTTACATAGACACAGACGGACGGACGGACGGACGTACATAGCTAAATCGACTAAGAAAAAGATTCAGAGTCGATCGTTACAATAAAAGGTAGATCTAGGTCAAATAATTTTGGTTGATACTAGATGGAGTAAAAACTCCGTGGCGTGACAAGTGTCAATATTTTTCTGTTTATTCAGTAGGACCAACTGTTAAAAAAATTGTGTCAAAACTTCATGATATTTCTTTAATTAGAAAAAAGTTACCGTTATAAAAATGAAGCTGCTTTTAAAGTTTGAAAAAAAAAATGGATTGCAAAGAGTTTCGTGTTTTAATAAAACATTGTTTTTTGATGGGAAAAAATACTGTCCAAGCCAAATGATGGATTGATAAACATTAAGGTGAAGTCCGAAAATGTAGTCCGAATTTAAACATGGTCGTTCGAGCACAAATGATGCAGATCATCCTGGTTGTCCAAATGAGGAAGTTATGGAAGAAGTGCATCAGGTTGTATTCAATGATCGAAAGATTAAACTGAGTGAGTTTGCTGGCATCATAAAGATTTCAACAGAGCGAGTTCGGCATACATATATTACATTATCATTTAAATATGATCATAGTATGCTTTAGAATTATCTATATGGGGGGTTTCATGTCAAGTGCACCAACTTTTGAAACCGATGTCTTCCGATTTGCACCAAGGTTAGTCCTATTGGATAGTAGTTTAGACACAATTTTTCAATAAGATCGGTCCAGATCTCTCTGAGTTAGAGGGGATCAAAATTTGACATTTTGGCCAAACAGGTTTTTTTCTCATCCATGTAACTTATTACCTATTGTTCTTAGAAAATTTTCTCCCAAACAGTTTAGATAGCTATTTCTTCAATATTTCGGAAAAAAATACTTTAAAAAAAAAAAAAATTTTGACTTTTTTTTTTGCTAAATTAAAGCATTTCTTGCCTTTTTTTCAAAAAGGGCATTTTTTTTTTCATAAGAAAGCTTATGATTTTTCCTTTAAGAGCTTTTTGGTCGCTTAGTGGGATGGGAGTGGGATATCTATCAAAATAAATGTTTTGTAACTCAAGACAACGGTTTTTCAATTTTTCACAAATGCACTATTTTGATTTTTTCCTATTTGTGTGTAAAACCTTACAAATAAAAGTTATACTGAGAAACTAGACAAATTAACCTTTCCGAGGGTATGGAACATACCTAACTAAAATTTCATAACCTCGATACTGTAATACCCAGAATATGTTAACCTCAGGAAAAAATCGCTTTTTTTCTATAGAAATGTTGAAAAATTATTATTTTTTATTTATTTTTAATAATAATTAAATTAATGTATAATAATAATATTAAAAATAAAAAGATAAATAATTTATTAAAATTTAATCTTAATTGGATTAGATCCATTTATATCATAACTATTTTTATACTTAATTTATTGTAGCTGATGAAGTATTTAAGTCTTGTAAATTTTTAAATACCCAGTCCTTCATCCAGCTTTTTTGTCACCTTTATTTCCTGCGTTTTTTTCAATCCTTTCTTGGCGTTACTAGGTTCAGCTGTTGATTTCGCTGCTGGTTTATTTGTTGTCTTTGGAAAGAAATCGCATTGAATAGAGGCAGAAAACTTTTACAACTTGAGTCTTCTATCGATAAGCGGTATAAAAGAATGGTATTGAGCGGTGCCATCGATTGTTATCGCAGCATCGAATATGCTCTTCAGTGTTTTCAATGTTTCCTGATGATCCTCTTTGCTACTAAAAACTATTTTAGTTTCTCTACAATAACTCTTTGCCCAATGGAATAAAGCAGTCGCATCTAAGATGCGATCTTGATGAGAGCACTGGAGGCTATACTTCGCTGCATTTCTTTTAAGGTTTGCTCCAATACCATCACATGCTCCTTTACCATGAGCAGTAGGATGAAGATGCCACTCAGCTGGCATTCCAAAATCTTTTTCATGGGCCATAAGATTTGCCAAGCTACTTTTGTTTTTAAAATGTTGACGAGCTCCGTCCGAAACGTAGTATACCTTCTTTACTGTAAATTTAGATTTTAGATATTTTAGTATTATCTTCTGGTACTCATAAACTGCAACGGTATCATGTTTTAAATCGTCGGATATGATTGCCATACTTTTGTGTTCCAGTTTTTCATCTTTCATGTAGTAAATAACTACTGTGAATATAGTTGCTTGGTCGTTATTGAAGTGGAATGCTTGTATGGCATCCTGAAGAACATATTTATAGTTTTCTGCGAAATCATATGAAATAACGATCTGTCAGTCTGAATCCAAGAATCAAATTTGACCTCCTCTATATATTCTCGATCTAAAGAGTTGATTAAATTTTCTTTGATAAATGTGGTTTTCGGGCAATTGGTACATTCACCTAAGTGGCAAGAAGTTGTTGTATTAGGACACATAGTCAATTTAAGGCAATCGCGATAATCGTGTAAATCTTCTGCCGAATCATCTGTTAAATACTTTAAGTTGATTTCCTTCAACATCAGTTTAACATTTTCATGGTAAATGCAAACGCATATTGTGTGAGTTCTGCTGCTTCCTACCAAAACGCAATGTTTTGGCCTTATTTGGGTAAATTTTGTGAAGCCAATTTTGACATCCTCGTGTTCAGATTGAAATGTTGCAAATAACTCTTTCAGGTTACAGAGAATCATTCTCTTCTGTTATGTTATGTAGGTATGTTACATACCTTTGGAAAGGTTAATTTGTCTAGTTTCTCAGTATAAGTTTTATTTGTAAGGTTTTACACACAAATAGGAAAAAATTCAAAATAGTGCATTTGTGAAAAATTGAAAAACTGTTGTCTTGAGTTACAAAACATTTATTTTGATAGATATCCCACTCCCATCCCACTAAGCGACCAAAAAGCTCTTAAAGGAAAAATCCTAAGCTTTCTTATGAAAAAAAAGCCCTTTTTGAAAAAAAGGCAAAAAATGCTTTAATTTAGCAAAAAAAAAATGTCTAAAATTTTTTTTTTTTTTTTAGTATTTTTTTTCCGAAATATTGAAGAAATAGCTATCTAAACTATTTGGGAGAAAATTTTCTAAGAACAATAGGTAATAAGTTACATGGATGAGAAAAAACACCTGTTTGGCCAAAATGACAAATTTTGATCCCCTCTAACTCAGAGAGATCTGGACCGATCTTATTGAAAAATTATGTCTAAACTACTATCCAATAGGACTAACCTTGGTGCAAATTTCATCCCGATCGGAAGACATCGGTTTCAAAAGTTGGTGCACTTGACATGAAACCCCCCAACTATTTATTTTTTACACATTTCATTCATAAGTTTAGTTTAGACTTCATAACAGCTTTAGCGTATAACTAGTGTAAATCTTTTATTGTAAGATAATGTACATACTTCTGTTTCAGTTCTGATTATAGTTCTTTTTTGAATTTCAAAATTATAAATTATGCTTTTTAGATTATTACGAGTGTGCGATAGATAAGAGTGTTTCTAATTTTATGCCCTGTTCGGTTAACGGACAAACAGTCAGACAGACAGACAGACGCACATCGTTAAACATATTTGCGAAATTGGTAAATATTGGTTTACGGTCAGACCTATCCACCATACGAATAACCCCTATAAAACCGACTCAAATTACCGTACGATCCAGATTTCGTATAGGTATCGGTCAAATTTGGTTTATCCATATTTGTTACAAACATAAATAAGAAGAACATTTTACTGTTTTCTTAGTTTTTCAGCTATAAGTCAAGAACTCAAATAGGGTGGGACCAAGGCCAATAGAAGGATATTGGACTCTTATAAGAGTGATAAAGAGCACAAACAAATTAGTCAAAAATACCACATTTTTTTTTTGTTCGGAAATGGTCTGTGTCCAGCAAAAAGATCACTAAAGGTACTATAATAAAAGGGTTTATCGGAAGTATTCCTGATAAACTTTAAATTTTCATACAAATCAATTAATTTTGCAACATAAAATATAATATGGTAATTAACTTTTATCAGTTTATTAATTTAAAAATGTGCGCCATCCTTAGAAGTACACGTGAAACAAATTATAGTGCGTGCCACAGCGAAGTTGAAGAAAGGTCATAAGTACTTGCCCCAGATCAATTCTCATGCACAGAAAAATAAATGGTTGAAATTCGGTTACCACTTAAAAAATATAACGTTTTGTTGAAATTTTTAAAAATTTAAAAATATTTAAATTATCTTGGCTTAAAATATTATTACCTACTTTCTTACAAAATGAAGGTACATATCTACCAAGGCAAATTAAGTTATGTTTACCAATCAAAGTATTTATACAAATTAGCAGATTCCAGCCCTCGAATTTCGGGTGCAATTTCTAGGAAATTTTAATTTTTCATTTAATAAATTATTGACTTTAAAGGTATGCTGTGTCCATAATAACTTTTCAATTCAGCACAATTATTATTGTGAATGTAGAAAACATACTCATTTTTTTTTTTGCAAACACATTAACAAATTTAACCCATTTGGACCCGGCGTACTCATATGAGGACGGTTCTTCATATGCCCATATAATTTAGTTTGTGCACGATGTATTCTGTTTATAAACGAATTTGCATTGGCAAAGAGTGTGACTTCAAAATAAAATATTAGCTTTTATGATTCAATGCTTAAAGTGATTAAAATTGTTGGTTGAATTTATTTCTTTGGTGACCTAGGTTATCGACCAAAGCTACGTAATTATTTTTTATATTTCCGTGGGTACTGTTATACATTTTCAGCCTGGTTTATTTACATACAGTATTTTTTTTCGAATTATCCTGAAATAGAGAGTATATGACAATGTTTGACCGAAAGGGGACATATTTTAGTATGGTGTCCCCGAATGGGTCCAATGGGCAGATAGCTAATATTTTTTCTTTACTTTTTGCAAGTGTGTTTCAGGCACACAGCTTCTATATATATTGCAACACCTATAAGTAGATAACAGCAACTATATATATATCATATGTATTATAGCAAGTTATCTTCAGTTAGGGGAATCCCCTTTGATTTGAATTTATAACAAGTTAGTTTTCGAAGTTGGAAAATAATTAGTTGTCATAAGGTTTTCATACATATTGGTAATATTACTGACTTCTTAACAATGGCGAAGCGATCGTTTAACTTCTTAAATAATTATCGAGCCCTTGAGGAAGCTATTGACAGCATTAGTTATGACTTAGTGACGATTCCTCCCGACCCGAGTATTCACACGGATGAAGAAGAAGGTGATGAAGATAACATCCAGGAAACCGGTTTTTCGCGTGACATCCCAGGGAGAGTTGAAGTGATTGAGTATAGAAACAATAATAAATGGGATAGCAGTGATGATGAACCCTTACAAAGATTCTGCAAATTAGACACGAAGGAACCACGTTGGCGTAAATGTAACGGTTCCTACACAAACAAGTACTCAGGGAAAACAATGTACAAAAGCGAAAAGAAAATATTGAAAATGAGCTCACAGGTCAAACACCAGTCAACATTTTTGAGAAACTTTTTGATGAAGAATTTTTTGACATGATCATCCTGAACACAAAGTTGTAGGCTTCACAACACAATAATCATAACTTCCAAATCAGTGTGAATGAGCTCAAAATATTTTTTTAGTATTCTACTCTTGAGTGGATATCATTCACTTCCACGAGAGCGATTATACTGGAGTCTAGATGAAGACTGCAGTATTGCAATTATTTCAAAAGCAATGTCTAGAAACAGATTTATTTATGCTTCCGGATCCCTCAATAAGATGTTTAAAATACGACCTCTTGCTGATTTGCTAATCAAAAAGTTCCAGCGGTGGGGCGTATTTCACGAAAATCTCTCAATAGACGAATCAATGATAAAATATTTTGGACGTCATTCAGCAAAGCAATTCATAAGAGGCAAGCCTGTACGGTTTGGATATAAAAATTGGATGATTACAAGTGCAGATGGTTATTGTTATGCTTTCGACGTATATTGTGGGAAATCAGCAGGAGAAACAAGTAATGAGCCGTTAGGATCGAAAGTGGTCAAGAACTTGTTGAATAAAGGAAATGTTGCACCACATGAGCATATCATATATTTCGACAACTTTTTCACCAATCATGCATTGCTGCGAGATTTACCTGAAGCTGGTTATCGTGCTACCGGTACCGTGAGGGAAAACAGAACCAAGAAATGCCCACTTGAGTCTATCACGAATATGAAAAAGGAAGATCGTGCAGAATTTGACTACCGATTTGATACAGCCAATCAAATTTTGTTCGTGCGATGGCTTGACAATAGCGTATGTACCATGGGTACAAATTACGATTTTGTTTATCCCCTGGGCAAGGTGAAAAGATGGAGCACTTCAGAAAAACGAAAGGTAGACGTGAACATCCCTTTTGTCTTCCAGAACTACAACAAAGGCATGGGAGATGTCGATCAAGCTGACCAATCAGTTGCAGTACACAGATCAGCTGTACGAGGCAAAAAATGGTGGTGGGTTATATTTACATATAGATTTGTCTGTGGCTAATGCTTGGCGTCTTCATCTGTTGACTGCCGGAGATAATATGGACCAGCTCCAGTTTCGAAGTATAGCCAGAAATTACTTTAGATGTTTAGACAGTGAAAAAGCTGATGGTAGGCGGCGCAAGTCTTCATCAGGGGGTGTCAGGTATGAATCTAGATAATGTTGGGCACTTCCCTCAAAAGCTGACAAGCCAACTACGATGCGCCGTATGCCACAGTAAAGCCCGTTTGCAATGTAAAAAATGCATCAAAACACTCTTCATCGAAAAGGATGTTTTGAAAACTTTCACACATAAGCCCATTGGCCCCATTTGAGGACAGACATTTTTTTCCAGAACGAAGATTTATTTTTTTTTTTTATTTTTTACTGTAAAATGTTTAATTAGCTTCTAACAGCTACTCAAATAGTTATTTTCAAAATTTTTCTTCTAGTTTATATTTGGGTCCAAATGGGTTAATAAACACACACTTAGCATTGTATAATTTTATGTATGTGTTAGTAGCAATTTTAAATGAGCATAACTCCAAAATAAATTAAAAATTTAAAAATCTGTAAGTCTGGGGGACAGTTATAAAGAAATACCTTTCTAATAAGACACGTTTGGTCAAAATCGGGAGAAAACTGTTGAACAAATCATCGGTCACAAGAAATCGCCTTACCTATTAATATTATATAGATTATTAAATGACTTAATTAAGGCAGCCTTATTTAAATGAGTGATAATTGTTGCAAATTGTTCCATTATAACAACATATTTTATATATAAAATATATTAACAGATATTGTTATAAACTTATATCCTGTTTTGGTGTTTTAATAGAAAGAATGACTCGTACTCCGTTATAAATACCAAAAATATGTACTGAAAGGATTACTCTACGCAATTTTAAATTTATTTGTTATTTCTGGAAAAATATATAAAAAATTGACATTTTAGGAAAATGAAATAAAACAAAATGTCAAATGATACATTTTCAATTTTGTTGAATGTTCTTAAAAGTGTGTGCTCGTATATAAAGTGCTTTAATGTAAACTGTATGATTGGGTATGTGGATTCTTTTATTATTGTAATTATTGTAACAATATTTCAGCAAGATTTACTTTTGTAGAATTTTTTCTTTTAGAAAATGTATGCCACAATGCAAAATGGAATTGCAACGTTTCCGCGCTACTCGTCTTTACAAACGCAACAGTTTGTCAAAGCACCAAAAGACAGTCAGTCACCCGTTTCTATTGTGGTGTACTCTGACATGTCTGTTTAATTGTCAAGTCTCTCAAAAGCCAAATTAAAATGTTGTCAAGGTTTTTGGAAAGAAAGGCTGCCGTGTAAAGGTACTGAAGAGTCTACCGGTAAATCTAAGAAATTCTTTTGGATCTCGTCATAAAATAAGTTTGGTGTAGTTTTTGAGATTTGAGTTTTTCTGTGGTTTAAATTATAATTACAAGAATATACAAAATTAAAATATGTGTATAGAAGGCAACATTGATAAAGGAAGAAAAACAACAACAATTACCTAAATAGTGGTAGATATGTTTTTTAGATTCGTGAAATGTTGATTAACTAAAATGTAAATGTATGTAATTTTTTTTAGCAAGTAAAGCAGCGTTCACACTATGTGTTTTGCTTGTCTTTGTCTTATGTTTTTAGCACATGCAATTAGTACACATAGTGTGAACCCTTTCAAACATTGTTTATGTACAATACATGTGGAAAGTCATATGTAAATTTTTTTTAATTAGAACAGGTTCTATTTTGACATGGCAAAACATATGAAAATACAACACTGCTTGTGGCGAAAAAAACAGAGTAAATTAAAAAAATTAATGTTAAAAGAAAAATAAATTTTTAGATAAGAAAAATAAATTGTTTAAAATTAATAGCAATTACAAATATATTAAATATATAACTTTATTTTTAACAATAAATTTTGTAAATTTACAAATTAAAAATCAGCTGTTGTAAACAAAACAAACAAGCAGAGGTTATGTCAGGCGCAATTACATATGTACGTTTGAATGTAAAAATTATGAATCGTATGTAAATCGGTAATTTTGACATACACACGGAATTACATATGGATCGTAAAACTGACTTTACATATGGAAAATGCATATAGTGTAAGCACATCTTTGTATGTTTTTTATTTTATTCATAAATTCGAATTGAAAATTAATGAAATTAATGAAAAAAAAATAATTTATATTGTCTTCATATGTACTGCATTTACTGCACTTTTTAAATAATAAATGGTTGTGACAATCAATAAATAAAATCTAAATTCCATAGTATCAACTAAATTAGACAGTTTACGGTTGCTTGGATAATATAGTTAGCAGTATGCCAAACAAAATGTACTTTTTAATTTTCAAGCTATGAATGCCGAATTATTTTTAATGCTTCGGAGGTAGAGTCAGCTACCTTAATTGCTAATTATAGTGTCCCTTACTTGTTCTAAAACGGAAATTTAGGGTGGCCTTTAAAACTTGGATTTTTTTAAACTTTTTATGAATTTAACGCAACATTTATGTTAACAGCTACAAAATTAATGTTTTTATTTGTTGCATAGTTAGTTTGGGTAGTAGTTTTCCATTTTCGGATATTGTTGCAATTATACACTGAGAAAAAAAAAATGGCAACAACAAAACTTGGAAGTACGAAAATACTACTGCCAACATTTAACGCGGCAAAAATTGGGCTGAGTATTATGCTTTGAAAGTTAGTGGTGCGCGACGATCGCATTTTTCGTTTACAAGAAAATTTGGAAAATGTTTAAAAAAAGCGAAAAAATTTAAGAAAATTCGTTCTTTTCACTTTCATTCACATATAACTTTTGAAGTAGGAATGTAATCTTCAAGCACCACCACAGAATTTTAGATATTATAGTCATCAACAACTGTGTTGACTTTCAAGGCATAATATTCAGTAGAGTGACCGCAACTTATATGGGCAAAAAAAATGTCGGAATCTTGTTAGTCTTAGCCCCACAAAACGAATCCCCTTTCCAGATATTGGGAAAGCCAAAATTTGAGCCCGATTAAACGGCGTTAACACGTGGCGCTCGTCGCTCAAAATTTGAAAAAAACGAATTTTTTGGCCAAAAAGTTGACGTATTGAGCCATAACTCGAGAACGGTAAATAATAAAAACACGCACGATATCACAAAAGATAGCTTATTTTGTTCTTCAAAATTTATGTTATGAACAAAATTGTTGTAACTCTGAGTCAAACCGAGTTACGGCAGCCTTTAGCTCCGAAAACGTGCCTTGGTGCCACCAGCAGCATACTTCATATATTATGTTATTATGTGATAAATTTTTAATTTTAATTAATTTATTTAATTTTTATTTTATTTTTGTTTTTATTTTATTTTTATTTTTAATTAATTTATTTAATTTTTATTTTATTTTTATTTTTATTTAAATATATAGAAATCAATTTACCTAGACTCTGAAATGGCATCCACATCAGGTGTACAAAGCCGGTCCAAGGATAAAATATTTCTTGTTGGCTTTCCCATTCACCAGATCACAGGTTATAAACTACCCTCAAATCGACAAGTTTTGTGTGCTTTATTTTATAATTTACGTACTGTAAAATTAACTCTAAGAGAATCAGCAAAACTTACTATACGAGAGGTGTTAATATTTTGGCAGAAAGTTCGAATCCCGGCTAAAGATGAGCAAAATGCAATAACAAAGCTTGAAAAACTTCACGTCGAGTGGAGAATTCTTCAAAAAGACAGGAAGAAAACATCGGAAACGATCAAAAACAAATTTAAACAGTTTGTTGAAAAGTTAGACGATATTTTTGATATTGCTCGACAAGATGCCTTTACTCTGATGAAATCGGAAGTAGATAAGGCTTTTCTCGTGAAACAGAGGAAGAAGGGCCGTCCAGGTTGCATGTCTGGAGTAGATCGCAAGTTATCTAGAGCTGAAGAAATCAAGGCGCAAAAGGAACTTGAAAGAATTAACCGACAAATCCAAGAAGAATATTTTGATATTGGTGAGTTTTTTATATTATTATTCCAATTTATTATTATTATTTTCTTGATGCTTCTTAGGGACGGATGATGAGTACAATTTCGGAGAAGAAGAAGACACTCAAGAGGACATCATCTACCAGGAGCTTGAAAACTTGGAGGCAATGGACATCCCGGAAGAAGCTGCAGAAGATCTACGTCCACCTGATAGAAAAAGGATGAAAGTTTCGTATGCAAGAGGCGTTCACGAGATTTTAAACATGAAATTGTCAATTTTGTTAGATCGGTGTAAGGTATCCGACAGAAATGCCACACGAGAATTTTAATAGCTACACTAGAGGCACTTAACCTTGACCCTCTTAAGTACAAAGTCTCCAAAACTTTATTACATACTAGAAGGAAAATGTTCAGAGAACAGTATACTAAAAATATTTTAGATAAAGTAAACATTGCAGAAAAAGAGGTCGTGGTTGTCCGCTGGGACGGTAAACTTTTACCGGGCGTTTTAAAAAATGAGCAATGTGAGCGAATAGCTATTGCTATTTCATACGGCGGTAAGGAACAACTGCTGGGAGTTCCTGTACCAGAAAACAGCTCAGGAGAGGATCAAGCACTTGCCGTATATGAATGTCTTCCCAACACCGTCAAGGCGATGTGCTTTGATACTACAGCATCCAACACTGGAAGATTTAATGGAGCATGCGTCATATTGCAGCAAATGTTAGGAAGAGAATTACTGTACCTAGCTTGCCGTCACCATATCTTCGAAATTATGTTAAAAGGCGTATTCGACACAAAAATGGGTTCAACCACGGGACCTCATCCAGACATTTTCAAAAGATTTCTCCTTGCGTGGCCCAAGATAGACAAACAAAAATATGACACAGGTATTAGTGACAATCTAATACAAAAGCAGCTATCTCCAGAATTAATTGCACATGTTACTGCTGAATTCAAAAAGAAATTAACTGAGAACCATCCAAGAGATGACTACAAGGAGCTGTTGCAGTTGCTTCTCGTATTTGTAGGATCACTAGACGGCAATGTTGTGGGTTTTAGAACTCCAGGCGCCATTCATCACGCCAGATGGATGGCAAAGGCTATTTACTGCTTTAAAATATTTATTTTTCGGCGCCAATTTAAGATGTCTAGAGGAGAACAAAGTTCTGTAAGTGCTATTGCTGTTTTTCTAGTTAAAATTTACTGTAAAGCTTGGTTCAATGCTCCAAAAGCTCATCTAGCGCCAAAGCAAGATTTAGACATTTTGCGTAGTCTATTAGCCTATAAAGAATGTGACAACGACATCGCAGAAATAGCACTCACTAAATTTTCGAATCATTTGTGGTATTTGAATACAGAGTTGGTTGGATTGTCGTTCTTTGATCCCACCATTACAGACGATGAAAAGTTATTAATGGCTAATAAATTGCTCAGTAGCACAGATGAACCATCAGAGCACGCTAGGGTTGTAAATCCAAAAGTTAGGAAAGAAAAGTTAGAAGAGTTGGTTGATGGAGGATTAATTAATTTACTTTCCAAAGAAACGTTTAATTTTTTTGACCGATTTAATATAAAAATAGATTTTCTTAGACAAAATCCAAACACCTGGCCTCAAAATAATAACTTCCAAGAAGGATTGAAAATAGGCAAAACATTAAAAGTAGTATTAAATTAATAACTGACTTCAACGACCTTCTGGCAAAAGATGAAGAACAAAAGCAATATGTCCTGCAAGTTGTAAGCAAATGCCGAGCATTGTATCCCGACGTTTCAAAAAGTACTTTAACAAAAGCTCTAGAAAAAATTGGATAACTATGTAATATTATCGAATATATCCCTGATTTTTATATATTACAATAATAATAATAATAAAAATGTTCTTGAATTTAACTGTATTACTTGTGTTTTTTATTACATTTCTACTTTAAACTCAAAAATATACCAAAAAAATTAAAAATTTATCACATAATAACATAATATATGAAGTATGCTCCTGGTGGCACCAGGTCACGTTTTCGGAGCTAAAGGCTGCCGTAACTCGGTTTGACTCAGAGTTACAACAATTTTGTTCATAACATGAATTTTGAAGAACAAAATAAGCTATCTTTTGTGATATGGTGCGTGTTTTTATTATTTACTGTTCTCGAGTTTTGGCCAAAAAATTCGTTTTTTTTTTCAAATTTTGAGCGACGAGCGCCACGTGTTAACGTCGTTTAATCGGGCTCAAATTTTGGCTATCCCAATATCTGGAAAGAGGATTCGTTTTGTGGGGTTAAGACGAAGAAGATTCCGACATTGATTTTTTGCGGTCATTCTAATATTCAGCCCAATTTGTGCCGTACAAAAAATATTAAAGCCTATTTTCGGCATATATTATTCATTCATTTAAAGAAACGGGTTCAGTAAATATACCTATATTTCATTTACTGTTGTGATAAGGCGGCAGTAGATAATCTAGCCTGCACCCTATGCATGTTTATTAATTACCAATCTCTTATTATCTGTTTTCAAATGATTTACTAAATAAAAAACAAACGAAAAAAGTGAGGTCAACAGTCGTTTACTTGACTTTCAATTAATCAATAAAATAGATAATATGCAAAGTTGTCATTACCTTGTCTTCCTCAAATTATATCCTTGCTTTTTAATTTTTTTCCTCTGCATTTTATTTAAAAAATCGTTTAAAAATGTATCAAATTTGTAAAGTTTCTTTAAATTGTTTATATTATCTTTATATAACAGTAGTTTAAAATGGAAAAACGATTTGAATAATAGTGATGTGTTTGACTCTTTTAAACTATTTATGGTCAAAAATATTAATGCGCAGTGTACTTACAATAAAGATAACATTTTTGAATTTTAAACGAAGTAGAAGGTCCTCTCGAAAGAAGAACAGAGCTAAGGAAATTTGATTACTTTAAATTGCAATGCACCAAAAAGTCTAAAGAGGTCTTTTTAAAGCAAACAACAATATCATTGAATCAAAACAACATGATATTGCTATCTACAAGATGTTGGAAATGCCAGTCAGTTATACTAAAATCGTGGAAGTAATGCGGCTTGTTAACAGAAGTACTTCCCTTAGAACAATTTTTCGATTAAAGGATAAGTTTAATTATTTGGTTTAATTATCAACAGCTAAAATTCTAACAGCTAGAAAGCTTTAACAGCCATAATGGAGAACGAATTCCATGAAATCTTAATCGGAATTGAAAAAGTACCTACGAAAGGAACATATTATCAGCTGCAAGTGTTGCTGAGCTGTTTAAATAGAATGGACAAACTCTTGCATTCTGCAGGAAATTTAAAAAACTATTTCTGATGAAAGTAGAGACATGCCTTGCTGACAGTGCTGCAACTTCCGCTGCCTTTAATAAATTGCTGAGTGCAGAGAGACTGAAAATCGCAAACGAAAATGAATTGGCAGTGCTTAAAGAATTGCAATTAAGGTATTGCTTTGTACATGCTTCTAACAATATTTCCAAAGACACTATTGAAGCACTCAGTAATACTTGCAATGAGTTTGTTTCCAAAATCAAAAACATTGCAAAAGCTATGAATTTGAAAAATGTTGCTTATCACCCAATATCCGCTGATTTCAGAAACTTTCAGACCGAAAAGGAAATTTCCCACCCAAAAAACATTGGGGATTTGGCAGGCCACAGGTTCATGTTTTTATCTGATTTAGCTTGGCAAATATTGCAGTTGAAAGATTTGCTATTTCAGTTTGTACAAAAATATCCTGAAGTGTACACTGATGCGAAAATGATTCATGATTATATTACAGACGCAATTTTCTGTATCAACTTGAAGTCTGTGTACTTATCCACGCAGCTTGCATTGAACCACTGAAACATATTAGCACTTGTAAATCAATTGTGGCTTGTGATCATCTTACTTTCAAGGATGTGCTGTATTAAATGTTCGAATATTTAGAGTTCGAAGATATAAATAAAATATCGTTCTTGAATTTAGTTCGCCACAAATTTCAATTTGCTTTTAACACAGAAAAGATGTTAACATTTTCCAAACAGTTTTAGCGGCTGCGAAAGATTCAATGTTAAAAAGATATATCGATAAACTTATGGATGCTGTATACTCATTCCACAGTAATGTCAATGTGGTGAGTGCTTGCGATGGCGAAGAGGAACGAGGATATGGCACCTCATAAAGAAATATACACCCGATGTCAGCAAGTAAAAGCGCGGCAAAGCAGATGCATTCACTTCCTTTTCGATATTCTGCAGTTCCATCCAACGAAGCAAGATATGGAAAATGGTGTAAAAATAATTAAAAAGGTTTTTCAGGCAAATAAAAAATGGAATGCTGAGGAACGCATAAAGAGATTGGAAGAGATGGAGAGCAAACAACAAGCAAATAAACATTTTGAAAGGTTTAAATTATAAATATCACGGTGAAAAAGGTTGGCAAACAACAAATTTGGATTTAGAATCCCAACTCAAAGAAAAACTAAAGAATTTATACTCTAAAAATTTAAAGAATAAAAATAGCTTGATGTTTTTAAAATTATAAATCATAAAGATTCTGTTAAATACAATTCTATTAAAATAACTAAAAATTTATTAGCAAAACTAAAAATGTAAGTTTCGTATGTACAAAACTTTAATGATGAATTTAAGTTACATACATATTTTAATATAAATTTGAAACTATTTCATTGTCTTATTGTCTTTCTAATTGCTTAATATAGGTAGTACAAATTATTGCACCTAGATGGCGCAAAATTCATTTTTATTGAAAAATGCAGCAAAACAATGTACTTGCAAATATTATGAGTTCACAAAAATACTCGCCAATGGATTTTGTACAAATCAAACATCATTTGGTCGAATTCTGGAAATTTAAAGGTCAAAATTTTGATTTTCTTCACTAACCTAAAAATAACGGTTATTTTGTAAATAACGGAATCATGAAAAAGTTTCACAACAAAAGTTGCTGAAGCCCTAAATAACCAGTTTCAAAAATAAAAAAAGTTCTTTTTCGCAAAAAGTCGATTTTGGCATATTGCTAAATATAGTTCAGTATTCATAACAGAATAGTGTAATTGTATATGTGATTATCAAAATTCGGCTGCCACAACGAATTTGTTTTCTGTGTGCAACAATTTCAATAGAATTAGTCCTATTAATTGTTGTTTTTAAAAGGGTATTTAAATATACCCTAAAAGCTATAATCGTTCACAATTTAGTTTTCGAAATTTTTTTACCGACATCTAAACTTTTTTTATTTAATCAAAAAAGAAATATTAAATGTTTATGAATTTATAATCGAAAATATAAAAATGTTCCATCCATTAAATTAATGAGCTCATAGTTATTTTCAAACGTTCAACTATTTTAACTGACACTACTATCTTCAAAATTTAAAATCTATAGACATTTCTAATTTTTTAGCCAAAATTAAATTTACTTCATGTAGAAAGTTTAAAGTCACATGATCGAACGGTGAATCACACACTTGGTTTGTTTGTGTACAATTTGTTTACTAAGCCTTAAATATTTTGGGAAAACCCATAAAATCGCGATACCCCGCGAACAAAACTACACTAAAAAATCTACATACATAATATTTTTTTTAGATAAATATACATAAATATTGAACTCACATCATGGAATAAAGATTCTCCATGTCACGTGATATATTTGATACTTGTTGAATGTTATATTGAATCTTTAAAACGAGAAAAAATGTAAATAATTTTTTTTAATAGTTTGAAGACCTTAATAGAATTGTTTAGTTTTATTAATTAATGGCAGTATCAATAACAATGCAAATCATAGCAAAAGTTTAAATGCCACTAGAAACGTTGAACATATTAGTGCATACAACCAACATTAACAAAACTTTATAAATAAAAAAAATGATAATGAGGGCAACAACAACAACAACAACATAGCGTTAAAAATAAACAAGCATTAAATCCATAACAGTCTGATAGATGCCCATTAATGTCTTCATTAATAAACAAAAAAACAACAACACACTTCAAATACGACAAAATTCCAAGTAGAGCGTTTATTTAAAAAACAAAGCGGGTGAAGATTACAACAAAAAAAAAACTGAACTTTACGAAAAATACTTAAAAAAAAAAGACTACAAAAAACACTTTAAAAAACACTCTCGACCTGACCTACGACAACATTAAGCAAATATTTTGTAAACAATGGGGTGTCTGTCTGACAGTCCGTTTGTTTAACTGTCTTCGAGTAGCGAGGTGATAACTAAATGGCACCAGCATGTGTTTGGTAAGAAAAAAAAAAACAACAAAAAATGTAAACAGAGAAAAAGCCGGCTACATTAAAATTATAGAGTTGTAGTTCGTTTACTCTCAGTTTTATTTCATGTCGATAGTACAGTTATGTTTTTATTTCAATTTTTACGACCAGAGAGTGAGAGCTAGACTTTGAACCAGTTTGTTACGATCTCTTTAAACCAAAGCATTCACTTTTATTTATTAACATAAAATTTAAGCCACATTTTATGTCTTTAAGTATCAAAAATTATTTACCACTATAGTTTAAAAAACAGTCTTCTGTCGATCGTTGTATGGTTTGGTTTAAATCCGTAACAAGGAAATATTTCAAATCGCTCGAATTTAAATAAATGAAAAAGCAAAAAGAAAAGTGAAATTGTTAGTGGTGAAAAACAAATGATAATTTCAATATAAAAAAACAAATATTTAATAACTTCATTTAATATTTTTGTAAATTTCCATAAAATTTTTAATAAAAAAAATAAAAACTTGATGGATTTAAAATTTTGTTATTTTTGTCTCAGAGTAAAAGCTAATAAAAAATCTCGTAAACTAAACAAAAACAACAATAAAAAATAAATATATTTTCCCGCCTGAATCTATTAAAATACAAATGAAAGTGAAATACTAAGAAATTAAATATTCTGGTTTAAGATTAAAGAACGATTTTAAAAATTTTGTAACTTCTAGTCTGACAATTTTTTTTTTTTTTTTTATTTCATGTTTAGGTGCCTAATTTGATATACTAAAATGAAAAAATTTGTAAGCCAATTTCACTAACTTTAAATCCGCTATGCTTAAAGGTAGCACACGAAACAGTTTTCAAAAAAACTGAATTAAGAATGTTATTTTGGTATAAAGTATAAAATGAGTGACATCGGGAGACATTTGAAAAAGAAAATATAATTAAAAAATTGCTCTGTTTATGGATTAATTTGAGTTTTAGCTGCCGTTAAGACCAATATCAGAAATTCTATATTAAAGAAAAATCAGTGTTTTCTGGACAGTCAATAAGAAATGAACTCTTTTGTAAACCCTGCTTTACCAAAACAGTTTTTAGTGGTTTCAAGTGATATTTTGTTCCAATAAATATGCATCTACAAAATTTCTGATTGTTGAAGTTTTGTGTGATACTAAAAAGAAACTATTTTCAAATTTTTCAGATTATATGACTGGGATGTTAAAAAACATTGTCCAAAAAAATTAGAAGACTCCTTTTTTATTTGATATTTTTCTATCAAAACTCAGCTGTGAAATTTTCAGTCGGCCATACACGCATACACAGACTAGAATTTTTAGGATTTTAGAGACATTTTGTACACTGAGGCATTTTCAAGTTCAAAACAATCACGTTGTAAAACAAATATTCTTTCTTATAATGAGCGTCCGCTTATTAAAGCCTTTTTGACAACAACAAAAAATGAATTTTCTTATCCATAACCGATAAAATCGTTTACTTATAATAATTTATTTTGTTTGTGACCATTAAAATTTGTTGGGAAACAAAAATTTGTCCTCTCAAGGAAAACGATCTTATCATTTGTTAAAAATTACAGGTCTTGCCACAAGGCAAAATTGTCTTTACAAGAAATTAAGTTCATAATTCTATTTTCTCATTCGCTAAGAATTAATTAAAAAGCTCAATTATCAAATCTTTTAATTCAATCAATTTAAATCCGCAATTGAATAAATTCATAAGGCAAGGTCGTCTTGGAATTTTATAATGACATGATAATAGACTGCAAAAAATTAAAAAATGTGTGCACTTTAAGTGCGAGTAAACTTTTTGTATTTTGTGGCTAATTCGAAATTTTGTATATGTATGCCTTTCTTGGAAGCAGTATAACAATTTCGACTATACCTTGAGTTTAGGAAGATAATAATAAATACCATAAATAATGTGCGCATTGATTGTTTTCAAATAAAATTAATGCTTTAAGCGAATTGCAAATTTGAAAAATGTGAACAAATTAAAACAAAAATTATAATGATTTTTTTTTTCGTGCATAGATAACCAGATAGAAGCAAAATTATTATTTTTTTTAATTTTTCTTTGTTAATAATATATTTACAAATTAATTATGCAAACTATGGGCCACAAATATATATTTTAGGATAGAACGACAAAGCAATTATTCGATTCCACTTTGGATCTAAGCGGCATCTCTGCAAATACATAGATGGTTCCCGCTATTTTAAAAATGAAAAAGGTTTCACGACATATTTTAGAATAACTTAAGAACAATTTGTTCGATTTTGTTAAATAAAAAATCTGAAAATCCGCAGCTAAATTACCTCCAAGTTACTTCTTCACTGTATTTTAATTAGCTCAATCGTTTCGGAAAATTTAAATTTTGTTGTTGTTTTAAAATTCATAGAAAATCTAAAACGTCAATAAAACAAGACGTACTCGTATTTTATTAAAATCGGTTGACAAGTTTTGATTTAATTCACAATTTAGTGATGGCATTTCATTTAGATAAAAAATTTCTAAATGAATATCGATAACAAAAAGAAGAATACAATTACATAATTATAAAAACACGAGTTAAGAAAATCGTTTTGTATCGTTTGGAATGTTCGTTGCAACAGTCTACACTTTTACACTTTTCATTACAGCTAATCTGCTCTTGAAAAATCGTGGTGTACTAACGACAATAAAACCTTTCCTCGAATACTTGCATGTTTTGAGTGCTTCATCTACAGATGACTCAAATTAATACTTTTCTTGCCATTCATTACCTTCCAGTGTGAAGTACAACTCATAATCCATCACACATTGGTACTCAGTGGTTACAGAGAAGTAATTTAGAGAAAGGATATGTAATCTGGACTTAATAATTTTTTCTTATTTCTCAATTGTTACTGGTGCCGTTTTTACTTTATCTTCTAAACTCCCATAGACTCCAGATATTTGTTAACTGATATTTGATATTTGTTTTCCAACTCAAGCAAAAATTTTGCGCTGCGGCCTACGGTTTTAGCTTTCAATTTACGGCGCACTTTTGACATTTCCTTCCCGAACCAGGTTTTCTTTTTAAAATTTTAATGTTCTTTATCAAGTTTACTGTCTTGTAGATAAAGGTTTTCTTCAAATCCCATGTCTTTGAAATGATTAACAATCTAAATCTTCTTCTAAGACGGATTTTCTTTAAAAAATTTGCAAAACAGTTTTCGTTTAGTGCCATTTTTACTACTAACTGATCAATGATGCACGTGTTAATATTTTCCAAACAAGTTGATATTACCGCATTTGCATTATTCCGTATATTTTCCAATACGGAGAAGCATTGGCAACACGGATTTAATGCCTGAAGTCAATGAACTAATATCAAAAATTAAAACAAACAAAAAACTAGTTTTGATCTTTCAACCTTAAAATTTTTAAGTGATTAATTAAATAATTTTTATGTTACCAATAATTATTGATATTTGTTATTACCAGCAGTTGCAAGCTGCTCATTGAATGTTTATTGAACGCTGATTTTGTCTTACAACTAAAACTGGACTAGACTTATAATTAAAATCGACTACTAAACAAACATTAAACACTGATAAAGGCTTCATTAACAGTGCCTCAAACAAGTATGTTGCCAGATGTCTTGACCTAAATACAGTTAACGATATCAGTTAACTATTTTTAAGATGAAGCTGAAGAGACAATTACACATGTACACATAAATAAGAAAAAGTTTACTTTCTAAAGTGTTGAAAATGAAATCCAGTTCTAGTTAAAAAAGCTACTTCCACAAAATTTTCTTGACAACAAATTAATGAAATATAAAAGTATCTTAATAAATCAAAAAAAAAAAAAAAAAAAAAAAAAAAATAAAATAAATAAACAAATATTAAGAAAAAAAAAAAAATACTAAAACAAAATAAAAAAATGTTGGTTATAAAATTTTAAGAAAAAAATACAAAATATTAATATTAAATAAAAAAACTGAGTGTTTTAATGAAATATAAAAAATATATATTAAAAAAAAATTGCCATACAATCTTTCATTGCCAAAAAAAAAAAAAAAAAAAAAAATATTTCTGTCATTGCTTAACCCTCTAATGTGCAAAAAAAAAAAGTTAACTTGAATTTAGACAGAATTTTATATAAAAAAGAAATTAAAAAAATTAAAGCACCATTTCGTGCTTTTGTCATAACTACCTGACCTAAACCCCGTATTACACAGTGCTAGAGAAATTCTGGGGAGAGGGTGGTGAGAAATTTCAAGTCAAGGTGATTTTAGTAGGCCAGTACAGTAAAGGGTTTAGCGTTCTCAGGCCAAACATTATTTTGATGTTTGTTGATTTAGTTTTTCAGCTATATCTCAAGACCCATTGATGATTTCTCATTTCATTCTTCAGCAAAATTGTAGCTAAGCCTTAAATAAATAATTAAATAAATATATCTATGATTTAATATTAAAAATATTACGTATACGTGTACATCTCTTCCACTCTACTAACAAATAAAAATCATATGACCTGAATATGTTATGCTATTCAAAAACTTAATTTAAGGGGCCAAAATTAATTTTTTTTAAAGATTTAATGAAATTAGTCCAAATTTTTTTGCTGAAGCTGTTTTCTGAAGAATGAAAGGAGAAATCATCAATCGTTCTTAAGTTAAAGCTAAACAAGGTCTAGACCGACTATACGATACCCTATACCATGCGTTTAGGTCCAACTAACTTAATGTAAAGGTTTTTTCAATAAGAGCGCTACAAAAGTTTTTTTAAATAAAACAAAAACGGTTTTGGATATCAATGAAATTCTTTATTCCTGTGAAAGTACGTTCGATGCCATTATGTATGGAAATCGATCTCTTTTGCATGGCCACCACTGGCACGCTTGCAGAAGTCTAGACGCTGAACCCAATTTTCGACGGTTTTCAAGCATAAATCGGCCGATACTGCTGCAATGTTCGATACTCGTATGAAGTTCATCAATCGTCGCTGGTTTGTTGGCATAGACCACAGACTTGACGTAGCCCCACAGGAAATAGTCCAACGGCGTCAAATCGCACGACCGAGGCGGCCAATCGACTGGACCATTTTGTGAGATAACACGTTCTCCAAACTTGGTTTCCAATAAATTGATTGTGGCATTCGCTGTGTGGCTTGTGGCGCCGTCCTGTTGGAACCACATGTCCTTCAAGTCCATATCATCCAATAGGGGCCAAAAATATTCGGTTGTCATTGAACGGTAGCGATTCCCATTCACAGTAACGTGCCGTTCTTGATCATCACAGAAGAAGTACGGCCCAATGACGTCGGCCCATAAACCGCACCAAACCGTAATTTTTTCGGGATGCAATGATGACTCATGGAGTACGTGTGGATTGCTGTCTGACCAATAACGCATATTTTGGTTATTGACGAAGCCATTCAGTCAGAAATGAGCCTTATCGCTGAAGATGATTTTTCGATGAAAATCCGAATCATTTTCAAGTTGTTGCTCAGCCCAATTCACGAACATACGACGATTCTGGTGGTAAAGCGGTTTCAGTTCTTGCGTCAATTTGATCTTGTAAGGTTGCAGGCCAAGATCTTTTCGCAAAATTCGCCACAACGACGCCACAGAGATGCCCAACGCTTGAGAACGACGTGTGAGAGACACATTTGGGCTTTCTTCAACTGAAGCCTCAGCGGCAGCAATATTCGCGACACTACGGGCACTTCTTTGTCTCACTGGCATGGGAACATTTTGTACTGTGCCAGTGGATTCAAATGTTTCCACTAGACGCTCAATTGTTGATCTGCTGGGACGATTATGACGACCATAAATTGGACGTAGCGCTCTTAACGTTGAGGCTACTGACTCCGAATTTCGGTAGTAAATTTTAATAATTTCGACTCGTTGTTGGTTCGCATATCTTTCCATCATGAAATGGCAAACCTTACTGAAGAGAAATGTCAAAAGAGCGGCATGAAATATGGCGTCGTTTGCTGTCCCTGTCTTTCTACTTTTGTAGCGTCCCTGTTGAAAAACCCTTTAGAAAATAAGCAGACATGAAAAAGTTCGTATCGGGTGCCATATATATATATGGGGACTAGGTGGAACAATGGACCGACCCTGACCATATTTGGCAAAGTCACTCATATTTTGAAAAAATATTTACAAACCAAATTTGAGAAAAATCTGTGCAATATTTTTGTTTTTTGATAGATTTTAGTGAAGATCGGGAAGCAGCACTATATGGGGCCTATGAATAAAAATTGTCCTATAGGTATTATTTTTGGACTACTGATTAATGGATATAATAAACACATAAAAACCCAATTTGATTGAGATCTATATGGTAATTTTGATCTTATGGCAATTTATGTCGATTTCATAGGGGTCATTTGTATGGGGACTAGGTCTGAACATGGACCGATTTTCACCAATTTCAATAGTGTTCATCCTATGGCCAAATTTCATCAAAATATATTCTTATTTGCGAGCTGTAGTTTGATTACAAGGTTTACATGGACACACAGACGGAGGGACGGACATCGCTAAATCGACTCAGAAAGTGATTCTGAGTTGATCGGTATAATAAAAGATGGGTCTAGGTCAAATATTTTTGCTAGTTACAAACAGCAGCACAAAGTCATTATACCCAAACCACATAGTGGTATAGGGTATAAAAACTAAGCAAACAAACATCAAGATAAGGAAAAAGTATAAAAGATCATAAAAAAAAGTTTAGCCTGATCTCAAACCAAACCCTTTGATGGTATTACTATACTGGCCTAGTAGAGTAATACCTGACTGGGAATTTCTCTCCCCCCCCCAAGAATCGCTGTTGTACCGTTATAATCAAGGTTCAGTAAAAATCAGGAATCAATAAGAAAATAATGTATTTAATAATACTACAAATGGCTGATGGGACCCTGAATCCAAGCGATTTTAAATTTTACATATAGCACTTTTAAGCATATTTGCATAGATCCCACTTAGAGCCGAAGTTAAATTCGAACAATTGCTATGTCGCTTCTCCTAATGTGTAAAATTTCAGTCACTTTCAGTTTCCAATCATTAATAACTTCTTGATGATCCACGTTTAAAATTAGCTGTGCACTATTTTATTGTTTGCAAAAAATGTTTAAATTTTATCATTAGCTTTTCCTTTTTCAAAAACAAATATTTCAATATGGTTCTTTGTTAATTCTTTTTTAGTGGAAAAGTGCAAAAACTAGACATTTAAAAAGCTGTTCACTTTGAATTGCATGGAGCAGCAGTCTGAAATTTTGGCAGGTGTCATTTGAGTTGAATTTACAAAAAATATCACAATTTTAATTTTAGTAACGCCATCTCTTTCCAATGACTGGTACTTATCATACGGTCCTCGTACGATCGACATTACCAATCCATTAGATATTCGCCCCCATGTTTCACTTTTTCTAATTACTTGATAGACAGACGGTCGGTCAAAATATTTTATGACATTTCATGTTAATCTATTTTTGTTTCATACCATAAAGTTCTTTTTCAGTTTTCGCTGTGAGCTTTTTAGCTGTTTTCTATAAATACCTTCATATAGTTTAAACTCTTGGAAAGTTTTTGTATGAGCTAACAGCTCTTTGGGTGATTAAGTCAATTTGGCTCCCATCCATCTAAGAGAATTTTCTTTGAGGCCCGTTTATTTGTTGAATTATATATATTCTCATATTCCCATAAATTAAATTTTATAAAACTACGAGATCAAGATTGAAGGTCTTTCAAGGTCTTCAAGAACTTATAAAATACCGATTTAATAAATTAAACAAATCCGAATAAGTAATTGATTCAGTATTCTGTACATAAATCGCAATTTTTAAATCATGATTTATGGAATGAGATCGAAAAAATCTTAACAAGCATATATAAAACCTACACAGTGCCGTTGAAGCAAGCGAAGGTTTGACAAAAATGGGGACGAAAACGACCAACGAGGTTTTATTCGGGACACTACATACATCTGAAAAATCGCGGAGCGCAAATCGGAGCCGATTATATATAGTCAATTTGGCAGAAAATTTAATTAGTTCTTTTATTTAGAAGAGTAACAATAGAATTACGGTGAACCCTTACTCTTGAACGTGTATATACCTATATATATGTACCTATACATACACCCTCTCACTCATCTGATAAATCATCGTAAAGAATAGAAGGAATACAATTAATGAATCATAAACTATTTTATTATTAAGACCTTACGAAGGATCAGAAATTAAATTAATTTTGTACTAGTCCCAGAATTTTAAGAATTCGCGATGAATACTCTCTCCTGCTTGCTCAGACCAGAATCCCAACCCAACATCATCGTCGAAATAGTCAACATATTCTCTGAGATGATCTAAAATGATGTGTATTTTCAAAGTAATGCTGACACCGGTCGCAAGGATCATTTTCTCCAATTCTTCCGATTGTATTTCCAATCGTTGCATCTCGTAACGGAAAAACAATTCTCGACAATTTTGTTCCTTGCTTCGAAAGCGGATACAAATGGGGTTATTCTTAGAACCCCAATATCTCCACATAAATCTGGATCATAAAGCTTATCTGCTTCTTTTAACAATCTTCTGCAAGCGTCTCCCTCGAAAGTGTCTCCGTGGTAATTTTTGGAAACCAGCTTCAATTTAGTTGGAACTAATCCTCTCCAGAAGAGATGATTAACAAAGCTCTGCAATATGGGCAGTTCTGGGACAACACATTTCTCGAGAACACAGACATCATCGTTCTCTTTAAATAATGGCTCGTGAATGGTACTACAAGACTGCTTCGCCATTGTTTTTTTAATTCCCAAATTACAAAAGTGTTCATAATCCCCTTTTAGATCCCCATATGTTTTCAGTCTAATTTTTCAGAGTATTCTATTTGAATGGAACAATATGGACAAGGGGATGAGGCAGTCGCCGTTTGTTGCCCATTTATAAGTAATAGAACTTTGATATCTGAAGAAAACTTGAAGGGGGTATCATTAATCTTAATCAGATCGAAAAGAAGCTTCAAGTTATCGTAAATTTCTTTAATTTGGGGTACTGCACACATCATAATTAATCTACGAACGCTAGACAACTTCGATTCCTGGCCTACTATACCACCATTAGAATACAAACTTCGCTTACGGGCACATATCTCTGAATCAATTTGCGAATCTTCATACTCAGGTTGAATAGTCTTCGAAATTTTGAAAAACCCTTACTCTCCGTCTGCCATCAATTTAATTGAATAATTGCCATGAAGGTCTCCTTTTCAATAACTTTTTCTAGTATGGCTTCTGCATTTGCCCAGACGACAGGGTGCTTTTCTTAGAATTTTTTGTTCTCATCACAAATGTCGAATTCAAAAACATAATTTTTATATAAATCGGCAAGCGTTGTAGACGTATTTTGGAGTGCGAAATAATGAGAGAGTATATATGTAGGTATTTATATAGCGGAAGATGTAAGAGTGAGGGTGCAGCGTAATTCTAAAATAATAAATTGTATTTTGAAATTGAATTATAGTAAATTATAATAATAATAATATATAATCAGCTCCGATTTCCGCTAAGTGATTTTTCGAATGTATGTATTGTCCTGAATAAGACCTCGTTGGCCATATCCTTCCCCATTTGTGTCAAACCTTCGCTTGTATCAAAGGCACTGTGCCTAATAATGAGAAAATCATTGAACCTAAAACTTAGTAAAGTATGAACTTATGGAATTCTTCCGGAAATGCTATTCTATTAGGGATTTTATAGTGGATTTCGTAATTTTTATGGAATGGGTTGTCCATCTCCGTTTAAAATCTTCCACATTTTGGGAAACTTTTTCGTGTTCTTCAACTTCCTGTTTACAAGCGCCCAATATCTCTTCACAGGCCTCAGCTGCAGACACTTTTGAGGATGTCTTCTTTTGTACAAAAATGAACTTATTGTTATTGTGCCAATAAAGAGCATTCTTGCCGTAGTGACCAGATGCCAAATTGGGCCAAAACTATGTGGACACATTGGGTTGGCTTATAAAAGGAAGTAGTCTTCTACTTCCATTAATATATATTTAGATATTAATAGAGCCCGTTGTAACAAATGATTTGCTTATATGAACCAGGAAATTTTTTTGAAACTTCATTAGCTTTTGGGTCGTAAACTTATATTCTACATCTTCCTAGCATTAGCAACATAAAATTTTTGACCGGGAAGCGAAAAATCTGCCAGTATATACATTTCGTCGTCGATGATGCATTATGTATTCTTTTATGAAACTTGATTCCAATTTCCTGTTCTGTTTTTGATCTCTAAAATTTTTACAGCTTCTTGTCTAAAACATTTTGGACTTCGTATATCTAAAAAACTTCATTGGCTTTAACTTTAGAACTAAATAGTCAGGGCACTAAGCAAACAGGTCTGCTTTGCTACCGGTTGGTTGAATTCTCCTGATAATTTCTAATAACATTGGAAACAGTTTGACGGCCGTCCTTTCTTTGATTCTTTGGCCAACTTTTTGTAGGACCAAGTTGAATTTTGTTGAAAATATTTAATATTTTTAGCACGCACTTCTATTTCATCATTAATTTTAATCAAACTAACAACAAATAACAGTTAGTCATTAAACATAATAAATGACATATTTTCCGAAGACCGCGAAAAAAGTCAAGAAAAATGTGTGTTAAAACTTTTTCAAAAACAATCCATATTGAATGATTGATTATCTCACTGATTTAAGAATATAGGACCACTGCAAACGCAAAACAAAAATTGTCGCTTTAGGGGGTTAATCTTGTGTTTAGCGTAAATAATTGTTTATTTTTGTGTAAACTATTTAGTTTAAACGAGTATTAAGAAGTAACAAACAAACAAAATTTGAATTGGAGTAAAACAAAAAGAAAAAAAAAACTTTTTTTTGCAACTCAACAACAGCAACAAACAGCCGCAGAAGAAGCAAAAGCAGAAGCAGAGGAGAAAAAATAAACGCATTATTGGTTAACAAAAATAAAAACGGCAATTGGCCACACAATAAGTATGGCTGCGGTCAATTGGCTTTGTTTGGTGTTGGCATTCGGTAAGTGCAACAAAACAATCTTATTAAAAAGAAATTATGCAATACCCGTATATACAAAAATAAAATTAAATTACAATTGAAAATACAAAATGTTGCATGTTTTGGCTACTGTTTATGTGTTTATGTTTTATTTTTTGCATGGTCATTTGTATCAAAAAAAAAAAAAAATTACTAAAACTAAGAAAAACAACATTTACTTAATGAAACAGCTAAAAAGCAGATTTTAAATTTACATCCAAAAGATTTCGTGTGTTGAAGGACAGGACAATTTGAATGAAACTAGTTCAATAACTAGTAAATAATTAAAATTAATTTCAATATCAAAATAAATCAATTTGTTTTATTTTTTTTTTATTGCAAAATCATAAATTTTTTAACACTTTATCCAATTGAAAATGACCATCAGTTTAAAATTTGTTTATATCAAACTGAACATTTTTAAATATTTAGTTTAATTTATGAAAAAAAAAAAAACATTAATTGAAATGATTTTCAATTTTTCTTTTTTCAGAAATAATTGATCGCATTGTCCAGCGGTATCCATTCTATTTTATATGACTCATTGATATAATCGCCCTCACACAATAGCGATTATTTGTTTAATGTTTTATAATAAATTATCCCAAAGGTCAATTGGTCAATTTGTTTGCCATGTAGCGTTTGAATTGATTTCTGTAATGCAACTTCTAAACTTATGTTCCTTGTTGAAAGTGGCCTTGGGTAATAAAAATCCCATTTATAAAAGTACTTTGTTGTGTACTGCTCATACACACCAATTACAAAACTGCTCTAGATTTTGACAGATCCTTTAGGCATCTCACAATGAAAAATAATAAAATGGACTCTTGCACAATACAACTGAGCGCATGTTGCTAGAGAAGCAATAACAAAACAAACAACAACATAAAACCAATAGTATGCCACTATTTCAAAACCGTTACAAATAAAAACAATAACAAATGCAAAATGTATCAGACATTTTTATTTCGTTTTTTGTGAGATATTTTCCCTTTTTCAATTCATTAAACTTTTTTTTTTACACATTCGCCACACGAATGCAAAACAGATTTGATACCAAGTAAATAATTGCTTTAGTTTAAAACAGAACTTGAGTCACCTTTGAATGGCCGACCAATGGCCAATGGGAAGTTTAATTTTTATTTATTTTTTTGTTCTCTCAAAAAAAGACAAACACAATTAAAGTCATTACTGTTTTCTGTTCACTGTCAGAAATTGGATCGGATTTTTATGTAATTTTTCTTGTTCTCTTACAAAAAAAAAAATATTATTTTTTTTATTATTGTTTTTGTGTACATTGTACACATGATCTTAAAGCGAACTAATTATTTGCAAACAAAATTAATTAAATAATTATAAAATCTGATAAAGTTATATTTGGTCCACGCTAACTATACGATACCCTATACAATAAGCTTCGGTCATTAATGAACATACAAAGCTTGCTTATGGTTTAGGGAGAATATGTAGAATAGAATATGTTTGTAAGTCTTTAGATGGATTTTTCCAGCGCTCGAAATTCGAGTGCAATTTCTAGGCAACTTTATTTTTCAACTTAGCCAATTCACAAACCAACACTTCTTTGGTTTATTATTATTGTGAATGAAGATAACAAACTCATTAACAAACACATTAACAAATTTAATAAAACACACACATAGCATATGTATAATTTTATGTATGTGTTAGTGGCAACTTTAAATGCGATTTACTCAAAATAAAGAGAAAAATTTAAAAATCTGTAAATCTGGTGAACAGCTAAAAAGAAATACCTTTCAAATAATATATGTTTGGTCAAAATTGGCATAAAACGGTAGAACAAAACATCGGTCACAAGAAATTGCCTAGCCTATTAATATTATAGATATCGAAATTATAACTAAGATTGATCCTATAAGGGTTTCTTTTAAACTGAGGAATAACATTGAAATACATTTAATAAAATTTCAAATTTTAAGTATGCCACTTGATCTAAAACTCAAATGCTGTCAATTTGAGCCAAATCGGATAACTTTAAGCCGTATACCTACGAGATAAAAGTTAAAATTTTGTGAAATTTTGTTTTTTTTTTTTTGGCGTAATCGTATATTTGTTAAGGTTGACAAACTTAATGTTTCAAGTATCTAAAAAAGTATTTTGAAATATTTCTGGTACAACGGGGGTTTAAATGACCAATTTGCTCAAATTGATTTCCTAAGATTATTTAAATAATAAAAATCGTAAAATAATAATGATGAAACACTTAAAACTGTTATTTTAATAGAAATATTAAACCTTTTGTGCTTTGAAGGGTCAAAATGTCCCATTTAAGAAAGAGAAGAATAGGTTTAACAACCTAACAATCAAAGCAAAAACATGGAATATATACTAACATTCAAGGACTAATAAACAACTATAATCAACTGGAAATTATTGCTGAAACTGTTAAACCAGATTTCATAATTCTGACTGAAATCCATCTGTTTAAGAAAATAGATGAAAAGGAGATTGAAATAAAACAATATGACCATTATATAACATTATCAAATTCATCTAAAACAGACGGAGTAATTATTTATTTCAAAAAGCAATGGAAATTAAATAAAACTAAAGACAATGTAAATGACTCAAATTATTGGATTAGTGCATATATGGCAAAATGTGTAAAAACTTCTTTTATAATAGTAATAGTATATAGATCACCGAGCAGTCATAAAGCGAAATTTTGTGAAGCGTTTCAAGAATTTTTAGAAGAAATATGTGAAAAAAATTGCAATATTATAATAGCTGGAGATTTCAACATAGATTGGTTTAAAAATTTTTATAAAAATAAATTGGAAAGTATACTAAATGATAATGGCTTAAAGCAAATAATGAATGAACATACCAGAATAACACAAAGCTCAAAAACCTTAATAGACTATATTATAACAAATAATGAAAGGATTTCGGCAAAAAATAATACAAATAATAAAATAGCGGAACATGAATCCATTGACATTTTTATTGAATACGAAAATATAGACCGGGAAACACAAACTAAAGAAATAGAAATTTTTAAATATAATGAAAATAATTTTAATAATGAACTAAGTGTAATACTACAATGTAATGAAATAAATGATTTGAATGATTATGTCAACAATTTTGATACCTGTTTAGAAAATATAATCAAAAAATAAACCATTAAAAGAAAAATAAATGAAAGCAACAATAATAAATGGTTTAATAACGAACTCAGAATACTGAAAAGAGAGAAAGTTCTTAAATACCAGAAGGCAATTATTGAAAACACCATTGCTGCATGGAATAGTTATAAATTAATAAGAAATACATATAAAGTTAAGATTGAAAACGAAAAAATAATTATATAAACAATAAAATAACCAACACAAATAACCAGAAAGAAATGTGGAGCACAATAAAAGAACTGGTACTAAGAAAACCCCGAAATGTGATAAAAACTGTGATATTTCAGCAAATAGAGTCTAAAGACAATTTTGAAATATCCGAAAATTTTAATTATTATTATGTAAATAGTATTAAGGAAATAAGAAACTCCATTGGAAATGTGCAATATAACAATAACATATCTGTGATAGACTCAAAATTCAAATTTCGTACAATATATCTTTACAAGAACTAAAAATTATATGTAAAAATATGAAAAACAAACCAGACTACAATAAAATATCAAACAAAATAATCTTCGATAATTGGAACATAACAATCTGGTTTTAGAAAGAGATATTCATGTGAAACAGCGCACAGTGGACCATATTTTGAGAAGGCGGCCAAAAATCATTTTTTTTTTTTTGTTACCGATTTTAAAGTTATGTTATTCATTTGAAAGTAAATACTAGTAAACCTCGGGAGCCAAAAAATTTCGATTCTATCTCAACTATATCACAGCGAACACGGTCTTCGAAAATGGGCTATCTCAGTATTTTGCTAAAATTAAAAATTTCATTGTAAATTTTTATTTTTGAATGACTAACTTTTTTGATTTAAAAGATTTTGAAGTAAAATAAATTTTGTATAATTTTGTGGCTTCCATACTATTAATGTTAAAAATGTAAAATCACTGAGTCATTCCGAAATTTAAAAAAAAAATTTTTTAAAAAAGGTCAAAATTTTCCGAAAATCTCCTACTTAATAGAGCATAACTCCTGCCAGTCAAAAACAGTCAGCAAAAATCTTGCACTCTTCTATAGTCCGAACCCTCCCCTATACTCCTATAGCCCATTATACACCCGCCAGTTTCCGGCCGTGTGCATCAGAACAATTTTTCTGACCCAAGGTTAGATTTTTTTCTGCAAAATTTATGAATACAAAAGTTGTCCACTATGTGGTTAGGATATATTAAGTTTGAGGTGATGTTTGTAACTGCCAAAAATATTGGACATTTATCCATCTTTTATTATACGGATCGACTCAAAAACACTTTCTGAGTCGATTAAACAATGTCCGTCCGTCCGTCTGAGTGTTATGAATACAAAAGTTGGTCGTACCGGTGCACCGCGGTGTATTTTTTTGCGTGTCGGTAGAGTTGTCAGGAGTTGTTATATACTTATAAAAAAGTTGTTGTTATATACTTATATAATGCGCTTAATTGTTACATGTACATTTACATAGGTATCTTTCAAAAAAAAGATGGGAAACAATTTAAATAACAGGTAAATGGTAAAGAAATACTATTGCGACATAGCCCTTTAAGATATGAGCACCCTTTTAAAAGGGTGTGAGTTTTTTATGCTTCTTAAAGTGGTAATAAAAGATAAAAATTTTTATTTTACATAATTGCAAGAAAGAGTATTTATAATAATGTTTCCACAATTATTATTCATTACAATTTGTGCAATGGCTAAGTACTGTTACAGAGATCTGGCAGATATTTATTTTCAACGAAATGATGTAGACGATGTAATTTTGCACATAGTGAGCAACGACTTCTTTAAGAATTGTAACCTAGAAGACATTGAAATGAACAAAGGAAAAATTTCTAATTTTGCATCGAATTTGAAAAGACGGTACATTGAATGCTCTCATAGCAAGGCAAAAATGTACAACCGTTACCAAGACTGGTTAATAAAGGAACTTATTTTTGAGAGTGCATCTACACTTCAACATCAGCAGAAATAAAATTGCAAGATCTCCTTGAACATACTGCAGAACGATTGCTAAATACGCTTGATACTGATCATTTAAAAAAAAAATGGTAATGGCAGCATTACTTTAATTTCTAAATGGGGATGTGATGGATCCTCTGGTCAGAAACAATACAAGCAATTTAATGCCGAAAATTCATCAGATGCTAATTTATTTATGGTATCTTTCGTTCCATTGCGCTTAACAAAAAGGTATAGCGTCTCAGAGCCGTCAACTAGTAGAGCAACAGAAATTGATATATGGAAAAATGAAATTCTTTATTCAACAAAGTATTGCAGACCAATAAAATTTGCATTCAAAAAGGAAACCAAAGATGTCATAACTGAAGAAGTTCAAAAAATAAAAGATCAAATTAAGGAACTTCAACCAGTAATATTTAAATTTGATGACCAAGACATTGAAGTACATTTTAAAATGTGTTTCACAATGATTGATGGAAAAGTTGCACAAGCTTTAACTGGAACAAAGTCAACGTCAAGCTGCATTATATGCCAAAAGACATCAAGTCAATTAAGCCAACCCCCACCAGAAGACGATAGTTTTAAGGAAGCCTACGAATTTGGAATGTCCCCTCTTCATGCTAGAATACGTTTCATGGAGCATATTCTTAAATTGGGTTATGATTTGGAATTTGGTCCGTTAGGCGAAACAGTGAGAAAAAACAAAGAAAATGAAGAAAAAAGAAAGCAAAAAAAAAACAAATTCAACAAAAATATCTACAGCTGGGCCTCGTAACCAAACAAGGGGAAGGAAACACAAATGATGGAAATACTGCAGAGATTTTTTTCCGATCCGGAAACTGCAGCATCTATCACAGGTGTAGATCATGAACTAATAAGACGATGCAGCAGAAAGATAAATGCAAAAAAATTTGGAGAGTACGCCAATAAAACAGCTATACTTTATAATGAAAAATACTCTTGGAGACATATGCCATCCACAGTTCATAAAATTTTGTACCATGGGGAACAAATAATTCAAAACAATATGCTACCAATAGGAGATCTATCTGAAGAAGCGCAAGAAAAAAGGAACAAAGGCTACAGATTCTTTCGCGAACACAACACAAGGAAAATATCCAGGTGTTGTACTAATGAAGACCTTATCACTATTTTCTTGTGCACTTCAGATCCATATATGTCCAACATTCGTCAAAAATGGAAAACTACCTCTATTGAATTAGATGAAGAATCTAAACTTCTAGAAGATGAAAATCAAGGCTATTCAGAAGAAATATTTACTAAAATTGGTTGATTTAAAGTACTTTTTCATCACACTAAATAAGTTACACTTTTTTTTTATATATTTAAAAAATTTTCTTGATTTAAAAATTTATATATATTGTAAATTTACAATATAAATTGTTATATTTCATAAATTTACCATAAAAATTGATATAGAAATATTTAAAAAGACAATAAAAAAAAATTTAACTAAAGCAAAAACATACGAGTTTTTATTGAAACTTTTCTATCTTGAACCAATATAAGGTAACTTTTACGTTCGCTGCTTAATAAATTATATTTTAACTCAGGATCTTTAAAAAAAAACAACCTTTGGCCCTTGTGCACATTAGGACTAAAAAGTTTACGGGGGCCAAAGTTTGGCATTTTCTGAAAAAATTAACTTAAAAAATTGTTAAAGAGTATTAGTTGTAAAATTAACTGAAAAAAAATAAGACATTATATTAAAAAAAAACCTTTTTTTTTCCTTTTAACACTTTACTTTTGTACTAAAATTCAACTAATGCCGTTTTCTTTTCTGACAAAAAATGTCGCCCTTCTTTTGCCCTTTTTTTGGAAAAGTGTATTTTTTTATATATTCTGAATTAAGAGCAACCTTATATTATACAACAATCGAAAGGTCTCAAAGTGCTGTGTTCATAAATTCAAAAAAAAAAAAAAAAATTTGATTATTATCCTCTTGGAAGTCATAGGGTGAAAATATTCAAAAAAGGGGAACAACGGGGAAATATTCTCACACTATGACCTGAAAGAAGTCAAGGGCTGGAATTTTTTGTGATTTACGAGGGCTCGACTTTGAGACCTTTCGATTGATGTATAAGATAAGTTTGCTCTGAATTCAGAATATAGAAAAAAATACACTTTTCGAAAAAAGGGCAAAAAAGAAAGGGCGACATTTTTTGTCAGAAAAAAAAAACGGCATAAAATGAAAATGTATTTTAAACCCTCCGTAACTTTTTTTTATTTTCGGTCGAGAATTACGTTTTATGGCAAAACTTAAAGGCTAAAGTCTCACCTACCAAACAAAAAAACCGCATATCAAAATTCCAATCCAATCAAAAGTTATAGATTTTTGACCGCCTTCTCGTCAAATGGTCCACTGTGCAGCGGTAAACTATGTTATTAATAGATGGAAATATAAAATGAGGAATAATAAAGTATTGGCTATTTTCCTAGACTTCAAGAGAGCCTTCGAAACAATTGATAGAAGTATCCTGCTGCAGAAACTCCATAAGTATGGTATTCAAGATAAAGAATTAGAGTGGTTTAAATCATATTTAACTAACCGCAGACAAATTACAAAAGTTAATAATGTTGAATCTAATGCAATAGCGAATGATTTTGGAGTGCACCAAGGCTTAATTTTAGGAGCTCTTTTATTTATTATATATTTATATACATTAATGATATGGAAAAAGTTTTAAACAAATGCGATATTGTTCTATATGCAGACGACACTCTGATTTTTACAGAAGCAGCAACTGAAGAAATGTGTCATGAAAATTTAACAACGGATATGTCTAATATCAATAATTGGATAAAAATGAATAAATTAAAATTAAGAAAGTAAAACGAAATTAATGGAAATAAATATGAACACTAACATAACATTTAAAATAAATAATGTAATAAAAGAAAAAGTTAATAACATTAAATATCTGGGTTTCTTAATAGACAAAGACTTAAATTTTAAGGAACATCTTGAATATGTATGTAAAAAAATAGGTAAAAAAAATCGGAATAAGAAATAAACTATCAATTACAACTGCAATAAATATATATAATACAATAATTAAACCACATTTTGAATATGGATCAACTCTGTTATACACCTGTTGTTCAGAGCGGCAAATAACAAGACTACAAAAACTACAAAATAAGGCGATGCGTACAATTTTGAAATGTAATCGATTTACCTCTATAAATTTTATGTTAGACACTCTGATATGGCTGAATATTCAACAAAGATTAGAACTAAATACAATAACTTTCATACAGAAAATGAAGAATGGAGATGTACCCGAATATTTGATCGAACAAATAAGGTACGTTGGTGATGTTCAACCGTACAGCCTGACGAATGCAACGGATTTCAGGCTTCAACGAGCAGATACTAATGATATGCAAAAATCACTATATTATAAAGGATTAAGACTTTACAATATGATGCCAAATAGTATTAAAAATGAATTAAATGTAAATATTTTTAGAAGAAAACTTGTATTTTTTATAAGAAATCTATACTAATATAATAAAGAGGTAATGTGTGTTTGTTTGTAGGAGGTAATCTCCGTAACTACCCATCTGATCTTCCTTAAATTTTCACAGAGTCTTACTGCGGATATGGGAAGTGCTACAGGCTATAATTTTTTAATATATTTAGTGGGCGTGGCACCTCCCACACAAAATAAATTTTTAATATCGTATACATATATTGAGTACTATGATAGGCAGAGCTTTGCAAATTCACCTATTGTTAATATTAGTAGCTACGCCGGAAATGGGCGGGATCGGATAAGTGGGCGTGGTAGCTCCCATACAGGTAATAATTCAATATTATATATCTCAAGTACTGTGATAGAGCGAGCTTTTCAAATTTGTCTGATGTCACCTATTATTAATGTGAGTAGTCGGACAAAAAATGGGCAGTATCGAACCAATAGGCGTGGCACCTACCATACAAATTAAATATAAAATGCCATATATCTGGGGTACTGTTATAGTGAGAGTCCTTGGAATTTGTGTGAGCCCATAAGTTATGCATGCGATTACTTGGACAAAAAATGGGCGTGATCGGAGCAGTGGGCATGGCACCGCCCGTACAAAGTAAATATATGATATCATATAACTGGTGTACTAAAAAAGGGAAGCTTCGACACATTGCACAACACCATCAGATCTTAGTATGTGTAGTCGGACAAAAAATTGGCGCGTTCACACCAATGGGCGTGGCACTCCCCATGCAAAGTAACTGTTTAATGTCAAATATCTGGAGTACTGTAAAAGAGAGAGCTTTGTGGCTTTGCGTGAGCCCATAGGTTCTTTGTATGATTAGTCGAACAAAAACATGGGCGTGATCGAAGCAGTGGGTGTAGCACCGCCCATGCAAAGTAGATATGTTATATCATATAACTTGTGTACTATAAAAGGGAAAGACTCGACATTTTGTATGAGTCCATCAGATATTAATGTGAGTAGTCCAATAAAAATTGGGCGGGATGGGATTTGTGGGCGTGGCCCTTCCAATGTAAAAAATATGAAGCAATACGAAAGCGACAGTCTTTGGACAAGTTCATTAGTTATCAATGTGATTTGCCGCAGAAAATATATCGCCAAAATCAAAAATCGTCAAACCCAAAAATCGCGAAAAATAAAAATTGCCCAAAAACAAAAAACTTCAAAATCAAAAATGGGCAAAATCAAAAATCGCGAAAAAGAAAAATTGCCAAATGATATTCTAAGTTCAAGGCCAACAGTTAAGTGGTGCCAGATCTAATATGGATAATCCATCTTCTTATCATGGGCAGCATGTACCTTGCTCTAGCGTAGGAACGCCGAAAAATCTGATTACTATTGTACCGAATGAAAAAACAAAAAACATTGTATATCAGCATCAGCAAGCATTGAAATAAAAAATATATACTAATAATCTATACTAACATAATAAAGAGGTAATATGTGTTTGTTTGTTTGTTTATAGGAGGTACTTTCCGTAACTACTCATCTGATCTTCCTGAAATTTACATATAGTCTTACTGCAGATATGGGAGTGCTACAGGCTTTAATTTTTTAAAATAATTTCAGTGGGCGTGGCACCTCCCATACAAAGAGCATTTTTAATATCATATATATTAAGCACTATGGTAGAGAAAGCTTTGCAAATTTGTCTCAGGTCATCTATTTTTAACGTGAGTAGTCAGAAAAAAAATGGGCGGGATTAGACAAATGCGCGTGGTACCCCCACACAAACTTAATATTAAATGTGATATATCTGAATTAATGTATTAGTGAGAGACTTGGGACTTTGCGTGAGCCCTTTCATAACAATTCGGAAGGGGGGGGAGGGGGAGGGTGTAGCGAAGCACACCGGGTTACATCTAGTATTAATATAAACCCGAGCTTATATATGTAATTTATTAAATGAAATGTCATGAAAAAGTATTCAAAATACTACTTAAAACTAAATAAATTATTCCAAAACCATAGTTCATACAGCTTATGCTGCAACAGAGCTTATCCCGTGGTTCGTACCAGGGATGAGTAATCTCTAGCATATGCAGACCTATGCAGGGGTGGATTTATTTCTATAATAAAACTTACAAAATACACCACCCTTTTGATATATTTGTAAGTAAGAATGTCAATACACAGAGGATGTAATTCATTTGTAACCTGGGTTTTTTTTTTATTATCATACCTTTTCATACACACAGAAAACGGATTCGTTGTGACAACCGAATTTGTTGCCAATCGAATTTTTGTAGTCATGTGTACTATCACATTATTCAATTGTGATTACTGAATTATATTGTCCAAATAATCGTAGAATCGACTGTATGAATTGTCAAATTAAGTTGATACTATAAAATTTATAATTTTTTTTATTGATTGTGACAACAACTTATTTGGGAAACCAATTTCAAAACTGCAGTAACTGCAGTAAATATAAAAGCACAAAAATTATCTATTTAAAATTTATTAATTTTTCTATAGGAAATTATACATATATTTATATATAAAATACTTGATTTACATAATAACAAAAAAATTTACATGATAAATATGAATTTACAAGTCACATATTTTTGATATTGATTAATATACTTAAGAAAGTTCTGATTTTTTGACATTTAAAGAACTTAGAAATTTAGTAATACGAAACTACCAAAATAGTTCAAAATTATGGTTTGTCCGCGTAGTTCGATTGTGTTGATTGTTGTTATTTCTTACTTCATTTATTAACGTTACCTTCCATACACTTATATTAATATATTTTGTAATTTTAAACAACATATCTTAATCCATTAGAAAGTGACGAAAAGTAAATTTCCTTTTCGGATTTTCCGGTAGATTTTTGAGCTGTATTCCTGGTACGTTAATTTGGAAGCGGTTTTACTCGCTGCCAGAAAGGATTTTTTTAAAATAATCTTGACAACTTTGGTAGGTTTGACAAGCATTTCACATTGGCTCCTCAAAGTGCAGACGGTCTTTTTTCTGACAATATGAAAAGCATGGTCGATACTTTCGTGATCGGGCGACACTGCTTTGGCACTTGAACAATAGGCTATTACGTGGGGTTCAGTGGATCATATATCCTTCAATTTCTCTTTACATTATTAGCATGCATTATCCACACAGAATAAATCCTAAAAGAGTAAACTTTGCTAAATTGACATTGATTGAAATATTGTATATTTGCCAATTGTTGCACCAATATTTATTAACAATGTAACTTCTCTGGTGTAACTTACAAAACGAAAAAAGCTATGTTCGTACAGAATTTGAAGAAACATTGTTTCAAATATTTGTTACAAAAATATAACAACATTAAATAAGAATGTCCATATGATAATGAACTTACCCAATCGTAGAGTCTGCTTTAGTGAACTTTATATACGAAAGTTTTAAAAACAAATAAAAGTTTCAAATATATTTGTAATTTTTTAAAATTTATTTTCTCAAAATGTCAAATAAATTGACAATTCGGTTGCTTTAAACATATCGCTATGTGATTTGGTATTTTCAACAGATTTTGATTTTCCTTTTGGCTACAAATGCCAAAACAAGCAAAAATATTGTAGTTCGTATGCCATATCAGAAAAATGATTTAAAATTCAAAATTAATTTTATTATATTAACCAACAATTTTTCACAATATCTAATTTTACATATTCTGCTTATTCTACTATAATTATTAGTTGTAATTCCCAATATTTAGGAATGAAGCATTTTATACTGATTTCAATATAGTTGAATTGTATAAAGAGATTGATGGGTAAACTGAACTGATTTTGATATCGAAGACACTTTTATTTTAAAAGAAATACATTTCTAAGGTTGCTAGTACAGAAAATATATAGAATTCTTAAATGTTTAAGAATTACAATTCAAATTCTTATTGAGTAATTAAAATTCTCTAGAGGTAATCGAATTCTGACCAATTCTTTTTCTGTGTGTACCTTTTTAGTTTACCTAACGATATACTAATGCAAGTAGTAAAGAAAACACACGCAGGTAATTCGTTTATATAGTGGGTTTTTTATATATAATATTAGGTAGTAATGCACTAATGCCATTTTCTTACCTTGTTATTTTACCTAGAAACATAGTATGATGGCTTATGAAAAGGCTTATAAGAAAGCGACATTTGAATACAAACTCAATTGCTCTAATATATTTCAGCAATAACAGTCGCAAATAAAAATATTCAGAAAAATATGGAGAGCTTCAGTTATAAAGAACTGGCCAAAGAGTGTTTTAGAAACAAAAACCAGGAAGATGTTCTTAGCTACATTAAAATAAAATTAAACATAAATTCGTGGAGCACCGAATACAAGAGAAATTATCAAATTTCGCCAAAGCACTAAAAAAACGCTACAAAGAAGTTAGCTTCAGTAAACAAAATTTTTATATAAAAAGTGCAAACAGGTTAGAAAGCCAACTTACTGTCGCTGCAGAAACAGCAAAGCAAGATAGGGCTGGAAGACCACGCAAATCATTGGACAACTGCAGCGATAGATCTTAGAGAAGGAAACTTAAAGATGTTAACGATGAAATTGAATGCATAAATATAAAAGAATCTTTCCTACATCAATTACGATCACAGAACCAATTAACAAAAGTGGATATCATTGAAAAAGTTGGTAAAGCTAGTCCGTCCAGTGAGAACAAAACGAATTCTTAAAAGTATACCAACTCCGAGCGATGCAAAACAGTGCACAAATGAGGAGGCATTATCATTATTTCTGGATTTGAATAAACATAACAGCAGTATATTCAGCTCAGATTGCGTGCGATTGAAAAAGGCTCAAATATGTATCCAGCATATCATCACATAACCGCTGCTAAAATGGACTGTTTACCATCAAAGGACACTATTACAATCACACCAATTTCGGCAGAGGTACAACTACAATCTCTACTTGATCACACAGCCGAACGCTTGCTTCAATCAATAAAAGGAAATGAGTTAAAGAAATGTAGATACACAAAGTTAATTCTTTTTTGTAAATGGGGATGTGATGGTTCTTCGAGACAGAAACAATACAAACAAGTAGTATGTGAAAATATTTCGGACTCAGATATATTCATGGTATCATTTGTACCATTGCAATTGAAAAAGATTTTGAAAGATTCAGAGCCTTCGACTAATACAATGCAAACAATGGATATTTGGAAAAATGAGACACCATCTTCTACGAAATACTGCAGGCCAATCAAATTTGAATTCAAAAAAGAAACTCATGATGCCATTAACAAAGAAGTTAGTGATATCAAGGCCCAAGTTGCAACACTACGGCCATTACAATTACAGTTAGATGTTAGTGCTGACAATGATAGATGGAAAAGTAGGTCAACAACATCAAGCCAATTAAATCAAGTCCCGACGAAGTCATTAAATAATACCGATGCATATGAATTTGGATTATCACCACTACATGCAAGAATACGACTTATGGAACAGATACTAAAATTAAGTTATGATTTGGATTTCGGTTCTTCCGGATCAATATGAAACAACGAAACTAACAAGGAGTTAAGAAGTTCAAAAAAGAAACATGTTCAAGATGAATATCGAAAATTTGGATTGATTATAGATCACCCAAAACAAGGGTCAGGCAATACAAATAATGGCAATACCGGAAGAAGATTCTTTTCAAATCCAGAAACAGAATCTGAAATAACAGTGTGGATTTAAACCTTATTTTCAGTTCTAAAATAATCCTAGAAGTACTTGCGTGCAATAAAGAAATTGAAAAAAATATACAACAAGTACCATGGAGAAATATGTCTGCAACAGTTCACAGAATTCTTTAACATGCAGAAGATGTCATTAAATATCATTTGGTGCCACTTGGAGATCTATCAGAGGAGGCTCAGAAAAAAGGAATAAGGATTACAGATTTTATAGAGAGCACACTACTAGAAAAATTTCACGAAATTCCACAAATGAAGATCAATTTAAAATATTATTGGTAACGTCAGATCCGTTCATCTCCAGTAATCGAAAACTACTAAAGTACAGAAATAACAATGAACAAAATATGGAATATTTGCAATCAATATTTGAATCAAATGAATAATAATTATAATTGCATGAATAATAATTATAAGTACGAAAAACATAGTATTAGTAAAAAAAAAAAAAAAATAATAATAATAATAATAATAATACAAATGCTATTAAAATCTATTGCAGTTTTTTTAAAGGTTTTTTTTTTACCCACAATCTTATATATTAAAAGAATTTATGAATAAACTTTGCATTCAAGATTTTTTTCAATATTTTTCTTCTCTCAAACCTCTATAACTAGAGTTCTAATTAACGTAGGCTGTTGACATTGGCCTAAGAACACTCAGTGGATCAAGCTCCTTCTTTTGAGCTATTAACTGCTTAAATTCGTTAGGTTTGAGGAAAGTTATGCGTGAAGAATCAACTTTGCTTTTACTGTACGTTGACTTCTCTTGACAAAATTTGGTATTACTGTACGTTAACTTCTCTTGGCAAATTTTGGTATTATATTATAAAAATTAATGTAACATAATATAATGCTACGGAGCAGCAGGGGTCCTCTAGTATGTATGAAATGTTTTAATAAATAAGAAAGATTCAAAAAATAAAAACCCTTATTGTCATATCCAAATCAGAATCATTGCGCTAATGTTCAGCAGATATATTTGGCAAAAATGAATAAATTTGACAGCAAAAAATGATAAGTTTTTCTGTAGTAATAGCAAGACTATTAGGTAATATTACCAACGTTTTTTTAAGTGGAAATATTCTTTGAATGTAACCAATTTTGCAAATTTGACAGCAAAAAATTTTTAATTTGCGTACGAATTTTTTTTGAGTATAAACATTAAAAAAAAACCCATTATTACAAAAAATTCTTGTAATTATTATTGAATCCAAATATGACATTTTTTAAAAAATAAAAATAAATAAAATAAAAAACCCATATTTCATGCTAAAAGTAAAAAAAAAAAAAAAAAAATGAAAAGTTCAACTTTGACCTACAATTACATAAAAAGTACTCAATAAATTTTAATGAAATTAAAATAAACACAAGTTCAACTAAATATCTGATCACTAGAAAAAGAATTACTAAAATATTTTGATCAGATCAAAAATTACAGATTTTTTACCAATCAAAAACAATTTTCAGCCACTGTGCGGTGCACACTGTGGTAACTCACAAATCTAGCTGGACAAAATAAAAAAAAAATGTTTGGCAACATTCCTTCTAATCATTTAGTGAGCTTTTCAATATTATACATGTATATATATACATTTTTTAGCTCTGATTTGGAAAAAGTAAGCTTTAAAATCAGTTGTTGTTAACACGTGCATTCAGATTTCAAACAGAAGCGTATTTTTTGTGTGACTTTGGTTAATGATTAAAAAGGCTACGGTGATTTTATTGTCACGATTTTTTTTATTATTATTTAGCCCTACTTGAAGGAAATATATTACAATTCTCATTTAATTATTTCCATTGTAAGTATTAAAAAAATATTTCGTTTGTGAGAAGTTCAAAAAGTGCAACAAATAAAATATTTCCTTTTTTCAAGTAGAGTTAAAGCTGTTTATTCCGGATAATTCCGGTGTAAAATTATATTTGAGTTAATCTTTCAAATGTTCAATTTAAGGTAAATTAAAAACACCTTGCGCATTTTTGCGACCGCCTTACATGTTTTCACTTTTTCAGTATGGCCTCCACTCTTTTGCGAAAGGAAATTTTTGAAGAATGAGTAAAAACTCCCAAAATACATCGCAAAGACGTCTTATTGACATTTATAATGGTTAGATATGGTCTTCAAAATATACCAGAAGACGTGAAAACAATTCTTAAGGCAAATATAAATATTATTTGTTTTAAACTAGCCGAAAAATGGATAAAAAGTGGAAGACATCGTGACCGTTTCTTAACATCAAATTCAGTTTGGCTTAATGAACCGTATGTATTGCCTGAAAGTGTACAACCGAAAAGTTGTAAAAAAGCTGGAAGAAACCCGAAAAAATTTTATGTCTGTAGTGAAAAATCGAAAAAAAGAGAGATACAAAGTCTTTTAGATTCAGATGACCATCGAGAAATTATTAAAGCTAGTGAGCAAGTGTTTCGCAAAATGGGAAAGCGAGATTCAGCCAGACTTGTCAAAGATCTGTCGGAAGCTTCATCCAGTAAAGGTACGGAAGTGAAAAAAATATGTAAGAGATTTAGCTCTGAGTCTGTGCCTTTAGGGAGCCTTTCTTCCGACGAAGCCTTATCTTTAATGGTTGAAACTAATTTGTCGAAAAATCAATACGATGTTATTCGGCTAAAAGTCAACGCAAAATGCAAAAATCTTGTTCCCTCCTACACTAATGTTCAACAAGCCAAGAAAAAATGTCACCCAGCTGCAAAAGAAATCACTGAGATGCATGCAAAAATTTCACTCCAGTCATTAGTGAATCATACTATTGAAAGGATTTGTTCGGCTCAATAAGAGGTTTTACTCGGTATTGATGAACTGAAAACTTATGAAAATCGTCTTAATATTTTGAAAAAATTGGGGATAAGATGGGGCTCAGCAAAAGCAGTATAAACAGAAGTTTTCCTTGGAGGAGGGCCATACAAATGAAAGTTTATTTAGTATTTCAATGGTTCCTATTCAAATGAATTTGAGCTCAACACAAAGAAATATAATTGTATGGCAAAATCCTACTCCTTCATCTACAAGCTACTGCCGTCCAATCAAGTTTGTCTTTGCCAAAGAGTCTACTGAGTTAATTTCTCAAGAAGTTAATATAGTTCAGCAAGAAATTAGAAATTCGTCGCCAACTCTTATCAGATATAGCGGACGAAGTTTTCTTGTTGAGTCTACTTTTATGCTTACTATGATAGACGGTAAAATTTGTAACTTCTTCTCAAACGTGTTTCGTATGTGGAGCGAAACCGAGTGAACTAAATAAACCTTCTGTGATTTTATACAAAATTGTCGATGAACCATCTTTAACCTTTGGAATGTCTCCACTACATTCATGGATCCGTTTTATGGAGTGTGTATTGCACATAGCATATAAGCTTCCTATACCTGGCAAGCTCGAGGACCGGAAAATAAAGCAAAAGTGGTTAAAAAATAAAATATTTAACAGAGATTTCGAAATGAGATGGGGTTGCTGGTAGACATGCCAACACAACAAGGAGGTAATACGAATAATAGACGGTATTTGGAGCAGCAGAAAGGAGTTCAGAAATCACTGGTGTCAATAAAGAATTAATTGAACGGTTTCATATTATTTTGGAAACTTTAGGTAGTAGTTACCCTATTGATGAAGATGCTTTTGAAAGTTTTATTGTTGCCATACTTAAACGAATACCCATGGTACATTATGCCAGTTAGCGTCCATAAAATCCTTTGTCATGGAAAATACATAATAAGGTCTTGCATTCTTCCTATAGGACAGCTGTCAGAAGAAGCTCAAGTAACAAGAAATAAGGATACTAGGAAATTTAGAGAGTTGTTTACGAGAAAAACATCGAAAATAGACACAAATATAGATCTTTTCAATCGACTCTTAATTTCTTCAGATCCTTTTATCGCAAGTTTGCGTTATACTCCCTTTCGAGTTCGAGGTTTGATAACAAAAGAAGTTCTTTCATTGTTATCTGTTGATGCTTTTGAGGAGGAAGAATCTTTTAACGATGCATATGAAAGTGAATAAAATAAAATCTCTATGTGTATTTATGTGTTGTTATCTCTATTATTAATAATATAAAACAAAAACAAGTAAAGAAAACAATTATTATAAAATATTTATTAAAAATATTAAAATTATTTTAATATTAAAAATGATTATCTCCGATTCTTTAAGTAAAAACTGACTTAATAATTTTATTAATCATGAATCAAATAGCATGTTCAGACGGCGAAATGAACCACTTGATTCGGTCATGGTGTTCAGACGAGTGTTCTTGTTTCATTTTGACGTTTATATTTTTTGTGCAAATATTTGAAGACATCCTTCTACACTTTACGTTTCACAATTTCATTTTTTCCATTTTTATTTGAATATATGTATACTAGGGTGGCCCTTTGTTAAATGGAGGGAAAAAAAAAGTGTTCAAACTGTCGGTCTCACCCGCTAGAAATATGCGAATAGAAAAAAAACTGAGAAATAAAAAGTTTTGGGCCAATCAAAAAACGTTTAGTCGTGGCGCAAAGCGATTGAAAATTTCAAGTGTGTTTATATGAGGAAAATATGTTTTTTTTTTCATACTTTACGAAAATTTCGTTCTATAGTTTATTTTTTCCGACAAGCTGTTATATAATTTGGGATCAGTATTAAATTATCCTTTCAAAAGGCTATAAAACTTCAAAATCCAATAAAACCTCGCCAAGAAATAGCAAATGCCCCAGACCACTTTTGTGCCAAAAAAAACTAGGTCATGAAATTTGATGGCATTTTTTCAACGTTTGAGAAATTGATTAAAGCCATCATTCTTTTTTGGTCTCTATACTCATAAGTACTCAGTGATGAATTATTGTTTTATTACCACGTTGTTAACCTATTGCGCATTGACACCGAAAATTGGAAATTTTTTTGATAAAATTTTTAAAACTCCTTTTTCAAGTTTGAAAAAATTTTCTTAAACAAAATTTAAAAACATGAATCTATCACTTTAAGGTTTTATTAAATATATGTTACAGATTAACTGTGTGAATTTTTAAGTAAATCCCTCTGCCAGAATTTTTTTTACAAGGATTTTATTTTTGCGGATTTCGAGAAAAATTGGATTTTTGTGAAATATTCTGTAAATGTACTCTTTCTAAATACTTTGTATCAAAAATTCATCACTTTTCTACTTTTAAATGTTATATTTTATCTTAATAGCCTAGTGTTTCGGAAAAAAATAATATGACTCCATTAACCCTTTTGGAATTGGGGTCACATATGACCCCAAGCTAGTAAAAGACAATTTATTCAAAAATTCAAATATTTTGTAAGTGCTGTCCAATTTTTAGATGCGACGCTTAAAATATAATAACCAAATGTGTAGAAGTTTCGTTCCAAAAATTTTGGATAAATCCGAAAACGTTAACCCATCATTTGCCAAGGCCAGCTTTGGATTTTAAGATATTTTTAAATAAAAATTAACGAAACGAGTTTTTCTATTAAGATACTTACTTACATACCACTAAAGAAAAAAATGGAAGAAGCTTTAAAAGATGTAGGTGACATTGAAGATAATATAAAGCGACCGATTATAAGAAATCAGTTCGTTTCCGCGGAAACAAAACTTTTTTTTACGAGATGCTCAAAAGACCAAGAATTTTTAAAATCCAACTCTACAAATTGGCATCAAATTACTGATTTTACCAAAGCAAACGAAATTATTGGTCTCTTGAAGGTAGTCAATGACACAGCAGAAAGGGGTGTTATGCTGATGGAGGAATATAATTCACTTTTCACAAAAGATGAAGAGCCAAAACAATTTGTTTTACAAATTGTGTACGATTATAGACGTAAGTATTCAGGCTGCATAAAAGAAAAATTAATTAAATAATATTTAAAATCTGCAAATAAAAATACCATTTACCAAAATTTAATAAATGTAATTCAAACAAATAAACATTTTATAATAATTTTGAAATTTTCGTATTTGTGGGTTTTATTAGATATTTTTAACAAAATTGGTTAAAAGTTGTTTTAATTTATATTCGCGAGCAATAAGCAGACAAATGCACCAGAGATATATCAAAATGGATAATTTTGATCTCAGGAGCACTGAAGGGTTAAATAAAAAAAAATTAACCGAATTATTTTTCTTAAATTCTAAATAGTGGTGTCATCGAGCTTAATAGAAAAACTCGTTTTCGATAATTTTTATTTAAAAATATTTTAAAATCCAAAGATTGCCTTGGCAAATAATGGGTTAACGTTTTCGGATTTATCCAAAATTTTTGGAACGAAACTTCTACACATTTGGTTATTATATTTTAAGCGTCGCATCTAATAATTGGACAGTACTTACAAAATATTTGAATTTTTTGAATAAATTGTCTTTTACTAGCTTGGGGTCATATGTGACCCCAATTCAAAAAGGGTTAATGGAGTCATATTATTTTTTCCCGAAACAGTAGGCTATTAAGATAAAATATAACATTTAAAAGTAGAAAAATGATGAATTTTTGATACAAAGTATTTAGAAAGAGTACATTTACAGAATATTTCACAAAAATTCAATTTTTCTCGAAATCCGCAAAAATAAAATCCTTGTCAAAAAAATTCTGGCAGAGGGATTTACTTAAAAATTCACACAGTTAATCTGCAACATATATTTAATAAAACCTTAAAGTGATAGATTCATGTTTTTAAATTTTGTTTAAGAAAATTTTTCCAAACTTGAAAAAGGAGTTTCAAAAATTTTATCAAAAAAATTTCCAATTTTCGGTCTCAATGCGCTATAGGTTAACAACGTGGTAATAAAGCAATACTTCATCCCTGAGTACTTATAAGTATAGAGACCAAAAAAAGAATGATGGCTTTAATCAATTTCTGAAAGTTGAAAAAAATGCCATCAAATTTCATGACCTAGTTTTTTTTTTTTGGCACAAAAGTGGTCTGGGGCATTTGCTATTTCTTGGCGAGGTTTTATTCGATTTTGAAGTTTTATAGCCTTTTGAAAGGATAATTTAATACTGATCCCAAATTATATAACAGCTTGTCGGAAAAAATAAACTATAGAACGAAATTTTCGTAAAGTATGAAAAAAAAAACATATTTTCCTCATATAAACACACTTAAAATTTTGAATCGCTTTGCGCCACGACTAAACGTTTTTTGATTGGCGCAAGACTTTGTATTTCTCAGTTTTTTTTCTATTCGCATATTTCTAGGGCGTGAGACCGACAGTTTGAACACTTTTTTTATTAAGGGCCACCCTAATGTATACATGTAAATATATACTTTTTATTTGTTAAACGTTTCTATTTATTTTATCACACACTTTAATTTTTTGTTTTTTCTTTGTTTATATATTTTTAACAGCTAGTTCAGATAAACTAGCGATAATTTCTTATCAAACTTGGAGACGACACTAAATGTTTCTAGGTTCGCAACTAGGTTCATTTTGAACCAAGTAGATTCGCTCTCAAAATTTTGTATGGCGAATCATGTAGATTCAATCATGATTCGGGCGCGAACCGTGAATGAGAGAGCGAACCGCGAATCTTGCTGTCCGTGTGAACATAGCATTAGTTATATTCAATCTATATACTAGTATATATAACTACAAATAATCTCAGAAGATGTATTTAAGAAACCAATTTTTTATCTTAAAAATGTATTTTTTCTTGACAGTGAGAACGGTTTATTGTTTGCTTCATTTTATTAAAAAAAAATCTTCTTTTAAAAAAAGAGTTGATTTTTTATAATCATTTATATATTTGAACTCATTTGTTATGTAATTCATAAGTGAGAAGTGAACCCAACGCGATTTATTAATTTTGTCCAGTTAGATTTGCGATCTACCACACTGTGCGGTGGTGCGAATAACAAAGTTTTTCGTGCAATGTATGTCGATATACTTTCAGTGTACCTTTTCTTATACCAATCGACTTAGAGTAACTCATAGTACAGTAATTTTTTGCCATTGCCAAGCATTTATCATACAGATCTCGTCATTAAAGTCGCTATTTTTGCTTATAAAAACAACATTATCTAGACTACGTTGTCGGTATATGTATGTTTTTAAAAAGTCTATAATATTTATATAATCACTTTTGAACCCCTATTGTTATTTATAACATATTTTTTTTTTTTTTTTTTTGTACATAACCAAAAACCTGACATTTTTAAACAAAAAAATATTTAAAATAATAAAAGGAATTAAAAAAATTTATAACTGAAAATGGTTTATCGGACTAGATACGGATTTAGAGTTAAAAAAGATAAATTCTTTGTTACTTCATTTGGAAAAAATTACAAAGTTGTTGTAAAAGACGCTTTTGGAAATAAATCTTATGGCTTTGAAAGAAAGAAAAAAACCAATGGCTAGATATTTTTTTTTTTTTGCCATCAAGATACCATATCAGTCTTAGACACAAACAGTTTTTGGTCAAATCAACAGTAGATTTTTTGGTTTATTTAGGTTTTTGCTTTAAATTAAATTTAGTTTTCTTGTCACTTCTACTACAATGGCAACAATTCAAAACTCGTGTTGTTTGAAGCCATTACAGGTGCGAAATAAATTGTAATTTAAAATGCCACAAACATAATTAACACAAACAATTACAGTTATCTGAGTTTTGCTTTAACAATTTTTATAAATTAGATTAATTTATTTAAAAATTTTTCACCATTTATTACAAACAACTGTATGAAGATTATAATCTCCCTCTTGCAAATGAATTTTTGGCAAATATAATTAATTAAAAAATTGTAGAAACGCCTAATCTCAAACTAACTATGGATCTAAGAGATCTTATTAAGAACGGCAGATATTTTGTCCGGAATTAATATCATTAAGGGTTGCTAGCAAAACCAGACAAGATGTTGAATAATTTTTATTTCACAATTTCTTTAAAGGCATTTTATTTTAAAAGATTGCCAAAATCAAACTGATTATTAAATATTTTCCTTTTTTGATACTTTAAATTCAAGACTAATAATAGTGGTGTATGTCCTATTCGTTTATAATTTTGATTAAATTTTCCAATATTTTATTTTTTCTTTTTGACTTTCACACTTTACTGTATCACCTACGACTCACTATCTAGCGATTATATAATTAGAGAATTAAATTTAATAATAGCCCCCAAATCCAGTTGGCATAACAAGAAAGTTGTTATTTCATTTCACTTTATTTTTTCTTGTTAAAATTAACATTGATCTTGAAAAAGAAATTAATAGTTGTTTACAACTTATTTCGTTTTTGAAATGTGACTTTTATCCAGTTAATCGCAAGGAAAATTGTATAAAACAAATCTGCCCGTTGCTCGTTACAGTTGTAAGGCCAGTTATTGAAATACAAAAAAAAAAAATGTGAAATAGAAAATCAAGCAAACAAGTTAATATGAAAATTGCTGCAAGTTTTAAAAAAATTAACAACAATAAGTACGTGTTACATATTGCTCGAGATGCCAGATTGATGAAAATGATTAAAAAACATTTGGAAAGAGGGAAATCGAAAATATTTTTGGGGAAGAAAATTACACAATCGCAGCTAGGAAATGGAATTATTAATGACCTGATTAGCGATTTCATTATCGATAATCCGATTAATTAGACAAATAATTTCTAAATGATCGATAAATATTGTCGATAATTGATATATAACACTCGGTAGCATCATACAGCTTTTTACAGATTTTGGGGTACCACACACACTACTATAACAACTGATTTTTTGAAATTATTGCAAGAAGCGGTGTCTCCTAAAATCTGAAATTCATCGCATATTTTCAACTAACTTTTTATCTAAATTATCATAATGTTCTCAAAACGTGATGAATGTTGTAAATGGCATAAATTAAGTATTTAACACTACTTTAAAATTTACGAACTCTTTACCATGGTGGAGGTGCCATTATGGTTTGGGGTTGTATGGGAGGCAACAGGATTGATAAACTCGTAATTATTGAGCCTTTCAGGGATGAAATTGGATACGAAAACAAAATTTGAAACAAAGCGCACAACTGGGTATTGGAGAAGATTTCTGGTTCCAATTGGATAATGATCCAAAACATACGACGCACAGTATCAAGTTGTGGTTGCTCTACAATACTAAAAATCAATTGAAGTCACCCGATCTTAATGCTATAGAGCATCTGAGGGATTTACGGCAGCGCAGAATCCGTCAGCATAAGTTAACGTTGAAGGAAATTATATGAAGCGTCATTTGGATCAGTGGATTAAAATAAGTAAAGAAGATACTTTAAGGTTGGTTAAGTCGATGCCAAATCCGCTCACAGAGGTCCTAAAGCGCAAAGGATATCCTAAAGTTACTAACTTAACCAATATTTAATACTTAAATTTAGTTTTTTGTATTAATATTTTAAATGATTAATATTTAAATTTAAGAATAAGAATAAACCCTATATAAATTTAAAACAAGACTGTTAAATATGGTAATGCTGAATCTTTGATACCCTCCACTTGTGTCTTAAACTCAATATTACAACCAATGTTGGGTACGGTTTTAATACAGTTGCTTAACCTTTAAGTTCTAATACCATTTAAATTTATAGTTATGTAATTGGTTTTATTTTTTGACTAGTATTTATCAAAATTTATTATTGTTCTTTAATAAGGACAGTGATGTGTTTTTTCATAAAAAAGAATCAAGTTCTATCTACAAAATTGCATTGTTTTTCTGGTATTAGAATAGGCTTTCAATTGGTGGGTCATGCGTGAACGAGAAAAGAAATCGGCAAACACTACTATAATTTAAAACAAGTAAGAAAATTATAGTCGGTCTAGACCGACTATACGATACCCTATACCATGCGTTTAGAAACCCTATCTCTTAGGCCCAACTAACTGGACATTGAAAATAAGCAAAAACCAAATTTGGGACTAGGGACTAGGGACTAGGTCCAAAAATGGACCGATCCTGATCATGTTTGGTAAAGTCTCTTGTATTTTACAAAAATATGTACAAACAAAATTTGAGAAGAATCAGTGCAATATTTTTGTTTTTTAATAAATTTAAGTGAAGATCGGGAAGCAGCTCTATATGGGGTCAAAGGGATCATTTTTGGACTACCCATTAGTGGATGTAATGAACGCATACAAACCCAATTTGAGTAAGATCTATATGACAATTTGGATCTTATGGCAATTTATGTCGATTTCATATGGGTAATTTGTATGCGGGCTAGGTCTGAACATGGACCGATTCTCACCAATTTCAATAGCGTTCATCCCATGGCCGATAAAAGCTTATATACCAAATTTCATCAAAATATATTCATATTTGCGACCTGCAGTTTGATTACAAGCTTTACATGGACACACAGACGGACGGACGGACATTGTTAAATCAACTCAGAAAGTGATTTTGATTCGATCGGTATAATTAAAGATGGGTCTAGGTCAAATATTTTTGGTTGTTACAAACAGCAGCACAAAGTCATTATACCCAAACCACATAGTGGTATAGGGTATAAAAAATAAATATTCGTCTATGACAATTTTATGTTGGTTGAGTCATTAACTGCTTTAGAAAAAAACGGAAGATTTTATTTTTTTATTAGCAGCATTTTTAATTTCAATACTTTAATTTAAATTTTATTTTCTCTTGGCAACGCACAGTGACTGAAAATAGTTTTTCATTGGCCAAAATTCTGTAACTTTTGAACTGATCAAATTTTTTAGGAGTTTTTCTTTTAGTGGATAGATGTTTAGTTCAATTTCATTAAAATTGATTGAATATTTGTTAAGGAATTCTATGTCAAAGTTTAACTTTTGATTTTTTTAAACTTTTAGTGTGAAATGTGGGTTCTTTTTATTTATCAAAAAATTTCATATTTGGATTATAATAATATTTATTATAAAGATTTTTTGTAATAATGGGATTTTTATTTAATGTTTACACTAAAAAAAAATTTTTACACTAAAAACATAGTAAAATCACTGGAAATTTTGCTATTTTGTTGAAAAATTAAAAATTTTTTGCTGTCAAATTTGCACATTAGTTTACACTACAAGAATATTTACAATTCAAATAACATTAGTAATATTATCTAAAAACTTTGCTATTACTACAGAAAAATTTATTTTTTTTAGCTGCCAAATTTGTTAATTTTAGCAAAAAAAAAAAAAAAAAAACCTGCTGAACATTAGCGCAATGAGTGATTTTTTTTTTAAATTTTGATATGAAAATATGGGTTTTTATGTTTTGAATCTTTCACATTTATGAAAACATTTATGTGTGTGAGAAAACCTTTTAAAAATAAAAACCGCAATAGATTATAACAATGAGAGGTTCTGTTTATTATTATTTTTTACTAATACTATATTTTACGTACATATATAACAATGAAAGGCAATTATAATTACTAGCAGAGATCAGCGCTCGAAATTCGAGTGCAATTTCTAGGCAGCTTTATTTTTCAACTTAGCCAATTCACAAACCAACACTTTTATGGTTTATTATTATTGTGAATGAAGATAACAAACATTAACAAATTTAATAAAGACACACATAGCATATGTATAATTTTATGTATGTGTTAGTAGCAACTTGAAATGCAATTTACTTAAAATAAAGGAAAAAATTTTAAAATCTGTAAATCTGCAAAACGGCTAAAAAGAAATACCTTTAAAATAATATACGTTTGGTCAAAATCGGGATAAAACGGTAGAACAAAACATCGGTCACAGGAAATCGCCTAGCCTATTAATATTATAGATTATTCACTTGATTGAAATATTGATTGGAAATATTCCATATTCTGTTCTGTGTTATTTCTGTTCTTTAGTAGTTTTTTGACTTCTTCATCTAAACCCCGATATTCCACTTTACATTGATTTCGAATACTGGAGATGAACGGATCTGACGATAACAATAACATAGTAAATAGATCACTTGTGGAATTTTGTGAAATTTTTCTAGTATTGTGCTATCTATAAAATCTGTAATCCTTATTCCTTTTTTCCTGTGCTTCCTCTGATAGATCTTCTGAACTGTTGCATACATATTTATACACGGGTACTTGGTTGTATATATTTTTGCAGTTTCCTTAGTACAGTCTCCAAATTTTCTACAGTCAATTTGTTCATTGCACGCAAGTAATTCTAGGATTATTTTAAATCTACTGCTGTCATTTCAGATGCTGCTCTAGATCTGAAAAGAAGACAATCCAAATTTGTATGCATCAGTATTGTCTGATGATTTTGTCGGAACTTGGTTTATTTGGCTTGATGTTGCTTGGCATATGATGCAGCTGGATGCAGACTTCGTGTTAGTCAAAGCCTTGCCTACTTTTCCATCTATCATTGTCAGCATAAATTGGTAGCTTTCTTCAATTTGCTGCCCATCTAACTGTAATTGTAATGGCTGTAGTGCTGCAATTTGGGCCTTGATATCAGTAAAAATGAACATGAAATGAACATATCTGAGTCCGAAATATTTTCACATACTACTTGTTTGTTTTGTTTTTTTCCGGAAGAACCATCACGTCTCCATTTACAAAAAAGAATTAACACTGTGTTTCCATTGACATTCTTACTTACAAATATATAATAGGGGTGGTGTATTTTGTAAGCAGGTACCATTTCTGGTAATAGAACAAATAATGATAATGATAATAAGCTATAAAATACCTAAAGCACAAATTTAACACACCATTGTATACTTATAGGGCTGTTTAAGTTACCGTTATGAAATTTTTTTGAGTAATTTTATTACAATGAAAAAATTGTTCTAGCGGCGGGTCGTGGCGGGTGCAAAAGAATATATGTAGGGTTAAAGAGGACAATTTCACTTTTCTCAAGGTGGTATACGCTCTTTGTTCCCTTTTGTTCCCTAGAAGTTCTATTCCGCTGCGACGGCGGCGGCGCAATGCTGGCTTTGAGCCGCACGACTTGGACATATTGATACGTAAAGCATAACCAAACATGCATACTAATGAGTCCAATGCTAAAAACACAGAACCACAACAACAAGAACAATTACAACTATCATAGACAAGAATCAAAATTTAGAACAATAAAAATATAGAAAAATAATATTTTGTCTGGTTTTTTTAAATTTTCATTGAAATCTCGGGATCTATTGAACCGATTTTGATGATTGTAAACAGCAACCTACTGAGGATGTCAATGAATCATTTTCACTAAAAATAAGCAACCCAGCTGACCTATTGAGGGTGTGATCGTGACTTCCTCAGACGGAAGTCTAATTATTATAAATGGAATGACAAACTTACATAAACATATCTACAGCACACTCGTGTGGGAGGTATAAAAACTAATAAATAGCTTAACAATTTATTAGTTTATTTATTATGACGGTTTTAATTTTATTCAATAAGGATTTCATTAATTTTTAAATCCTTGTGAATTCCCAAAAATTTAAAACAAGTCTTGCATGGACTTAAAGCAAAATGAAGTTTATGGAACATATGTCTTTTAAGAAAACGTTGTCTTTAAATAACGTACAAGAAAGGAAGTTATAGGCCGACTAGGCCGGTGGTGGTCGGCACCATATGGATATTTGATGTCTTCGGTCTTCAATTATTCCAGGTATCGTATTACACTCCTTATGAATGATGGAGAAAAAAGTTTTTTGTCCTCAAGACCTAAGAGGTCCCCTATGAAAAATTATTATTCTGGTTCTACAGACAGCAGCGTACTCCCATCTTCCGGATAAAGACGGCATAGAACCGAGGTAGTCAGGTTAATGTTACATAATGGTAAGGCACCCGTAAGGCACCTTGTGACTAACCTTATGTTACGTTTAGTGTAATTTAAAATACCATTGGATGAAAAGGTCTACCAAATAAGAGGCAATTTTACAATGATATTCAAGTTATATCATAGAAGTAGGAGAGGCCAAACTACCTAGCTCGTCCCCGATCTCACTTTCCTTCAGTGGACAACTTTGAAGGATATCATTACATTACAGAGAAAGTTTTGATGAAAATGACCACCGCCAAAATTAATGCTTGGCTATCGGAATGAATTAAAATATGCACGCCTTTTAAGCCCTTTCAAAAATTTAGCCTAGCACAAAGTATAATTTCCGAAATTTAGGCCTGATATGCTGCCAGAAACTTTGTATTTGAAACATGCACGCCTCCGCAACCCCAGAAGCTATTTCAGAACTACCAGTATACCAGTTAAGACTTCGAGTATCTACAAAGGAACTACCCCTCTTATCTATTTTTATTATCTTAAATTGTCTTCCAAAGCGAAGCTCTGCGTTTTTGCGTCCAATATCCCCTTACTTCCCCTTTTGAGGACATGAATGTCAAAAATTATCTCTTCGTGCCACCAATGTTAAAGAATTTGTAATAAATTTATTTAAAGGAATGGGTCTGACAATGGATTCTTGGACCAAAGTTGAGCAGGTTTTCTTGGCACTTGTAACAATTATGAATGCTAACCATTGTTATATACAGAGTCTGGAGTAAAACAATTGGCGCGTAAGTGGTGTTTGGTCTGACAATCATTTTGTAGATCCACGTAACCATTTCGGGGTTAAAACTCCAGGTTTTTACCAAAAAAGCATTTTTCTGCTTATATACATAAATTCGCCAAGGCTTTGCTGTAAATCACACCATATTGCGTGAGGCTGCAATAATTTGGAGACTTGGCTCACTTGGGGTCACTCATACATATGTATATCATATATCCAAGTCGATAGGTAGATTTAAGTAATATTTTTACATACAATCTTTATATTTATGTTGATGATTTATGGATATAATAATCTAATAGGCGACATATGTGTGGTCTAAATATTTTCCACAATTTCAATAAAGTCATTAAGCTTTCCTGAGTCGATTAAAGCTAATGCACCATTTTCGACGTGTGGTTTGTGTAAAAGCTTTATAACGGGTGATTTTTTAAGAGCTTGATAACTTTTTTTTTAAAAAAAACGCATAAAATTTGCAAAATCTCATCGGTTCTTTATTTGAAACGTTAGATTGGTCCATGACATTTACTTTTTGAAGATAATTTCATTTAAATGTTGACCGCGGCTGCGTCTTAGGTGGTCCATTCGGAAAGTCCAATTTTGGGCAACTTTTTCGAGCATTTCGGCCGGAATAGCCCGAATTTCTTCGGAAATGTTGTCTTCCAAAGCTGGAATAGTTGCTGGCTTATTTCTGTAGACTTTAGACTTGACGTAGCCCCACAAAAAATAGTCTAAAGGCGTCAAATCGCATGATCTTGGTGGCCAACTTACCGGTCCATTTCTTGAGATGAATTGTTCTCCGAAGTTTTCCCTCAAAATGGCCATAGAATCGCGAGCTGTGTGGCATGTAGCGCCATCTTGTTGAAACCACATGTCAACCAAGTTCAGTTCTTCCATTTTTGGCAACAAAAAGTTTGTTAGCATCGAACGATAGCGATCGCCATTCACCGTAACGTTGCGTCCAACAGCATCTTTGAAAAAATACGGTCCAATGATTCCACCAGCGTACAAACCACACCAAACAGTGCATTTTTCGGGATGCATGGGCAGTTCTTGAACGGCTTCTGGTTGCTCTTCACTCCAAATACGGCAATTTTGCTTATTTACGAAGCCATTCAACCAGAAATGAGCCTCATCGCTGAACAAAATTTGTCGATAAAAAAGCGGATTTTCTGCCAACTTTTCTAGGGCCCATTCACTGAAAATTAGACGTTGTGGCAGATCGTTCGGCTTCAGTTCTTGCACGAGCTGTATTTTATACGGTTTTACACCAAGATCTTTGCGTAAAATCTTCCATGTGGTCGAATAACACAAACCCAATTGCTGCGAACGGCGACGAATCGACATTTCACGGTCTTCAGCAACACTCTCAGAAACAGACGCAATATTCTCTTCTGTACGCACTGTACGCATTCGTGTGGTTGGTTTAATGTCCAATAAAGTAAACTGAGTGCGAAACTTGGTCACAATCGCATTAATTGTTTGCTCACTTGGTCGATTATGTAGACCATAAATCGGACGTAAAGCGCGAAACACATTTCGAACCGAACACTGATTTTGGTAATAAAATTCAATGATTTGCAAGCGTTGCTCGTTAGTAAGTCTATTCATGATGAAATGTCAAAGCATACTGAGCATCTTTCTCTTTGACACCATGTCTGAAATCCCACGTGATCTGTCAAATACTAATGCATGAAAATCCTAACCTCAAAAAAATCACCCGTTATGAACACTCATACGGACTAAATAGACTCAGAAAGTGATTCAAATTCGATCGTTATAATGAAAATTCATCACAAACTGAACACTGAGTGGTATAGGGTAAAACAAATGAATTCGCTAACACTTCAGTCAGTAATTGACATTGAAGTGAATTTAACTTTTTGAAACGAGTTATTGTTCACTTTTTTTTTGTTTGCTGGGTATACATTTTTTTTGTTAAAAGTAAACTACAAAACGTCCAAACAAAGTAATTGTATAAATTAAGCCACAACTGTCTTGTGTCTATAGAAAGATAGACCGCCAAATGTAATAGAAACAATTAATTAGGTTTGTAAGTAAGAGATAAAATATTTTATAAATTTTCATTGATTTAGATAATAAAACGAAATATAGTTAATTAAGTCTATAATTGGATTAGAAAAAATAAGGTATTATTGGATTAACTGGTATAAAAGCATGTCTAATCGATAAAACAACAGAAAAGTCATTGACATTCAAAAGCATTCGCTCAAAATTGGCGAGATCATCAAGAAAAACAGCCATATAAATAATTGAACATGCATTTTGAATGCACATGTTCATAAGTACGTACGTACGTACGTACGTTGGGTGAACGTACATTCACCCAACTTCAAATAAACAACTTTTGTCAAGTAATGGCGACAATTTATACGGAGGAGATATTGAAAGTAAAACTTTTTCTTTTAACACATCAAAAAACAATTTAAATGTAAATTTCAATTTGTTGTAAATTTTAAGCTTGTCTTTTTTTTTATTGTTAGTAAAAGACACAGCTTAAAAGAATAATGATCATTTAATTTGATTATTTTGCATTAAAATTCATTACACACACTACTTTTACGGTCGTTCATTTGTTTAATCAGCCATTCGATAAGTGAGAAAGGCAGACAGGGAGAGAGAGAGAGAGAAAGATATAACAGTAGGGTTGCACTTTTTTTTAACTTTCTGCGGGTGAGAGAGTATTATTTTTTTTTTTTTAATTTACTTTTTTATAAATATTGTATCATTTTATAAATTTTAGGTGGTCACTAAAATTGTATGAACCTTTCCATTGATACACAAAAATTCCTCTAACGATTTTTTTTTCATTACTTTGAAATTGTGTGCCAATAAATCGATATGGACCATGAATTTCTGTAAGTCGAAGTTTCATGAAAATGTCTCTGCATGGCTTTTGCATTCGATCATTTTTTTATACAGAATTTTATTTTATGTAAGTTCCTAACAATGGTTTTTTTTTTTTTTTTTTTTTTAATGCCAATGAACTCAAATTGAAAAAAATCTTTAATTTGGAAGCTCTGTGAAAAGTGCGTATTATTAACTTTTCTTATTGCTGAGAACTTCTCCTCTCTGGGCAAAACATGAAACAACCAGGGCAAAACAATAAGTTTGCACTTTCTGAATTTATCTCGTAGTTAATTAAATAGATTACTGTCAAATTCTAAGTAGGCTCCACTATTATGCCTGTGTTTGGCAGCTTTTCAAAGCATAGAATCTCGAGAATTTTTGCAAAAACGGAAAATAGTGCATTTCGAAAGACGTATTCTTTTTTTTTGACTTTTTTCAAAAAAGAAACCATCACTCAAAGTAACGAAAAAGCCTGATGAGTGCTATGGGGACGGCATCACCATTTTCAATGGGTTATTATTGAGTGATGGTGAACGGATGACGGTTAAATGAGGTAAATTCACTAGAAAGTGTCGATAATATTCGGGATATAGTGCTGGACAATCGGAGAGTACGAGTACACGGATTGCTGATGCCATAGGCATATCATAATGTTTTGTAATTTCGATTTTGAATGATCAGTTTTACCACGTTTGCTTACCTTCACCATAAACACGATTGGTGTCAGCATTACAAGAGTCTATGAATTGGAATACGAATTGATACGTCATCCAGCATATTCTCCGGATTTAACTCCACAATCACTATTTTTACTTCCAAACTTAAATAAATGGCTCGGAGGAAGGAGATTTAACTCCACCAATGAAATCATTTATCGATCAAATGCCTATTTTGAGGACCTTATTTGTAGAAACGTTAGACAGAATGTATTAAGCTATGTCGAGTTTTCATTCACTTTAGAATGTTTTACTCAAAATTCGTTAATTTATACAACTTAGAGGACCCCTGCTGCTCCGCAGCATTATATTATATTATATTAATTTTTATAATATAATACCAAAATTTGCCAAGAGAAGTTAACGTACAGTAATGCCAAAATATGCCAAGAGAAGTTAACGTACAGTAAAAGTAAAGTTGATTGTCCACGCATAACTTTCCTCAAACCCAACGAATTTGCCAAGAGAAGTTAACGTACAGTAATGCCAAAATATGCCAAGAGAAGTTAACGTACAGTAAAAGTAAAGTTGATTCTCCACGCATAACTTTCTTCAACCCCAACGAATTTAAGCAGTTAATAGTTCAAAGAAGGAGCTTGATCCACTGAGTGTTGTTAGACCTATGTTAGAGAAGAAAAATATTGAAAAAAATCTTGAAAAAATCTTCAAAGTTTATTCATAAATTCTTTTAATATATAAGATATCTTACTTTTACATACTTCAACAAAAAAAAAAAAATCATGTGAGTCCAATCACAGGGGAGATGTGTAAACATCTAGTAAATAAAGATTTCTTATGGCACTTTTTTAAAATCAAAGAGAAAGCGTCATCAAATAGCTGCAGGGGCTCTGCTAATACAAAAATATTTATTATTATTTATTATTTCAGCCGATTGATTTTTAATTTTTCGTTTTTCATTTTGATTTTTTTATTTTTTATTTTTCATTTTTAATTGTTTATTTTTCATTTTTCATTTTTTTATTTTTTCATTTTTCATTTTTAATTTTTCATTTTTTATTTAAAATTTTTAATTTTTAATTTTTAATTTTTAATTTTTAATTTTTAATTTTTAATTTTTAATTTTTAATTTTTAATTTTTAATTTTTAATTTTTAATTTTAATTTTTAAGTTTTAATTTTCAATTTTTAATTTTTAATTTTTAATTTTTAATTTTTAATTTTTAATTTTTAATTTTTAATTTTTAATTTTTAATTTTTAATTTTTAATTTTTAATTTTTAATTTTTAATTTTTAATTTTTAATTTTTAATTTTTAATTTTTAATTTTTAATTTTTAATTTTTAATTTTTAATTTTTAATTTTTAATTTTTAATTTTTAATTTTTAATTTTTAATTTTTAATTTTTAATTTTTAATTTTTAATTTTTAATTTTTAATTTTTAATTTTTAATTTTTAATTTTTAATTTTTAATTTTTAATTTTTAATTTTTAATTTTTAATTTTTAATTTTTAATTTTAATTTTTAATTTTTAATTTTTAATTTTTAATTTTTAATTTTTAATTTTTAATTTTTAATTTTTAATTTAAAATTTTTAATTTTTAATTTTTTATTTTTTTATTCACTTTTTGTTTTTCATTTTTCATTTTTATCTTTCATTTCTTATTGTTCACTTTTCATTTTTATTTTTCATTTTTTATTTTTCATTTTTTATTTTTCATCTTTCATTTTTTATTTTTAATTTTTAATTTTTTCATTTTTTATTTTTCGTTTTTCATTTATTATTTTTCATACTTTATTCACTTTTTGTTTTTCATTTTGCATCTTTATCTTTCATTTCTTATTGTTCATTTTTCATTTTTATTTTTCATATTTCATTTTTTATTTTTCATTTTTTATTTTTCATTTTTCATTTTCAAACAGGTTATTACATATCATCATTTTTCCACCAATACAATCATAAGTCATACCGATTTGGTCTTACGGCTCACATGTAGCGCTGTTTTTGTGATTGTATTGTGAAATAGAAATTTACCGCCATGCGCGTATAGATGTTTATGCATCAAAAAAAAAAAAAAAAAAAAAAATCATGTGAGTTCGATCACAGGGGAGATGTGTAAACATCTGGTAATAAATAAAATGCAGAAAACAGCGACAAAAATGTTATTACATATCATAATTTTTTCACCAAACAATCATGTCACACCAAATTGTCTTAATGTTTACATGTTACGCGTAAGATCTTACGCTCACATATTACGCTGTTTTTGTGATTGTATTGTGAATTAGAATTTTACCCCCCTGCGCGTATAGATGTTTACACATCAAAAAAAAAATAAAAATAAAAATCATGTTCTAAAAATACTCAATAAGTTATGATATATATTTACTTTGTATGAGAGATACCACGCCCTGATCTCGACTATTTAAAAAAACAGAAGAGCTTAACCAAAACTATTCAGTAAATCTTAGCTCGCTAGACCTTATGGTTTATTACAAATAAATGCACCGATGATTTTATTTACAAAAGATAAACGAACAATAGTGAAAAAATGTATGTAAAAATTTATACAATTAATGAAATATTAAATTCTCGAAATTGAAATGAACACAAAGATCTTCTTAATTAAAATAATTAATAATAATTCAAAAACAAATTGATCCTCTAAAAATTTAATGAAAAGTTAGAACTTCTACATATTTTATAAATATTATGAACATTTTTTATGAAACTTTTCATGAATACTGCGAAATTCTAACAAAATGCTATATAAGGCAGGGATTCCATCAGTTCTATAAATGCATGAAAATCTGTCGTATTGATATTTTTTTTTTGTTACAAATTTATAATGTAAATGCGTATTTAGTAGACGCCCCTTTTTAAACATCATATAAAAAAATATTTATAAAAAAAAAAACAAACCCTTGCGGTAAAATTATTAACAAAATATCTTTGACTGTAATCCCTCCTATGTGCTTAATAAAAATATAAGTTTTAATAAAATCTCGATAAAAGAAATTGTAATATTCCGCATGATAATAAGTGCTACCATTTGCTGGGAAATGATTGATGATGCTTGAAAATACTTAACACAAAAAATCGAACTTTGTATACAATTTGTAATCATTTATTACAAATTGTGTGAGGTTTAAATTGGAGATTTTTATACCCTATACCACTATGTGGTTTGTGCTGGTGTTTGTAACTACCAAAAATATTTCAACTAGACCCATCTTTTATTTTACCGATCAACTCTGAATCACTTTCTGAGTCGATTTAGCGATGTCCGTCCGTCTGTGTGTCCATGTAAACTTTGTAATCAAACTACAGGTCGCAAATAAAAACATATTTTGATGAAATTTGGTATATAAGCTCAGTCAAATTGGGTTTGTATATGTTTATTATATCCATTAATCAGTAGTCGAAAAATAATCCCAATAGGACAATTCTTAGTCATAGGCCCCATATAGAGCTGCTTCCCGATCTTCACTTAAATCTATCAAAAAACAAAAATATTGCACAGATTTTTCTCAAATTTGGTTTGTATATATTTTTTCAAAACATAAGTGACTTCACCACATATGGTCACGATCAGTCCATATTTCGACCTAGTCCCCATATAAATATAGCACCCACCCGATATGAACTTTTTCATATCTGCAACCAAAAAAATTAATAACAATGCCACTCAAATTTGGTTTATGCTTATTTTCTATATCCAGTTAGTTGGACCGAAGAGATAGGATCTCTAAACCATGGTATAGGGTATCGTACAGTCGGTCTAGACCGACTATAATTTTCTTACTTGTTTTTTATAAGTCACTAAAAACAAACCAAAAATTTAGCAAATCACAAAATATTCATTTTACGATCGTTATTTTAATTACCGGAAAAATAAAATACTTTTTGCAGTAGTTAAATGACAGCCGCTATGGTTTTTTTTATGGCAAAAACTATTGTATTTACAAGTAAAAAATTATTGGATATGTTGTGAAATCATCTAAGAAAATGGTTTGGATAGATGTTTCAAACAATTCGAAATGTTCATTGAAAAAGCAATGAAAAAAAAAAAACTTTTTTGTAGAGGTAGAATATTTGAAATTGGCTTTGTGAGTTAGAAAAAGCTGAGAAATAAGAAAGAAACAAGATGCAGAAATAAATTCAATAGGATTTGTTTTTACTTTCCACAAGGCTGCAATCTAATAACGTATATTCGAGTAGAGATAAGAGGAAGTTTTTTATTTTAAATTCGAACACCTTATCGATATAATAATCTAGATATTGTGACGACTCCTGCAACCAAAGTCCCTACCTTTTAGGAAACCGTGCTATCTTTTATCGTCCGTGCTCAGGGAAAATGTGGAGGTGTTCTTATCTCCTTTGATATAGATTGAGTGTCGAAGGAAAGACAGCTAAATAAAAAAGGAAAACTCGAAACCTGACCAAGAGAAAAAAGAGAATGTTAATAAACAAAAATATTTCTAAGCAAATGAAACTAGACAAGCGGTTATGATATAAGTAATCCCTTTTATTGTTTACACACCCATACACGCATATATGCAGTACATTTAGGACCATAAGTGCCACCAGGGGCTGTCTTCAGGGAGGCGTTCTATCGCCACTGCTTTGGACCGTGGTCATAGATGAGCTGCTGGAGGAACTTAATGACTTAGTATTCACAACCTTAGGCTACGCAGACGATCTTGTTATCTCTGTGTCCGGCTTCGACGAGAGCATAATATCGGAGCGTATGCAACAGGCTCTGAATTATACCCTCGATTGGTGTCAGAGAAAAGGGTTATCTATGAACCCATCAAAAACTATACTGAAACCCTTCACTAAACGAAGGAAACTCAACCTTGTGGAACCAAGTCTGAACGGCTTGACAATAGGGTTCTCGGACGAGGTCAAGTATCTTGGGCTTACGCTAGATAAATCCCTCACATGGAACAGCCACTTGGATCAAATTACCAAAAAGGCCACCAGGGCTTTATATGCCTGTCAAAGACAATTTGGTAGAACGTGGGGTTTAAAGCCCCACAGATCTACTGGTCGTTTGAAATTATTGTAAAACCAATGGTTACCTATTCTGCTCTTGCATAGTGGCCAAAGGTTGAGCAAACTAATGCGAAAGCAATCCTGAACAAGGTGTACCGCATTGCCTGTATTGGTATCACAAGGGCGAACAGAACGTATCCAACCGATGCTGTCGACATCATGCTTAACATTGCACCAAGAATATTTCGATCATCGAAAGTGCGAGCATGAGTGCCGTACGACTTCAGGATTTTGGTGACCTAAAGGGTCACATGAGAGTCGCAAAGCTCTTCATCCACGACCCGGTGGCGAGAGTCACGGACAGAATGCTACCGAAAAAGAGATTTTCATCAGGGAATTTGAAACCATGATATTGGAACGCAGCGCATAGACCAGTAGGACCTGGGAACCAGAGCAGGGTTCTCATGTGTGGTTCACAGATGGCTCAAAACAATCAAATGGGGACACGAGCGCGGGCATATTTGGTCCCAATTTTCAACGTGCCTTACCCATGGGTAAATACCCATCCATTTTCCAAGCGGAGGTCTTCGCTATTTATATATGCGTGACTGAATGTCTCAGAAGAAAGACAAAAAGGGCACTCATTTATATACTAACCGACAGCCAGGCTGCACTAAAGGCAATAATGGCCTACAACGTGACGTCTAAACTGATCGTGGAGTGCATCGAAGGGCTAAACGAATTGGTAGATGCAACAAACTAACTCTATGCTGGATTCCGGGACACGAGGGATATGCGGGGAACGAAAGGGCCGATTACCTAGCCAATCGAGGGGCCCGTCGTCCTTTTATCGGTCCGGAACCTTTCTGTGGTATTCCAGTGGGACATAGAAAAGGAAAAATGAGGGAGTGTAGAAAATCACACATTGCCGAACACTGGGTCAAAAGTCCAGGCCAACGGCAGGCTAAGAGATTTCTAACTCCATCCAGTGTTCAATCGGAAAGACTACTTACCCTTGATAAGAAGGACTTAAGGACCTTGACGGGATTGCAATCTCAGATATCACCTACGAAAGAAAGGACAATTTGCTATAGACACATGTAGGTTCTGCGAGCAGGAGGTGGAAACAGCAGAATATCAAATGTCCAAGAATGTGAATGTCCAAGACTAAGAGGCAAGAGAATCCCGCACTTGGAGGATACAGTATATCCCCCGGGACATATGGAATCTAATGCCAAATAGGGTAATTGGCTTCATAAGAACCCTTAATCTTTACGACAACCATGGGCTGCACAAAAGATCAAACTGGTCGCAGTGCATAGCCTTCTTCACCTAATCGAATCTACACGCCCATGCTATTCGTTTAAATTTCTTTTTGGAACAGCCCACGTTATAAAAAATTAATTGAATTGTTTTTACAACACGTTGTCACATCTAAAACCAAACTTCAAATAAAAGAAAGAAAAAATGCAAACACAAAAAAAAAACTGTATATAAAAACATGTAAGAGTGTTACTTTATGCTGTGGAGGGCATAACATTTGCTGGTAGTATATTTCAAAACTATGTACAGTGGGTGACAATACATTGGAAACTTTTAAAAAATTTTAAATTTGCCATTTTTTTTTTTTAATAATGTCGCGTGAAGTGCAAAAATTATGTTTTTTTTTTCGAAATCACAAAAACATAGCTGAACGAAAAAAAGTATTTTTTTTTTTTTTTAGTTATGACAAAACAATGGAAAATTTTAACCTGGTACAGAACCAGATTTGATTAAAACAATAAAAATAGAAGATGGTATGAAAGAAAATATATAAAATGTAATATCTAAAAGCTATAACAGTTTCTGACGTTTTTTTAAACTGTTTTTTAAAAACATTTTTACTTTCGAATGTTTTAATTTTATAATTTATTATTATATAATAATGGCAAGAATAAAGTTTTGTGAACAGTTAAAAACCGGAATAATAGAGGATTTTACTAATTTCGAGAAATATTCTATGAATATCTCTATAATTTTAAAAATTGTCAAGTAATATCGTGAAAGATCTATGGTGACGACTCAACATTTTGGGCGGCAGAACCCGTAAAACGAGTCAAAGACAGGATAATTTAATAACAAGAGAGTTGTAAAATGTCCAAAAGAGGACATTAACCATCTGAAACTAAAAGTATGTGTTCGATCTATTTCCTAACGTGCAATTGAGGTTGATCTTGTTGTCGTCCTGTTAAGAATCCACTGATATAAGAGAAATTTTGTCTGCCTCGCATAAATTTTGCTAAATAACACATGAACTGGTCAAAACGAAATTGGAATACCTTTCTCTCTTTAGATGAGTTCAAGTTGAGTTTTAGAGGCCATGATGGAAGAACGGCTACAAAAGGGAAAAGATCCAAATAAAACTGATAAGTTTAGCGGTAGCAATAATATGGTACGGGGTTGCTTTTCGGACCATGTAGCAAAAGATACTCTAATTGGAATTGGATACAAGCAAATTCTTAATGACGGAATGCATCCATACGCGGAGTAAAATATGTCCCTAGTCTGGAAGTTCCAAAACGACAATGACCCAAAATACACTTCCAAAGTTGTAAGCGAATGCAATTAGTGTTTTGGAATCATCAGATTTCAATCACATAGAAACTTTATGGGAAATTGTAGGTCGAAGAATGCGGACACAAAATTACACAAAAACAAGTGAGAAAATTATAGTAGGTCTAGACGGACTATACGATACCCTATACCATGGTTTACAGACCCTATCTCTTCGGTCCAACTAATTCGGTATAGAATATAATCATAAACCAAAATTTGAGTGGCATTATTAATTTTTTTGGCAGCAGATATGAAAAAGTTCATATCGGATGCTATATTTATATCTGGTAAAGTCACTTATTTTTTGAAAAAATATATACAAACCAAATTTGAGAAAAATCTATGGAATATTTTTGTTTTTTGATAGATTTAGGTGAAAATCGTGAAGCAGCTTTATACGGGGGCTATGACAAAGAATTGCCAAATGGGGTTTATTTTTGGAAAAATGATGTAATAAACATACACAAACCCAATTTGGCCGACATCTATATGATAATTTGGATCTTATGGCAATTTAAATCGATTTCATAGCGGTCATTTGTATGGGGACTAGGTCTGAACATATACCGATTTCACCAATTTCAATAGCGATCATTCTATGGCTGATTAAAGCTTGTAAACCAAATTTCATTAAAATATATTCATAGTTGCGACCTGTACATGGACCTACAGACGGACGGACGGACGGACATCGCTAAATCGATAGTGATTCTCAGAAAGTGAATCTGAGTCGATCAGTATAATAAAAGATGGGGCTACGTCAAATATTTTTGGTAGTTACAAACGGCAGCACAAAGTTATTATACCCAAACTACATAGTGGTTTAGGATATAAAGACAGATCTCATAGAGACAGTTAATTCGAAGTGGTAAACAATTTTAAAGGATATTTGCAGCAATTTATCACAAAATATAATTTTAAGATTTGAGCAGAGACTTAAAAAATTTATTTTCTTAAAAAAGTACATTTTCTCAAAAATTTTGATTTCTAAAAATAACGGGTGATCCACGTAGAGATATTTTTTTCAATAGCCTTTTTTTGACAGATCACGTGTGAGTCGCGTCATGCTGTCATGTTATTTTTGTTTAGTATTGTTTGGCATTTCATCATGGAAAGACTTACGCTTGAACAACGTTTACAAATCGTTCAACTTTATTACGAAAATTCACGTTCTGTGAAGAATGTGTTTCGTGCACTTCGCTCAACTTATGGTCAGCATAATCGGCCTACTGAGAATACTATTCGCAACACCATCACCCATCTTGAGACCCAGCATTAATTATTGGACAATATTCGACCACGTCCAGCACGCAGTGAAGAAAATATAGCGGCCGTAGCTGAGAGCGTACACGAGAATGTAAGCGTCAATGGCGACCGTTATCGTGCCATGATAACCGACTATTTGATGCCTGAAATTGAAGTTCGTGATCTCGGCGACATTTGATTTCAACAAGACGGTGCCACTTCCCACACAGCGCATCAGTCATTGGATTTATTGAGAGAACACTTCGGTGAGCAGATAATTTCACATTTTGGGGCGGTCGACTGGCCACCAAGATCGTGTGATATCACACCGTTAGACTCTTTGCTGTGGGGATATGTAAAGTCTAAAGTTTATGCGGACAATCCCGCTTCGATTCAGGCCTTGGAGCAAAACATCACGCGTGTCATATGCCAGTTACCAGTCGAAATGCTTGAACGAGTCATCGAAAATTGGACTCAACGGATGGACCATCTGAGACGTAGCCGCGGCCAACATTTGATAGACATAATCTTCAAAAAATAAATACCAAAGAATGTTCTTTCATATGACAATAAACATTCTCCATTAAATTTGAACTTTCTGTGTTTTTTTTTCTTTAAGAAAGTAGGGAACCCCGAAATGGATCACCCTTTAGTACCTTTTCCAAGACGTACCAATTGTATAAGGCAATCAGAAGGTGTACATTTTCGAATCCGCAGAAATTATGATTATTGAATAAGCAGTTATTCATACGCAATGCATTTTCAGAAAGGATCTTCATATGTGACCTTCTCCGAGAAAAGGGACCTAGTGTGTGAAAATTAAAATTTGAGAAAAAAAACGCATTTAAAGTTTCTAAACCCTTTTAGGTACCAGAATCCACCATTTTTTGACACAACCCGTTTTTTGACACACTAGGTCCCTTTTCTCTGAGAGGGTCACATATATTTTTAGTTAAAAATCTTTCGTGTCATTTCATATATTTACGAGATATACTCGTGGCAATGTGCTATAACATTTTAAGAGAAAATTGAGTTTGATTGATATTATGATTAGCCTTCTCAGAATACTTAGTACAATAATTGTTAGAAAAGTTATAGCAGTTATATAAAGCAGGGCCAAACAAAATTTTTTTTTTAATCTAATCACAATTTATTTTACATACAATGTCATATAACTCAAAACCTGAATTTTCGACTTCAGATGTGATTTTTTTTTTTGCCACAGAGAGTATGTCTCATAATTATGAGGTCAGTTGTTATTGTTTTTAATTTTTTCTTAAAATATTGCTCCGATCGTTTTGTACTGTTAGAAAGAGTAATTCATTCATTACATGTGCTGTTATTTAGTGTAACATTTATATAATCTGTTATTGTTGTGGTTTAGTTTTTTTTTTTTACAACAATTAAGTGTTTCATAATTATAACATTACTTTATTATTATTTTATTTTAAATAAAACACAAGTTTGTAATATTTAATTATATTTTTCTTGACAAATTTTGGCCACTTTTAATTGGAATTAAACTAAAAATTATATTTCATACTTTGAATTAAATTTGTAATAATATTTTTAATTAATTTTGTGCCATTTTTTAGTAAAAAATATGTAATCAAATTGGCGGTTTTCATCATAAACACGATGAGATAAAATTCACCACACATTTTCCGTAGGATTCACATCTTGGAAACATGCTGGCCAATTCATTACATCCATATTTCTTGATAAAAAACCAACTTTTCGTGAACGTACTGTTGTCGATTGCGACGTTGTCCTGCTGAAAGGCATTAAACAAATTTTTAGAGTTGAAACATATTGACTGTAAGTTATTCTACTTGACCAGCAATCTTTTAGAAAAAATTCTTCCCAGATCATAAGTTGAGGGGTGATTTTCTTAAATCTCTCCAGTAGGCCCAATATTTATCGGAACCTTCCAATTTCCATTGTTTTTTTTTTTTTTTCATCTGAAAATATAAACTACAGTAAAATTTTTTGTAATTGAGAAAATTGAAGTATTGTCGTTATATGGCGCGTTAATCATCTTGGAATTAGTTTCATTTTAGTTAAACTATATTTTCATTACTCGAAATAATATATACCACTTTTTTGTCGTATAGGCTTCAGGTTGTACTCGCCAAACATATAAAGTCTACCTGATCATAATTACCCTGATCATTCATTTTGGACTACACAGTCACTTCTTCCTATTCTTGAGAAATTTCATGTAGACAGTTTTTCATCTTTATATGCCAAAATTTTACCTTTTTTAATGCCAGTTAAACTGCAAACGCGGGGCATGTGAAAATAAAAAAAAACACTTTTTTATATGATCAGTTACTCTCAATATAATTTCACTACTAATTCATTTTGTTACACTTTCTCAAAATGAACTTATCAATATGAAACATGAAATAAAAAAATTTTTACAAAAACATAACAATAAAAACTTATAGTGTATAAACAGTGAAGATGCAAAGATAAATTATTCTTTGGAGGAGTAAAAACCCTACATATCAAAATATTAAGAAATATAAAAAAAATTTAAATATAATATTAATATATAATATTAACAGGCAAGGCGATTTCTTGTGACCGATGTAAGTTTCACAGTTTTACCTCGATTTTGACAAAAAATTTATCATTTGAAAGGTATTTCTTTTTAGCTGTTACCCAGATTTACATATTTTCATCATCTGGAATATTTTTTTGGAGTTATGATCGTTTAAAGTTCTACTAACACATACGTAAAATTATACAATGCTATGTGTGTGTTTATTAAATTGAGTTGAATTGTGAAGCACACCTTTAGGGTCCTTATTAAATAAAAAATAAAATTTCCTAGAATTTCCACTCGAATTTCGAGTGCTGGAATCTGCTAGTATATTTAAGTATTCGATATATAGTGTGTCGCAAAACTCATGGTACCCCACTGGAATTAAAACAGTTTCTTAATTTAATTCATAAATATATCTATTCTCATATATCATATACCATATTCATATATCTATTCTCTAACATAGTAAAAAAAAATTATTAAATTATTCAACACAACAAAAACATGCAATTCAGCAGAAGCCTCCGTACCCTGAGAAAAATTAAAATATATTTAAAAAAATATAATTTTTTTGCCATTCAGAAACAAATTGATTTTTATTACAAACAGATCATTAGAAGGATTTTAAGCATGTGGGGTGCGTTGTACGCTAACCTCGTCTTAATGTCAGTGGAAGCGTGCTTAGGATCATTGAAAGTAATTGCTACGAATGTTAAATTGTTCGAACTTTGATTGAGATTATTCTTCAAGATATTAAGGTAAACCGTTTTGTTCATTATTTCGTTGATTAATACTAAATTTCCTGCTGCTGACATGCAGCCCCATACCGTGAGCATGGATATACCATGCTTCACTGTTTTACGCGTGTTCTTCTGATTTAGTTCTTCCAGGATTTTACAAGGTTTTATCCATAAACTCAAATGTTTTGGTTTTCTATTCATTGACAAAATCTATACACATTTTTCAGCTAATTTCGTTTACGAAAGGCTTCTTTCGTGCTGTTCGAGCATTGCACTCAGCCTTTTTTGATTGACCTACGTACTGTGCCTGCAGAAACACTCTTGTCAAAATATTCCTTCAACTCTTCAGCGCTCTTTGGTGCACTTGTAAATGAAACTTTATTAATAATAGCTTATATTTTTCATTCTTCTCTATCACTTAACTTTTGGGAATGCCTATCCTCTTCGTGGTTTATCTTGAATTGTTTGTATGGTTGATTTGATTCTGCTTATTGTGATAGAAATCCCGAAGTAAAATTTTCCCATTTCGTGGCTATTTATTATTATTTTTCATTCCTTAATTGTTAATTCCTTTCTACACACCTTTCAAATCACTCTACCTCCCCCTCCCTTTTATTAATAAACTATTTTTTTTTAACTATTTATCAAACAATTGCATTTATTTCTTCAAATAACAAAAATAGATTTTTCAAAAACAATGGGGTTGGCAACGTTTTTGCAACCCATAATATTAATTGGCAAGGCGATTTCTTGTGACCGATATATCTTTGTCAGTTTTAAGCCGATTTTGACCAAACATACCTCATTTGAAAGGTAATTCTTTTTAACTATCCACCAAATTTACAGATTTGCACCGACTGGAAAAAAAAATTTTTTTTGAGTAAAATTCATTTAAAGTTGCTACTAATACATACATCAAATTATACAATGCTGTGTGTGTGTGTTTATTAAATTTGTTAATGTGTTTGCAAAAATTTTATATGAAAAGGCCTGTGTTGAATTGAAAAATAATTTTGGACATAAACCAATAACGCCAATAACGCAATCGAATTTCATTATAATAATTGCATATCACACGCCCTGTATTTAATTGTGAAATTAGCATACCTTTGGATGGCATACTAGGTGGTGCCTTTAGGCTCCTATTTTATAATGAAATAAATTTAATGAATTAAAACATTAAAAAACATTGAAAGAAATAAATTGAATGAAAAAATAAAATTTCCTAGAATTTGGACTCGATTTTCCAGGGCCGGGCTCTGCTAGTATTTTATAAATGGTTGCAACGAGTTTTGCTGAGAAAAAAAAAATATGGAGTTGCCACGATCTTCGAATTATATATTTTTTGTTTTGTTCATGTAATTATAATTTTTTGTTGTTTTAGAATAGATGTTAATACACAAGATAAAAATACAAAATAAATTTTTTTAACACATTTTTTCACTAACTTTACAATTTTTGTAATTCAACTGGGGTATTTTAACTTTTGCTGCACTGTAAATAGTTGTTAATAAAAAGTCGAAAAAACTATGTTCATTTTAGTTGAAGAGATCAATAATCTCTTCAGTGCTAATTTTAAAATTTCCCAAAAAAATATAAAGCTTTACTCTGGTACAGTCTACATTTGTTTAAAAAATGACTGCAGGGTATAAAACAAATTATTTTTCATAGGCTTTCAGGTTAACTGCGAGCAGTAGAAAGTTGGAGAAAATTCATTATAAAAATTTAGTTGAGCAAATGCTTTCAAGTTAGCCGCAAGAAAAATTATCAAATCATTTAGAAAATGATGAATACATATAATATATTGTAATCCACTTTAGAAAATGCTGAAAGCTTCAGAGCTCCGCCTTAACAATACAAATACAGAGTGTTATATAAAAACATGTAAAAACACTAAAATTATACTTTTCAAAACAATAAAATTAATAACTTAATGTTGAATGTTAAATGTTGATTTAATGACATGTTTTTGTTTTCAAAACAAAAAACTTAATTTTTCGACCACAATTACAATGTCAAAATTTTATTTGTGACATTTAGCTCAACAACAAGTAGCCATGAGAACGAATAGTGGTTTTCGTTATTATTCTCAGCCATTTTTTTTCCTTCTTTTATAACGGTCTTGAACATTAATTGCATTAAACATGAATTACGATGGCAGCTGTTATTTGGAAATTAATTCAGAAACATTTCATAGAGACAGAATTCTTAATATATTGTGTAAACGTCTAGATTACCAAATATATAAATATATAAATAAATTAATTAATTGATGGTTTGTTAGAGCTGTTGTGATGTACTGTCGTAAACAGAATTAGGTTGGGGGCATTTAATGTAAATTTTTTTTTTTAATCATTTTTGATTTAATGAAAATGATTTTAATATATTTTAAGCTAAAATTCCGACCAATGTTAGATGTTAGCTACTACATAGCAAAATAGGTTTTGCTAATATACAGCCATGCACATATAAATAGCACATAATTAGATTTCAAATGCTAAAATTTTATAACTAAAATTGCATTTAAATGGACATTTTTTGCATTCAGCTTAGTCTCAATGTCTCTTATTATTAAGCGTGTACAGTTTTATATAAAAACAAGTAAGAAAATTATAGTCGGTCTAGACCGACTATACGATACCCTATACCATGCGTTTAGAAACCCTATCTCTTAGTCCCAACTAACTGGACATAGAAAATAAGCAAAAACCAAATTTGAGTGGGATTTTTATTAATTTTTTTGGCTGCAGATATAAAAAAGTTCATATCGGATGCTATATCTATAAAGGGGCTAGGTCCAAAAATGGACCGATCCTGATCATGTTTGGTAAAGTCTCTTGTATTTTGCAAAAATATGTACAAACAAAATTTGAGAAGAATCAGTGCAATATTTTTGTTTTTTAATAGATTTAACTGAAGATCGGGAAGCAGATCTATATGGGGTCAAAGGGATCATTTTTGGACTACTCATTAGTGGATGTAATGAACGCATACAAACCCAATTTGCGTAAGATCTATATGACAATTTGGATCTTATGGCAATTTATGTCGATTTCATATGGGTAATTTGTATGGGGGCTAGGTCTGAACATGGACCGATTCTCACCAATTTCAATAGCGTTCATCCCATGGCCGATAAAAGCTTATATACCAAATTTCATCAAAATATAGTCATATTTGCGACCTGCAGTTTGATTACAAGCTTTACATGGACACACAGACGGACGGACGGACGGACGGACGGACGGACATTGTTAAATCAACTCAGAAAGTGATTCTGATTCGATCGGTATAATTAAAGATGGGTCTAGGTCAAATATTTTTGGGTGTTACAAACAGCAGCACAAAGTCATTATACCCAAACCACATAGTGGTATAGGGTATAAAAATTCATTTTGAATGGACACATATATAGCAAAAAATACTTTAAACATTCAGTGCTCGAGTAAATTTTTATAGAAGAGTTTAATAATTTGTGTACTCGAAAAATAATCTAAAAAAATTATTTTTTTGGAGTGAAACATTTTTGGATCGGGTGAAGATACCACAATTGAGGATAGACGGATAGTATGGAAAAAACACAAAAAAAAAAAAGACAAACAAGTAAGAAAATTATAGTCGGACTAGACCGACCAAAATTGAGTGGCATATTTATTAATTTTTTTGGCTGCAGATTTGAAAAAGTTCATATCGGTTGCTATATTTATATGAGGCCTAGGTCGAAAAATGTACCGATCCTGACCATGTTTGGTAAAGTCACTTATATTTTGAAAATATATATAAAAACCAAATTTGAGAAAAATCTGTGCAATATTTTTGTTTTTTGATAGATTTAAGTGCAGATCAGGAAGCAGCTCTATATGGGGCCTATGACTAAGAGTTGTCCCATAGGGATCGTTTTTGGACTACTCATTAATGAATGTAATAAACACATATAAACCCAATTTGACTAGGATCTATATGACAATTTGGATCATATGGCAATTTATGCCGATTTCATAGGGGTCATTTGTGTGGGGGCTAGGGCTGAGCATGGACCGAATCTCACCAATTTCCATAGCGTTCATCCCATAGCCGATGGAAGTTTATATAGCAAATTTCATCAAAATATATTCATATATACCTGTAGTTTAGGTTTACATGGACACACAGACGGACGGACGGACGGACGGACGGACGGACGGACATTGTTAAATCGACTCAAAAAGTGATTCTAATTCGATCGCTATAATAAAAGATGGGTCTAGGCCAAATATTTTTGGTAGTTACAAACAGCAACACAAAGTCATTCTACCCAAACCACATAGTGGTATAGGGTATAAAAAGTGGCTGAAATTACTAATCTTATGCATGGTCCTCGAAAAAAGTTTACAACTTAATTCATTCATGTGCAGAGAATTCCGATGTCTTCATTACAAGCAAAATCCGGAAGTAAGAATGGCGAAAAAAATCCATTCAAGTCATCATGGCAGAAAACATCCGACATTAATCAGACTTAGAAATATTTCCAAAAAAAAGCCACTCTTGTCAAAAAAACAAAATATTTTAAAACAATTAACCTTCGCCGCAACCCATAAAGAAAAAAATATTGATTTCTGAAAAAATATATTGTGGAGCAACGAAACGAAGATCAATTGGATAGGACCGGATGATAGAACATTTAACTGATGTTCATCGTCCCAAACATCAAGAGTACAACCCTAGGTTCACCAAGATGACGATAAAACGCGGATGTGGCAACATTATGATTTAGAATGCATTTCTTGGCACGACGCACAGCGGCGCCCGTAGAGCAAACGAGGTTGCAAAAATCAAAAATTTTCATGTGCGCCGACGAAGTTTTGAATAAACCCATGTTATAGGAAACTTTTCAACGATTTCAAATATGCTACTCTTAATAATATCACATTTTTAGTTTAGAAGATATAACCGTTCAAAGTTGACCGACTTTCGGTTTTCAAAAAAACACACAATTAGTCAATTTAGTCAATTTGTTGCGATTTCAGGTGTAATATCACGAAAAATAGGTAACGAATCGCCTTATTTTTTGTTTGCATTGATTGATTTATTTATTGAATGTATAATGATAAAAAAAATTAACTGTTTGCTTTGTGTTTCTCCTGGTAAATCACTATTTAAAAACTATCCGTTTTTTCACTATTTTTCAACTTTGACGGGAAATAAAAAAAATCTATATTTTTCTATATTTGCCATATTTGCAAAACATGATTATTTCTTTACATAATTCAAAAGGTTTTATCTGCTCGTACGTGCCCGTTTGGCTTCTAGAGGTAAAAAAGGTTAAAAAGACATGGTTGCAGAAATTGTATGGAGTGCATCTTTTACATGTTTTGACTGACAGTAGTTTGATCTAACAGTTTCAAAATTGCATTTTAAGTCGGTTGTCTACCTGTGAGCCTCTGCCAAAGTCTACTCCCAATATTCTGTTACAGACACAGGATGCACAAAAAACTACTCATTGAAATTCGCAGGTACGCACCTCACTTAAAAATTACTTTGGAGTACAAATGGTCAAGAACAATATTGACTTATGGTCCCTCCAGGTAGGCACAAATCTTATTTAGACACGAGCATAATATCAAAATTGCATAATTCAGCCTAAATCCATATGTATGCAAGGAACAGGTAAATTTTTAGGCATGGTAGCATAAGCCTATATATTGCAAAATAAACATAATGCCTGGATTAGTCTACGACTGAAAGTTGGCGCAACAAGTACTGAATCCATGGCGTTAAACAATTTAAAATTATTTGAACTGTTTAGAAGGTCAACCACACCAAAGTTTTTCACGGAAGCTGCTTTAGAAGAACTTGATAGCTTATACGGAAATATTGAGAGAAGCGAAATTATAAAAAATAATTTTTATCTGATATATGGAAATATTAAGGCAAAATGGGTGAAATCTAATCGAACCATTCAGAACTTCAACTCCAAATACGAGGACTGGCTTAATGAAGACACCATCGTGGATATATTGGCAGTTTAAACCCACCACATCAACCAGAGGAGCAAAAGGAAGGCCAAAAAAAAGTATTGAGGAGTGTTCAATTTTCACAAGAAAGAGGAAACTTGCCGATGCCACCAATGACTTGACCACGAAGCATTTATCGGACGCGCTGTCTATTAAATATACAAAGGATAGTGAAAGAGTTAGGTCGCAGATTACAAAATCTGTTGCTGATGCAAGCCCACTGCGACTAAAAAGGATTAAGGAAAGCATTCCCACGCCCACAAACGCACACATTAAAAAGTATGGTTCCGAAGAAGCCTTGTTTATGGACTTACAACTTTCCAAAGAAAAATATGATACTACGGGCATCCTTGATGCGACACGGGGCTGACGTTTTACCAGGATACAAGCATATTACGCAAGCCAAAATAAATTCACGACCACTGCATACGGATTTTACGGAAGTCTCTGTGAAAGCCAATCTGCAGGATCTCATTGGCCATACAGCAAAACGGTTGTTGGAGAGTCTTCCTGAAAATGAGGTGAAAATTCTTCCTGAGAAACTGACATTGATCAGCAAATGGGGCTGCGATGGATCATCCGGACAAAGCGTTTATAAGCAAAGGATATCTTCCGATGACGCTACAATATCGGACGGAAATATGTTTATGGCATCTGTTGTTCCTTTGCGGCCAAAATCTGATGTTTCCCTACACTGGAAAAATCCACGTCCGTCATCAGTGCATTATTGCCGACCAATAATGTTTCAGTTTGCAAGGGAATCGGCAGAACTCATAAGGACCACGGTGAAGGACATTGAAGAACAAATAAGCAAGATTAAGCCTACAAAGCTGCAAATTGGAGAAGGAAAATATATTGAATGCAATTACGAGTTCCACCTGACCATGGTTGACGGAAAAGTCGTAAACGAACTGACAGGAACAACCTCAACATTGTCATGCCCGATTTGCAAAAAGAGTCAGAAGAACTTTGGTAATTTAAACGATTCTACAAACGAGGAGAATTACGAATATGGACTGTCACCATTGCACGCAAGGATAAGGTGTATGGAGTTCCTGCTAAAACTGGCGTATACCCTACCACAAGAGGAGGAAAACTTCGATGAAAATACATCAATAAAGGATAAGGAAAAGATCAGAAAAAAGCAAATACAGGATGCTTTTTTTTTAACAAGTTGGACTAAAAGTAGACTGTCCCAAGCACGGATACGGTAACTCAAACGATGGAGATTTTTTGAAAATGATGAGGCAGTAACTAGAATCACTGGAATTGACAATCAAATCGTGAAAAGATTGGGAACGATCTTGAATGTTTTAAACTGCAAAGCAAATGTCAATTCTACAAAATATGGAGAATATGCATCGAAAACACAGAAGAAGTTGACCCCGACCGTCCATAAAATTTTGGCGCATGGCAAAGATATAATTGAGTACCAGTCTTTGCCAATTGGAGAGCTTTCTGAAGAAGCACAGGAGACTCTTAACAAATTTTATAAAAAATATAGATTGCAGAACACATTCAAAGCATCAAGGGTAAGGCAAAATGAGGACCTTTTCAACATGTTGGCAGCATCTTCCGATCCACTTATTTCTTCCCTGCGGTATGTGAAGTCACGAATAGAGTTAGAAAATAATTATAGTTTAGAAATGGTTAGTCTTTTAGATATACCTTCTCTTATGAATTGTGATGAATATTTTACAGAAAATTGAAAAAATAAATTTAAAAAAGAAGTAATTTTTTTTTTTAATTTGTTGGGTAATAATTTAAACCATAAAACCCTAAATAAAAAAATAAAAACAATCTAAAAATGTAAAAATTACCAACGATCGGTTATGGATATTATGCAGCCAAACGCCTATTGGTAAAGAAATATCCCGTCGCAAATGGAACTGGGTTGGCCACACGCTGAGGAAACCTCCTTCCGACATAACCAGAAAAGCAATCGACTGGAATCCACAAGGATCTCGTAGAAGAGGACGTCCGGCACATACGTGGAAAAGACAGCTCATCAAAGACATCGAATCTACGCGAATGAGTTGGAATGAAGTGAAAGGTCTAGCGTCAGACAGACGCAGATGGAAGCAATTTGTTGTGGCCCTATGCTCCTCATAGGAGTGACAGGATTTAATATATATATATATAAAAATGTAAAAATAATTTTTTTAGTTACCATAAAATTGATTTTTCTACAAATTTTAACTTTGACCCTTTCCAAACGCTCATTTCATGGGCTGAACAGTTATCTATCATATGCTGTTTAAACTGTTCAATTATGTTATTCGGTTCAAAAGATATGATTTTTGCAACGAAAAAACTCAAATGGCGCCACTGTGCGACGTAGGTCCCCTGATAAAAATGAATAGCAAAATGGACAAGTTTCGATCAACATCGCTGATTCGACAAATCAATGCAATGTACCAATTTGTGTGTCGCAATCATGTACATTGGCTTGGTACATTGCTTCCTCATTGAAAAGCAAACATTAAAAATATTTTGTGTGTACATTGTTACAAACAATCAAGATTCTCTTGAATTCTAATGTGCACATGTAATCTGTTTCATTTTCATAAACAAAATAATATTAATGTGATCGATGTGGCTTCGCTGCCCTTTCTGAATCTATAACTAAAATATTAGAGAGTTGCCCGAATAGCGAAATCGTAGTTGCCGGCGATTTCAATATTCATAATTCTTCTTGACTTCACCATTCGAGTCAAACAACTCCCGAAGGCCGTTACGTTGAGCTTTTCGCCGCGCATAACTACTTAGCGCAACTAGTGATGAATGAACCAACGCACAGTCCATGCATTGGAGGGCAAAGCCAAAATATTCTCGACCTTTTTCTAACTTCACACCCTGACAAGTATGAAGTGAAAATTCTTGCACCTCTCGGTAATTCGGATCACTACAACATTTTTGCATCTTTTTCGTACTCTGTACTTCATAGTGTTTCAACACCAGCTACGAAACGCTCAGTTTTTATTTACGAAAAGGCTCGTTGGGCCGAGCTCAACGATTTCTTCAAGCATTTCAACTGGAAAATTTGTTTCCTGGACAATAATATTGACGATGCAGCGATAATGGTGGAAAAAATAATTGTGCTTGGTATGAGATTATTCATTCCATCAAAGTACATTTCGGCTAAACCTAATCAAAAATCTTGGTTTAACCAGACTTGCAGAGATGCAGTCAGATCCAGAGAGGAAGCATTCAGACTTTGGCGTGAAAATAAAAATTCCGTCACTGAACTGCTACGCAAAACAGGCGAGAAACGAATGTGCTAAAGTACTAAGGCGTGAAAAGTTTCTTCACGATCAACGTCTTCGTGCTAAAGTTCTTTTTGCTCCTCGGGGCAGCAAAAGCTTTTGGTCATTTGTTAAAAGAGTAAAGAATAATGCTAGTTCTGCAATCCGAACTCTTCTAATGAATACCCAATACTCACTGACCCGGTTGATAAGGCTAACCTTTTAGCTGAACTTTTTGCAAAAAATTCATTTTTGCCGGATGGCGATCAACCACTGCCCGAACTCAAAAGAGTATCTTGTACTATGCCTAAAATATTCTTCCGAGCACGTGCAGTTAAAAAGGTTCTTTCGGATCTCATCATTAATAAGTCTCCGGGATGGTATACCAGCACTGGTGCTGAAGCAGTGCTCTTCGACGCTAGCCAGTCCATTGGCCAACCTTTTAAGCCTTTCGTACCGTGCGGGAGTCTTTCCCTCTTGCTGGAAGGTTGCTAATGTCCAACCAATCCCTAAAAAGGGTGCGGCTAATAACCCTGAAAATTACCGTCCAATTGCAATCTGCTCTGCATTCTCAAAGGTGATGGAGAGCATGATCAATTTCCATTTTGTGAACTACCTAGAGGCCAATTCACTTATTAATGATCGTCAGTATGGCTTACGTAGAAATCGTTCCACGGGAGACCTGTTAGCTCTACTTTCTGAGCGCTGGAGCCGATCCATTCGCTATTTTGGCGAAAGTAAAGTGGTTGCTCTAGATATTTCCAAGGCATTCGATCGTGTGTGGCACGGTGCACTGATATCTAAGCTTATTGCATTTGGGGTCGGTAATGACTTCCCTCGACTTATATCGAGTTTTCTCTGAGATCGAACAATACGTGTTGTTATTGATGGGGTCTCATCCAATGAGTTTCAGCTTAATTCAGGGCTACCCCAAGGTTTCGTTCTTTCTCCTTCTCTTTTCCTTATCTTTCTGAACGACCTTCTTGGCCAAACTTTTAACTCTATATACTCTTTCGCAGATGACAGCAGCATTTGTCATTCATTTTCCTTTAATTGTAGGCCAAGCCTCTTGGAGGTTGGGGGCAAAAGGCGGACAATGAATGACACACTCAATCAAGACCTCTTAACAATCTCCGAGTGGGGTAAAGCGAATAGGGTTGATTTTAATGCGCTGAAGACTCAATGTTGTATGTTGACCCATAGGGCCATGGAATCAACAATGTCATCTGTATATATGGGTGGTATAGGTATTGGGGAATCGGATACTCTTGATGTTCTGGGAATGAGAATTCAATGTGATGTTCGTTGGAACGAGCATGTTTTTCAAGTGTCGAAAGAAGCATTCAAGTGTCTTGGTTTTCTAAAACGGTGCAGAAATTACTTCACTCCTTCTGATCTCCTTAAAATCTATCCGACCGAAAATGGAATATAACTCCCATATATGGGCAGGAGCTTCAAAGTCTATTTTGGAGCTACTGGACCGTGTGCAAAGGAGGGCGTTGACGCTCATTAATGACAGTAGGATATCCAATTCTATGGACTCATTGGAACATCGTCGGAATGTGGGTTGTGCATCACTAATCTATACATACTACCATGGGAAATGTTGTTCTGAGATTAGCGAATTTATTCCAAGTGCCCGAGTTTCGGTTCGCTCTACCCGCTTCTCTAGTAGATCACATCCGTTTGTAGTTTATTGTCCAGTTGACCGCACAACGCATTACAGAGAGAATTCGTTTATCAGTCGAACTAATCGTATGTGGAATAAACTCCCCGCAAAGGTCTTTCCTGACGGTTATAATCTAATAAAATTTAAGTCAACTATCCACAAATACTACTCCCTCTTTCCTCCTTCCCATAACCTATTTTCCTGAGATCAACACAATGCATTGCATCTGTAGGGGGCATCCCCTGAGTGCTGGTTAATAAATAAAAATAAATAAAAAATTACACGTAATTTTACCATGCCAATATACTTGAAACTTATACAAAATAATGACCCTGAGCATTCCTCCAAACTAATAAAAAAAATTGGTGTTGTCCGGAGAATATCGACGTTTTTGATTGGCCAGCCCAAAAGCCCTGACTAAAATCAATAGAAAACCTGTGGAATGGAGTCAAGGTTGAAAACAAAAAGGAATATTATAAAAACATGGACGAACTTTGGTCTGCTATACAAAAGCTCGGTATGCTATACCCAAAAAGAAAATGCCAAAAACTCGTAGAGAGTTTGGACCGCAGATTTGAATCTGTTATCAAAAACAAAGGCTTCAGCACAAAATATTTATGATTTACATGTTTGTATATTCAAAAATATTAACAAATGTAATTTGAAACCGATTTTTTTTAAATGTCTTTTTCGAAATGTGCCATTTCTGTGTCCAGCAAATTTTTTTTTACGTTTTCATAATTTTGGAAAAAACCAAACACTTATTTTCTTTAACAATATTCAATATAATTCAGTAAAAGAAAAAATACATATAAAATATGCCATTTGTATGCCCATAGCTGTATGTAGGTGACTTTTTTATAAAATGAAAATCTTTATTCTTTCAAATCCATTTCATCAAATAAATCCTCTGAAATTAAATTATGATTACGTTTTTTTTTTTTCAATCCTCAAAATAGTTGTTAAAGACTATTTGCGAAATATCCTTTAAAGCTTGTAGCAATTTCGTTTTTATCTACTCAATCAATTAAAGATGGTGTTCCCGAAGTGGTCTTTGAGTTTAATAAATAACCGGATGTCGCACGGTGTTAAGTCAGATGAATACGGTGGTTGTGTAATGATACGAGTTGAAATTTGTACTAAAACCCAATGAGGTGCATCATCGCAAAAATATATAATTCGTCGTCTTTTTCAGATTGTCTTCATGCATAATACTCAAATAATATTCCATGTTAACAGTTTGGCTCGGCATAAGGAATCCGTAATGCATCACACCACGATAATCAAAGATATTACCTTGCTTTTTGTACTTCACTTTGGCGTGATCTTTTCGGTCTTGCTTCACCTTTTGCACGATATTCGCTTTATTGTTCAGTTGTTTTTGGGTCGTCGGCATAGATTCGAGTCTTATCACCTGTAATTATGCATTTCTCTTCGTCTGGTAGTTTCAGAGCTTATTATATGATGTTTTTTTCAAAAAACAATTCTTGTTTTTAAAACCATTCGAAAATTGATGCATTTGAGGCCCAAAATATCTTTTCAAATGCTGTTGACTACTCCTTTTTAAATGTCAACAGTTTCAGCAAGTTTCCTAATTGTCAATCGACGACTTCTCAACACCAAATATTCAATTTCCTTAATGTGTTGAAGTTTTTTCTCTTTCTCATGGCCTTCTACAACATCCTTAACGTTTCTGCAACAGAAACTTCATTCTTCAAACAAAATTGAATAGAACTTCTTTGTTAAACAAAATCAGACATTGCTTAAGTCGCTTCACTTTCAGAAAAAATCGGATCAAAAACTCTACTACCAATCTCAAATACTCGAAGTTTAAATTGACAATTCACATTTCCATTGATACTTATCACCATTTACCTTTCGCCATTTTGAGAATATTGGATTAAAAAATTTTTCATTTATGACACATTAAAGTTGATGGAAAAGAATAAGTAGAAAGAAAAAGAATACCTGGACTAGACTGTTCGGAATATATTAGAAGCTGAAACCATGGGCCATAGTAGAAAATCTATGGGCTGTGGACGATGGGCGTGGCATATTTCTCTAAAACTTTGCAAACATCTTTACTTCATAGTACTGATAATTTGAGTCATGTTAAAAGACTTTTAATGAAGAAACAAAAACTCAGGTCCAAAATTTTATTTTCAGGTATATGGACTGTGGGCCGATTTCCATTTAACTCTCCAGAAATCTCAACTTCATAACACTGATGACTTGTGCCAAGTTTTATGACTTTTGGTAAGGAAATACAAATTTGGAGCGAAAAAATCTTTTCGGGTTATATGGGCTGTGGGCGATGGGCGTGGCCGATTTTCATGAAACTTTCTAGATATTTCATCTTCATAACACAGACGACTTGTTCAAAGATTCATGAATTTTGATAAAGAAATCTTTTCGGTTTATATGGGCGGGGGGCGATGGGCTTGGTCAATTTTGATGAAACTTTAAATGTTTCTTAATGGAAAGGATAAAAGGATCTGGGACAAATTTCAATGTCCTCTGAGCTCTCCTTATACTTTTTTCCAAGAAATGTATGAAGCGATCCCACTGTGCGACGCTGAGAAAATCCAAAGTTGGCTTATCTGCCCATAAGGTCATGGCGACATGTTTTTGGGATGAACGCGGCTTAATCCGCAATACCTACAAAGGGGAAAAACAATAAACGGTGAATATTATGCTAACTTATGGTTATGCTTCAACGCTGATTAAAAAAAATGATCACATTTGGCCAAGAAGAGAGTGATTTTTCATTTAGACAAGCGCGGATGTACAAATGTGTAGTCCGCAGGAATTGGGCTACGAATTGCTACCTCATATTTATATTTATATTTATTTTCCATATATAAAAAATGGCTCGGCGAAGAGATTTAGCTCCAACGATAAAATCATTGATAAAACAAATGTCTATTTTGAGGACCTAGATAAATCATATTATTTTGAAGAGATAAAAAAGGGAGAAACTTTGGAAGAAGTTTCTTTCATTTGAATACACATGGATTTATTGATCCACCCTCGTATGTATACTTTGTCACAAGAAAGCTAAATTCTTCGGAGCTTAGGTGTTAAAAAGTGAATACGGGTACAACATTTCTAAAAAAATATTTAAAATTGTATACGAGTATATATTCAACCCACTTTGTGCATTGCTTTTGTCAAGGTCACTCTCAAAGATTTTCAGAGTGAATCTGTTGAAAATGAAAGATGTGGGACAATGCCAACTGTGATTTAGGTATTAATATTCGTTACATGAAAGATAATAAATCATAATATAGATATTCACCTAATGGAATACATACAATGCCAGGTGCCAATAAATCATTTCACAATCAATACAATAATATTTGAATTGATTTTATAGTCAAATATTTTGTAAATATTTTTCAAATATTCTATAAAACTTGTATTTCTGAATAACTTATGTTTAACTAACCAATGTAAAGGAAGGCAAGTATGTATGTATGTACGAGTGGTATTAAATAATAATTACGTAAAAATCTAAAACTCATAATAAAAATTTAAACCAAACAAACATATGGCTGTTGATGATATAAAAATATACAGAGGCATACAAAAGTATTCACACACGTCGTTTTTTCATATTGTTTCACATACTTCACGAACAAATCTAGGGACATATGTACACTGTCGGACAAAATAAAGTATAAAAATATAATTTTTTCTTATATTTGTGAAAAAAATGTTTCATTGGTATAAAATGTCAAAAAAACTGATGAATTCATTTATTACATCTTAAATACTATAGAAATAATAATAAAACAAAAACATTTAACATAAAATATTACATAATAACTTATAAAATTGAAATTAGGTTATTTTTTGGTTGGACAAAATAAAGTATAAATTTGATTTATCTTTAAAGAAAATCTTAAATATGCAACAAATTAATATTTTGTTGCACCACCTTTGTTATTTATGACCTCTCTGAGGCTTTTAGGCATACTTAATGCCAAATTTTTAAAAATATTTTTTGGAATCGCATTCCATTCGGCTTGCATTTTATTCCAAAATGTATGAATGTTTGTCCGCGACTCCATCGGAATTTTGTCATCAAGTATGGTCCACAAGTGTTCTATTGGATTTAAGTCGGGATTCTGAGCAGGCCACTCCAATTTTTCAATCTTATTTGCAACAAAAAATCGTTTTGCGACTTTGCTCGTATGTTTGGGGTCATTGTCTTGTTGAAATAAAAAGTCCCCCAAACCCATTTCTTCAGCACTACTGTTAAGATTTTCTTGCAAAATACTAACGTAGTGCTCACCAGTCATTCTTGAATCTATTTTGACCAGACGTCCCGCTCCTGCGGTTGAGAAACAGCCCCACACCATGAGACTACCGCCACCATGTTTCACCGTATGAGTAATATTTTTTTCTTTGAGTCTCTGTGAAGGTTCACACCACACTCGTTGACGACGTTTTATATTTTTTAATTCAAATTTGGACTCGTCTAACCAAATAATGCGATTCCAAAATGATTCCGGCATATTAACATATTTTTTGGCGAAGCCCAACCGCTTTTTTATGTTTACAGCACGTAATAGTGGCTTTTTCTTCGCATAGGAGCTTTTTAAACCGCTACGGTTGAGTTGTCTTTGTACTGTCCGGGATGAAATATTTAATTTTAACTCTTCCTTTATCTTTCTGGCAGAAGTAAATGGATTTTTTTTTGCCAGAATTGCAATATGGGCATCATCACGAACTGTGGTCTTATTTTTTCTACCACATAGCTTCTTTAAACTTTCGTTTGAATTTCTCATTTTAAACATTTCAAATATTTTTATGGCTCCAGGTAATGAAATATTATATTTTGTGGATAAATCTTTGTATTTCATCCCATTTTGACGATCTTTTACCAGCATATCTTTCAAATCTTTTGACAAAGGCTTCATTTCGGGTTTCTGTCGAAATATTTTCAATTATTTGATGAAATTGACTATTTACATACATTCTTCTATAAACACGTTTTAAGAATCTTGAGATTTTAACAATAACTTACCTCTTTTTATTAAATTTCGTAAATAGTTCAAAGAAATATTTTAAAAATTTTCACCAAAAAATAATTACACTTTATTTTGTCGCACTATTATAATACCGAACTTAATTATTTGATCGCAAGAACAGAAAAAGAAAGTAAAACATAATAAATTTTGTTTTTAATGTAAACATTGGATGTTTATCTATAACGGGACTGCAAAAAAAAAATTATCCTAATACTCTTAAAGCCAAATTAAGAGCAATTATTATTGATTTTACTCTTTTATACTTTATTTTGTCCGACAGTGTATGTTGTTCATGCCAAATATTCCCAAATTGTTGAGGTACTGAAAAAAATAAGCAAAAATAAGAAAATATAATCCGTCTAGACCAATAATACCATGCGTTTCGAGAGAGATTCATGGATCAAATTTTTCCGAGGCTATAACTGGATATAGAAAATAAGCATAAAACAACTGTTACGTATTGTTATAAATTTGTGCCATGCAGATATGAAAAAATTCATATTTGATGCTATTTTTATTAGGCCAGAAAATGGACCAATCGTGACCATAGTTAGTCATCTCTTACTTTTTCAAAAATATATAAAAATCAAATTTGAAAAAAACTATGGAATACTTCTGTTTTCTTGATAGATTTATGTGAAGATCGGGATCACCTTTATATGAGGATTATTACTAACTAAAAATGGTCTTATAGGGCTTATTTTTGGACTACTGATTAGTGGGTATAATACACACAACTAAATAAAATTTTATCGATATACATATATATGACAATCTGGACCATATGACAGTATTAGTCGGTTATTTATATAGCGTTCGTCAAAATATGTTCATATTTGAAACCTGTAGTTTGATTAGAAGGTGGTTCTGAGACGAAGGTTGCTCTAGGTGAAATATTTTTGGTGGCTACAAACTTAGGTGGCATGAAAAGAACCAAAACTGCCTTCATTACAAAATAATTAATGGAAATGAAGGGTCCGCCAAATAACTTTTTTTTTTTTTTTGAATATGCTATAAAAAAAACTACTGAATATTATCTCAAATTTCTTTTTTTATTTGAAAGTTCAATCCTTCCGGGTAATAATGGAAAATAATTTCATTCAAACGGCTGCCTCGGCTGGCCATGCAGTAGCCTACACGATCCGTCCAATTTTTAAGCACATTATCGATTGTGTGCAGCTGTATTTCACCAATGGCTTCACGAATATTGTCCTTTAAAGCGTCAATTGTCTCTGGCTTGTTGGCGTAACACTTATCTTTGAGGGCACCCCACAAATAATAGTCCAACGGTGTCAAATCGCAGCTCCGAGGTGGCCAAACAACATCAGCTCTGCGGCTGATAATGCGATCTTCAAAAACAGGGCGCAAAACATCGAGTCTAGCTTCGTCTGTGTGGCACGTAGCGCCGTCCTGTTGAAACCAAATGTTGCCAATATCCTCCTCTTCAATTTTTGTGAACAAAAATTCGTTTAACATGGCCCGATAACGATCGCCATTGACTGTAACGGCCACTCCTTGCTCATTTTCGAAGAAAAATGGCCCAATTATGCCTCTGGACCAAAATCCGCACCAAACAGTGACTTGTTTTGGGTGTATCGGCTTTTCAATGTATGCGTGCGGGTTATCTGTACCCCAAATGCGATAATTTTACATACCCGCCAAGATCAAAATGAGCTTCATCTGAAAAGATGATTTTTTTTGGTAAAATCGGCATCTTTTGTAAGTCGATCGTAGGCCCACTTAGCGAAGCGAAAACGCATTGGATGGTCAGTTGGCTTCAACTCCTGAACCAATTGGACTTTGTATGGCGTCATACCAAGGTCTTTATGCAAAATTCGTCTCAATGATGCCTCCGAAATGTTCAACTCTTGAGAACGACGGTGAATTGATGTTGAAGGCGCTTCACGCACACTTTCTACCATAAATAGCAGCAATATTCTCTGGTGTGCGCACTGTTTTTGGCTTTTCACGCTTTGGTTTATCGATGAGGATGCCAGTTTCTTTCACTTTTTTCACAAGATAACGAACATACGGAGCTGACGGTACTTCTCTTCTTCCAAAATCCATACGCAATTTTCGCACACATTCTGCAACATTACCATAATTTTCAAAGTAATGTCGCAATATTTCCCAGCGTTGTTCAAGCGTATACACAACCATATTCGTTCAGCGGAAGGATAAAACTAATTATCTGTCAAATCAGACATGAGCTAAGTTACCATTCACGAAATAAGCACTAGTTGAAAAAAAAAACGTTAGATGGCGGACCCTTTAGTATACTGAGTTTTTATTTTAATGGGTACAATATTGTTCCTCCAAATATAATATTTTTTTTTTTTATAATTCCGAGTTTTGAATAGTACGGTATCAAAGGGTTTCAGAAAAAAAAAACATGATGGATTCAAGTTATGTGTGAAAATGACAAAAGACTATAAAAATGGATTGTAAGCGGAAGGAAACCATTGAAGATTAAAGAGATATAATATTAGATTTGAATAAACCAAATAAATCATGTGAGACTGGTGAAATTGTAAAAGGTCCGATTCACCATTCACAACATCATTGAACGTTTTAAGGGCGATCAATATTTTTAAATTGGTCCCATACTGATAGACTTCGAAAACTGGCTACAAAGAGGGGAACAGGCAGCAGAAATTCATATAATTACTATTTACGGAACCGTGCATTGGGTTGGTTATAAATCCTGAGCAGTACGTAGAAAGCATCTTATTAGAAAATGAATCGAAAAAAGAAGATATAATCGGCAAAAACATCATGAGTAAACCTGTGGATTTCTGAAGCAGTGTTCTATGCACAGATGAGAGCAATTTTAAGAATTATCGATGGGACGAGTGAGCCGAAGTATTCTGAACTCAAAACGAGCAACACAGTTAGCACAGTTAAAAATGGTAGTGGGTCATGATATGGGACTGTATGTAGGTAGCAGGTATTGGTTTAAGTAAATTCAAAAGAAAAGTTTTTGCGAAAAATTTCCTTCATCAGGATATTGAACATGGCTTGCAACGTAGCACCCGTTTCCTACTCGCCACTATCTTCAGACATGAGTCGCTATGAGTATCTGTGGAGTAAAAACGTTTTCAACTTAGGACTAACAAAATCCTAAGTCGACTCGAAAGCCATTATCGCATGATATTAATCTATTCTTACTGTGTGAATAATTTTATCTCCATTTAAAAAAAATAAAAATAAAAAAAACAACGACGTGTGTGAACACTTTTGCCCGGCTCTGTACACATATTACAAACATTTTCAGTAGCAAAAGTAAAAGTACAAAATAAATATGAGAAAATTGCTATCAGATATTTTAGCGGCTTTAATAAAGTGCAATATAACGTATGAGATTGTACTGTGGGTATGTATTAAAAAAAAATCAAAACAGTTCATGCTCTGATGAACTTTTTTATTTAGATTTGTTTAAGTTAAAATAAAATTATGAAAAATAAACAACAAACACTGTTAAAAAACAAAAGTTCAGAAATTAAATTGTGATCTGACAGGAAAAGTATTTTAAAATATTAGTAATCGGTTGATAAAGACAGTTTTCAAAAATGTTGCCATAATTTTCCCTACAATACCAGACAACTTTAAGTTAAAGGTTCAAGAGTTACAGATTACGGCCATAAATACTAAATATAAGTAGACTAAATGTAAGGTGCATTAAGTCGCCCGCTCAAAATTAATTAATTAAAGAACAATTGGTTTTTTAAGAAAATGTACTTTTTAAGAAAATATATTTTTTTAAAGGTTATCTTTTAAGGAAAAGTACTGTTTTAAGAAAAGTTACCTTTAAAGACAAGGCATTTTTTAAGAAAATTTAATTTTTGAAGAAAATTTATTTAAGAAAATGTACTCTTTTAAAAAAGCTATTTTAAAAAAAATACTTTTTCATATTTACTGTCTTAAAAAAGGTCACTTTTTCCAAAAACGTTATATTTTTAAGACAAGTTAGTTTTTTAAGGAAAGGTACATTTTTAAGAAAATGTAATTTTAAGAAAAACTACTTTTAAGAAAAGAGATACTTTTTAAAGAAAATGTTATTTTTAGAGTGGGGACATTATTTAGAAAAAGTATTTTAAAGCAAAGCTACTTTTTAAAGAATATTTACTTTTTTAAGAAAATTTACTTTTTTTAAGAAAATGTACTTTTTTAAGAAAATGTACTTTTTAAGAGAAGTTACTTTTTAAGAGGTACTTTTTAAGAAAATTTACTTTTTTTAGGAAAGCATTAATTTTTACGAAAATTTACTTTCTTTAAGAAAGGTTCTTTCTTGATAAAATGTATTTTTTACATAAAAAATTGTTTTTTTAATAAAAGATACTTTTTTTTATAAAAGGTACTTTAAAAAAAAAGTTCTTTTTTAATAAGAGGAACCTTTTCAATAAAAGGTACTTTATCAATATAAGGTACTTTTTCATAAAATGTATTTTTTTAGTAAAAGACATTTTTTTAATACTATTTAAATAAAATATGCTTTTTTTTAATAAAATGCACCTTTTCAAAAAAAGGTACTTATTTAACGAAAGGTAATTTTTTACTAAAATTTACCTTTTTCTAATAAAATTCACTTTTTTAATAAATGAAAATTTTTTGATAAAAGGTGTTTTTTAATAAAAGGTACTTTTTTAATAAAAAGGCAATTTTTTAATAAAAAGGTAATTTTTCAATAATATCAACTTATTAATGCACTTTTTTAATAAAAGGCACTTTTTGTAAAAGGTGCTTTTTTAATTAAAGGTACTTTTTTAATAAAAGGTGCTTTTTTAATAAAAGGTACTTTTTTAATAAAAGGTACTTTTTTAATAAAAAGGTACTTTTTTAATAAAAGGTACTTTTTTCATAAAGTAGTTTTTTCATAAAGTACTTTTTTTAAGAAAATGTACATTTTGAGAAATGACAAATTTTTAAGAAAAGTACTATTCCAAGAAAATTTTAATTTGCAAGTAAAGGTAATTTTTTAAGAAAAGATATTTTTTAAGAAAATATTCTTTTTTAAGAAAATTAACTTTTTTAATAAAAAAATTTATTTTTTTCAGAAAAGCAAAATTTTAAAGAAAAGATAATTTTAAAAAAATAGTTCTTTTTTTTTAATTTACTTTTTTAAGAAAAGATACTTTTTAGGAAAATATACTTTATTAAGAAAATATACTATTTACGAAAAAGACCTTGCTAAATAAAAAATTGTTTTAAAAATAAAACTAACCAAGTTTTTTTATGCTCCCTTCTTTTTAAATTCGTAAAATTTTCGAAAAATCCAAAATTATGTTATAATTAAATTTTTAAACGAAAATTTGTTAGATCATTTTTATCGCCAACTCGATTGGATCACGGGAAAAGGGTTAAAAATTGATCCAAAGTTTTGTCGGCAGACAGATAAGCTGACACTACGAGTCAAAATAAAGGTAGTAAGAGATAATGGTAAAATTATGCGATAATTTTATGAAATTAAATATTAATCATACGGCATTCCAGAGTCATTTATTTTTATATATTAAAGCATATTTTTTTTCTTTTAGTTCAAACCCACAAATTCTAAACACCTTGTTTCTTTTTATGCTTTCTCCTAAATGTGTATTGTGGTAATTTATATGTTTTTTTTTTTCAGTGTACCATCACAAACCATCAATGGAATTCTTACCGACAGTAAAACTAAATTACTGTAAAACGGTTATAATTTTTTTTTCAAAATATGTCAACTAAACCATTAATTTAAAATGTTCCTCTTTACGACAAATTAAAATATAACTTCAATGAAAATGTGAATAAAGAAAACAAACAAAAATGTTTTAATGAATTAAACAACTGTCTTGCGGTTATTACGACGATATGAGAAAGTAATATACAATATCTATTTACGACTATTTCAAAATTTTCAACCCACCTGCGAAACTAACGCGACATACTAACACACATATTAATAAGACTTTTGCAAAAATAAATCGTATCTTTTTGATATATTTAAGTAAAGTACATGTAAAATATACATTGAATAACTATGATGATAATGATGACGGCGATGATTTCTCATGCGTATCCATTGTTAAGACTTAACAATTTTCTATTACTTTATACTTTTAATACTCATAGTTACAGACTTACATCGGTAAAGAAAACTAACAAAGTTATCAAATATTTTTTATGTCATAATATTGTAAAATACTTGCAGCATATAAAACAAGATTGAAAATAATGCAAAACGTATAGATTACATCCATTATCGAAAACAAGAGATTAATATTTTAATATATTCTGTTTAACTGTTTAAAAAAAATGCGAATTAATTGGTAAATACTAAGAAGGCTGGCTGAAAAATTAATGAAGGAAATATAGTATAGGGACTTTTTGCAATCAAAAAATACTGATCTATAACCATCCTTCATTAATCCGTCCTTTCTCCAGTCTGTTTTGTATAAGGAGACCGGAGTCTTAAGAAAGTAAAAGCGCGATTGTGTTGCAATGGAAGGGATTTTTAATAAAAGGGATTTTCAGAAAAGCGTCACATAGAATGAAAATAAATGTTGCGGTTTTTAGTTAGCAATTTTATTGAGTGGGCCTCTTTTTTATCTTGAAACTAAATTAGGTCGCTAAAATTGACTTTAAATAAATAAATAATTCGTTTTCATAAAATTCAATTCTGTAATAATTATAATAATATTTTACCCATTTGTTTACATATTAAGTCATTTATTAAATAAATTGGTAATTACCAATGATATTAATGATAAAAAAGCAAGGTTCAGAAAATACACACATCAAACACACAGTGTTCTGTTCTAAAGCAGCCAACACATATTTTTATTTTCATATCAATTATGTGTGTTTCTAAATTTTGTACGGTGCCGAACACAATCATGAATGTGTTTCGTTTTAATATTTCATTATCTACACGAACATTTTTTTATCACGTATTTTTTGTTTCGAACACACATAAACCACACAGATTTGGTTGTAGCTTTATTTTCAGTTCGGTTTCTTGTACGTGTACTGCTAAAAAAAAACAGAACCTGTTCTTCAACTCGGACATCTAAAAATTAAAACATTACCCACTCGCGATCGGAAAAAACGAAATTAAGTCATAAACAACTTATAAAATATCTCTTTTTTCTATTTTATTACTATCTTTTTATTTTAATTTTTTTTTTTTTTTTATATTTTTATTATCTTTTTATTTTTATTTTTTTTATAACTGCTTATGAATTATCTTACAGTTTTTTAATAAATTTGGTTGAAACAATTGTTATCGTTATTATAGGGGTCTTTCAGATTTTTCCGATCGCGAGTTGATAATGTTTTAATTTTTAGATGTACATGTTCTGTTTTTTTTTTTTTTTTTTAGCAGTAAACGTGCAAGAAACCGAACTTAAAATAAAGCTACACTCAAATCTGTGTGGTTTATGTGTGTTCGAAACAAAAAATACGTGATAGAAAGATGGTCCTGTAAATAACGAAATATTAAAACGAAACACAGTCATGATTGTGTTGGGCACCGTACAAAATTTAGAAACACACATAATTGATATGAAAATAAAAATATGTGTTTGTTGGCCTGAGCTATGTTTGTTTACATATATGTACGAGTTTTTTTATTCAGTGTGTATTTTTTTCTGAACTCTGTAAAAAAGATATTTCCTTCAATATTGGCTGTCGTTAAAAATATACTTAATACGATTTTTCATGATGGTTATAATTTTTATGGACAGCATTTCAAAAGTTGTATCAAGAAGTTTCCACAATGGCAAAATAGTGTAGAATCAGCCCTGAACTTCCCAGAAGAGTAGATATGAAAAAGTATTGTTCAAATCTAATGCCGTTTTCTTTTCTGAAAAAAAAAAAAAAAAATGTTACACTCTATAATGTAACATTTTTATAATGTTTGCCTCACACATTGATGTTCAATTTTTAATGGTCAGAATAGAACATAAAATTACAACTATGTAACACTTTTTAATGAACAGCTGATTTTGTTGACATTTTTTTCTTGGACACCAAAAAGGAAAAATAAAAATTAAAAAAAAAAACATTGATACTTTCCATATTAATAATTTACTAGCAGATTCCAGTCCTCGAAATTCAAGTGCAAATTCTAGGAAATTTTATTTTTTCATTAAATAAAGACCCTAAAGGTATGCTAATCATATAAAGCCAATTCACAAATCAACACAAAAAACAAACTCATTTTATTGCAAACACATTAACAAATTTACCAAACACACACATAGCATTGTATAATTTTATGTATGTATTAGTAGCAACTTTAAATGCAATTTACTCAAAATAAAAGAAAAAATTTAAAAATCTGTAAATCTGCAAAACGGCTAAAAAGAAATACCTTTCAAATAATATACGTTTGATAAAAATTGGGATAAATCGGTAGAACAAAACATCAGTCACAAGAAATCGGCTAGCCTATTAATGTTATAGATTTTAAACAAAACAATAAAAATTACACTTTTCCTTATATTTTTTTTGTTTCTTCACACAAATACACTTTTATAAACAACACAAATGTCTGCTGTTTTATCGTGTTATTCTTCCCCTCTGATTTTTTAGAGTGCGAAAAATGCACCTTTATCACATATTTATAGTGCGACATTTTGAGAAAAGAACACATTGCCCTTTCGCCCTTTTGTGTTCGTTTTTTAGAAAAGAATACAAAAAGAGAAAAAAAGTGCGAAGTGGGAAAAACGTGTAACATTTTTGCCAGAAAAGAAAACGCCATAAGAAAAGAGTGCCCAAAGCAATACAACAGTGCAACATTTATTCCATATTTAGACGAAATAATTTTTAGTCTAAAAGATTTATTTGTCAGAAAAATATTATAAGATATCTCTGCAACGTAGCTCCCATCAACGTTATAAACTTCTCATTCACTGATTTCGAAAATCTCATAATTTTTAACAAAATGAATTTGAACGAGCCACCTCAATTTAATTTGGCTAAACTATCTCTTTGGATTGAGTTTTGGAAGGATAACGAAGAAAAACCTTATAACTCATTAGACACCATTGGAATGCGCGATAAAAAAAACTTTTTTCAAATATATTTATTTTGTTTAAAATTTTAATTGTCATTCCTGTCACAATAGCTTTCGCAGAAAGAAGCTTTTCTACGTTAAGAAAGACTAAAACATACTTTCGTAATACCATGTGCGAGGAAAGGCTTTCTTCCCTAGCACTAATATCAATATATCGGAAGGTTAATAAGTGATAAAATTATTGAATTATTTTTAGCTTTAAATAGGAGATTAAATTTTTAAATTTATCTCATAAGTAAACAATCTGTTTCTGAAAGACCACACAAAATTTACATTTAACAATAGAAGGTACAGATATCACGGGTTTAAACCGAAAAGCGAATAATTTAATTACTCATGCGGAAATTAGGGTGGCCTTTAATAAGAAAAGTGTTCAAACTCTCGGTCGCACCGCCTAGAAATATGCGATAGCAAAAAAAAAAAATTAAGAAATACAAAGTTTTGGGCCAATCAAAAAACATTTAGAGGTGGCTCAACGCGATTGAAAATTTCAAGTGTGTTTATATGGGGGAAAATATGGCTTTTTTTCAGATTTTACGAATATTTCGTTCTATAGTTTAATTTTTCCCACAAATTGTTATATAATTCGGGATATTAAATTATATTTCCAAAATGCTATGAAACTTAAAAATCGAACAAAAACTCGCCAAGAAATAGCAAATGCCCCAGACAACTTTTGTGCCAAAAAAAAAACTAGGTCATGAAATTTGATGGCATTTTTTTTTTTTTTTTTTTAATTTAAGAAAATAATTAAAGCCAACATTTTGTTTTAGTCTCTACACCTGTATGTACTCAGATATGAAGTATTGTTTTAATACCACCTTGTTAACCTATTAAGCATTGAGACCGAAAATGGAAAATTTTTTTTGATAAAATTTTGAAAACTCCTTTTTCATTTTTTAAAAAATTTTCTTAATCGCAATTTAAAAAAATTGATCTGGCTCTTTAAGGTCTTGTTAAATGCATGTTAGAGATTAACTGTGTGAATTTTTAGATAAATCCCTATGCCAAAATTTTTTTGGCAAGGATTTTATATTTGCGGATTTCGAGAAAAATGGGATTTTTGTAAAATATTCTGTAAATGTATTATTTCTAAATATTTTGTATCAAAAATTCATCACTTGTCTACTTTTAGATGTTATTTTTTATATTAAAATAATATGACCCCATTAACCCTTTTGGAATTGGGGTCACATATGACTCCAAGCTAATAAAAAAAACAATTTATTCAAAAAATTCAAATATTTTGAAAGTGATACGGAATGTTTAGATGCGACGCTTAAAATATAATAATTAAATGTGTACAACTTCCGTTCCTAAAGTTTGAGACAAATCCGAGAACGTTAACCCATTATTTGCCAAGGCCAGCTTTGGATTTTAAGATATTTTTAAATAAAAATTACCGAAAACGAGTTTTTCTATTAAACTCGATGAAACCACTATTTAGAAATTAAGAAAAATAATTCGGCTAATTTTTATTTATTTAACCTTTCAGTGCTCCTAGAATCAAAATAATCTATTGTGATATATCTTTGGTGCAATTGTCTGCGGTGGCGTTGAGCCACCGCTAAATGTTTTTTGATTGGCCCAAAACTTGGTATTTCTCAGTTTTTTTGCTATTCGCATATTTCTAGGGGGTGCGACCCAGAGTTTGAACACTTTTTTTCTCCATATAATGAAGGGCCACCCTAATGGACATACATAAATCAACGCTGCTTATTATCTTACTGCAATTATTCGAATTGGAGTAGTAGCTCCGTTTTGGTGGTTGATATCAATTTTAAAAAATATCTTCAGAAAAACTATAATATAATGAAGACTTGAACAAAAATTTCTTAAATAATTTAACTGTGAAATAATATACAAATACTTTTCTTAATGCTAATATATGACAAAAAAAAAATAAATAAATAACAACAAATTAAATAAAAAATATAACAAAAATATGTTATATAATAACATACATACATCATGAAAAATGTCATATCTGCAATCCCAGTTGTATTTAGTTTACGTTAATTAAATTAAAACATTTAAAACAATTAATATACATTTAAGAACCAAACTAAGTATTACATTTTCATTTTAATTCAAAGTATTTTGCGATTATTTGTAAACAACAACAACTAACAAAGCGCAAAATATATTTACAAATAGTTTTTATTTACAAATCAAATTGGTATTTTTAATATAATTTTTTATATAACAAAAGCAAATTTGTAGGAATGTTTACAAACATCTGTTCTAGCAACATGTTGTATACGTGATTCATATACGTTTTAAGAAAAAAGAATAAAAGAATGAAAAGGAATATTTTTTGTAATTGAAAAAAGAAATACAAAAAAAAAACAACTTAAAAAACGTATCAGTAGTTAAATTTTAAATAACTGAAACCGAAAAAAATATGTTAACAATAAAAAAACTATTTAGAAAGTTAAAATAAATATTTAATTGAATTCGCATTTGTACTGAAATTTTTTTTTTTTTTTTTAACAACAAACTGTTAATGTAAAAATTGTATGAGTGTATCCAATTATAACCTCAGCAAATTTGGATCTAAGACGTTTTGTCGAAGCTCATAGTATCTGGTCCAGATCGACTATAATTTTCTTACATTGTAATGAAAAGTGTGTTAGAATTCCAATTCATCATAAAACTTGGGGTCTTGTAAAATTATAGTCAAAAAGATATAAATTCTCGAAAAAGACTTCGGAATCTTGAGTACAGGTGGTACTTCGCTTAATCGTTTTCAGTATGTCCAGAAATTTTGGCAATGGTTAAATCCAATTTTCTCCAAAACAGTTCGGAGATATTAGCTTCTTTTTAAGATGCCCATTAAGGTGGCTCGTCAAAAAAAAGTTGAGCTTGTCCTACCCTAGGATTAGAGATTAGTTAAAGACGGTTGGGAAAAATATTTTTTTATTTTTTTGCCACGCCCCCTGGATACCGCCCCTTTAGTTTTTTGTTCACTGCAGCGCCATTTTTGGTCCTATCATAACATGTTGCGTGTCGTTGTGTATGGTTTCATTGTGGCTACATTTCTTTCTTTAATAATTTTTTAATCCGACGTCAAAAATTTTTCCGACTTTCAGTATCTCAGTTCCTACCCACCCTAATGGCAATTATTTTTAAACGAAAGTAAAGCCGCATTATTTTCATGGAACTTTTGCTTTAACAGTATTCAGTTCTATTCATAAACAATAAAGTTACAGAGGTTAAAAAAATAAAATTACAGAACAAGGAACATAAAATAGTGCTAAAACAAAAGCGTTGACATTCCAAAGTGACATTCTATTTTGCTCACATTCGATTTTGTCGTTCATTTATCAAATGTCAAAATATTTTCTTTTCATTCTAAAATTGGTTTATTTAAATTCGTTATGGTTATCGTTTTCAAAATATATTCAACCAAATTTAATTACAATAAATAATAATTAATAAAATTTAATATTAAAACAAAATGCATTTCGAAGCGTGTTATATCGGAAAAACAAAATTACCAACAAGTCATCCAATATTTTTTATATTTGAGGACAAATGGTGCACCAAATATTTATAAAAATCAATTGGTGCAAAAACAAAATTCATCTCATGAAATAATTGAAATACCAGGTAATTATATCCAAAATTTTACGTATCAACAACAACTAATAACGTATAATTTATGTTTTAGAATTTCCGTGCCATTCTCAAAATACTGAACGTTTTGTGCGGGTTGGTAATGAATCCGCAAATAAAGTTACAGACGAAAGGCGCATGGGCTTTATATTTGCTAAAATAAGAAATCGCGAATCTCAATTCTCACCAAAATTTGTCTTAAAAAAGTTGTACGTCCATATTTTATTTTTTAAATTTCATCAAATTAATGTGGCTATCTTTACACAAAAAGAGTTGTCATATCTCAAAAACACAATCAGCCCAATTCTAAACAAAAATTCCGCATGAAATTTCTCACTTCTCCCATTACGAATAAAAATTCATTCTCTTGACGTTTTTATACCTTTTTTATCAGCCGTGTGAAGGGAGAAAAAAACTCGATGGGAAAAAAGTAGATATTCTCAATGCATTTCAATTTAGTTTTTTCCCTAAAAAAAATTTCACTTGCAAAACAGACGGGAGTTTACATAAAAATGTAAGTAGTATTCTGATAAAATAAAATTAACATAAATAAATAAATATTTTATTGTTCTTGCAGGTCGAAGACTACAAATAAAGCCCAGCTACAACTTTTGTTAACTTTGATGGAAGCAAATGTAGACATTGCTTGTGGTTTTCATAAAAGTAGCAAAGAGGTATTTGAACGGTTTTGGAGGAACGCTGAATCCGATCTTAACTCCATAGGTCCTGCAACTAAGTGTGTTGCTGAGTGGAAAAAGGTTTGTTGTTGATTTTCTGAAAAATTATTGTTTCATAATGCTAACATCTTCACAATTTTAAATAGGTGTGGGCAGATCAAAAAAAGTATGTACGGCAAAAGGCTGCACAAAACTTAAAAAATAAGAAGTGCACAGGAGGTGGCCCAAACAAAGAGCAAACGTTTTCTGCTACAGAAGTTGCCATTTATAATCTTGTAGGAATGCAACCTTATGTCGAGGGTGTGTCTGTGAAGCCCGTTGGCCTTACCGACACACCTGTCACAGTAGAAACATTAAATTCCCCGCAAAATATTGCCTGTATGGATAATGCGTTAGATAGAACAGAGGAGAAAGAAGGAATAATTGAAAATATTCCGCCAGCTGCTATGGATGCAGCAGATTCTAACCGCAAAAAAACTTCGCAACGCAAAATAACTTCTCTTATCCAAAAAGAACCTCTTAAAAGTTTATATGACGCACTGCAGGCCGAACTTGTTATTCAGAAAGAACTCCTGGAAACAATAAAATTGGCAGTGGCGAATCAAAAGGACCATGATCAAAACAACAAAAAATTTATAAATCTCTAGATAAATTAGGTGATCTTGAACAAAAACATTTTAAGGAAATGGAAAGATTAAAACGAAAAGAAATAGAAGAAATACAGCGGCATAATGCCTTTATGGAGAAGTTGCGAGTGAGAGAAGTAGAATATAAGTTGGAAAAAACTAGACTGGTAATGCAAGAATACCGAAGTGAATTGTGAAATAGTTTTTGTTGTTAAAGTTTTTATTTACTTCTAATATAAACTGTGTTTTCTTTTGTGAATTATTTTTAGTTTTTACTTATTTTTTAAACTTAAAAAGAATTTTTAACGTGTTTTTTTTATCAATTGTTTATTTTAGTTTTTTAATTTTTAAATACAAAATCTTTAAAAAAAAAATTGATTAAAAATTATTTATTACAATTACAAAAGACTTTGTCCAATATTAGCCCTAAGAGTTTGAGCGGCGGTAGGTATTGATGGGAAATTGATGTTATTGGCTCCTCTTCTGGCATACTTAGCTGTATGAAATCGCTGGGTACGTCTCCTACTTTGTAATGGATACATATGTTATGTAAAGCGCAGCATACGTTCACAATTTAGGCGTCTTCTCTGGGGTGTAGTGCAATTCCCTTGCGCCAAGAAGGCATCGCCAACGGTTCTTTAACACTCCATTAGTACGCTCGATAATGTTGCGGCATTTTGCATGGGTCTCATTAAATCGCATTTCTGGCGAACCGTGCTCAGGAACTCTATGCGGGGTTAAGTGCCATGGTTTTAAAGGATATCCAGCATCTCCTATTTGTGTAAAAAATAATAGTTAATATTAGGTCCCCTTTTTTTTTTTGAAAATTTTACCTAATAGCCAAAAGTTAGTTTCACCTTGCAAATACTTTTGCTCAAAGAAAGTTCGTAGGTCACTGGTGTTCCATATAAAGGAATCGTGGCACGCACCAGGATGTGATGCATTTACGAATCGAATTTTTAGCTAGTGGCCACAAAGCTGAAAAATTTCCATTAAATTTTTTCGCTTATAGTGTAAAGTATTATATTGGGTAACTTACCAGCAAAACATTCATGTTAAATTTTCCTTTTCTATTATAAAAAAGGTGTTTATTATCCGAAGGAGCTATAATTTGCACATGCGTTCCATCGATGCACCCGACAACGCCGGGAATATTGTGCCTCATATAAAAAGCTAGCGCAATTTTTCTTTTTTCCTATATGGTTTTTGGTACCTTAACCCAAACTGGGCAGAGATAAGTTTCGAAAATTTTAATAACTTCACTAAGTACTTTGCTGAAGGTTGGCTGGGCTAATGACAAATCAACATCTTTTCCAACACCAGTCTGATATCCATCTTCGGCACAAAAACGCAAACACGCACTCAATTTAACAATTGGAGGAACTCCAAATTGCTTTTTTGTTGGCTGAGAGTGAGTTGTCAGAATTTTTAATAAGTACCGAAATGCCGGTTTATTCACTATGTAATATTTTTGGAACCTGTATCAAACTAAAAATTTAAATCGATGAAAAATTTATTTGTATTTTCACATGTACTTACAATGATTGGGGCAACTCAAGCGGATTGGATTCATCCCGCAATAGTCTTCTATCAATCCTTTGGCTACTTCGTTGTTGTTCTTCTACAACACCAATTTCCTCCACAAGTGATCGCAAAGCTATGCTATTCATTTTTTATTTAAATTTTATCTTTTTAATAATTTTACCTGCTTTTGCACACAATACAAAAATAATTGTCAATAAGCAAACAACTGGCTTCAAAATTCGATGATGCCACTTATTCATTTTTTTGTTCACGTGGAATTCATAATTGGAGGATCTTTTTCTCGACAAAAGTATTTTCCGTGCGAAAGAAATTCCTAGGGAATATTCGTAATTGCGCTGAATATGAGTTGACATATTTGATCATTTGATTAATGCATTTTTTAAATTTCTGTAACTTTTTTGTTTATGAATAGAAGTTAATACTTTTGATGAAAAATTTCAAGAAATTAAAGCTGCTTTCATCGTGTTTCAAAATGGTCGGCATTAGGGTGGGTAGGAACCGAGATTGTCAAAGTCACTACCAGAATTTGACGTTGGAGTCAAAAATTATTAAAGGGAGAAGAAATGTAGCTATTACGAAGGCATGAACAACAGTATACAATATGTTATGATCGGACTATAAATGGCGACGTAGTATAAAAAAAAACTAAAAGGGCGGCAAAAAAATTAAAAAATATTTTTCCGAATCGTCTTGAACTAATCTTTAATCCTGTGGGTGACTGGCTCGACTTTTTGTTTATGGTGGCCGAACCACCTTAATGTCCATTCTATTCCATTTTTCTAGGAAATCAAATAAAATTTTGGTCAAAATGGTGATCACAAATGAATATATAAAATTCAATTATACGGCTCCAAATACTTTTGTCACGAATCTAGAGGTTGTCACCTTTATTCTTGTTTTTATAGAAAATTTTAAAATTCTGGAAAGACATTTAGAGTCAGGGAAAAACTTAACGGTCTATCATTTTAAGTTTAAAAGATTTTAAGTATATACATACATACTTCAGTTAAATTATGTCACTCGTATAGCTGAAAGGCAAATATTACTCAGATAATGGATAAAACATTACTCCTAGCACATAAATTTACTGACTACTACACATTAAGCCACGATAAGGCTAAAAATTATCCACACAAATTCTTTAAAAAAAAAAAAAAACAGAGATCGCCAGAAGATCAAATAAAACGAGCTTAGAGCTTTTGAAACTTGTATTTCAACCTCGGGGCTTTAGGTATCAACCCAGAAACTTACCAGAATTAAAAGTTATATATTTTTGATTCCATTTATTAGAAAATATCACTCTAAAACACTGACTATATGGTTGCAAAGCCAATTAAAATTTAAATATCGGAAATTAATTATCTTTATAGACCGACTATAAGATGCCCTATACCATGCGTTTAGAGAAAGGGTTTGAACTTAATTGGATGCAGAAAATAAGCATAAACCAAATTTGGGTGGCATTGTTATTAATTTTTTTTTGTCTGCACATATGAAAAAGTTCATATCGGATGTTATATCTATGTGGAAACTAGGTCGAAAATGAACCGATCCTGACCATATTTGGTAGTCACTTATTTTTGGCAAAAACATATACAAACCAAATTTGAGAAAAATCTGCAATATTTTTGATTTTTGATAGATTTAAGTGAAGATCGGGAAGCAGCTTTATATGGGGCCCAAGACTAAGAATTATCCTACAGGGTTTATTTTTGGACTACTGATTAATGGGTATAAAAAACACACATAAACCAAATTTGAGCGAGATCTATATGTCAATTTGTATCTTATGGCAATTTAAGTCGTTCTCATAGGGGTCATTTGTAAGGGGAATAGGTCTGAACAACATGCACCGATTTTCATTAATTTCAATTGGCTTCTTCTTATGGCCGATAAAAGTTTTTGTACAAAATTTCATTAAAATATATTCAAGTTCGCGATCCATACTTTGATTACAAGGTTTACATGGACACACAGACGGACGGACGGACATCGCTAAATCGACTCAGAGTGTGAATCTGAGTCGGTCGGTATAATAAATGGGTCTGGCTACAAATAGAGCGAGTTTTATTGGAAAATGTTAATTCAATTCAATTTATTTTGTTAATGTTAAAATTTTTAAAATTTAGTATACAATAATTTTATTAATTATTAATAAAGAGTTCAATCAACTTTGACTTTTCAACTTAATTATGTATGTAGAGCAGTATCTATAATATTAATATGTTAGGTGTTTTCTTGTGACTGATGTTTTGTTCTACCGTTTTATCCCAATTTTGACCAAACGTATATTATTTGTAAGGTATTTCTTTTTATTCATTTTGTAGATTTACAGATTTTTAAATTTTTTCCTTTATTTTGAGTAAACTGCATTTAAAGTTGCTACTAACACATACATAAAATTATACAATGCTATGTGTGTGTTTATATAATTTCTTAATGTGTTTGTAATAAAAATGAGTTTGCTCTTTGTGTTGATTTGTGAATTGGCTATAATTGATTAGCATACTTTTAGGGTCTTTATTTAATGAAAAATTTACATTTCCTTGAATTTGCGCTCGAATTTCGAGGGCTGGAATCTGCTAGTTATAAGTAATACTATAAATCTAATATACAATTTAGGGAAAAAAAATTTTTACAAAAATCGTAATTGGAAAATGTTCTAAAAATTCGGAAAAGGTTTTTACTATTTAGGAGACTGGTAATTTTGATTTTCAAATATATATGTATTTCATATAAAACAAACAGTATTTTTTAATTGCCCGCCAGTTGGTGTGGTATATGAAATTTTTTGTACGAATACTTCTACTTATACAAACATAAATTTCAAATTGAATATCATACCTCACACATTGTTTGCAAATCACCACCTTTATTTTGATGTGATCTTTGGTTGTTGTTTTGTTTGCATGAGTTTACTTTATTTATCTTTTTTTTCATTAGTAAAATGTCATTTTTATTTAGTATTTCGAAATTTTCTGTTTAAATGTCAACACCATATAGAAATAAATATTAAATTAGAGAATACTAGAATACTATTAAAAATGTATAAAAAAAAATCTTTTTCCCCTAATGAAAGCCACTTATTTACTTCCAACATACTCGTTGTTGTTAATGTTTTAAACTACTTACAACTGGAAATTAAATGTAAATCATGTTAATTGTTTGAAACATTTGAGTCCATTCCTTTCAAATTAAAATATTTTTAAATTTTGAATTTTTTCTTCTTGTAAAATATTGTTTAATAATTCGTAAATTTTCCTGAGAATTAAGTGATTATTATTAACTAGCAGATTCCAGCCCTCGAAATTCGAGCGCAGATTCTAGGAAATTTTATTTTTTCATTAAATAAAGACCCTAAAGGTATTCTAATCAATTATAGCCAATTCACAAATCAAAATTAAAAAAAACTCATTTTATTACAAACACATTAACAAATTTAATAAACACACACATAGTATTGTATAATTGTATGTATGTGTTAGCAGCAATTTTAAATGCAATTTACTCAAAATAAAGGAAAAAATTTAAAAGTTTGTAAATATGCAAATCAGCTAAAAAGAAATACCTTTCAAATAATATACGTTTGGTCAAAATCGAGATAAAACGGTAGAACAAAACATCGGTCACAAGAAATCGCCTAGCCTATTAATATTATAGATGTATTGATTTTTTTCTTTTTTATGATCAATTTACCATTGCGATCAAAGAATTGAAATTCAGCTAAAGCGATATTTTATAACGTACATTATATTAATAGATTTTATATTTGTACCTATAAAACATAATGTCTATACAGTACAACCCGTTTAATTACCCCACGCTTAATTACCTTTCACGCTTATTTACCTCGAATTCCAAATCCCCGCTTTTTTTGCTCACTTTTTCTAACAAAACCCCACGGTTAATTAACTTTCGCTTAATTATCCAATTCGGGTAATTACTTTAAATATTTTATCCAGAGGATAAAATTTCCACTAAATTTCCTTTGTTTAATTACCCAAAGGACTTATTGGCTCAGATATGGTTTAACTGAATAATGCTGTCATTTCTAGAAAATTGGTAAAGGAGTTTGCTATAAAAATTAATTCCGATTAATTCAGTGGTTGGTTGTGAAAGTGGCATAGGAGAGAGAACATAAAATTCACAAAGATACATACATGGAGAAAGTAATGGAAATGAAAATATATATATTGCTGATGAGAGTGGCCTTTTTTATAAAGTTGTGCCATGTGGAACATTAGCTCGAAAAGGGGACTCAATCAAAGGCAATAAATCTCAAAAATAACATCTAACATTATTATTTTTGTATAACTCTGTGGGAACATACCAAAAAGTGTTTGCAATTGACTTCTTTAAGTGATACATACGAACTATTTTTATATAATAAAATGTTTAAGTTATTTTAATAACCCTGTTTTATATATGTTCGGATAATTGCCTTTTTGATGTATTTGAAAGTATTCATCTAATTGCCTCTTATGAGGTAATTAAACGTATTCGTTTAAATACTTTTCCCGCATAATTAGCCAAAAATCTTGTAAATTTTCTTAAGGATTAGGCGCATAAAAATTGTAACATAAATAGATAGCAATAACTTTTAAATGAAACAACCGATTTTAAAAATCTAATTGATGGAAAAGATAGTTAAATTAACATATTATATATTATTTAGCAAAATTAACTTTTTCTCATGGAAATTTTAAGTTTTCCAAGAATACTTCCCATAAGCAATTTTACACTACTTTCAGTAATCCTTTTGCTGAACACCAGAGCCAGAGCCCAATATCTTTATCTGGGCCTTAGTTCTGGGAATTGAGGTGGATTCCCATCTTTTGGTATTAAATTGACATTATATTTTTTTTTGTACCATTCAACAGTCGATTTATTCCAGTGAATTGATGACATGATGACCCAATGCTGCTTCAGGAATGGATATAGTCGCTTTTGCAAGCATTCTTTAATATACAAATCGCTATCAATCGTAACAGTAACATTTCACTGTTCTTCACAATCTATTTTAAAGTTAAATTGTTATTAAATATTGATAATATGTAAAACATATGGGACACCATAACTTGCAAGGCCCATGTGATTAAAAAATTTTAATAATTTTAATTTAGTAAACTTTTCAAGTGCAAATGTATGTCATAGTTTTCTCATGCGCACATCTTATATGCTAAAGCTTCAACATTATTTTTAACTTTAATCATTCGCTCCATCACTCTGTGACAAGAGTACAAAATACTTGATCATGACCTTCTACGAGGGCAAATAAAAAAATCTGTGACTTTTTGGATGAAAGAAAGATTTTTTAGAAAAAATTAGTTTCCTTCTAGCTCAATACACTTTGTCCAACGTTTCTCCAAGGTCCTCAAAATGCGCATTATGATCAATGATTTCATCTATGTAGCTAAATTTCTTTCCATCTACCTATTTATTTAGATTTGAAAATAGAAAATAATCAGTAGTGTCTATATCGGGAGAATATGATGGATGCCACGACAACTACACACGTGTGCCCCTGTGCATTGTCCTGAAGAAAAACACTTTTTTCTTGGCCAAATGCAGTCGATTTTTTTTTGTAAGATCATGGTTAAATCGGTCCAATAAGTTCACATATATTCACCGCCTATTGTTTTTCTCTTTTCCAAATAACGAATTTGGGTCATGCAGCGTATTCAAAAAAAAAAAAAAAAAATAAATAAATAAAATATAAAAAAATAATAATAATAACAATTAAGAAATTATAGTCGGTCTAGACCGACTATACGATACCCTATACCATGGTTAAGAGACCCTATCCCTTAGGTCCAACTAATTAGATATAGAAAAGAAGCATAAACCAAATTTGAGCGACATTGTTATTAATTTTTTTGCCTTCGGATATAAAAAAGTTTATATGGGATGCTATATTTATATGGGGACTGGGTCGAAAAATGGACCGATCCTACCATATTTGGTAGTCACTTTTATTTTGAAAAAATATATACTAACCAAATTTGAGAGAAATCTGTGCATTATTTTTGTTTTTGATAGATTTAAGTGAAGATGGGGAAGCAGCTCTATATGGGGCGTGTGACTAACAATAAGGATTATTTTTGGACTACTAATTAATGGATATAATAAATACAAACCCAATTTTACTGAGTTCTATAGGATAATTTGGATCTTATGGCAATTTATGTCGATTTCATAGGTGTCATTTGTATGGGGCTAGGTCTGAACATGGACCGAATTGCACCAATTTCAATAGCGTCCTATGGCCGATAAAACCTTATATACCAAATTTCATCAAAATATATTCATATTTGCGACCTGTAATTTGATTACAAGGTTTTCATGGACACAATGACGGATAGGCGGACGGACGGACATCGCTAAATCGACTCAGAAAGGGATTCTGAGTCGATCGGTACAATAAAAGATCGGTCCAGGTCAAATATTTTTGGTAACAGCAGCAAAAAGTCATTAACCTACACCACATGGTGGTATAGGGTATAAAAATTGCCGCCAAGACCTTGTCGGTCGTTAATGCTCACTTGGCCTTCTTTGGTGCCGGTTCGCCTGAAGGCATTTGTCTGATTCTTCAATTTTATTATTAAAACAGGCCTTCTCAAATCTATATCGTAAATAACAAATTTCGTTTACATAATCGGTCTCATAATCAAATTTACGCGTAGGTGCAATTATTCTATTTATTAAACTTTTCATGCTCGAATACATTTATGTTTGTTCTTCTGATGAAATTGAGCCAAGTACGTTACATAAATATACAGTGTTGGTCAGAACAAAAGCAACCAAAATCACTATTGACCTGTTTTGTATTTTTTAGTATGTTATTGTTGTTTTTCCAAAATCTTCTTTATCATTTCTTACTCTTCAAACCATTACAGGTAAAAAAAAAACAAAACTAAAATTGTAAACCAAAAGAACTGTTGTTTTTTTTTTTTTTTTTTTTTGCAACAAAAACTCAAAATTGCACTATTTCAGTTATCTCTACTTTCAATTTAAACGGCTTATTTTTGCATTCTCTTTTAATTTAATTTAAGTTGGCTGATAGCTAGCTGCGTTGTCAAATGTATCATATTTAAATCAAATCGTCATGGCTCGTGATAAATACTTCGAAAACTTAAAGAATTAAATAATTAAGGATATTTTATGGAAAGAGTCAAATAGAACTAGCTTAAAACAAAAATTAATAAATCTATAATATCTCGGCTTATAAAAAAAATATTAAACAACAAAATCTGTAAAAATGTTGCATTTGGGAGGAGCAGCACGGAAGACAAATGAAAGGACAGACCGTCACATTGTACAAATTGTGCAAAAATATCCATTTAAATTATCAAAAAATATTTTAAATGAGTTAAATTTAAATATAGATGCAAGGAGTGTTCGCCGCCGAACATTAGAAGTAGGTTTCCGAAGCTTCAGGCTAGCAAAAAAAAACACTGTTCACTAAGAAACATTTGGCAAAAAGGTAGAACTTATTTATTTCAATTCTATTTCGCTAAAATGCTTAGCTTAGCAATATTTGTAGGCTTCATTTTGCACAAAAATATCAAAACTGGACTCCTGAAAAATGGAAAACTGTTTTATTTAGCGACGAATCAAAATTTAATTTGTATAACTCTGACGGAATGTGCTCTGTTTGCCGCAAGAAAGGAGATCATTTAAACCCACGCGACTGTAAGCATGGCGGCGGATCAATTATGATTTGGGCATGCGTCTCTGGTTTTTATGTTGGACCCATCCACGAAATCGATGGATTAATGGACAGATTTAAATATAGAGACATTCTAATGTTATGATGCCACACTCTACGGAGGAGATGTCGCTTCCTTGGATATTTCAACATGACAACGACCCGAAACATGCTTCGAAGCTGGTAAAAGAGTGGCTCGTTGAAAATGGGGTTAAAATACTTGATTGGCTGGCTCAATCACTTGATTTGAACCCTATTGGGAACTTATTTGGCATTGTAAAGTGAGAAGTAGTTGGTCGGGCCTTCACTTCTAAACAACCTTTAAAAGAAGCGCTGGAAACTAAGTGGAAAAACATTCCAGTCATTATTACCAACTACCTTATTGAATTCATGCCACGTAGATGCCGCGAAGTTATAAAAAACCACGGATTCTTCACTAAATATTGAATAATATTATATGTTGCTTTTGTTTTGTCCAATTGAAATCGTGCTATTTCGAGTTTTTTGCAAAAAAAAAAAAAAAAAACATCTGTTCTTTTAGTTTACAATTTTAGTTTTGTCTTTTGATTTTGAATGTTATAGAGAGTAAGGAATGTTAAAGAAGATTTTGTAAAAACAACAATAACATGCTTAAAATACAAAAAAGGTCAATAGTGATTTTGGTTGCTTTTGTTCTGACCAACACTGTAGTTTTTGGAATTATTGTACATATTTTTTAACAGCAACGTCTCAAAAGAATGTTCATTAACAATGTTAAATGAGTTTTCAACTCAAGTCACATATCCTTTCTATAAGCCATCAGAATTTTTATCTATATATCGATATCTTATATATCTTGTTGTACAATTACCCCCGAATTCATAATGAAAAGTTAGCTGCTGTTTACATGTCGCGCTCAACGAGGGTCTTACTACTCAACCGATTAGCCTTATGCCGTTTTCTTTTCTGACAAAAAATGTCGCACTTTATTTGCACTTTTTCCGAAAAGAATATTTTTTTTATATATTCTAAATTAACAGCAACCTTTTCTTATACATCAATCGAAAGGTCTCAAAGGGCAGTGTTTATAAAATGCAAAAAAAAATTTGATTATTATCCTCTTTGAAGTCATAGGGTGAAATATATTCAAAAAAAGGGGAACAATGGGGAAATATTCTCACACTATGACCTGCAAAATGTCAATGGCTGCAACTTTTTGCGATTTACGAGGGCTTGACTTTGAGACCTTTCATTTTTTTCAGAAAAGAAAACGGCATTAGTTTTTAGTTAGCACATAGTTTATTTATAATCCATGTTTTGTTGACATCTAATAGCTTTAAAAACAACTCTGAAATTTGTAATGCCACCATATTTTTTGCATTAATGCCACCTGATATAGTGAAAATCAACTCTGTTTACATATCAATTTGTGTGATTTCACTCCTTCATTTTTTAAAATTAATATTTACAAGTGTTAAGTTTAAGACAAAATTATTTTAATTTGAAAATTATGTAAAAAAAAGATCCGCAAAGTAAAAAATATTTTTTTGCACTTAAAAATAATTTATATATTTTGTTTTGCTTAATTTGACACACATCAGCTGATTTAACAAAGTTAGTCAGTGTTTGAAAGGTTGTTGATCTGAATTTAGCAAACAGCAGCAAGTGGATTATAAATAATAGTCATGCTAGATACTGCATAAGTTTTCATTAAAAATACGACCGTTAGTGTCTTATTGACGAATAAGAGAATCAGTTATGAGTCTCTTTGATCAAAAAGTTTAAGTTTGGAGGGAAGTTGTTCAAATATGTAAAGTTCTGTTTAAAATTAACTGTTTAGAAGGCTCTAAAATATCTAAAATATTGAAAAAATTCCCTTGTTGGTTAGTTAAATTCATGTTGGCATCGCTGTTGGCAGTCATGTGTCAAATCTGTTTTTAGATGTTAAATCCCAATTTAAAGGAGTTTTGGTATCGTCGATTCAAAAATAGATTCATTACGTTACACCAGAATGTTTCGAGGTGGCCTATTTGTGGCGAAAGCGGTTCTATCGGCCAACTAAATCATAGACACAGTGTTGTGATGCACGTTGAGTTATCCACGATGATTATCTTAAAAATGGACACATATTAATTGCAATTATTATCCCAAGATGAATTATTATTCCGTTGTCATTTAGAATTACTTTTCTTTATCAGGATGAGGCTCGAAAACATAATTGTTCTATTCTCATTGATTGGGTTATTAGGAAGCAATTACCTAATGCAGAGTATGTATTTGCAAGATTTAGGACTCTGTGTGTTATTCCTGCTTCCAATCTTAGAACAATTACATGTAATCACTAAATGAAAGCCTATTTAAGGATCGGACAAATTTTATTTTTATTTTATTATTGAGAATCTATAATATTAATAGGCTAGGCGATTTTTTGTTACCGATTTTTTGCTCTACCCTTTTATCCCGATATTGACCAAGCATATACTATTTGAGAGGTATTTGTTTTTAGCTGTTCACCAGATTTACAGATTTTTAATTTTTTTTCTTTATTTTGAAAAAATTGCATTTAAATTTGCTACTAACACATACATAAAATTATACATATGTTATGTGTGTGTTTATTTAATTTGTGTTTGTTAATGAGTTTGTTTTCCTCATTCACAATAATAATAAACCAAGAAAGTGTTGGTTTGTGAATTGGCTAAGTTGAAAAATAAAGTTGCCTAGAAATTGCACTCGAATTTCAGGCGCTGGAATCTGCTAGTAAATCTTATATATTTGCATTCAAGATTTTTTTTCAATATTTTTTTTCTCTCAAACATCTATAACTAGAGTTCTAATTAACGTAGGCTGTTGATATAGGTCTAACAACACTCAGTGGACCAAGCTCCTTCTTTTGAGCTATTAACTGCTTAAATTCGTTGGGTCTGAGGAAAGTTATGCGTGACAAAATTTGGTATTACTGTACGTTAACTTATCTTGGCAAATTTTGGTATTATATTATAAAAATTCGTGTAATATAATATAATGCTGCGGAGCAGCATGTTATGTTAAAACACAAAGTGATTTTCGCTTTTTTTTTTAGAGTTTTTATTGGTTTCATGCAGTAAAACTGCTTTCAAGCTGCACACTTCCATTTTTCCCTTTGAATTTAATGTTTATACCTGTAAAACTAAGCAAACAAACATCAAGATAAGGAGAAAATACAAAGGGTTATTGAAAAGTTTGGGTTGAAAACGCGAAACTCTTGAGAGCTTTTACTATACTACTTTCACCATGACTTGGAATTTCTCACCCCCCCCCCCCAGAATGGCTGTGTAATAAAACAATTTACATCGATTATGAAATAAAAATGTTACTTTGGGCTTTAGAGGAACCTTTAACTTTCCAAGATGAATTCTAAAGATTTCTATCAAGTCAATACTTTAACAACCATAGGTTGGGTCAGGTTAGAAGTGGCCGCTAATTCAAACCATTAACACAAGGGCCAAGGGCCGATACGTAATCCGCTCAGGCCCACCGTTAAACCAGTTTGAGCTCTTCATGTCGATGTGATATTTGAATATTTAAGATGTGATATTTCTACATTCGAGAGATCAGAGAGTTCATGAAGTACCACTGAGCCCAATGTTAGAAGTCAAATTCTAGAGAACGCCAGGCAATAGCAGAGAAAATGTTAGATACTTTCCACTTCCTCTTCATACATGCATTTTCGATAGAAATCATTTGAGGAGACCTTAAGGGCGCAATGACAGTAACGTTCTTGTACTTTATCATCTCAGAGATGGCCAGATGTGTATTGTAATCCTGCATGTTAAACCATGAGCGCACCCACGATTTGTTATATCAGCGGTGCGGATTCGAAATTCGCTATTTATTAACAATCTTTTATAGCCAGAATAATTCTAGCTCAATCCATTTTGAGAACTTATGTATATAAATTTGAACCAAAAATTTCACATGATAGAAAACTTTGACGACCACATAAAATCCATAGAAATTATACGCTTTTCAATGCACATAATTCAGATTGAAAAGCATGAAATACCTTCATGGTATTTTATCGCATAAATTAGCTTAAAAAAAAAATGACTGTGCTTCATTTTAAATTTTTAATCAAACTTTGTTGATACTCGTATGAACGCCACCAAAAACCGGATATTTTACCATAAAATTTTTATTTCTTTATAATTAAAACAAATATATGAAACTCAAAAAGACCCAGCAAAAATGTGGGAAGTCTATTAAGAAAACACTTTATTTGCATACAAATAACTGAAACGAGATGATATCTCGCTAAAAAAAAAAATGAAAGAATGTTTTAATCTGATAAAAAGCTTTCGTTAATTAATTAGTGAATCTGTTCTAAAGATGTGTGAAAGTTTCAAATGATTTGCAGATCCGGCTGTGCAGCTATGCTGACCAAAATTATTTATATACTTATTGGCCATCAATTTATTTGCTGGGTATTTTTTTAATTTGAACAATACGAAAATTAACGATAAAATAATGCTAAACAAAATATTTTCAAACGGACTTTATAAATAACGGCAAAAACGGTAAATTTCAAAAAAAAAATTTAGAACTGAAAGTTCCAAAAATGGAAAGAATTGTGGATTTGAATTTTAATTATTAAAATTAATTAATTCAACCTTTCCAAATGTAAATATGTATATATGAAATTTTTGAACTCAAGGTTAGAATTTTGTAAACATTATTATTTATTCATCGAATATTTCGACATTCTTTAAATACAGTAAGCGAAATTATAATAGATGCATGTACATTAGGGGTCCCCTTAATAAAAAAAAGTGTTCAAACTGTCGGTCTCACCCCCTAGAAATATGCGAATAGCAAAAAAACTGAGAAATACAAAGTTTTGAGCCAATCAATAAACGTTTAGTCGTGGCGCAAAGCGATTGAAAATTTCAAGTGTGTTTATATGGGGAAAATATGACTTTTTTTTTAGATTTTACGAAAATTTCGTTCTATAATTTAATTTTTCCGACAACCTGTTACATAATTCGGGATCACTATTAAATTATCCTTTCAAAAGGCTATATAACTTCAAAGTCGTATGAAACCACGCCAAGAAACAGCAAATGCCCCAGACCACTTTTGTGCCAAAAAAAACTAGGTCATGAAATTTGATGGCATTTATTTCAACTTTGAGAAATTGATTAAAGCCATCATTCTTTTTTGGCCTCTATACTTATAAGTAGTCAGATATGAAGTATTGTTTTATTACCACGTTGTTAACCTATTGCGCATTGAGACCGAAAATTGAAAATTTTTGTCATAAAATTTTTAAAACTCCTTTTTCAAGTTTGAAAAAATTTTCTTAAACAAAATTTAAAAAAATTAATATATTACTTTAAGGTTTTATTAAATACATGTTGCAGATTAACTGTGTGAATTTTTAAGTAAATCCCTCTGCCAAAATTTTTTTGACAAGGAATTTATTTTTGCGGATTTCGAGAAAAATTGGATTTTTGTGAAATATTCTGTAAATGTACTCTTTCTAAATACTTTGTATCAAAAATTCATCACTTTTCTACTTTTATATGTTATACTTTATCTTAATAGTCTAGGATTTCGGAAAAAAATAATACGACTCCATTAACCCTTTTGAGCTTGGGGTCACATATGACCCCAAGCTAATAAAAGACAATTTATGCAAAAAATTCAAATATTTGGTAAGTGCTGTCCAATTTTTAGATGCGACGCTTAAAATATAACAACCAAATGTGTAGAAGTTTCGTTCCGAAAATTTGGGATAAATCCGAGAACGTTAACCCATTATTTGCCAAGGCCAGATTTGGGTTCTTAAAGCTAAACAGAAAAACAACATTTATAACAAAAAAATTTTAAAACTAATACGATATTTAAATATTCACACTTCCTAAAAAATTAAAACTATTTAATTTCTTTTACAAATACGAATTTGTATAGTGAATTTGTTAAAATTTAATTATTCCTCCTCTATTTCGTAAACACTGACCACTCGGCATGAAATTGATTTTAAATGTGTTAATCTCAATTTTTAACCACGCATGGAGAATCTCCACTTCTAAATATTTATTTCTGTTTAAACAGTTCTTGACAACACCCCCATTTGGGTGAAAGATATTAATTGGCCAGTATAGAATTTGGATGGAACCCGATGTATCAGTATTTTCCTCCATTTCTCCGATTTTTTTTTTTTATGAAATGAATCATAACTTTAGCTTCCCGTGGTATCTCAAACCTCCCCAAGCAATAACACTACTTTATGCTCAGGTTAGGAGAGCATGGCTTCTCCAAAATCATGCCAGTAATGCTTGGTACTCTACCCATTAGTTCCATCCAGATTGATTTTTTTCATCAGAAAATATATTAATCAGGACATATAGCATCTTATAAATTCTAATACACTGTGGTGCAATATTATAGCTGCATAATATTTTTAGCAATTTCTTGCATTTACACAAAAATGAGAAAAAAAAATTGTTTACGCCATCTGAAAGAGCATTAAAGATTAATAAGAGAAGCAACAAAAACTATGTGTTTGTGTTATATAAACATTAAACAAAAAAAAATTTTTTCTGCTGGTGCGTAATTACAAACGCAGTATTAGATTCGGCTGTGACGAATCTTTGATACCCTCCATCTGCGTCTTAAACTCAATATTACAACCGCTTTAAAACTATTGCCGATATTGAAGCTTTAAATTAATACCAGTTAAATTTTAAGTTAATTGCTTCTTTTTTGCCAGTTTCGATTATAATTTGTAAAAAAGTACTTTTTAAGAAAAGGTACTTTTTTAGAAAAGGTAGTTTTTTAGAAAAGGTACTTTTTTAAGAAAATTTACTTTTAAGAATATGTAGTTTTTATTGTTTAAAAAAGTACCTTTTAAATAAAGGTACTTTTAAAACATGTATTAAAAAGAGGTACTCAAGAAAATGTACTTTTTAAAACACGTATATATAAAAAAAATTACTTTATAAGAAAATGTAATTTTACAAAAAAATAAATAAATAAATAAAATATTAAAAAAACGTAAAATGGTAATTTTTGGAAAAGGGTACTTTCAAAAAACGATACTTTTAAAAAAAAAGTTAATTTTTAAGAAACGGTATTTTTCTAAGAAAATGTACTTTTTTAGTTAAAGGTATTTTAAAAAATGGTAATTTTTGAAGAATATCTACTTTAAAAAAAAGTACTCTTTAAAAAATGTACTCTTTTACGAATAAGTAATTTTTAAAAATAAGTAATTTAATAGTGTATTCTTTTAAAAATTTACTTTAAATAAGGTAATTTTTAAGGAAAAGGTACTTGCCTAAATAATCTAACCCATAAAAACAAAGTTTTTATTCAAACTCTTTCTTGCCTTATGCATATGAGTTTCGAATCTGTCCGTGACTGTGCGTGACTTTGCGTGACTATCTTAATATTAAACTTTGGCCACAACACGTCTATAGATAAAAGCGAACGGATGAGGAGAAATGGGGTTTAAATCACTCCGTGACTGTGCGTGACTATGTCGAAGTTAATCTTTCTTTACAGCAAGTATATCGACCAAGTTTCAGATCGATCGGATGAGGGTAAATGACATTTAGAACACTCCGTGACTGTGCGTGACTATGCGTGACTATCCCAAAATTAATCTGCAGTCACAACAAGACTTTGGGCCAAGTTTCAGATCAATTGGATAAGGGGGAATGGGGTTGCCCCACGACAGACAGACAAAGAGTATGAGTTAAAAGAAAGAGTTTAAAAAGGAACTTTTTAAAAATAGGCACTTTTTCAAAAGAGTTACATTAAAAAAGGTAATATCTTAACAAAATTTATATTAAAAAATATTAATAGGCTAGGCGATTTCTTGTGACCGATGTTTTGTTCTACCGTTTTATCCCGATTTTGACCAAACGTATATTATTTGGAAGGTATTTCTGTTAAGCCGTTTTGCAGATTAACAGATTTTTAAATTTTTTCCTTTATTTTGAGTAAATTGCATTTAAAGTTGCTACTAACACATACATAAAATTATACATATGCTATGTGTGTTTTATTAAATTTGTTAATGTGTTTGTTAATGTGTTTGTTAATGAGTTTGTTATCTTCATTCACAATAATAAACCATAAAAGTGTTGGTTTGTGAATTGGCTAAGTTGAAAAATAAAGCTGCCTAGAAATTGCACTCGAATTTCGAGCGCTGGAATCTGCTAGTTTGTATTAAAAAATTAACTTTTTAAAAAAGATAATTTTTATAAAAAGATTCTTTTATAAGAAAAGGTAATTTTTTGAGAAAAGGTACTTTTTTACTATACTTACCTATTGCTGTCACCCTAACTTGGAATTTCTCACCCCCCAAGAATGGCTGTTGTACAGTGTTATTGAAAATCTGGAAGTGTATGGAAGTCTGCTTTAACGTTCGTTCCGTCATCCAGAACAACGCAGCAAATTTTTCTTTTCTAAAAATTCATACAGCACCCTTGCATCTTTGCACCATACTGACGTTCGCTTCTCTTTTTTCACCTTCTTTGGTAGACGTTCTGGGTTTTTGGTTATAACTTGAACAATAAGATTTGGCTAAATATTGTGCTTTAAAAATTTTAATTTTAATAAATTAGCAGTTTGACCAATAGTCCACTTTTAATTTTCAAATTTAAAACGAATCTTTAGACAAGAATTGTTGAAATTGACGTTTTGCCATACGAAGATTAATGTTTTGTAAGATTTTCGAAACATGTGGTTTATTTCTCAAGGGATTTTCTTTACTTTGGCCAATTTTTCGTTTGGTCACTTTAGAATTTCTTTGATTTTTTAATTTATTTATTATTTTTATTTTATTTAATTATTATTTTTTTTTTTTTTTTGTAAATGTTTTAGTTCTCATATCGTTTTTCAAAATCATATGTATAAAACACTCGGTTCTTTCTATTTGCTTAGCTATGTCTCGATTAGAGTACCCATGTTCAATTAAAATTTGAATTGAAGGCTTTCCTTCAGATTAAACATGTTTTCTTCTACACATGTTTTCTCAATACTTTAAACTTAAATATATTTTGTATAAAATCGTTGATGCGCCTGTTTGTAACGAAAGATCTCTGAAAACATAGGAGCTACCGATATAAAATTTACACCATAGAATCGGCTCGAGCTCTTCTGTTTTTTCTCTTTCTGGTCGAGAACAAGCAAAAATACTATGATATTTAAAGTCTTAAACATTTTTATTAGTTCATTAATTATATTGTGGAACATTTTCGGCGTCATTGTCTGGGGGGTGAGAAATTACTTGTCAGGGTGAAAGTACTAGGCCAGTATAGCAAAACCTTCGAAAGGTTTGGCGTTCTCAGGTCAAACTTTTATATTGATGTTTGTTTGATTGATGACTGTTCATTGCATTCTTCAGCAAATAACTTGAAAATCCAGCAAATCAAGTTGAACTAATTTTAAAGAATGAAATATCATCCCCCCGAATGGCTGTTGTACAGTGTTATAAGAGTGCATAGTCAAGCCAAAAATCAGTAACCAAGAGGGTGTGGCAACTTCAAATATCTAGATTGGAATGAAAGCCAGAGCCTTGGGACTGTGTGTAACTTCATAAATTATGGACTTAAGAAGTCATTCTCAAAATGGGTGAGATCCTATGAAATGAAAATATTAATTATCATTTATCTAGAACAGGCCTGTTCATTTCATAGAACAATTGTTCATGCTCAACTAACATGTATTCTTACGCTCTTGCTTTTAGTCGCCACTGAAACAGCGACGAATGAAGACGTGTGAGGATGTATGTTGATTTTTTTTTTAATGCATTGAAAAAAATTAATGGCAATGCACGAAAAATATTTTATGATTATAAATGCGTTCGGTAATCCACAATGTCTTATTTGTAATAAAACATTTAAGGAAAATAATTTAAACGTTTGTAAACGACATTTTCATTATTTTCATAACGATATCAATAAATTATATGAAGAAGAAATGCTGTTTGTTTTAAAAAACAAAAACTTTTTCAGATTTAAAATGTATTTGATCTAAAGCATTAAGCTCTGAAAATTTAAAAAATGTTTTTTTAATACGCAATTGTCAAGAAAACATAAATATTGAAAAATTTTTAATATATGATCTTAAAAATCTTTAATAGAATTATTATAAAACTCAATTATTTAATATAAGATCTGAAATGTTTTTAAAAATTCGAGTCCGATCGTTCATTAATTCATTCCGATCGAATGTATTTATTTCCTTCCAAAAATTAAATTTTTTTTAACAGCCCAATTCTCAATAACAATTCCCTGGGAATTTTTTCCCTATTCCCTGTTCCCCTATTCTTAATTAAATCTCCCCGGGAATTTTTTCTCTTTTCCCTTTACCCTTATTTTAAAAGAACTTCGAAAATGGGTAACTTTTCCCCGCGAAATAAGTAGCTATTCTGAATGTCAATAAAAGGGAGAATAATTTGGGAATAATTCCGCCAAAAAATTGCGAGGGAGTGCTGCGAAAAATGTAAGTATTTAATATTTTTATGAAAAAAAGTAATATATCATTTAAAATTTTGTATAATAATATTATTATGGCGTTACTGTTGCTTTCAGGTCAAAAGCAACAAACAAAAAATAAATTCATGTTCTTTTAAACACAATGCAAGCCAACCCTGATGTTGCATGCCTTGATTCGTCTTGTCCTGCTGCTGCCCTTCTGCTTCAGCTACCATCAGAAATGCTACACTAAACATTTTTTGTATTTATTTTTAATTTATTAAAGATTTAAAAAAAGTTTTACTTTTAATTTCCACAAAAATTTTTAAATATGTAAACAAAACAAAACAACTGAAGCAAAACAGCTGCCTTCGAATAATCGAAATTCTCTCTCCCATATTATTATTATTTATTCTCGGGAAAAATGAATTCCCCGGGAACTCATTTCCCTGGGAATATTTAGAATTGGGCTGAATACGTAAATACAATGATATATGTCTTTATTTGTTTCCATTTCATTCAAAAATTGAATTTTTATTTAATATTTATTTCTTTAAAACAATTTTACACAATAAAAAATAAAAAATAAATTCATACAGATACTGACACTGCTACTTATTTATACACTGAACATTTCTTACAGTGCAATTCTCACTTTCTCACAAACACAACTACATTTTTATTTTTCAACACCACTGATCTAGATTCTAGAATACTACGACAGTGAGAGCCTTGAAACTTTGTGTGATTATATATGTTATGGATTCGGACCGAAAATTGACGTAATCGTATTAATAGGCGTGGCACGTCTCATAAATTGTCGGGATCATATCAGTGGGCATGGTTCCTACCATTCAAAGTAAAATGTATGGAGTGCTATGATAGTGAGCGCCTTGAAGCTTTATGTCAGTCAATAGCTTATTACCGTGAGTAGTAGAGTCAAAAATAGGGCGATCAGGTTAATGGGCATGAATATATAATACAATCTATTTGAGTCCAACTATTATTAATGTCATTGCGAAAATATTGTTGTTTATATAAACGGAATATTATAAATCCATACAAAAAACTATTAACGAATGCCTATATTAATATAAACATTTAGAAAAACTCGAAACTTTATCTTGTAGCTGTGAAAAAAAATAAATTACAGCTTGGGCTTACTTAAATTTCGCTAAAATTTTAATGTCTCAATCAAAACGAACGGTATATTTTATACATGGTTTATCAAAATTTTTTCTGAGTATTGCTCGTATAATGCTTGTATTTAATTACTCGTATTGCTACAAAAAAAAACATTTAATTTTATAAAGGTTACAAAAAAAATTTAAGCATTTATCACAATTTCGTTCACTGTATCATCTTTAGGGATTGTATTGCATTTTACATCAACATAAAATTATTGATGTTATTCTATCGTCATTTAATATTTATTATAATTAATAGTAAACACGAAAAAAATACGTATTGCTATTAAAATAAAAATACAAAAAAAATATATATATGGGGGATGTCATGTCAAGTGCACCAACTTTTGAAAGCGATGTCTACCGATCGGGATGAAATTTGCACCAAGGTTAGTCCTATAGTAGTTTAGACACAATTTTTCAATAAGATCGGTCCAGGTCTCTCTGAGTTAGAGGGGGATCAAAATTTGACATTTTGGCCAAACAGGTGTTTCTTCTCATCCATGTAACTTATTACCTATTGTTCTTGGAAAATTTTCTCCTAAAGAGTTTAGATAGCTATTTATTCAATATTTCGGGAAAAAATACTTAAAAAAACAGAAAAATTTGTAGACTTTTTTTTTGCTAAATTAAAGCATTTTTTTGCTTTTTTTTCAAAAAGGGCATTTTTTTTTTTTTTTTTTATAAGAAAGCTTAGGATTTTTCCTTTAAGAGCTTTTTGGTCGCTTAGTGGGATGGGAGTGGGATATCTATCAAAATAAATGTTTTGTAACTCAAGACAACGGTTTTTCAATTTTTCACAAATGCACTATTTTGAATTTTTTCCTATTTGTGTCTAAAACCTTACAAATAAAACTTATACTGAGAAACTAGACAAATTAACCTTTCCGAAGGTATGTAACATACCTTCATAACGGAAAGGTATGTAACATACCTTCATGGCAGAAAGCAGCGGAACTCATACAGTATGCGTTTGCATTTACCATGAAAAGCTTAAACTGATGTTGAACGAAATCTACTTAAAGTATTTAATAGATGATTCGGCAGAAGATTTACACGATTACCGCGATTGCCTTAAATTGACTATGTGTCCCAATGCAACATCTTCTTGCCACTTAGGTGAATGTACCAATTGCCCGAAAACCACATTCATCAAAAAAAATTTAATCAACTTTTTAGATCGAGAATATATAGAGGTCAAATTTGATTCTTGGACTCAGACTGACAGATGCACATTGAAAACAATCATTTTAAATGTGGATGATTTTGTGGAAGAAATGTGTACAGGATTGCTAAACTTAAGAACCCATGACTTTTTAGTCAAAGAGCAATGGTCATTCTTCAAGGATTTGAAGACACATTTGAAATCTGATGAATTGGTTATTATTTTTGATTTCGCAGAAAACTATAAATATGTTCTTCAGGATGCCATACAAGCATTCCACTTCAATAACGACCAAGCAACTATATTCACAGTAGTTATTTACAACATGAAAGATGAAAAACTGGAACACAAAAGTATGGCAATCATATCCGACGATTTAAAACATGATACCGTTGCAGTTTATGAGTACCAGAAGAGAATACCAAAATTTCTAAAATCTAAATTTACAGTAAAGAAGGTATACTACGTTTCGGACGGAGCTCGTCAACATTTTAAAAACAAAAGCTTGGCAAATCTTATGGCCCATGAAAAAGATTTTGGAATGCCAGCTGAGTGGCATTTTCATCCTACTGCTCATGGTAAAGGAGCATGTGATAGTATTGGAGCAAACCTTAAAAGAAATGCAGCGAAGTATAGCCTCCAGTGCTCTCATCAAGATCGCATCTTAGATGCGACTGCTTTATTCCATTGGGCAAAGAGTTATTGTAAAGAAACTAAAATAGTTTTTAGTAGCAAAGAGGATCATCAGGAAACATTGAAAACACTGAAGAGCAGATTCGATGCTGCGGTAACAATCGATGGCACCGCTGAATACCATGCTTTTATACCGCTTGTCGATGGAAGACTCAAGTTGAAAAAGTTTTCTGCCTCTATTCAATGCGATTTCTTTCCAAAGACAACAAATAAACCAGCAGCGAAATCAACAGCTGAACCTAGTAACGCCAAGAAAGGATTGACAAAAAAACGCAGTAAATAAAGGCGACAAAAAAGCTGGATGAAGGACTGGGTATTTAAAAATTTACAAGACTTAAATACTTCATCAGCTACAATAAATTAAGTATAAAAATAGTTATGATATAAATGGATCTAATGCAATTAAGATTAAATTTTAATAAATTATTTATCTTTTTATTTTTAATATTATTATTATTATACATTAATTTAATTATTATTAAAAATAAATAAAAAATAATAATTTTTCAACATTTCTATAGAAAAAAAACGATTTTTTTTCCTGAGGTTAACATATTCTGGGTATTACAGTATCGAGGGTATAAAATTTTAGTTAGGTATGTTATATAAATACCTTCGGAAAATTTAGTTTGTCTAGTTTCTCAGTATAAGTTTTATTTGTAAGGTTTTACACACAAATAGGAAAAAATTCAAAATAGTGCATTTGTGAAAAATTGAAAAACCGTTGTCTTGAGTTACAAAACATTTATTTTGATAGATATTCCACTCCCATCCCACTAAGCGACCAAAAAGCTCTTAAAGGAAAAATCCTAAGCTTTGTTATGAAAAAAAAAAAAAAATGCCCTTTTTGAAAAAAAAGCAAAAAAATGCTTTAATTTAGCAAAAAAAAAAGTCTACAAATTTTTTTTTTTTTTTTAAGTATTTTTTTCCGAAATATTGAATAAATAGCTATCTAAACTCTTTAGGAGAAAATTTTCTAAGAACAATAGGTAATAAGTTACATGGATGAGAAAAAAACACCTGTTTGCGAAAATGTCAAATTTTGATCCCCTCTAACTCAGAGAGATCTGGACCGATCTTGTTGAAAAATTGTGTCTAATCTACTATCCAATAGGACTAACCTTGGTTAGTCGGAAGACATCGGTTTCAAAAGTTGGTGCACTTGACATGAAATCCCCCATATATATATATATATATTAATTATTTCTAAAATTAATACTTTGCACTAAAAAATAAAAGAGATTGCATGTTACAAGCATGTAAATTCATACGATTATATGAACAAATTTAAACAATGCAATACATACGTTCATAATATTATGAAATAAATACGAGTATGTAATAATGTGGTTAACTTTAACGCTAAAAATATTGATGGGAACAATATTTACTCATGGCAACATTCCACAGAAAATCGTATGTGAATTTCTTTAGTTTTATGGGTCAAGTTTCAGAAAATTGTTGGGAAAACCTTAGCCAAAATTTGGCCTTAGCTGAAGTTTGGCATAATTAAAGAACTCATTACGGAGCAGAATTTAATGAAGTCGGCAAAGAGGAGTGGCAATTTTCCACAACTGATGTCATGGAAAACTTTGGAATAAAGTACCTTGTCAAATGCAGATCCTAATGAAGTTGTATTTTTGGTTTTCCAAAAAAATTCTATTGTCTGTGTATTTATGTGCTTTTCTTCTCAAAGCTTTCGAAAGTAACCTGAGGACATAGCAAGCTATAATTTGCCATTCTTAATATAATTTTTAAGAAAAAGAACCTACCGAATCTGGATTTCTGACATTTTGGTTGTGGGCGTGGCATCTTTATTTTTGTAATTGCATAATGTTTCAGCTGTACTTAAATAGAACAGAATTGGTTGAAAATATTCTTTTAGTCTGAAGAGCACTAGAGAAAATCTCCTGGAGGTGATTTTATACAGGGACCGTAATATTATTCCTTTTTTCATAAAATTCAGATGATGACAGTTATTTTTTGATTTTTATTTTTTCAAACAAAAATAACAGTTATTTTTTGATTTTTATTTTTTTGAGCAGAAAAAACAGTCGTCCAAGTCGTCAAAAATATATTTTCTTAAAAGTTTCCATCTTATTGTCACTCGCACTATATTTTTTATTGTTTTTTAATATTATTAGGGCTTAAATAATTAATATAATAACTACGTTAATAACTTAGCGGTTATACTGCTAGTATTAACATTTATACAAGATTAATAATTATATGAAATATAAAAAAAATATATTTTTGCTTTTTATACCCTATATCACTATGTGGTTTGGGTATAATGACTTTGTGCTGTTGTTTGTAACTACCAAAAATATTTGACCTAGACCCATCTTTTTTATACCGATCAAATCAGAATCACTTTCTGAGTCGATTTAGCTATGTCCGTCCGTCCGTCTGTGTGTCCATGTAAACCTTATAATCAAACTACAGGTCGCAAATATGAATGTATTTGGATGAAATTTGGTATATAAGCTTTCATCGGCCATAGAGTGAACGCTATTGGAATTGGTCAAATTCGGTCCATGTTCAGACCTAGTCCCTATACAAATGACCACTATGAAATCGACATAAATTTCCATAAGATCCAAATTATCATATAGATCTCAGTTAAATTGGGTTTGTATATGTTTATTATATCCATTAATCAGTAGTCGAAAAATGATCCCTATTGGACAACTCTTAGTCATAGGCCCCATATAGATCTGCTTCCCGATATTCACTTAAATCTATCAAAAAACAAGCAGTGGAGATATCTAACATACCTCATACATGAGCAAACTTATTATGAAAAAAGTAAGAGTGTTAAATTCGGCTGTGCCGAATCTTTGATACCCTCCTCCTCGGTTTGGGTAATGATAATAAATGTAAAAAAAATATTGGAAAACGTAAACAATTTGTTAAACTTAATACCAAATTATTTCAACAAATTCTTTGGGTTGGTTTTCGTCTTTTCTATTATTTCGGATTTATTTCGGTGTTTACTTTTTGGTCATCGTGGTTGCTGATCGGCATGCATTTAGGTTATATACCTATATGCATGCGTTTCCGGTTATATGACATAACTTCTTGTTTAATTTAGTTTTTGCTAATTAAATAGCTCGCCCTAACCTCCATTGCAAAGGTAATGGTTGTGTAGGGTGGCTATATGCACTAAATCGTGCTAATTGGAGATGGCTGTATAGTGTTTCTTTTAACTGGCCAAATATTTCTTCATTGTGGCCATATAGGTCGGATGGAGTAACAAAATAATAACCAAAAAAAAAAAACTCTCAATTTTTTATTAAAATATTGCCATATTTGGAAAACATAGAGAATAAATTTATAATAATAAATATTCAAATTATGGATGCCAAACGCAAAAAAACCAAATGTCCCAAACATTTTAAATAAAATAATTTGTTATCTTTATTTTCTGAAAAACTTCAAATTTTCATCCAAAAAAAAATTGTGAAAATTTCTATATAAATAACATTCTCATCAAATTGCGTTTATTTATGTAACAGTTTTTATGTTCGCAATTCTTAAATATCATTTGACGTTTTCTAAAATTCATTGAATTTAAATTAATGTTTTCTGTAGTGTGATTCTGTAAATTTCAACGATCCGACAATCGCAAAATATATCGACAGCTGTTGTTGTTTGCACTAAGGAATAAGTGATTCACTAAGTACATACATCTTAACGAAGTCGACAAATCTATTTTTCTATTTATTTAAATTATAAACGAGTGGCATCTCTGTCAAAATAAGCGAAAAACACAAAGAAGAATAGAAAAAAACAAATTACTTCGTGTTTGACAGGATGATTTTATGTTTGTGTTTAATATCTTTATTTTGTTTACTAATATTTCTGTTTATTTATTTGAAAATGAAATAATGAATTAATTTTTTTATTTATATAAAAAAGTTTTTTTAATAAAAGCAAAATATTTTCACTATTTTATGATTTTTATTTATGTATGACGACATTTCAACCTAAAAATTTAAGTTTTTATCGATTGAATTAACAACACAAAAATGGTTGTCGTTTAGATAACAACAACAGCTGACTTTAACAATAGCGAATATCGTTTAAAAATTTTACTGATAATTTTGCAATTTTCTTTTTTTAACGATACGACTATCATTAAAAGAAGTTACTGAATCGCGGTACTGAAAAGCTATTAATTTCTCCTGAATGGGAATATTTTTTTTTTAAATGTAAACATTTTTAAATGTAAACATATTTGGTGTTTTTTTTTTTTTTTTTTGGAATTTCAATTTGTGTTAACGAATAAAATTTATATATTAAAGATGCAATTGATGTTTTCTAAATTTAAAATTATTATTTCCGACGTTTAGATATGATTTTCTGAAATTCAATTAATATTTTCTAATTTATAATTGAAAATTTTAATTCCAGAGTTTAGAATTGATATTTTCTAAAATTTGAATGGAAAATTTAAAAAGTGCAATTTTGTATTTATGTGAATAATAATGCTTTAGTAATTATAAACAATTTTTAAAAATTCGACGTAATCGCAATCAGATATTTTGTAGGTAAAGCAGAATAATAGTTCTATATAACTATGTAAAGCAAAAAACTCATTGATGAACTCGGTAACTCTATTTATAAAGACAACAAAAAGTTAACATGCCAAACTTATGTTCATAAAAGACCAGCCCGTGTATACTCTTAACATTGTTCTGTATGATATCCAGTTGAAAATATTAACATTCATGTTAAAAAAGAAATAACTATTGCAAAGCTAATTAGAACAAACAAAAATTGTGGCGCCATCTACTGTGGCATAGTCACGCTGAGCAAAATGAAGTGACACTCTGTTAATGCAAAAGAAATGTATTTTCCCCACAACAAAATATTGCAGAATTTTATGTAAATAAAATAATATACCGATTTATTTCTAACATGCAGTTACTATGGATATGCATACATACATATATATAATATATGTAAATTATTTGTATTATTTAATATGTGTACGTACATATATGTAAATATTACACACAAAAAATACAACATCAAACGTTATTTTTGTGTTTTTGTCTTTAAATAAATTAATACATAAATTTTTTTTTTTTTTGCTAAATTTACATTGTTTTTTTTTTTATTAACAACTAGGTATTTTAGCATTATTTGCTTTAGATGTTGGTGAATTTTTACTCCTTTTTACTCCCTTTATATTAACTCGTAGTGTCTGCTTGTCGAACAAATTTTGTATCGATTTTAACCACTTTCCCGTGACCCAATCGATTTGAAATTTTGCAGGCAGGCTCATGGCAATGACAGAAATGATCTAGTAAATTTTTTTAGTGATGCCAAAACAATGGAAACTTTTAAATTTTTCTACCATAGTTTATAAAAAAAATGTACAAAGGGTTGGTTTTTATTATATTATTACCATAACGACCACAAAAACAACAAGTCCAGCTATGACAACAATACAACATTTAGAATAACAACAAGAGCAACATAGAAATATCATGTTTCTCATTTTTTTTTTTTTAATTTTTCAGAGATTTCCCTGGACCTGTTCCACCGATTTTAATGATTTTTGAAATAGAAATCTTCCCATGAATTTGGTGAATCATTTTCACTAAAAATGATGACCTTAGCTATCCTATTGAGGGCGTGATCGTGACAAGAACAATATAGAAAATTATATTTTTTCAAGACTTTTTTTATTTCTTCATTCAAATCTAATCGACCGATTTGGACGATTTTAAATAGCAAACTTCTCAGGATGTTAATGAATCATTTTTTATGTCAACGAGCACCCTAGGTGCCCGATTGATGCCGTCATCGTGATTTCCACAGACGGACAGACGGACATCGCTATATCAACTCCGGTTGTTATAAGGATCACAAATATATATATTTCATGGGGTCCAAAAATTTTTTTTCTAATTATTACAAACGGAATGACAAACTTATATATACCCTCTGCACACTGGAGTGGAGGGTATAACAAAAACATTGCACAGATTTTTCTCAAATTTGGTTTGTATATATTTTTTCAAAATATAAGTGACTTTACCAAATATGGTCAGGATCGGTCCATATTTCGACCTAGTCCTCATTAAATATCGGACTTTTTCATATCTGCAGCCAAAGAAATTAAAAACAATGCCACTCAAATTTAGTTTATGCATATTTTCTATATCGAATTAGTAGGACCGAAGAGGTAGGGTCTCTAAACCGTGGTATAGGGTATCGTATAGTCGGCCTAGACCGACTATAATTTCTTACTTGTTTTCTCTACAGCATATACTTGCAGAAGGTCTGAGACTCCGTGGCTATAAAGTTCAGTTGACACAAGAACTCAACCCCATTGACCATGTCCATGGATTATTTAAAATAAACAAATGTATGCTGATTTTTCGAGCAAAATCATTCTAAGCGATGAAGTACATTTTCACTTTAAAGGCTTCGCTAATTGTCAAAATTTCCGCATATGGTTTTCATCCACAACGTGTTACTGTTTTGTGCGGATTTTAGGCTGGAAGCATAATTGGACCAAGCAGTAACCATTATTAATGCTTGATATTGCGATATAATAACAACAAGACGGTGTCACATGTTAGCCCGCTAAACGATTCAATTATTACATTAGATATTTCCAGGTCTATATCAACAAAACCACGAACAGCCGTGAATTGAAGAAGGAAATTCAATGTTACATTAACGAAATTCGGCCACGTTTTAGTGAAGTGGTCATGGAAAATTTCCACAAAAAAAAAAATGTGTACGTACCAGCAAAGCCGTGAAGGCCACCTACTCGTAACTGTTGTTCCATACATAACCCTATCATCTGCAAAAAAAAAAACACTGTGTTTTCTGCTTAATTCAAATCTTGCGTGAATATTGGGACACCCTTTATTTATCAAAATCGCTTGTTAGTCATGGCCAAATGCATGTTGCATTTTAAGGAGTGAGAGCCGTAGATTATGTCAGACTTTAAGATGATTTATGAAGTTGGGAAGCAGATTATGCTTCGTACTGCAGTATTCTCCAAATAAATTTTGTACAAAAAAAAATTTAACTTAATGCTTAATTTTGTTAAATTTAATTGTTTGTTAATTTAAATGTTCACAGTTCTTTTTTTATTTAAAAACGAAATCAGTGACGAAATAAAGTTTAGTTTCTTAAAATAGAAAGTCAAAAACCATTTATTTATTAAACACTGTTTGGATTTTTTACACTTTGAAGATCTGCTCCTAATTGTTAGACTTTTAAGCTAGTTTATATATTTATAAATATTTTTTTTTAATAAAAAATTAACTTATGACTTACCATATTTATACAAATTGAATCAGATTTAGCAATGACTTACCTATAATGATAACAAAAACATATATCTTAGTATCTTGATATTATAGTACAATTAATTATTAGACTTAAATCAATGAACATTTAACAGCTATTTATAATCAGAAACATTCATTTAAAAATCAGTTATTACAAATCAAATAACACAGCTGTTTGTTTGATAACTTACACAGTGAAAAATAAAATCAAATTTCTTAATCACTCTTTGAAAAACGATCTGAATTATAAAAATATTTGGTACGAATGAAACTTAAGATGTTTTCTTTTCTAGTACAAATTGTTTCGCATTGTTAAGGCCTTTATTTTGTTATATTTTGATTTAAAGGAAACCCTGTATTTGACATGCTTGGAAAGATCTAAAAGAGTAAATCAAATTATAAATAACTCAATAATGGCTGGACCGATTTGAAAGATATTTAATACGTTGGATTGGTCTCCACAACCAATAGCAGAACAACTATTAAAACTAGCAGATTCCAGCACTCGAAATTCGAGTGCAAATTCTAGGAAATTCTATTTTTCATTTAATAAAGACCCTAAAAGTATGCTTCACAATTCAATAATTCAATCCATTTTAAATGAAGAAAACAAACTCAACACATTAACACAAACACATTAACAAATTTAATAAACACACACATAGCGTTGTATAATTTTAACTCCAAAAAAATTTTCCAGACGATAAAAATCTGTAAACAGCTAAAAAGAAATACCTTTCAAATGATAAATTATTGTCAAGATCGGGGTAAAGCTGTGAAACTTACATCGGTCACAAGAAATCGCCTTGCGTATTAATATTATAGATGTCTAGAAAATTCACGTGGCGTTGCTCTTCCCATACAAAGTAAATATTCAATATTACATCTTTCAAGCACTATGGCAGGGAGAGCTTTGCGAATTTGTGTAGGGTCATCTTTTACTACTATGAGTCGCCATACCTAAAATGGGCGTGTCACTTCTCACAAAAAGAGAATTTTCAATATTCTATATCTTGAGTAATACAAAAAGGAGAGTAACGATGCTTTGTGTCATTTAAGACGTTATTGTTATGAGGAGTAGTGCTGAAAACTGGTGGTATCGGATCAGTGGGCATGGCACCTGCCATACAAAGCAATTATTCAATATGACATATCTGGAATACTAAAATAGGGAGAGATTTGCAAATTTGTGTGACGTCATCTGTTATTAATATTAGTAGCCTTGCTATAACTGGACGGGATCGGATAAATGGACATAGACTGCTGCCGATGAAATAAACGTTTGCCTCAATTCATTAAATTTATGTGAAAAAACGTCAGCTGGTAGCATACATGAGAGTTGCATTGCTCAACGATCCCTCAGCTGAAGATTTCTCCAAGCAATCTCTGAATATCGGTAATGGCCGTGTTCCTGTCGATTGATTTCATTTTCTCTGAATTTTTTTTTTAATTTCGTCTCATAGAAAAAGGGGTTCCCGAACATCGTTGCTATACACAAAAATAACGAATGGTTGAATGAGCGAGCAATTTTGGCGGCTAAAAACAAATATGTGGATGACTTAAATTTCGTAATTCAGAATGAAATCTTTGGTAATCTGCCTTCATTCAAATCAATTAACTGTGTAAAGAACGAAAAAAAAAAGCCACAAACTATCCAACTGAATTTTTAAACTCCTTGAATGTGCCTGGCTTACCACCGCACAATTTACAACTGAAAGTTGGTTCTGTAGAAATCTAAACCAGCTTAAACTAAAGTAATGGAACACGTTTGGTGATCAATGTAGTTCAAGCGACGATACTCAAAGGAAATTTTAGAGGTGAGAAAGTTCAACTTCTGAGAATTCCGATGATTCAAACCGATATGCCCTCTGAGTTTAAACTAATTCAATTTCCGATTCGTCTTCCATTGTTTGTGGTCCGAATCTGGAGAATTCATCTTTTTCTAATGGTCAATTGTACGTGGCATGTTCTCGTGTCGCCAAACCATCCGCTTTATTTGTTCCAGCGAAGAATTGCGCATATCACAAAGTGCTTCAATGCAGAGAATCAAACCGAGGGTAACCCATGCAGTAAAATAGATAGCTTCCAGAAAGCAAATGTATTGCTGACACACCATTCACACACTTGATTTCTGTACTTTTATTGAATTTTTATTTTCTTTATATACAAATATATTATAATAATACTGTGGTTTTCTAGAATAACCGCGTATGTCATAAAATCAAAATGTTCAGGGGAGCCAAAAAAACGTTATATTTGAAATTATGGGCTCAACATAAAGATATTAGAGCTTTTTATTTAACAGTCCTGTAGATATGGGCAATAAATACTTTATATAAAATTTTTAGTCAAAAATCTTCAGAGGAATAGATCCTAGAGAAGGACGAAAAAAACAATATGTAAATTACACTTAAAGTGTGTGCAGATAAAACAACTTATGTCGACAAACGTCGTTTTCTTTGAAAAAGAAAACTACCAATGCAACCACTCATGCAGACATAAGTTGTTGTTGCTTGAAAAATAGATTTTTTTTGTTCGTCAACAAAAAGTTAACGGGCGAATATAACAACGTTTCAAGAATAATAATGACAAAAAATAACAGAAATAAGCACACAACTTTTTATAAGTGGTTATAAACTGAAAACTAATCCAAAATTATTTTGCATTTTTTTCATTAATAACAACGTATGTCGCTATGTGTCGTTTCCTGAGAAAATAATTTGTCAGCGATTAAACGTAGGTTGACATACGTCGTTAGTGCTGCTAATTAATTTAATAAACATTTAAGTTACGTCGTTATTTAAAGAAAAAAACTCAGAAATGGTCAACATTTTATTCCAGAAAACCACAGAATAAACTATAGAACTTAAAATCCTAAATAAAATTTAGATCAAACAAACACGATATTCATTGACTGTTACGAAGTTCGCCGGGTTAGCTAGTTTTGAGTATTTGTTTTGTGTACTTTTTTAGAAATTTACACGAGCAAAACTTTTACATTTTTAAATTAATAAAAGAAGAAACTTTTTGGAAAAAAATAAATTCATTTTTGACCTAACTCTTTAGTAACACAACGAAGTATTCCAGAGATCAAAGTATTCCAGAGATCTCTGTTTTATTGCACTTAGTTTTAAGCCTTTTAAGAGATTGGTAAATGTAATGTGGCAACATTGTTATAAATTAGCGCTATCTCTGTTTGAGTAAAGGAAAATATTGAAAAAATTTTGAAAAATTTTAATGTAAAGTTGATTGTGCACGCATAACTTTTCTCAAACTCAACGAATCGAAGCAGTTAATAGCTCAAAAGAAAGAACTTGATCCACTGATCTGAGATCCATTCATTAGAAGAGGAGCTATGAGAATTCGAATTGCTTGAGTAAATGTGTCCCATAAGAAATGTACAGGGAAGAATCGCGTTTGAGTATAACTTGAATAAGGTGGGAGTTGAGTAAATTTCAATGATTGATGACATATCTGTATCTAAATACCTTTAATAAAAAAAAAATGAAGAAAATCGGCCGGATAGAACGGCCAGACGGACTGACTTTAGTTTTCAGAAATTTTTTTAATATATAAGATGAGACTTATTTATACGTTAGCATGTAGAAATTCGATCTACCTCCTAGTCAACAATAACAGTTTTTCCAAACTTTCTTTGTATCTGTAGAAGTTTTTTTGCTCGTCATCTACATATATTAAAAGGTAAGAGTCTTAAATTCGGCTGTGCTGCATCTTTAGTACCCTCCACGCGTTTTCTAAATACAATATTAAAATCAAGGTTTCCAACACTATGACACAAAAAGGCTAGATTTCACATTATCATGGCTAGATTTTTTTCAAATGTGGTTAAAATTATTAAGAGAATTACCAAAAATTTTTGGTATTTTCGTGCGTTTTTTAATTGAAAGCAATTCTTAAATGCAATCAACATAAATATAAATAAATGCAATGACATTTTAGTTTGTTTAAAGAGAGTAAGAGTAAGTAAGAGTACCCTCACCGATAAACATTCATTCCAAATTCAATTCCAAATTCAATAATATCCTAATGAAAATGAGCGTGATTTCAACAGACAGAGGGGCGGACGGACGCCGCTACATCGACTCGAGGTGTTAGAAAGATCAAGAATATATACTTTCTGGGGGGTCACAAATAATTATTTCGATGCGTTACAGATGGATGACAAACTGGTGTATACCCTCTGCACAGTAGTGTGGATGGTATAAAAAGTGTCAAGCTTGTAGAACAATTTTCACATTCTATGAACTTTTTTGGCCCACAAAAATTTTCACATGTTACTAACTTTTGAAAACTTTTTTTCGTAAAAATAGTTTTATCTTATAAAATCATCATATATATTTAAAAAAAAATTATGAAAATTAAAGCGAGTCCGTCTGGCCGTTTTATCCGGCCGATTTCCTTCATTTTTTTTTATGAAAGGTATTCAGACACAGATATGTCATCAATCATTGAAATTTACTCAACTCCCTTACTCAAGTTATACTCAAACGCGATTATTCAATATACATTTCTTATGGGACACACTCACTCAAGCAATTCGAATTCTCATAGCTCCTCTTCTAATGAATGGATCTTGATTTCAATCTCAGAACACTCAGTGGATCAAGCTCTTTCTGTTTAAATTCGTTGAGTTTGAGGAAGGTTATGCGTGCACAATCAACACGAAAGTTAGCAACACGAAAGTTAACGGACAGATTTCATTACAATAATTGCATAACACATATCCTGCGTTGAATTGTGAATTGCCAAAAATTTGAATACCTTTAGGTGGCATACAAGGTGGCCATTATTTCCGTGTGTTCAACAAATATTTTTAATGAAATAAACTTAATGAAATAGATTAAAAAACATTGAAAGAAATAAATTGAATGATAAAATAAAATTTCCTAGAATTTGCACTCGAATTTCGAGGGCTGGGCTCTGCTAGTATTTTCTAAATTAAAAAAAAATATAAAGACAATGAAAAAATCTGTAAACCATTTTTAAAGCGAAAAGTTTCAAATAATGTAACCTTTATTATTTTGAAAATTATCAGATTCTATAGAAAATTTCTAGTATTCTAGAAAATTTGTCATAATAGAAAATTTTTAAATTCAGGGAAGATAACGTACCTCTTGTATATGAAATCAATTTCGAAGTTTTTTTTATTATTCTAACTCTGATAACAATCTTTTTCAGACTGAGCTTCTGAGAACTTTACTCAAATTCATTAAATTATAAAATCTGAAAATTTCTTTTTAATCAAAAAATAATCTGAATCTGCTAACTTTATATAGTGAAAATTACGAGGGCCGATCAATAAGTCCGAGACTTTTCGAACTTCCCTCGTAGTTATATTAAACGCAAAACTGCTACCATCAAGTACCACCTATTAGTAGACTACTCTAAAATTTTGAGCAAGTTCCGTCATTTACTTTGCGTTTAACAGCTGTTCAAAACATACAACCTCGTGGTTTTTTAAATGGAAAAAAGTGAATTTCGAGTGATCATTAAACGTTATTTTTTGCGAAAAAAAAACGTCAATCAAACCAAGGAAAAGCTTGATAAATACTATGGGACTCTGCACCATCGATTTGAATGGTAAAAAAGTGGTTTACTGACTTTCGTTGTGGTCGCATATGACGCTGAGCGTTCTGGACGGCCAATTGAGGTCAATACACCCGAAAATGTCGAAAAAATTCACGATATGGTGTTGGCCGATCGAAGAGTAAAAGTGCATGAGATTGTTGATGCCATACGTATTTCATATGCCAGTGTGGTTTCGATTTTAAATGATCAGTTGGGTTTAAAAAAGCTGTCTGCAATTCGAATGAATTTTTGCGGCGTTTTGTAACTGTGGATGAAATATGGATGCATTAAAACACTCCGGAGATCAAGCAGCAGTCTCAGCAATGGGTTTCTCAGGGTGAACCTGCTCCGAAGTTTGTCGGCCAATAAGGTGATGGCAACAGTTTTTTTGGATGCACGCGGGGTAATCCACATCGATTACCTTCAAAAGGCAAAAACAATAAACGGCGAATATTATGCCAACTTATTGGACCGATTTAACGAGGATTAAAAAAAACGACCCCATATGGCAAAGAAAAAAAGTTATTTTTAATCAAAATAATGCACGGGTGCACACGTGTGCAGTCTCAATGGCAAAATTCCATGAAATGGGCTACGAATTGGTACCTCACCCGCCATTTTCTCCGGATTTTGCCCCCAGTGACTAATTCCTATTTCCAAACCTAAATAAATGGCTCGGTGGAAAGAGATTTAGCTCCAACAATGAAATTATTGATCAAACAAATGCCTATTTTATGGACCTCGAAAAATCCTATTTTTTGGAAGGGATACAAAATTGGAGAAATGTTTGACTAAGTGTATTGAGCTAAAAGGAGATTATGTTGAAAAATAATTTTTTTTTTTTTTTTTTTTTTTTCAAATAAACTGTGTTTCATTCTAAAAGTCACGGACTTATTGACCCGCCCACGTATTAGATGTTTCAGGTAGAGAACTCTACTGGTATTGAAAAATTGTCAGATTCAATGATTTATTTTTCAGTTTCTGAGACCAGCTTTCGCACAGATAATTTCTCACATTCTGATAACATTATTCAAAACTTTTATGGAAGAGATTCTAAGGCCTTTACTTATAACGAAAAATCATCAGATTAAAATTTTTTTTATTTATAATTAAAATTGTCACATTTTTAATATTGAAAGTTTTTCGGAATCTGAGAAAAAAAAAGAAGAATCACATTTCGAGAACTTCTTGCCGGTAAGAGAATATACATTCAGTTTTCTTAAACTTTTTAGGTGACGAATTATTTTTAGATTTTAAATCCTTTTTCGATCATACGACTTCTTTTTATGTTTGACTTATCCTTAACTTATGTTTAGTCGTCCATTATTACACAGTCAACACAAAAAATAACTTTATTATAAACACTTATTCCAATTGTCTTTTTTTTCTAAGCGTGTACAATCAATATTGCCTAAAAATAACTAAGACAAACGTTCAATTGTTTTTAAATTGTAACAAATAAATAACAACATCTACAATAAAAATAAAAAAAACAACTGACAAGGTCATTTGTTTGTTTCATTATGGGTAATTCTTTAAAAAATTAAACTTATTGCACGGATTTTCTTTTAACGTATTCCATGCGCAGTTGTTTGTAATGAATGTTGTTTGGTGTTGTGTTGATTGTTGCTTTTGGTTATTGTTAAAACTTCCAAAGTCTTAAATACTCGTAGTAGGACATAAAGTTTTAAACTAAAAAAAAATCGAATTGATATAAAAGATTTTCAGTTAAATGCGAATGACAAACGTTTGTGTATGAAATGCTAACAGACGGACGGTCGGATAGACAGAGAGAAACCCACAACTTGTATGTATTTTTTTAATGTGGCAAAATAGAAAAAAAAAATAATACTTATTACTTACAATTTACTGACAAACGAACAATTGCAACATGATTTAAATGGTACTTGTTATTTTTTAATTTGGCTAACAAACTAAAAACTACACTATTTCCAGTAGACATTTAAAAATATTTAATTCTAATTGAAAGACTATACAAAAAAAAAACACTTTACTATTTTAAAATAAAGAATTCATTATAAATTAATTATTAATTTAAACTACAAAACATTATTTAAATTTTAAAACCATTAAGTAAACATTAAATTTCCCTAAATTATATTTCTTTTTTTTCGTATTTAAGGAAATGATGTAAAACATTATTCCATATTTCGTGTTGTTTTTTTTTTATGTTATTTGTATACATAATTTAGAATCACGACAAATTTATTTTAATTTGTAGATCAACCTTTTTTAGTGCATACATTTATAAAAACATTTTTAAAGGGTCTACATTTTTTTTTTCTGTTTTTCAATTTTAGTTGACATCGTTAGTGTTTTGAGATGCCAGGTAATAAATCATTTGGCAATTAATACATCAGCATGTAGTTCGTACTACAAAAACAAATTTAAAATGAATAATAAAAGAACGAGATTAATTAAAGTTTAGACAAGTTAAAGCAAAAATCAGTGGCGAGATTCATTTATTCGACAAACAGTTAATTGTCGTTTTAAAAAAATCGTGTTTGAATTTTAAAATAAAATAATTTTGTGGAAATTAAAATTTGATTGTAAAAAATAAAGAAAACAGGAGCTCATATTCGTTACGAAAAAAAAAAATTGCGACATAACAAAAATATCTTTTTAAGTAAAATAAAAACAAATTAGGTCGAATTGGAAAATAAAATATGATTTGAAAAAATAAAACACGAAACCAAGTAAGATTCGATAAGAACTATGGAGAATCTGCTTCGTCAACTACAATGGTTAAGAGGTGGTTTACTGAATTCCTTTGAGTTCGTAATGTTGAAAGTTCCAGTCGGTCAAAAGACGTCGTCACGCCAGAAATCTTTGACAACATCTATGGAATTCCATTGGACGATCGGAGAATTAAAGTGCGTGAGGTGGCTGAGGCTGTAAGTAACTCAACTTAGCTAGTACCTGGTAGCTGACTTTACCTGCATATTCGGACAATAGCGGCGCGATGGGTGCCACGATTGCTTCCACTCGACCATAAACGCGACCATATGACCAATTCAAAGGAGTTTTCGGCACAATCCGAAAGTTTTTGCATCGTTTAGTAATCGTGGACGATACATGGATTCATCACAAATCACTAGACGCCAAGGAACAGTCAAGAAAGTGGACTTCTAGGGATGAACGAGCTCCAAAGAAGGCGAAGGTGGATTTTTTTCAGCCAACAAGGTCATGGCGACAGCTTTTTTAATGCATGATTACCTTGATAAATGAAAAACGAGTACCGGCGAAACTTATTCACAGCTGTTTGACAGATTCGACATTGACATGAAGCAAAAACGCCCTCATTTGGCGAAGAAAAAAGTACTCTGCCGCCAAGACAACCCACCGGCGCACACGTGCGCAGTCACCATTGCAAAAATCCATAAATTGTGCTACGAACTGTTACCCCATCCAGCATATTCTCCAGGTTTAGTACCCCCTGCGACCACTTCCTGTGTCCAAACTTGAAGAAATGAATCTTCGGAAATAGATTTGGATCGCATAAAGAGATCATCATGGACACAAAAGCCTATTTAGAGCACCTTGAGAAAGTCTATTATTTTGAGGAAACTAAAAAAAAAAACTATATTGAGGTATAAAACTCTATTTTGCCGAAATCAATATATTTTTTGTTCAAAAAGTCATTGAGTTATTACTGAATTAGCAGCCTTTTAACTACGGTTAATTTACAACTAATTCGCTCAAACTAATATGCATTTTACTTTGATCGTTGTTCGTTTCTAGATTTCTTTGTTCGATTAGTTTTTCATTCTTGTATGCAGTTGGTGTTTTGACGAGAAGCATCCGAAGGCATTTTGTTTGAAAAAAAAAAAAATAATACATTACTTCACTGGGGTCTGAGGAATCTAAAACTGCTTCTAAACTATTGAAGCATAATATTTGATATGAAACCGATGTCTTCCGATCGGGATTCGCACCAAGGTTCGTCCTATTGGATAGTAGTTTAGACACAATTTTTCAACAAGATCGGTCCAGATCTCTCTGAGTTAGAGGGGATCAAAATTTGACATTTTGGCCAAACAGGTGTTTTTTTCTCATCCATGTAACTTATTACCTATTGTTCTTAGAAAATTTTCTCCCAAATAGTTTAGATAGCTATTTCGTAAATATTTCGGAAAAAATTACTTAAAAAAAAAATTGTAGACTATTTTTTTTTTTTTTTTTTTTTTTTGCTAAATTAAAGCATTTTTTGCCTTTTTTCAAAAAGGGCATATTTCTTTTTTTTTTTTTTTTTTCATAAGAAAGCTTAGGATTTTTCCTTTAAGAACTTTTTGGTCGCTTAGTTGGATGGGAGTGGGATATCTATCAAAATAAATGTTTTGTAACTCAAGACAACGGTTTTTAAATTTTTCACAAATGCACAATTTTGAATTTTTTCCTATTTGTGTGTAAAACCTTACAAATAAAACTTATACTGAGAAACTAGACAAACTAAACTTTCCGAAGGTATATAACATACCTAACTTAAATTTTATACCCTCGATACTGTAATACCCAGAATATGTTAACCTCAGGAAAAAAATCGCTTTTTTTCTATAGAAATGTTGAAAAATTATTATTTTTTATTTATTTTTAATAATAATTAAATTAATGTATAATAATAATAATATTAAAAATAAAAAGATAAATAATTTATTAAAATTTAATCTTAATTGCATTAGATCCATTTATATCATAACTATTTTTATACTTAATTTATTGTAGCTGATGAAGTATTTAAGTCTTGTAAATTTTTAAATACCCAGTCTTTCATCCAGCGTTTTTGTCGCCTTTATTTACTGCGTTTTTTTGTCAATCCTTTCTTGGCATTACTAGGTTCAGCTGTTGATTTCGCTGCTGGTTTATTTGTTGTCTTTGGAAAGAAATCGCATTGAATAGAGGCAGAAAACTTTTCCAACTTGAGTCTTCCATCGACAAGCGGTATAAAAGCATGGTATTGAGCGGTGCCATCGATTGTTACCGCAGCATCGAATCTGCTCTTCAGTGTTTTCAATGTTTCCTGATGATCCTCTTTGCTACTAAAAACTATTTAAGTTTCTTAACAATAACTCTTTGCCCAATGGAATAAAGCAGTCGCATCTAAGATGCGATCTTGATGAGAGCACTGGAGGCTATACTTCGCTGCATTTTCTTTGATGAATGTGGTTTTCGGGCAATTGGTACATTCACCTAAGTGGCAAGAAGTTTTTGCATTAGGACACATAGTCAATTTAAGGCAATCGCGGTAATCGTGTTAATATTCTGCCGAATCATCTCTTGAATACTTTAAGTTGATTTCCTTCAACATCAGTTTAACATTTTCATGGTAAATGCAAACGCATACTGTGTGAGTTCCGCTGCTTTCTGCCAAAACGCAATGTTTTGGCCTCATTTGGGTAAATTTTCGTGAAGCCAATTTTAACATCCTCGTGTTCAGATTGCAAATAATTTTAACATCCTCGTGTTCACATTGCAAATAACTCTTTCAGGTTACAGAGAACCATTCTCTTCTGTTACGTTATGAAGGTATGTTATATACCTTCGGAAAGTTTAATTTGTCTACTTTCTCAGTATAAGTTTTATCTGTAAGGTTTTAGACGCAAATAGGAAAAAATTCAAAATAGTGCATTTGTGAAAAATTGAAAAACCGTTGTCTTGAGTTACAAAACATTTATTTTGATAGATATCCCACCCCCATCCCACTAAGCGACTAAAAAGCTCTTAAAGGAAAAATCCTAAGCTTTCTTCTGAAAAAAAAAAATGCCCTTTTTGAAAAAAGGCAAAAAATGCTTTAATTTAGCAAAAAAAAAAAAAAAAAAAAAAAGTCTAAAATTTTTTTTTTTTTTTTTTAAGTATTTTTTCCGAAATATTGAAGAAATAACTATCTAAACTATTTGGGAGAAAATTTTCTAAGAACAATAGGTAATAAGTTACATGGATGAGAAAAACACCTGTTTGGCCAAAATGTCAAATTTCGATCCCCTCTAACTCAGAGAGATCTGGACCGATCTTATTGAAAAATTGTGTCTAAACTACTAAACTATAGGACTAACCTTGGTGCGAATTTCATCCCGATCGGAGGATATCGATTTCAAAAGTTGGTGAATTTGACATGAAACCCCCCATACGTATAATTGGTTGGCCCTTAATAAAAAAAGTGTTCAAACTCTCGGTCCCACCCCCCTAGAAATATGCGAATAGCAATAAAACTGAGATATACAAAGTTTTGGGTCAATCAAATAAAATTTAGAGGGCCCTCATCGCAACTGAAAATTTCAAGTGTGTTGTGTATGGGGAAAATATGACTTTTTTCAGATTTTACGAAAATTTCGTTCTATAGCTTAATTTTTTCCAAAAGTTGTGCTATGAGTCGATATCAGTATTAAATTATCTTTTCAAAAAGCTATATAACTTCAAAATCGAATAAAAAGTCGCCAAGAAATAACAAATGCCTCAGATCACTTTTGTGCCAAAAAAAACTCTAGGTCATGATTTATGATGAACATTTTTCAACTTTAACAAATTGATTAAAGCCATAATTTTATTTTGCTCTCTATACCTATAACTACTCAGATATAAAGTACTATTTTATTACCACGTTGTTAACCTATTGCGCATTGAGACCGAAAATGGGAAATTTTTTTGATAAAATTTTGAAAACTCCTTTTTTAAATTTTAAAAAATTCTCTTAAACAAAATTTAAAAAAATGGATCTGGCACTTTAAGGTTTTGTTAAGTTCATGTTACAGATTAACTGTGTGAATTTTTAAGTAAATTCCTCTATCAGAATTTTTTTTACAAAGAATTTTTTTGCGGATTTCGAGAAAAATTAGTTTTTTGTGAAATATTCATTAAATGTACTCTTTCTCAATGCTTTGTATCAAAAATTTATCAGTTTTCTACTTTTAAATGTTACATTTTATCTTAATAAGCTAGGGTTTCTGAAAAAAAATTATGACCCCATTAACCCTTTTGGATTTGGGGTCGCATATAACCCCAAACTAATGAAAGATAATTTATTTAAAAAAATGAAATATTTTGTAAGCGCTGTGAATTTTTTGATCTGACGATTAATATATAATAACCAAGAATGCAGATCTTCCATGCTAAAAATTTGGAATAAATCGGACCACGTTAACCCATGCTTTGCCGAGGCCATTGTTCTAGTAAACTAGATAAAACCCTTACTATGGATTGGGAAATAAAATTGTGTTATATTTTACCGATTTTTATGAGCTGATGCTTATTGATTTAACCCATTCAAATATATTGCAAGTACTTCTGAATTTTGGATCATTTTAACCCTAAGAGCACATAAGGGTAAGTTTTCGTAAAATATAGCACAATTTTATTTCCCAACCCATAGTAAGGGTTTTATCTAGTTCACTAGAACAATTATTTTTTTTTAAATATGCCAAAATTCATAGTTTGGCCTCGGCAAGAAATGGGTTAACGTTGTTCGATTTATTCCAAATTTTTAGCATGGAAGACTTGCACCTTTGGCTATTATATTTTAAGCGTCACATCTAAAAATTCAACAGCAGTTATAAAATATTTGAATTTTTTTTTTCATAAATTGTCTTTCATTAGCTTGGGGTCATATGCGACCCCAGTCCAAATGGATTAATGGGGTCATATTATTATTTTCCGAAACTCTAGGCTATTAAGACAAAATATAGCATTTAAAAGTAGAGAACTGATTAATTTTTAATGTAAAGAATTCAGAAAGATTACTTATACAGAATATTTCACAAAAATCCCATTTTTCTCGAAATCCGCAAAAATAAAGTCCTTGTCAAAAAAATTGTGGCATAGGGATTTACCTAAAAATTCACCCAGATTTTCTCTGACATGTATTTAATAAAACCTTAAAGTGCCAGATCCTTTTTTTTAATTTTGTTTAAGAAAATTTTTTAAAACTTAAAAAAAAGAGTTTTCAAAATTGTATCAAAAAAATTTTCCATCTTTGGTCTCATTTCGCAATAGGTTAACAACGTGGTAATAAAACAATACTTCATATCTAAATACTTATAGGTATAGAGACAAAAAAAAATGGCTTTAATCAATATGTTATGTTCATCACATATCATGACCTAGAGTTTTTTGGAACAAAAGTGATCTGGGGCATTTGTTATTTCTTGGCGAGTTTTTATTCGATTTTGAAGTTATATAGCTTTTTGAAAAGATAATTTAGTACTGATATCGATTCATATAACAACTTGTCGAAAAAATTAAACCATAGAACAAAATTTTCGTAAAATCTAAAAAAAAAAAGTCATATTTTCCCCAGATATGCACACTTGAAATTTTCAGTCGCGTTCAGGGCCCTCTAAATTCATTTTTATTGACCTAAAACTTCGTATATCTCGGTTTTTTTTTTTTTTTTTTTTTTTTTTTTTTTTGCTATTCGCATATTTCTGGGGATGGGACAATAAATTCGAACACTTTTTTCCCCTCCATATAATTTTTCCCCTCCATATAAATTTCCCCTCCATATAAAGTACATATCGCACCTTAAATACAAAACAGTCACAACTCAAAATTTTCCAATTTTCAGGAGAGGCAAAAAACTGTTTATGTAAAAATAATTGTATTATTTAAAAAAATGTCCATTTTGAGGAAAGTTTTGCTATACATTATTTTTTTTTATTAATTTATATTGTATTTGTGGAAATAAAACATAATTTTGAGTTATGACTCTCTGACTGAAATTTCTTCATTTGACTACTGATATTATCTCAAGTTGTGCCTCAGATATAACAGCATTTTTCCTGTTAAAGAAGACAGTTATGAGAAATAAATTTTTGCAGTAGTTAGAAATGTGTACTGTGAATTAATTTATGGAAAAAATTAAATTTTGGAATATTTTGAGTTGTGACTCTTTTGTATTTAAGGTGAGATATATGAAATAGAATAGCATCCATATTCGCAATATCAAGATAATCAGAGGATGAATTATTATTGTAAAACATTGTAGGCGGAAAAGACGAAGATTTGCTTGTAACACGTACAAATTCGACTAGCTATAATTCATGGCAATGAAGTCAGAGAAATATAAAAGCGTCAAAACGCGAAGTGGGCAAATTATGTCTAGACATTTCATTTCCAAAATGTTTTTGAACTGTAAACAACAAAAATGCGTTATACGAGGGCGGCTCAATAAGTCCGTGACTATTAGAATGAAACAGTTTTTTTTTTTTTCAAAAAAAAAAAAAAATTATTTTTCAACATAATCTCCTTTTGGCAAATACACTGAGTCCAACGTTTCTCCAATTTTTGTACCCCTTCCAAAAAATAGGATTTTTCGAGTTCCATAAAATAGGCATTTGTTTGATCAATAATTTCACCGTTGGAGCTAAATCTCTTTCCACCGAGTCATTTCTTTAGATTTGGAAATAGGAAATAGTCACTGGGGGCTAAATCCGCATAATATGGCGGATGAGGTACCAATTCGAAACCCAATTCATGGAATTTTGCCATTGAGACTGCAGACGTGCATTATCTTCATGAAAAATAACTTTTTTCTTGGCCATATGGGGTCGTTTTTTTAATCCTCGTTAAATCGGTCCAATAAGTTGGCATAATATTAGCCGTTTATTGTTTTTGCCTTTTGAAGGTAATCGATGTGGATTACCCCGCGTGCATCCCAAAAAACTGTTGCAATCACCTTATTGGCCGACAAACTTACCTTGGCCTTCTTCGGAGCCGGTTCACCCGGAGAAACCCATTGTTCGGACTGCTGCTTGATCTCCGCAGTGTTGTAATGGATCCATGTTTCATCCACAGTCACAAAACGCCGCAAAAACTCATTCGAATTGCGGTTAAACAACTCCAAATAATCCTTTGAAGTTGTCACACGATTACGTTTATGGTCAATTGAGAGCAAACGCGGCACCCACCTTGCAGACAGCTTTCTTAACCCAACTGATCATTTAAAATCGAAACCATACTGGCACATTAAATGCCTATGGCATCAACAATCTCACGCACTTTCACTCCTCGATCGGTCAACACCATATCGTGGATTTATTCGACATTTTCGGGTTTATTGACCGCAATTGGCCGTCCAAAACGTTTAGCGTCATTTTTTTTTTTTTTTTGCCATTGAAATCGATGGTGCGGTCTTTTTTAGCAAAAAAATAATGTTTAATGAGCACTCGAAATTCACTTTTTTCCATTATTAAAAAAAAAACCACGAGGTTGTATGTTTTGAACAGCTGTTAAACGCAAAGTAAATGGCGAAACTTGCTCAAAATTTTACAGTAGTCTATTAACAGGTGGTATTTGATGGGAGCAGTGTTGCATTTCATATAACTACGAGGGAAGTTCGAAAAGTCACCGACTTATTGATCCGCCCTCGTAGTACTCAATGCTTTAAAAGAGTTGCTTTTCTTTTTAATCCGTTCTTTTATAGTTTTCACTCTTGTAGTTCCATAAAACACTCATATTCGCAATATATATTAATGAAATTAAAAATTTCGATTGTATTTAATTTAAGTTGCGGCATTTTAAAATACTTAAACGTCAAAATCGAATGATACTTCAAATTAATGGCAGAATTTCTGTCAAGGGAAAAAGTTGAATTTTTAATGAATGACATGACTTGAACATTGACTTGAACATTGACATGAATTACAGCTAGTTCAGAAACCGTGTAATAGCAAAAGTTTGATTTAAAATTATCTATATTAATATTCAGTAAATTATACTCGGCGCGAGCTGTAGCTAAAGTCGAAAATAAAAATTTAACCCCAAGATGTGACTCTCAATTACATTTGAATTCTCATTTTAAAGTGTTTAAGTTTTTCGTAAAAACATGATCTGTGCATATTTTACATTTAACCATAAACAAAAACAGTAAACGATTAGAATTAAATTGACGGAACAAAAGTAGATATAATAATGGTTCTAAAAATACGAAGAAATGATTTATCATAATATCGTAAACACTAATTAAAGAGTACTTCACAAAATCCATAAAATATAACTTCCGTCTTATGTCATTGTAATTGACCATCATATCCGGACCCCAATTCACTCCTTTGGATGCTCTTTCTCATGAAGAATATTTCTGTTATAAACGGTAAGACTAATTGAATAGTGGCATTTAAAATAAATTTGATGTTTTCATCTTATTGACCTACTTGATCTTTAAAAGTTATTGTAGATTTTCAAATAACGGATGCAAAAATGTAAATGCAAATTTACAAACAGGTGTTAAGATTTATTGACAGAAAATTATCTAGCTTCAGTAAAGAGTAACAGGATATCGCTGTCAATGTGTCAACATTGTTGTTGTAACTATGCAAATATTTATGAAACTGAAGATAAAAATATCCGGTTCTTTTTAATTGGAGAGTAGAGTGTATTACTGATGATGCTGAATTATATTAATAACATTTGTTTATAAAATTAGTTAAACTACATTGTCTATTCTATTTTAAACCTAAAACAATCATATGTGCAAAAAAAGTTTATTAATCACGTACTTAAACAAAAAAAAAAATGTGAATGTTTAAAAATAGCGTGACATATAAAAAAACCACCAATTCCCCAGCCTAACGGTAATTATTTAAACAATTTTTATGTCCATCTTAAATCTTAGTTGGTTTTAAATGCGAGTTTAAAAAGTCTGTTTGTTTGGTTTATAAAACAAATTTTAGTTAAAAAAAACACACAACTGTCCACAATTTTAATGCGAAAAAAAAATTGACAAATAAAACACAACAACAAAATATAGATATTTTGGCTTTGCTTTGCGATTGTTGTAATTTACAATTTGTACTACTACGACTCAATAACCGCTGTTTACATTACATGGCAACTCTCATGCAAAACGTGACTTAATTTATGTTGCACCTACCGGCACATGAGGATTAAACCCAACCCTAGGTTTGGTAATTTTTTCACAATTGACATGAGAAAACGATCAAAGTAGATGGGCTAAATGTATGAAATTACAAAAAAAAAAATTAAAGCTTTGGAAACAATTCATCGATACTATGTGATGATTTTATATACGTGTACATTAGCGTGTCCAGGCATTTTTTAAATGGCAATGTTGGGGAGTGTCGGGGTCCAGTTTAATTCCTTTCTATATGAAACTAATAAATGTGAAGTTTGGGGACAATCAGACAAAGAAAAGTCGCGCTGGAAATCGATTGAAAATTTCAAGTGTGTTTATATGGGGAATATATAACTTTTTTTTTCAGATTTTACGAAAATTTCGTTCTACAGTTTAATTTTTTCAAAGAGATAAGCTAAGCTATATCTATTCCCTAATTATTGAAGTACTGAAATGAAAAATCTAAAATATTAATAGGCTAGGCGATTTCTTGTGACTGATGTTTTGTTCTGCCGTTTTATCCCGATTTTGACCAAACGTATATTATTTGAAAGGTATTTCTTTTTAGCCGTTTTGCAGATTTACAGATTTTTAAATTGTTTCCTTTATTTTGAGTAAATTGCATTTAAAGTTATACAATTATACAATGTTTATTAAATTTGTTAATGTGTTTGTAATAAATATGAATTTGTTTTTTGTGTTGATTTGTGAATTGGCTATAACACATTAGCATACTTTTAGGGTCTTTTTGCGCTCGAATTTCGAGGGCTGGAATCTGCTAGTTATATATCATTGAAATATAATTAATGCAAATTATATACTGAATCTATTTGAATGGAGACAAAGTTTTTCCCCCAAGGATAATATTTAGTTAGATAACTCAGTTTTGAGTAGTACGGTATCACCAGTTTTCAGAAATGTACTGCTATTGCAGTCGCTTCTGTCACAATTTTTTTATGCAAATAACCAAAGACTATTAAAATAAGCCGTAAAGAAAATGAAACCACTGACGATAAAATGAATATAATATTACAGTTGCATAAACCGAACAAATTCTATTTACAAGCTGGTGAAATTTTAAAGAGGACCAGCTTCATTAAGCATTATATATCAAGATCTCGAAAATCGTCTATACTGATAGACCTCCAAAGAGGAAACACATATTGTAAAAAAAAATTTAAAATAAATCAAAAAATCATTTCAATTCAGGTGGCAGCAGAAATTATAGAAGTAATTGGCATGGAAATGCATAACAAAACAGAGTAACAAAATGAATCGAAACAAGAAAGAGTGCTAAATTCGTCTGTGCCCTCCACCGGCATCTTAAACTCAATATTGTAACCAATGTTGGGTACGGCTATCACTTTAAAACTGTTGCCGAAACTTTAAATTGGAGAAACAATTAAATTTTAAGTTAATTACTTTTCTTTTTGTTCAGTTTTTCTATAATTTTTTTCTTATTTGTTATAAAAAAACAATGATCGTGTCTTCTACAGAGAGAATCAAATACTATCTGAAACATTTCATTATTTTTCTCTTGCTGGAGTAGAAAACGTATAAGTACAGGGATTATTGTTGGGGTACTAATTATTGAATCTAATAATCACGTACAAAACAAATTTGACCTAGATATATATAATTGGATCGTAGAGCATGTAAAGTTGAAACTATAGGGGTCATTTGTATGGGAAATAGATCTGAACATGCACCGATTTCAATAGCGTTCATCCTATGGCCAACAGAAGCTTATAAAGGGTTTACCATTTACAACGCACGATATTATTTATTTATTTAACTATTTATTTATCTATTTGGTTTCCTGCACAACAATACTAAGAATCTTATAATTAAAGTACAGGATCGGTATAATGCGATGCAGTACTTAACGAAAATACAACATAGTTTTATAATTTTTATAAAAATAAGATAACAAAATTATTTTACATATATTCAAAAATTGGAAAAATTGGAAAACTTGTTTCCTAAAATGTCCTGCGTTGCTTAAATATTGTAATGTTGGCGGTAGCAAGTTCCAAAGACGTATGCATTGAATATAGAACTGCCATTCAGAGACCTTCTATGCCTTATTTGGATTAAATAATTATTGCTTCTTGAATTAGAAAAGGATATCCGATTAAACAGATATGTAGGCTCACGTGTAAATATAATCTTATGCATCAGTATCAATGATCGTATCTTCAAGAGATCGCAAAAATTCACACCGTAAAGTTTTTGTGCATACGGTGTTATGTGGGATGATCTTCTCAAATTGTAGACGTATCTTAATATGTGACCTTCTCCGAGAAAAGGGACCTAGTGTGTCAAAAAACGGGTTTGAACTTAAGAGTGGATTCTGGTACCTAAAAGGGTGTAGAATAAGATGAAATGAGTTAGATTTCTGATGAAAATCGATAAAAAAAAAAAGAGAAAAACATTAAAATTTTATTATTTTTTTTTTTTTTAGATTTTTTTGTTTTAAATTATTTTTTTTTCGTCAGTCTCCGAATTTTTTTGGAGTTTGGACTTTTTTTTCGGTGTTTCGTGATCTGGTACTTCGATATTCTTCCGTTTGACAATTTCAGTTTTTTTCTTTTTCGGCGCTTTGACTTCAGCTTTCTTTTTCTCGTGATCCGGTGCTTCGATTTTTTTTTTTCTTTCTGGCAGGTTCAGATTTATTTTTCGATTTTTTTTTTCGCTTTGGGTTCACTCGGTTTGGAGCTACAAAATCCCATCTCTGTGAATCAGTACATAAGACCCTGACATTCTCATACAAATACCATTTGCGATCTAACGATAAACCGCTTCGTGCAATGAGCGGAGGTTATTCGTTTGGTAGCTCAGCCGTTAATCGCAGATAAATTCTTTCTTCTTCCGAGTCCACAAGTTCCTTACATACAATTTCGTTTTTTTTTTTAAGTCAAAGTGGTGGTACTTGGTAATACCTAAAATGCAAACGTTTACAAAATTAATTGAAATGAATTTGAAAAATTAAAATCACCAAATCGCGAGAGTTTACCTGGCAATCTTTTGTAAAATTCTTCGAAATGAGTATCCCATGTTCGCCACTCTACTTCACTTCCATTCACAGAGTTGTTAAATTAATTACTGCTAGATCTATTGACCACATCTTCAAAATCTTGGTAATAATCTACATTTGAGCGACTATATTCTAGTTTCATTAATCCGAAAGAGCGATCGGGACTGAACTTGGTGTGGCCAGTTAGTCATTGCATTATTTTTATTCTGTGCTACGCAGTTATCACAAAATAAAACTAAATTTTTAACGGCATTTTTCGTGAAGTAATCGTGAATTTGGCTAATGACAGCATTAGGTCCTTTTACTAATTCGAACTCTTCGTCTAATAAATAGTTCGACTGAAGTTAGTGAATTCATTATGAATACCAAAAATTGAACATTTACGAGCTGCTTTGAAATATGCCGTTCGGACTTGTTGTGGACTGGATGGATAAGATATATTTTGTGCATAGTCGAAACTCACTTCAAGAGTAGAACAAGCATCACTCATCTTGCAGCATTGTTGGTAGAATTCACGCTGGCGTCAAGATGAGTAACAGCCATTCGTAATTTTGCTTCTTTTGTATCTGAATCAGATTCTTCCAAAACTCGCCGTAGCATCAAGGTATTCTGTTGACAGACGTCGCAAAGATCAGTTTTCGGTTTCATAGGCGAGATGTTAGGGCAGTACTTCATTCAAATTTTGTAATTGCGATTTTATCTTCAGCAAGACGAACTTTCTCAAAACGACGATAAACAGCACTTTTTGTTTCACTGGATGGTAGCAGCATTACTTTACAGTCATTGTAGTTTGGCATTCTACCAGGAAGAGGTATTGCTAATTTTTCAGCAAAATTTTTAATAAATTGAACGATACGAGTAAGTGATTCCGGTGATAACACACGCTATTGCCGTTTTGAAGACTTGCCACTTAGTTCATGTTTTCGTTCAGAAAAGCCATTATTATCACTATGTCGAATCAAATTTTTATAACGTTTTAAACCAACATCGTAAATAAAACAAAACATCTTTCTACAAATATGAATGCCACGAAATAAGTACATTGTATCAACTCTGGATTTATTTTTTACCCTTTGGCCATACTTCTTCCTACTTTCAGTATTATAAACGTTTTCGAGCGATAAATGTTGTCGATGAAATTCCAAATGGCTCAAATGGACTAAATCTTGTTCTGGTTTACTTAATACCTAGAAAAATTGCCGGCTTTGTATAGCAAGATTTTTTGGAATTATCTTATTACATTCTTTCGAACAACATGCTTCGGATTTTTCTCCGTACATCAAATCGATGTTCATAGACTCTTGTATATCTTCAAAGGATTCCTCCAATTCAGATGTAATATTGGATTCGGAAACATCATGCAAAAAACTTTGATTTTCAGTTAGTCCCGAAGTATTAGCACCGACACTTTCAGATAACGTCGTATCGATCTCATCATCGCCATAAACCGAGTCTAGTCTTTTTAAATCATCATCAAAACTATCAGAAATATCCATTTTTATAAAAATTACTTCAAATTAACATCAGCTTAGTAACAAAATTACAAAAGAACCAAAATTGCGAAACAACTTTTGAGATATTGATAACACTCGTTATACAGTTGGCACAAGACTGAAGCGTCACTTTATTGTTTTCCTTTCTTATAGTTATTTTTACAATGTTCTTCGTATTAGTATACGCACATCAGCCCTTTGCTGAGAGCGAACAGATAGCTGAGAGCGAACAGAGCAGCAACAATAGCAAAGGTATTGTCAAACTAAAAGCGCAAAAAAATACGTCACCACATAGGCATGACGTCACCAAAGTCGGCACCCAATCATAACTAACCATACCAAATCGCATCTCCCAACTGAAGGTATGTTCAAAGTGATAATTCGTTATGAAACTTTAAATGCGGTTTTCTCAAAACTTCATTTTCACACACTAGGTCCCTTTTCTCGGAGAAGGTCACATATATAATTAAATGTAGTTGTTAATTTACTAGAGATAATAGAATCACAGCTAGCAAATAGTTCGCATCCGTACAACAAAGTTGGAATTAGATAGGTTTTTGCAAGTAGAACTCGTACATGGGCTGGTGTAAGATGTTGAGTTTTCCACAGAAGTCGAAGCGTTGAATACGTTTTTCCCGAAGCGACATTTATATGGTCAGACCAGGTGAGAGTTTTATTGAAAATAATTCCAAGATTTTTATTGAAAATAATTTCCCATAAATGAATTCGATTAAGATCCACATTTAGGTTCACAACACAGTTATTTAGTTCACCGAAACGACTACAAACGTAAAGTTGCACATCCTTAGCATACATATGAACTTTACAATACGAAAGTTGCCTAGGCTAATCATTTATATATATGTAAATAAAAAAAAAAGTTTTCAGAAATTCATCTTAATATTTTTTATTTTTTAAGCCTAGTTCCGCGAAGCCGAGTGGCTTGTCTGCGGATTCTAATTTTTGGGTCCGCGGATAAGTCGGGATTTGGCTAGTGATTATGATAGAAGGACCTGTGGCAATATGTGTGAAATAAAATGATGGACAAATGCTCGCCACGGCTTCGGTGGCATACCTTATTTGATGATCCATATTTTTAATGACGCTGAAACATAATTGAGATTCAATGTCATTAATGTGCCGAATTGTCAAATCTTTTAGCACTTGTATAGCAATCGTGGCTTATTGAAGTACACCTTTTCTTTTAAACATCCCCAAAGAAAGAAGTCCAACGTTGTCAAGACATATGAACTTAAAGGCCAATTGACATCGCCACGACGTGAGATAACACGGCAATTGAATTTCTCGCCCTAAAGAGCCGTTGTTTCGTTGGCTGTGTGACACAGTCCTGTTGGAGCCCGTATATCTTCCACATCCATATCCTCAATTTCTGGTCACAAAAGTCCGTTATCGATTATGTAGACAAAAAAAAATCACGAAGTTCACGAAATGCATTTTGATTTGAGCGCCCATTTTCATAACGCGCTACTTAATGTGTACCTCTCCATGGTTGAATTTGTCAAAGACTGACGCAAAGAAATATCAAATTAAGTTGGGCAAAAAAACTTGACGTTAAAGTGTGATTCACAATTAACATCGTGCGTTATGGTTGGTCCACCCTTTATATAAAATTTCCTAAAAATATATTTTTATTTGTGACCTACAGTTTGATTACAAGTTTTTCATATACAGACTGACACAGACAGATATATACACATACGGACATTAGAAACATCATCACAAACTCATTATATAAACTCATATAGTATAAAAATAGTATAAAAATTGCAATCATTTAATAATTGCCTAGCTTCGGGAATTACATCATTATATGCAGAGTTCATTTAATTTTCAGCACATTAAGGTTGAAATAACAAAATTGCGACAGTGTTTTTAATCTCAAATATATTCTGAAATATTTCACCAATTAAATTAAATTTATTATATAAGAATCAAACAGCAATTTCTTCTGTTAAGTTTTTAACAACAACTAATAGTGTGTTTACATCTAAGCAAAATCTAGTATATACGAGATTTGGAGCGAAATCTAGCTCATTTTTACAAAATTTCCCATACAAAACAAAATCTATCTCTTTACTAGATTTGTGCAAAATCTTGTCAAAAATGGGCACTACCAAATGATACTACTGTGTTTTTTAATATTGTAGTAGAAAATTACAAACAAAAACAAAACAAAAACAAAACAGAAACAAAAGCAAACAAGTTGAATAAAAAGAAAATAAAATATTAATTATTAATAAAAGTGAGTCTATAATAGAAAAATATTTAATAACTGAAAAGTTATAATATTTATACTTATGTATATCTGCCCATTCCCATCTGCTATATAATAATTGTACAAAATGCATTTGTTTTTGTTGTTGAAACAATACATTTAACAAATACTGATATTTTTTTTTTTCGCAAAATGTGCTTTTTACATTTCAGATGCATAATATAATTATAAAATCTGTTCCTTTTTAGAATTTTCCATATATTTCCATTATCCTATTGTTTTGTTTATTTTTGGTATTTCTAGTTTATATGTTTTATTCTGATCAGCTGTTTATTGTTGCTGAAACAAAATCTCACAAAATGTCAAAGTTAGATGTAAACGGTATAGATTTTGAAATAGATTTCAACTAAAATCTACTAGATTTTGCTCAGATGTAAACGCACTATAAGAAAATATAATTGTATGATGGATTATGGAAAATATTGCATTGAAAATATCATTTGCATACAGCACGTAGTATTGGGGATTCTCCTAATACCTGGCTTGGCAGGTTACCACGTTCCTGTGGTAAGAAATCGAGTTAATATTTTACTATGGGTGCCAAGCTGCAGATAATAGAGAGGAAGACCTAAAAATTATATTGTAAACCTGTGTTTTGGCCAGGTTTAGCCAGTTGCACTATTCATAAGATACTATTGGATATTATAAAAACAGTTACATCGATTTTCTCCGCAAAAACACAATCCACCTAATTATCCCGAATTACAACCAGTAGAGTAATATTAGTCAATTATGAAAGGAGACAGGAGTATCTGTACAATCCATAGATAAGTTACAAGCGGATAAAGATCTTTCCATCAGAACGAGTTCGATACAGTTCAGTACCAAGCAATCGTTTCGTTTTCTTCCTCTTCCTCGTCATGGTTTTATTGGTCTTCAATCCCTATAAGCGCTTAGCTCACCATCGTGGTAAGGTAGAGGCCGTCATAAAAGATTATGGCAGAAAATATGCATAATGGACATTAGGGTGGCCCTTCATTATATGGAAGGAAAAAAAAGTGCTCAAATTCTCGATCCCACCTCTAGAAATATACGAAAACCAAAAAAAAAAATGATAAATACAAAGTTTTGGGCCAATCAAAAAACATTTAGAGGTGGTTCAACGCGAATGAAAATTGCAAGTGTGTTTATATGGGGAAAATATGACTTTTTCAGATTTTGCAAAAAATTTCGTTCTATAGTTTAATTTTTCCGACAAATTGTTATATTATTCGGGATCAGTATTAAATTATCATTTCAACAAGCTATAAAACTTTAAAATCGAATAAAAACTCGCCAAGATATAGCAAATGCCCCAGACCACTTTTGTGCCAAAAAAAATAGGTCATGAAATTTGATGGCATTTTTTCAACTTTGAGAAATTGATTAAAGCCATAATTTTTTTTTTGGTTCTTATACTTATAAGCACTCAGATATGAAATATTGTTTTATTACCACGTTGTTAACCTATTGCGCAATGAGACCAAAAATGGAATTTTTTTCATAAAATTTTGAAAACTCCTTTTTCAAATTGTAAAAAATTTTCTTAAACAAAATAAAAAAAAATGGATCAGGCACTTTAAGGTTTTGTTAAATACATGTTACAGATTAACTGTGTGAATTTTTGACAAGGAATTTTATTTTTGCGGATTTTGAGAAAAATGGGATTTTCGTAAAATATTCTGTAAATGTACTCTTTCTAAATACTTTGTATCAAAAATTCACCACTTTTCTACTTCTAAATGTTATATTTTATCTTAATAGCCTAGGATTTCGGAAAAAATAATATGACCCCATTAACCCTTTTGCAGTTCGGGTCACATATGACCCCAAGCTAATAAAAGACAATTTATTCAAAAAATTCAAATATTTTGTAAGTGCTGTTAAATTTTTAGATGCGACGCTAAAAATATAATAACCAAAAGTGTAGACGATACGCTCCTAAAATTTGGGATAAATCCGAGAACGTTAACCCATTATTTGCCAAGGCCAGCTTTGGATTTTAAGATATTTTTAAATAAAAATTACCGAAAACGGGTTTTTCTATTACACTCGATGAAACCACTATTTGGAATTTAAGAAAAATAATTCAGTTAATTTTTATTTATTTAACCCTTCAGTGCTCCTGGATTCAAAATAATCCATTGTGATATATTTTTGGTGCAATTATTTGCTTATTGCTCGCGAATATAAATTAAAACAACTTTTAACCAATTTTGTTATAAATTTATTTTAAAAAATTTATCCATCCCCAAGGAATGATTACACTATAAAAATTTCAAGAGCTTAGCTCCTTGGAATACAAAGAAATTGTCCCGCAAAACTCAAAAATCGACGCAATAAAAATTGTTTTATATTCTAATAAAATTTGTTCAGAAATAACTTATTACCGCAAAATATTGTAATTAGGTTGTGGTAATCTCATTTGTAAAGTAATTCGGTTGCATCACCCATCCAGATTCGGTTGCATAAAACGAATTTCATAATAAATTTGGTAGGCACAAATGAATTTATTGGTTGTCCTAACCGAGTAGATGATGTGATAACCAACTCGATATATTTTTTTTGTGAGTGTATTCTGCCAACTTAAACGTTGTTTGTACCTTGATTTTTTTATTATTACTTTATTTTTAAACAAATTGTCTCTGTTTTTTTTTCCAGCCTACTTCAACAGTAAGTCGGAAGATCCCTCTGATCCATATAATCTAACCCAATTATTTTAAAATGGGCTTTTGTCACAGATCATCTAATCTTTTGAGTTGAGTCCCCGTAGTCCACAAAAGTTTGCAATACGAATATACAATATCATGAACAACTTTTTATATCTTATATTATTGTCTTTGTAAAATTTATTGGAATTCTTTAGCAAGTGAACCTTTTTCATTTACCATCGTATTGATACTTAACAGTGTTTGTGTTCTGCTGAATAAATAATTATTATTATTGGTCTGATGGGAAAATATAAATTCAAAAACTTATAATTAATTTTCATAATTGAATTGAGCAAAAGAGAAATAATTATTCTCGTAAAGACAAGTTATTTATTTTTATTTTTTTTTTATTTCATTTCATTCACACAACTTGCAACAGACGGTTAATTGTCTTGAACAATTGTGGTGCTTTTTTTTTGCATAAATAATGTGTGAAAAACGAGATGCTAATTTGTATTTTAACCATAAAAAATATAGTGGCAGCAGTAGAAGTTTGAAATGTTAACAACTCTAATGTATTTATAGGCGTTAATAACATATAAACTTTTCAAACAAACATTAAAAAGTAAATAATACATTGAGTAAATAATTGAGCAGAAAATTGAAAATAATTAAGAAATCATCATACATATTTTTTCTTCTTCTTTTTACTATAGAGTAACAGGAATGAAGATCTGCATGAAATTCAATTTAAAGAAAACACCATATTCTGCTGTTTATTCAAACTACACATTAGTAATAACCGACTCTGAGTAACTTCCCATTCGACTTATAAATTGTCGTCCGTCCATCTGTTTCCTCGCACATCAAAACTTCTACCTATAGTTTCTTTTTCCTTTTTTTTTTTGGAAAAATTAGTACATCTCCGTTTAACCCTTTCACTTCCCACTTTTGGTTTGCCAAAAAATAATTTTTTTTTACTTTTGATTCTTATTAAGAAGCCTCAATATAGCATATTAGAAAAATGAAAAAAATTCCATCACGCCCCCTTCGCCCCCAAAAAAGCTGTACACTACAGTGTACATTGGTAATCAAAGGTTGCAGGAATCCATTAATTTTTTTATTTTTTCTTTTCATAAATAAACTAGTATATGTTTTTGTTTTTGATTTTTTGATATCATTACTGTTTAGAAGGTTTTTGCGACAATAAAAATAATGGCGTTTTTGTTTTTTTTTTTAAATTCCAACTCCTTCAATTGCCTCTCGGCGACTAATATCGCGAATTTTGGGTACCTTACTTTGTAGAACAAAAACAGCTAAATATACTTAAAATCTGACTACACGAATCGATTCTACATAAAAAATTAGGCTTATGAGCAGTTTTTTGCCCTTCTATAATGCACCGGATAGCCATTAGGGTGGTCGGAAAAAATTATTTTTTTTAATTCTTTCATTTTAACTATTTTTTCGTATACACATTTAAAGAGGATTCTTATCTGAAAAAAAATGGTATACTATACTTGTTTTGTATTAAAAAAATTATAAACTAAGTAACACTTTTAAAAGTTGTTAGAGTTCAAAAATTTTGTTATTCTTATATTATTTAAATTTTCATTGAATTAGGTTTGGAGTTTTAAGTATTCGTAATTTTAACATTACCTTATGAAATGTGTGATCTTAAGAAAATAACTGAAAAAAGAATTAGACGGATTCCAGGTAAATGCATTATATATTATTTTAATAAAATTATATAACTAGTTACGTTTTTCCCTAAGATATTCGGTCGTGTACAAAGTTAGACGTTTTACGTCGATTTTACACAATCCTTAATCCTATTGGAAAACACAATATTTTCGTAACAGCTTCTACTGTTGTATCCGAAATAGAGGAAGATGTGCAAAAGTTGAATTTATATCCCAAGCAGCGTTATTACCTGCGTAATAAAATCATTCAAATTTACAAAAACTTTAAGAATGTTCAAAAGAATTTTAAACCAAGAAGTTTAGTTCAAAAACCATACATTGTAAGATTTTACGACCAGCTCTCTGATCCATTTCCTTGTACCTAAGGACGTGAGCGAGCGGCACCAAAACGAGAATTAGAACTTTGTCTTGAAAAGGAGCTGGATGTTGGAGAAGCGCACGAAGAATCTGATAGTGAAACCAATGACCCAAATTGGTTGCTTGATGAAGCAAAGTCAAAAGTTTCCACGTTTGTTTTTATTAGTCCAAATATCTGTGGACTCTTGGATAGTCTGGGAATTTCTTCCACTTTTATGTCGCGCCTTTTCTCAGAACTTAAACAGCTCAATAATGTGAGAGGAAAATCATCGAAATCCACTGTATGGAATATGCGAAATAACGAACGCCAGGAATCGTTTAGAAGGCTTCACCAATTTAAATTTCCAAACCATTTAATATTGCATTGGGATGGTAAAAAGATGCAGAACAACAGTAACGATATGGTGGAAAGATTGGTGATCAGCGTATCTGCACCAAATGGACTGCAAAAGCTAATATCCTGCAATTTCATCGAAGATGGTTCAGGTCAAACTATTGCAAATGAATTGAAAAAACAGTGCGAAGAGTTAAAAATTACACACAATATTGTTGGGCTTTCGTATGATACAACAGCATCAAATTCCGGTAGAAAAAGTGGAGCAGCAATATTGTTTGAAAAATCCATTAGTTTGGATTCAAACCCAAAACATTTAAACCGAAGACCATGCCGTCTACATCAGAAAGAATTATGTGTAGCAAATCCATTCAAAGCTGTTGTCATGAAAAGTGTTGGTGCTGGAATTCCGATATTTCCCCAGTTTCGAAAATGGTTCAACCAAAACAGCAGTTTGAAAATTACACCGGCTTTACATTCCAAAACACTTAAACCAATACTGGAAAAAAATAAATAAGCATTGATAGATTTTTATGAAAAACAGACCAAAATTAATCATCGTAGAGCAGATCACCGGGAAGTAGCGGAACTAGCACTTGTGCATTTAAATGCGAACTCAAATTACAAAATTAAATCTTGTGGAGCAGATCACCATGCTAGATGGCTCTCTAAGGTTATATACATTTTCAAAATTTTGCTATTTAAAGAGCATTTTAATATATCGGAAATCTTAGTAGAACAGTTCGAGTCGATGCTTATATATTTCATAACAGTATATTTAAAGTATTGGTTTACTTGTGAATCTACTATATACACGCCAAAAAATGATTTAGATTTACTAACGGAGCTTCATGAATTTTCCCAAATCGAAGGAAAATATTTTCCTTTGATCGCAAGTAGTGCTAAATCTATTCAACTACGTCATATGGATTATTTAACCGAAGAAAATGCAATATTTTCAATATTTGATGACAGAATTTCAGTGGAAGAAAAAGAAAATCTACGTGTTAAGTTGTTAGGAATTAATAGTCAAGGTCAACTAATGCGACTCATAAAAATTGATCCAAACATAAGCCTTTTTTTAAGTGATTTAAAAGAAGATAAAAATCAAATATCCACTATGTCAGTGAAGGAAAACACAGAAGATTTTATAAATTTAATTAATACAACAGACCAAATGCTTTACGAAAAAGATTTCATTGAAATCGAAGAAGTTGAGCAAGTGGTTAATAATGTTGAAGTAGATGCAATGCACAAGATGACGTATAGTGATTCCTTTTTTGCTAAGTCGCCGTTTGATTTTATAACTCTTCAGAGTTTAAAAACTCTAGTTAGTTTTGGAATAAACATCTCATTTATGCTTTTTAATGCAGCTGAGTGGGCAGACCAGAAAAGTTTTTTAAATGCAATTGAAACCTCCAGAAATATTCAATCAACAAGTATTTATACCGAACAACTTGTTGGTAAAATTTCACGGTTGAACACTTATGGGTTAGTAAAAAATAGAGATAATTTGAATTGTTTAGCTCTATCAGCAATTGAAAAAAGGGTAATTAATTAAATAATTCCTATTTATTGTTTCTAATAAATAAAATGTTTTATTAAATAAAATGTACTTTGCAATAAAAATTACAAAACAAAAAAATGTTGTTGATACTTGCAAATAAATTTAAGGCTTAATAACTTTTTAACGGGTAGTAACAAAAATAAGTATAGTATACCATTTTTTTCAGGAAAGAGTCCTCTTTAATTGTGTATACATATTAAACAAATAATAAAAATTAAAGAATAAAAAAATCGATTTTTCCAGACCATGCTAATGGCTATCAGGTGAATTGTAAAAGCGTAAAAAAAATGCTTATAAGCCTAATTTTTCATGTGGAATAGATTCGTAAAGTCAGGTTTTAAGTATATTTAGCTGTTTTTGTTCTACAAAGTAAGGTACCCAAAATTCGCGATTTTAGCGGCCGAGAGGCGATTGAAGGAGTTGGAATTTTTTAAAAATAAAAACGCCATTATTTTTATTGACGCAAAAACCTAAAAATTAATGATATCCCAAAATATAAAAATCGAAAAACACTGTATTAATAAACACACACATAGCATTGTATAATTTTATGTATGTGTTAGTAACAGCTTTAAATATATTTTACTCTAAACAAATATTCCAGACGATGAAAATTGTAAATCTGGGTAACAGCTAAAAACAAATACTTTTCAAATGATATATTTTTTGTCATAATCGGTGTAAAACTGTGAAACTTACATCGGTCACAAGAAATCGCCTCGCCTATTAATATTATAGATATTATTTTTAGGGGTAGGCATGCACATCTATTTTTTTTTTTTTATATAAAAATCAACTTATAAGAAATACAAAATTTTAATATGTATGAAAATAACTGAAACAATTGCTTCCACGCTGAATACATAAATTTGCATCGCATTTAACGCATTTTGTATATGTTATTTTTGTACAAGTTGGCAACTTACAACGTCAAGGTTCACTGGCATCATCATATAAAACTGGGATATGTCCAACTCCATCCAACCGAATATCTTTGATTGGAGCCACATAACGTCGTTTATCTCTTTTTTCGAATTGGACTATTTGAAGGGCGTCCAACCCTTTTTAAGGGTTGTTTTCGAAACAAAAATAAAGCACTGCAAACCTCCATGCGGAAGTTCATGAGACCAAGCTGTTTATTGATGGGAATACCTGCAACTATTGCATTTTCGCGATATTCCAACCAAGAAGCTGTTATAGCAATGTCAAAGAAATGCACTATAATGCAAAGGGTTCACTTTTTAGATTTAAGAAATATACGGTAATAGGCAACAAGTTGATCAAGAAGATAAACACCACCCATGGCATCGTTGTATCTTCTGATTACTTCTGGCCTGGGAACATTAAGGTACGATTTTGTATGTTTGTCGTAAAGCTTAACTTCGTCAACAACAGCTTTGCCGAGGAAGTTCGAAGCCATATGCACTAGCATATTATCAAACCATTTTGTGACGATAACACTACCGCCTTTGCAAATTAGTTGATGTGATCAGCCACGCCCATCGTTCTTTAAGTCTTTGTCGCTTGGTAATGGTGGTGCGTTGAAGCTGTTTATCCAAGCGATTCCGGCAGCTTGTATATTCTTCGCCTTTAGGAAATGAAGGATCTGATACGAAATGAAAAAGTTATCGAAGTATAATTTGTGACCAATAGAATTTCTAGGGATTCTGTTTATAAGATTTATTACAAATGCTGCGCCAAATCCCATGGCCTTTACAACGTCATTATTGATTTCCGTAGATGCCCCTTGGTACTGATTTCCGTAGATGCCCCATACCACTTTTTCCACATAGGAACAAAAATTTTATTCCCCATGGGTAAGGCTTATTTTTGATGTATTGTTTTATTGACAATTAGCCCTTAAATAGAACCAGCTGCTCAACAATGCTCAGAGTTTCTTCTTTGGGACTTTTGCATTGTTATCTATGACATGTAAAGCTGGTCGTAGATGGAAAATACGATTTTTTGCCATATTCTCGGTGAAGAGTGGCAAACTCAAACCTCTTTCCTAAAACAAGTCTATGCGAGGAAATTTTACTATGCCATATCCATGTAACCCAAAAAAAAAACTTTAATTTCCGTGGCTGTGCAGGGGTTAAACCGCATTTCATTTTGCATTGCATATAAATTTGTGTACTTGGAAGAATTCTGGCGGCAAATATTGTTGAAAGTATGAATATGGAGTTTTAACATCGTTACGTAATCAATGGGTTCAGACAAGGTGCTCAATATTCTTCCCATCAACAGACTCAGAATCCTCAGGAGGAGATGATGATATGCATTCAACTGATTCGGCCGTTGCCTTGTTTCTGCCTGAAGTTCTTTTCGCTGTTGTTAATTTTTCGTCCATTAAAAAATCATCTGAAGTAGCATGAGAAGTTCCGACACTAGTTGTTGGTACTAAATTTTCCTCATTTGGCCTTTGACCAACAGTTTCTGTTATGTCTTGGCTGAAGAAGCTGTATATGGAATATTTATCATCGTTACCCAGCGCAGCAAAATTATAAACCTCCTCAGCATTAATATCATCGAGCTCCTCGTCACTATAATCCTGGTTGTTTTTTATATCCTTAACCGTACCAGCTTTTTCATCAGAAAAATTGCCATAACTTACGTCTGAACAATCTTCCAAACAAGCCAAAATTTGCTCGTTTGTCATAACTCCAGGTTTCGTACGATTAATTTTTACTTTAAAGTTCAAACCACGATTACAATTTGAAAAAAAGTAAAAGCTAAAACTTAAAGTATGTAAAGATATAAATATGATAACTGAAACTCCTCGTTCGCTTTTGAATTGATTTTTACAAGGATATAAATCTATGCACAAAATCACAGAGAAAAATTTTTGCTTAGCAACCTTTCACTACTTATGTGCACTACAGTGTACTTTGCTTTAGATGGATGCCCAAGCCTCACCGTTGGTCCATTTTTTTTTTTTTTAACAAAATTAATCCTTAAATTTGCGGCAACTAGAAAAAAATTTCACTTTTGAACCCGTATTTAACACTTAAAGTTGACAAATCGCAGCAAATACAAAAAACACGACCACATTTACCAAAATTGCAACTAAAATGAACAAATGATCAAATTTTTACTTTAAAGTACCGCTATGTCATGGTCTACGCTACAGCAATTATATTTGTGCAAAAAAAAATTCAAAAATTGCAATCGGTCATATTTTAAAATTTTTTTGAAAATGTGTACACTGTAGTGTACCATGGGAGCGAAAGGGTTAAAATCTTCCACATTTTGGAAGACCTTTTTTGTGCTCTTCAAGAGCACAATATATCACCACTGGCCTAAGCTCCGGATAGTTTGATTTGAATCCCAAGACCTTTCTTATCGTATCGTGTCAGAATGCAAAATCGGGCCAAAAATGTGTGGGCACATTGTGCTGCCTTACGAAAGGTAGGATGACTTTTGCTACAACTGCATATTGTTTGCCATCCCAGGAACTTTTTTTTTTTGAAATTTTGTCGGCTTTTAAGTCCTAAACTTATCTTCGACATTTCGTCGAGAACTAGAATTTGAAAAATTTTTGACCGGAAGCTGCTCTGATTTGTCCCCTTTTTATCTTTTCAAACCTTTATTGGTTTTAACTTTTCGCCCGAAATAGTCCGTGTAATCGATTCGTCATTTTCCCGCATCCACAGCTTTACTCTTCCGGAGTTAGTCTGACAATATCTCCCAAGAAGGGAGTCATTGTTGTTGCATGTCCATTTTTTCAACCTGTAGATTTGTTCGTACACAGTCAAACTCCTGAAGTCCCCTAAGGGAATTTATGCATGTACCGGAGTGTACCCAATTAATTGGGAGCCTACGCCACCGCATAACATTGAAGATCTCTGTAGTAACTGGCAGGTAAGAAAGCACAACCCGTAATGGGCTGTGGTCGCTCACAACAACGTTCCAGTCGCAGCGAAAACGATATCACCCAATTGCAGCAGGAATACGTCTGCATACTTGAAGGCTGGTTTAGCGTACTAACACCTCGACTAACCATCCAGCCACTTAGCATCTCACCCCTATGGTGGTTCTGATATCAAGTCTAATGCCGGGATACCTTACTGAACCCCTATGGTGGTTGTGATATCAAGTCTAATGCCGGGATACCTTACTGAACCATATGGGAGGCGATGCGTTCACGTCCATGTCTAGGATATAGGATTGCTACTCGTTAGTAGTAGCACCGTATCCATATATATACGGCTCCGGCTGTAATGGTCTGCTGAACTTGTAGTATATGCTCGCCAGGAAAATTTTTCCAAATGTTCCCCCGACCAAGATACATACCCCGAGTTCATCAGCAGATACAACTATACACTTCACGTCAATATCGTTGACAATTTCAGCGGAATTAACCCTAGAACAAGGAATTAACCGCATAAATGCGGGCAGGCCCTTAACACAACTATTGGTTTAGAGTAGCAACCAGGTCTGCTTTTCTACCGGATGTGTTGATTCTTTGGCCAACTTTTTGTAGGACCATTTTGGATTTTGTTGAAAATATTTAATAATTTTAACGCGTACTTTTATTTCATCACCTTTATTTTAATCAAATTAACAACAAAGGAATAGGGTTGTCATTAGGCAAAATAACTGACACATATTTCAAAGATAACTTGGTAAAAAGAATTCAAATAAAGCTTGCGAAAAAAAATTAAGAGGAAAAACGGTTAGATTTTTTCGATCTCACTCCTTATAAAATCGTAGTGATCAGCTGTGTGAATTTTAATTAAGTTACAGACTAATAATAACAGACTCTCAATACAGTTCTAAATCGATTTATATGTGTTCATCCGTCCATCTGTTTCCTTGTCTATCTAAAGTATATAAGTTATGAGTAAAGTTCGCTATAAGGAGTTCTTAAATGGATATTGCAAATAAGTATAAAATGGAACCAGATTCTTCCCAGATTATTTCCAAAATATGTATGTGTTAATTCGTCAGAGTCGAGGTATTCGAATGAATATTGTATAAATGAAAGTTTACAGTGATCCGTAACCTAATGTCATTTGTAGTGTGATTTAGAACGTTCCCATGAAATGTATGTATTAAACAATGATAGCTAGAAGTACCGAAATTGAAATATGAGTACGGAAACTTTAGAATTCAGACCATATACACTAGCCCCAACCCCAAAATTAATATTTAGTCCATTTATACTCCAATTCAAACTTCTAGTGGCTACAAAAAGCCCACCTACCGGCTATATTAATCTTGAATTTTCTTCCGAAGCGACGCACAGCATTTATTCCATCTACAGTCATAAACAATTTGTACTTATTTCGTCACGAATAAAGGACGCTAGTGTCCGTTTAAATTTTGAATATATGAGTGTACCAAATTAAGTTTAATTTTTAAGTTTTAATGAAAACATTTAAAGGAGCGAATTCCACACATTAGTTTCATGGGCTTGATTTGAAAAAAAAAAAAAACAAATTTTATTTTTTAAAACATGCTCCTTCTAGTTCGATACACATTTTCGCTAAAAAATTTCTTATAATTTCCAAATAATCGGATTTCTCAAAGTGTTCAAAATAGACATTTCTTTGATCATTTCATTGCATTGGAACTAAAAATTTTTCTGCCAAGCTATTTCTTTAGGCCTGGAAGTAGAAAATAGTAACTGGGGGGTGGGGGTGCTAAATCCAGAGAATGTGATTAGGTAGCATTTCGTAATCCAATTCATGGAATTTAGCCATGCTGATTACAAACGTGATTTCGCCCTTGATGAAAGAGCACTTTCTTCGTGGCCTTAATCGTTGTTAAATCAATTCAATATGTTGGTGTAATATTCGTCGTACATTGCTTTTCTCTTTTGAAGGTAATAAAGTGGATAATGCGCGTAGATTCACAAAAAAAAATCGCCACGACTTTCTTGACCTATAAGCACAACATGGCCTTCTTCGGCTCCGGAGAAACCGACTGGTAAAACTGCTGCTTGGTCGTCTCCGGTGTGCTTATCCATGTTTTTTCCGCCGGCATAAAACTGCACAAAAACTCATCCGTATTGTGGTGGAACGACGCCAAAAAAAATTCGCGATTGCGTTTATGGTCAATTATGTGCAAATGCGGCATCCATTTTCAGTGATCACTTAACATCGACATCACAGATCGATCCAACACCAAATCGTGCATTTTTTTCGACATTTTCGGACTTATTGATCCGCCTTTGTAAAATGATTTAAGATTAACCGCGGTAAATAATTATAAAACTATTAGAGAAATCATTAAATAATGTTTAGTCATAAATGCCGAAAGGAAGTTGGTAAAAATACATTTACAAAAATACACCTTAACACACAAACAAGTATATAGGGAAATAGAGTTAAAAAAGCGTGTAAAAATTGAACATTCTGAAGTATTAAGAAATAATACAGAGTTGTATCTTCTGAAATTAAAATGAAGTAAAAGCAGTACGATATGAAAACTGATTCTTAACCACACTGCTCGTAGACCTGACTTTATGTGAGTGTGTTAAAGCGCTGACCAAAAAAGGCAAGTACGAGTGTATGCGAAATAGACGTCCTAGGTAGAAAAACTTCATATAGAAACAATGTACAGTTAAACCTCCTACAACTCGGTTTCCTATAACGCGTTTTCGCTACAACGCGGTTCCCAAAATACGGACATTTTCTTACAATGCTACTCTTACAACGCGATTTTTACGAAAATTTTTTCAAATATTTACTATTTTAATTTGAAAAAGGTTTTCTTGCCCAAATAAAATTCTTTGCATTTTGTTCATACTTTGATACCTATCTTTTTTTATAGCATTGCCACCCTACACTTGAACATGTGTTCACAAAGTGACAAACAAATACGTAATTGTGTAGTCAACGACAAAATTAAAAAAAGGGGTTTCCCCGCGGTTCTAATATCACACAACGATTTATGCTACTTTCATTTGATGTAATAATTTTTTTGTTAGTTTGTTGTCGGCATTGCAAATAAAAGCATCAATCTAAAGCGTGTAAAAAATTGCGAAAAAAATATTCAGTCTAATTCCAGTTAAATTATAAAAAATTTGTGAAACAGTTGTTGTTTTTTTCGTAAAAGAGTTTTGATAAAATTATTTTAAGGTGAATAAGTAAGTTTCTTTTAAACCTAATTTATATGTATGTATGTAAGTTTATTTAAATGCAAATAAATTTTTAAATTTAGCCACAAAAATGCCGAATGAAAAAAAACGCCGTTAAAACGAAAATTTTTATCCATTGAATTAAAAATACAAATTTTGGATCGACTTCAACATCAAGAGAGGATAAGTGATATTGCCAGACATTTTAACTAAAATGAGTCAACAATAAGAACTATCAAACAAAACGAAGAAAAAATTAGAAGTTCGGTAGCATCTGGATCCTCTGTAGTCGCGAAAGTAACTGCTCGTCCTAGACCGCAGATAATGGAGAAAATGGAGCAATCGCATATGGTGTGGATAGAAGACATGACAAAAAAACGATTGCCCTTAGATGGGAATGTACTTAAGCATAAAGCACTAAAAATATTTAATTATTTATTCAATTCGTAGCTAGTAGTGGATGGTTTGGAAAATTCAAAAAAAGACATGCACTTCAGAATTTAAAAATACAGGGAGAAAGTGCATACGCAGACGCAGATGTAGCAGAAAAATATCCAGCAGAGTTCGAAAAAATTATTAAAGAAAATGGTTATTTAGCTGAACAAGTGTTCAACGCAGATGAGACAGGCTTGTGGTGGAAAAAAATGACTTCAAGAACTTTTATTTCGAAAAACGAAATAAAGAGCTCCTGGCTTTAAAGTTTCGAAAGATCGAATAACATTATTGCTGTGCAGTAATGCGTCTGGTGATTTTATGACCAAGCCAATGTTTATTAACCGATCATTAAATCCAAGATGTATGAAACAATGCAACAAAAACAACCTTCCAGTGTATTGGAGAGCCAACAAAAAATCATGGATGACTGCCAGTTTATTTAATGATTGGTTTTATCATTGCTTTGTTCCTGACGTAGAAAATTATCCAAAAAAAAAGAACTTAGCATTACAGCTTTAGATCAGGGCATAATAGCAGCATTCAAAGCTTACTACATTCGGAAATCCTTTGAGGTAATATTAGAGTAGATGGAGTCAGCAAATATTACGGTTAAAGAAGTCTGGAAACAATTTACAATTTTAAATTCCGTTGAAATTGTTGATGCGTCACTTAAAGAAATGCGTCCTTCAGCACTAAAAGCTTGCTGGAAAGCACTAATACCGGAAATAGACGTTCAGGGCACTGTTTCTACACCAATAGAAGATGAATATAGGAACATAGTGAGATTGACGCATGCAGTAGAAGGTGATGGATTTGATGAAGTAACAATGGCTGATATTCAAGAATTAATTGCGGACGACGAAATAAACGAAGCAGATTTAGTGACAATGACAAATGAAGAATCAGTTGGAGATAGCTCTGACGATCTTTCCGATGTTGAAAATAAAAACTTTTCACTAAAAAATATCGAAAAAGTTTTAAATATGGCAAAGCAGTTGGAAGAATACATTTTGGAGAACTAACCTTTGAGTGACAGAGCAGAAATATTTAAACGAAATCTTCAAAACAATTTAGCTCCCTATCAAGAAATTTATAAAGATTTGCGAAATAAGAGCAAACAAACTTCAATGCACGATTTTTTCAAACCAGTAATCGTCGAAAGGATGCCCGAATCTGATAGTGGATCAAGCTCAGATTTTGAACTAGTACGAACAAAACGTTCGAAACAAATCAGACTAAGTGATGAGGAGGAGTAGAAAGTTATCGTTCTGTTTTGGATTTAATTTATTAAATCTTTCAACTTGAATATTTTACGTAGAATTGAAATTTTATTTTTATTTTTGTTTTGTTTTTGTTTTTGTTTAAATAAATGGAGTGTTATTAAATTACATAATATATATGATAGAAACCCCTTTTTTTTAGATACTTCTAGTTTTTTTTATTTTATTGTTTTTCAATTCTGTACACCACCAATAGTTTTATAAAAATGACAAACTTTTCAGTTTCACTTTTCCCTTTTTATACTTTTCAGGTGTACAGATCTGACGTCATATTCTTTATGACAAAAATTGAAAAGCACTTCAAACTGAATTGAGCAAAGTATTTTTTTGCTCTAACACGGCCATCCTGTAAAATCATCGCTCTCGATGAATTCAAAACTTTTGTTTTCAAAACGGTCATTTGTTTATTACAGAAAGCACAAGCTAAAATCACAAGAAAACAAACAGTTTACAGAAACCACAAATTCATTATCCCAAATTCCACAGCAGTAATCTGTCCTCTTGTACAATTAACCACCAGATATCCAGAGCTGTAAACAGAATCATTATTTCAGATGTTAATTCTTGAATCGCAACTTGGAGATAATCTTAAGCTTGTTTGCAAATCAACACTTAAACTGAAAGTTATGACTCAAAACTTCAACACATATACTGAAAGTTATGACTCAGAGGCAATCTTAAGCTTGTTCAAACTTCAACACATAACCTGAAGGTTATGACTCAGAGGCAATCTTAAGCTTGTTCAAAACTTCAACACATAAACTGAAAGTTATGACTCAGAGGCAATCTTAAGCTTGCGCATGAATTCCATTCTTATTGAATAGAGCATTTTGCAGAAAATTTTACCTTATATTAGTTACTAACATCCTTCTCGTCTTCACTCTCATTTATTTGTTTTCGGTCAACTCTTTGTTTAGCCCAGCAGGTTTGTTCTTCGTGTCCAGATTTTCCACAAAAAGAACACTTAAATTTGGTTCCAATGGGTTTGCTTGGTATTTTCTGTACAACCAATTCGTTTGTTTTTTGTTTTTCCGTGCAATAAGCTCTAATATGGCCCTTTTTTCCACATCCATAGCAAAGTTTCTCATCCTCTACGCGCCTACGTTTCAATGGATTAGGTAACTTGTCTTCTTTTTCAATATTGAATACTGGTTTATTCTCTTGCGAACGGCGTGTTATATTTTCTACTTTTCGCAAAGGTTTTTCTCGTATCGAAGACAAATGACTCATCAAACTTTGCACAGTTGATGGCATAACAAATGTAAGAGAATTTCTCAAACTCACCTCACTAATGCATCCGATGACAATTTTGACCATTTTGTCTTCTGGAATTTTAAAAGGTAATTGATTAATTTGGCAAACCTTTTCCATTACGAACTCTGTATAGGAAGCATATTCATTGCTTTCTGAGTTGGCGACCTTCCTGAGTTGTGTAATAATGTCTGTACCATAAGAAAAAGCGTGTATCAAAGAAGCACGTAAATCCGGCCAGCTATAAAGTTGATATCCGTATTTGTTGAACCATAATTTTGCCCTCCCAAGCAGAGAAACTTGTATTCTAGGCAAAATGTCAAAATTCTGTAAACCATCTCGTTGTACCCTTGCATCAATATCCGTGCACCACTTCTGAATATCAACGCGTGAGTGATCCGGATCAAAACTCGGAAAACCCACCAACGCGCCGGTTGATTGTGACCCTTGTGTGGATTCTAAAATTTTATTAATTGCTTCCACCGTAATTACAAAATTGTTAGAGCTCGACTCTGGACTTTCCGCCTGCAGATTCAAATTTTCTTGAATCTGACCTCTTAGATTGGAGTCATCTTCAGTCATCTTCCCAATAGAGTGTAGTGTAGGCTGAATTTATCCTACTTCTGATGATAGAAACCCCTTTTTTTTAGATACTTCTAGTTTTTTTTATTTTATTGTTTTTCAATTCTGTACACCACCAATAGTTTTATAAAAATGACAAACTTTTCAGTTTCACTTTTCCCTTTTTATACTTTTCAGGTGTACAGATCTGACGTCATATTCTTTATGACAAAAATTGAAAAGCACTTCAAACTGAATTGAGCAAAGTATTTTTTTGCTCTAACATATATGTTCTTATGACTCAACAAATAAATGCACAAAATTATATTAAGCACATATTTTTACTATACAAATTCCGATATTTTATTGAAAATTTTTTTACTTTGGAACCAAACTCTGATTTTTGTATGGAGTTAGAGTCTCCTAAAACGCGATTTCCTATAACGCGGAGTTTTTCAGGAACCTGTACTCAATTATAACGTAAAAATTATCACATGTTCAATAAAATCACTGATGAAGGCTGAAATGCCAGAAACTAGCCTGATGAGTTATGAATTTTAGAAATATATGCTTTCTTCTTCTCTACCACACACCATTGAAAATAATAGAAAAAATTTAAGAAAATGATAATTTTTTAAGTCTAAACTATCAAGTGTACAAATAGTTTCCTCCGTTTCTTAATCAAAAATTGGACATTCATTGTGAAGGAACGGAATCTTATATTTTATACGAAGTATTGTCCATCGCTTGTCACTACCTTTTCCCACATTTCTGGCGACATACAGATACCACGGACTATCCACGACCCAATGTGATGTGAAGTATATCGAAATAAGTGGAAATCAGAAGCGGGAATGTCTGGTGAATCCTGCGTGTGGGGAAAACTTCCTAAATTAGTGTTTCGAAATAGATTTTTCCCACGCCCAATATTGTTGGGCAAGCTTTTTGTTTAAGTACAATTTATTATTTTCCTTCTACTTTTCCGCTTTTGAGACAATTAGCCATTTTTGGGTTAATTCTGAGTTAAAATCTATGAAACTCCTTTTTTTTTATACATCGTTGAAAAGAGTGTTTACATAGATTTTAACTAGTAAAACCGTTAACGGTACTTAGATATTGTTCGCCACCTTCTCACTTTTATCTTTTAACTTGTCCAATCAATCGTTTTGGTACCCTCGTACACTTCGTGCTAAGTTAAAACCACCATTTCTATATTTTCAAGGTAATACATATATCTTAATAAAATAAAATAGATCAAACCTAAAAATAAAATTGTATTTTTATTTTTACTAGCAAATTCCAGCACTCGAAATTCGAGTGCAAATTCTAGGAAATTTTATTTTTCCATTTAATAAAAACCCTAAAGGTATGCTTCACAATTCAATTCATTTTAAATGAAGAAAACAAACTCAACACGTTAACACAAACACATTAACAAATTTAATAAACACACACATAGCATTGTATAATTTTATGTATGTGTTAGTAGCAACTTTAAACGATCATAACTTCAAAAAAATTTTCCAGACGATGAAAATTTATAAATCTAGGTAATAGCTAAACAGAAATACCTTTAAAATGATAAATTTTTTATCAAAATCGGAGTAAAACTGTGAAACTTACATCGGTAACAAAAAATCGCCTAGCCTATTAATATTATAGATATATATATATATATATATATATATTAGGGGGGGTCAATTTGTATGGACCGAAAAAAAGTCACCAAGCGGTTATCAAAATCGTAATCTACGATGAATTCTAAGAAAATTTGCCCAAGAAACCATGGGTCTAAAATCAAAATCGAGCTTCCGATTTTTAACGAGAAAGTTTTCGTCCGTCTTTCCGTCTGTGGAAAACACGCTATAGTCCACAATAATAATGCTAGAGAGCTGACATTTTACAGAAAGATGTCTTGCTGAGAAGGTAAGGTCAAGTTCGAAAACGGGTTGGAAGGCTTTGTATTTTAAGTTATGTTACCTCTCGCCTCATTAAAATTAAAATAAACAATTTTGCGATGTTTTGAAAATATCACACTTTTTATTTCAACATTACTTATTTTTAAGGTCTTTCTTGCTATCAATCCTAGGTGTTACGTTTCGACTTTTAACTGTGACTGCCATAACACCATCGCGTTTTTTTTCAATAGTTCGACGTGAGACTTTAGTCAGTAGTTGCACAAACCGCTCGGTTCCTTGAATGTGTAGAGGAATGTGTGGATCCGGAAGCGTTGGATCGTCAAATTCTATGTAATTGAGCAAGTGTTCATAGGGTATGCTTGCAGTGAATGGGGGCTCCGATAAAATGCCATCGTCATCTAAGTTTATCATGTCGAAGTATTTAGTGCAGTTAAAATTTATAGTGGGCTTTTTGTAAACTCTTAATTTTGTTGGGTCGTAAATATTTTCACGATAATGGCGGGTGGCATATTCCCCAGCGAAATACTTACAAAATCGGAAACAACCTACAAAAAAAAAAACAAATTTCCTGTTTAGAATCAAAAATATAGATATTTATTAAATTACCAATTCTTTGCTCACCTGAATCTGTTCGCAGGTTTCCATTAATTTCGTGAGAGCTCCAGTATCCGTTCGCGGACCACTTGTGTTAGATTTTTCCAGAGAAGCAAATAAGTGACGAAAAGGTAACTCATTAAAATGTAACAAGCAAACAAACCAGTGTAATGGCTTGTCTAACATTACTTCAAATCGTCGTAATATACCGGTTCCTGTCCCAGTATTGGTCACTTCACCGTCACAGCAAATTCCAACCAGATTGGTAAGAGCTAAGTTCTTTTCTACAAAAAAGTCATATAGCTGCATTTGTTTTGTGCCAGCGTCCTCAGCATCGAGTATTAAATGACCCAATAGCTCAGTTTTAGGTTCTCGCACAACCACGATATGGGATTCTTTAACCATCCTTGGGTGAAGTTTATTGCTTATATTCTCCATTTTCAACGACTCATCTTTCCTGCCATCAAAAGCGAATGCCAGCAGGCTAGAAGCAATTGTTTGTTTTTCTCGCACAGAATCCCTGTTTTTTTTCTTCTCTCGCGCTACTTTACACTTGTCCATTATAATAACTTCTCCATTTTCGTCTTTGAAACCAATATCTTTAAAAAGTGCAGTAGCTAAACACGCAGCCACTCTGTCCGACACACCAAATCTGTCGCACATCATAGCATAATTAGGAGTATCAAACCTTCTTGTATACGGACCGCGATTAAGAACAATTGCATTTTCCAAATTTGGTGTTCTGAATATGAAATCTTCATCAACTTCCATATACGATGTCTCAGGACGGTAAGACGAATCTTCAGTAGCAATCGCATCGGATTGCAAATCAACAACATCTGTCAGAACTTCTGGAATTGTTAGCTTTCTTACGGAGAGCTGATCAGTCAAAAATTCGTGTAAGTGATCAGGCGTCAAACCACATGAACAACGATTACTTTGTAGAGTACACTTGCATTTTCCGATATAAAATAAGGTATTCATTGCTTCCACAAATGCGTTGTATTTTTCAGTTGTAGATTTGGCTTTTGTTGCTTGGGAATATTTATTAAGGAAGCTTTTTAGTTTGCTAATAACAGTTTTCTTCGTCATTATGGCAATATTCAACTTGCTCCAAATTTCAATAAGTTTATCGGCTACTTGTGAAATAAAAGATGTATATGAAAACATTTTATTTTCATTTTTAGCCCGATCACTGAGGAAAAAAAAATATTTTAAAACATCGCGGTAACTTGGCAAATTTAGTTCGTGTAAATCACTTGCCAACCCAAAAACACTAAAATTCGGAATTGGCATATGTATTAAATTTGATTCCGTTTGAACTGATAATATAATATCATTATCAGTAGAAGAACCAATTGATATATTAGACTCCATAATTATTCAATTACAAATAATAGATAGCAAAACAGAATCTGGGTTTCAAAGTTAAAATCGTGAAATTTAAAAACACGTGCACAATAACTGGATATCAATCGAATGAATTCTCTGAGAAACAACAATTTCATGGCAAGCTGTGTTTTTTTTATATTTAAATAGCTTAAGGTCACTTTGTTCATTTTTCTGATTTCTAAATATCTCTTTTCTACACATAAAACGAGAACTTTTTTAATACAAAAATTTCATAAATATTTAAATTTTTTTTTAAAGATCACAACGAAAACTTTCTCGTTAAAAATCGGAAGCTCGATTTTGATTTTAGACACATGGTTTATTTGGAAAATTTTCTTAGAATTCGTCGTAGATTACGATTTTGACAACCGCTTTGGCAAGAAAAAAATTGACCCTCTCTAATATATATATATATATATATATATATTTTTGCTACATACATTGAGTGTACATAGTCAATCTCATCAATGGCTTTCGGTTTCGTTCGGTTTGAGTAAATCATAATACACGACCAAGCTGATCCTACTAAATACACAACAAGTGTTTTTTTTTTTCCATGAATATTTGGCTTTGCTGTGGATGTTGAAGAATCGTCAGGCGCATGATTTTTTCCTTTTTTGGTTATCGTAGTGGATCCATTTTCGTCACTAGTACCTATACTCCTATGTAAGTCCAAGTTCTTCTTATTTTTGGCACAAATTTTGATCAAATAATACTTCAAATTCCGCGTATTCGTACATTTTCACCTTTCTTAGTCTTCGATGCCAAATTCAGAGGGTTCTTAAACCTTATAAACCATTCGCGATAACTTATCTCACTTAAGCCAGCCTCAGATTTCTTCAGATTGAAGAAGTAAATCAAAAGTTCACATAAATGACGCTTAAACGGCTCAAAAAATGAAATTTTCGCAAAACAAAAAATGTATGGTTGTGACAAAAAAAATCGCTAATATTTCAAGGTTATGTTGTTAACAGATATCCAACTTGGCGATAATAACATTTTACATCTGTAAATTTTAAAGCAACTTTCCTCAAACGGCGGAAACCTATTTGTATAATTAAAAATGTTTTAATCACGATTTAGAATTGAATTAAAAAATATTCTAACTAATTAAGCTACTTGAAAAATAACAAGGTTGTGCTCACTTTTAAATCAGTATGATTTAGTTCTCATAATTTATGGATTTTTAAAATCTGTTTGAGGTGTGTTAAGTTAACCGCCGCCGCCCACCCTTAAAACACATTCAATTGAATGAATTAACAAAATCAAACCCACCAGAAGCAAAACAAAACCATAATTTCTGTAATTTTTTGTACAAGCTTCCTTCCCTAATATGTTATTTATTTTTTTTTTTTTTTTCTTAATTTGGATTTAGTAGACTGTTTATCATTAGTTGAACTTAAAATAAAAAACTGGTTAAATTCATTTAATGGCCTGGCAGCAGCTTTAAAATGGTAATGGTTTACATGGAAGCATAAATACGTTGTTTTAAGATAAACATTTTATGGAGATTGAACAAAAAAAAAATTTTTTTTTTGTTTGTTTAGATTATTTGTTTACCAAAATGTGTTTTTTTTTTTTTTTTTGTCAGTGATCACCTTAAAAAATAATGATTGACTATTTCAAATGAACTCGACTTAATAACATGGTGGAACATTCATAGTGTATGGCTTTAAAAATCGATCGTTACTTTTCAAGTTGTATACTTTAGACACGATTAATATTCTTCAAATTATAGCACTAGATTTCTTTTGCAGTGAACACAAAATTATATTTCGCGTATTGTAAACAATTACTTTTTTGCGGTTTTTTAACCTTTGTCATGATTTAGATTTTTATTTATTTGCAAACAAGAAAATAGGTGACTATTTTGACATAAACGATACTTTAAAGGTGCCCTTTTTTGAGAACTTTGCATAAATCATGGATTTTTTTTGACAAATAGACAAGAATAGTTATAATTAAAAAAAAATCGATGTCAAAGTGTGTTATGTGACTTACAATTAGTACTAAAGGGTGTCTCAAAATTCATGCAAAATTTGAATTTGCCGCCATCTGTGCAGTAAGGTGTTGGCGATCAAAAGAGAAAAGCAGTTTGACAGCTGATCGGTTAGGGTTAATAAAAAGAAAGAATTGGTTTTGCTGTACAGAAATGGGGAAATGCATGCTAAATTATGGGAAAATGCCTGTTAGAAATGCATAGCATGGTAAAAATGCATGTCAAAAAAAATTGACTAGCATTGAATGTGTTGCTATCGTTAACTTGAGAGTAAGACAATATATCTGTGGTCACAAGCGATAACCGCCTAAGTCGATTTAAGAACGACTTGAATTATGTATGTTATCATATTCTACTAACAAAACTTAATATTTACGTGAAATCCCCATTTCTGTAACACTGTTTTTTAAAATGTTATTAAGGAAAACATACTGAACTAAGTCGTAATGAAGCCCCATTACATTTACATATATAAAAAGTTATTTTCCTCGAAAGCATGATTTTCGACTTAGGCGGTTAATGATTGTGACCACAGATACATGTATACTATTTAAAAGCCAGGGTTACCAGGTTGGGAATTTTTTTTGTCAAGTCTACGGAAAATAAATTTGCATAAACTTGTCTTTAGCTCAGGTGGTTTTGTAAGAAACATATTAGAATCTGGCAAATATTAAAGAATAACCTCTAAACGATTTTAATAGGAAATATATTAAAATTACTTGTTTCGAATTCATCAAAACATGAAAATTTTTATACAAAAAAATTTGTAATTGGGACAACCGGATATGATAAAACTTATAATCGGAAAATTTGTCTACAAGTTAAATTTTAGAGTTATTAAAAAACTGATTACATCTAAATTATTAAAATCTGATTAAGTTTTTTTTTTAAATCTATAAATTGGTATTTAATTTTTGTAAATAACTAATTACTATCTATATATATAAAATTCATTTTCTGTTTGTTTGTTTGTTTGTTTGACCGCTATACAAATTTTTATTTTTCAACGGATTTTCCTGAAATTTTGTACACACGATATCTGTACCCCAAGAAAGGTCGCCATATACTTTTTACCGGCCACGCCTACTTTTACGCCCACTTTTTATGTAAAATCTATTTTCTGTTTTATTCATATTTGTTCACTATACAAATTTTTATTTGTTAACAGATTTCTCTGAAATTCGGTACACATGATCCCTGTACTCCAGCTAAGGTCGCCATATACTTTTTATCGACCACGCCTACTTTTACGCCCACTTTTTATATACAATTCATTTTCTGCTTTTTGGTATATTTGTTCGGTATACAAATTTTTATTTTTCAACGCATTTCTCTGAAATTTGGTACACACGATCTTTGTACCTCAGACCAGGTCACCGGGTGATTCTTGCGGCCACACCTACTTTTACGCCCACTTTTTGTATACAATTCATTTTCTGTTTTTGGTATATTTGTTTGCTATACAAATTTTTGTTTTTCAACGGAATTCTCTGAAATTTATTACACACGACCTCTCCACCTAAGGTCTCCATATGCTTCATACCGGCCACGCCTACTTTAACGCCCACTTTTTGTATACAATTCATTTTGTTTTTTGGTATATTTGTTCGCTATACAAATTTTTATTTTTCAACCGATTTCTCTGAAATTTGGTACACACGCTCTCTCTCCACCAGACAGAGTCGACATATTCTTCGTACCGGTCACGCCTACTATTACGCCTACTTTTTGTATACAATTCATATTCTGTTTTTGGTACATTTGTTCGCTACACAATTTTTTTTAACGGATTTCTCTGAAATTTGCTACACACGATTTCTGTACTCCAGAGAGGTCGCCATATGATTCTTGCCGGTCACGCCTACTTCTATGCCCGCTTTTTATACAAAATTAATTTTCTGTTTTTTGTATATTTGTTCACTGTAGAAATTTTTATTTTTCAAGAGATGTCTAAAATTTGGTCACACGATCTCTATACTACAGGGAAGGTCACCATATGCTTCTTACAGGCCACGCCTACTTTGCGCCAACTTCTATGTATATAAAACTTATTTTTTCCTTTTATTTGTTTCTTTATTTGATTGCTATACAAACTTTTATTTTTCAGTGGTTTTCTCCGAAATTGAGTACATATTCCAGGGAAGGTCGTCATATGATTTTTACCGACCACGCCTAATTTACGCCCAATTTTCTTATAAAATTCATATTTTGTTGTGTGGTATATTACTTCCCTATACCAATTTGTACTTTTCAATGGATTTCTCTGAAATTTGGGTTACACGGAAATAACTACACGGTGAACAAATTCCCCAAACTTAAAAAAAGATACCCAAAAGAAATGAACAAATTCCCCATTTAATTTTAATCGAAATAAAAAATGAACTTACTCCCCAAATTCATTCTTAAATTTTTACATATTTTTATTTAATGAATTTTGTTAAATATTTATTTTAGTAAACATTTGCATACTGCTCTCAATATATGTCCAACAATAAATGCATTTAAAATGAGTATTCTTTTCAAAATAAGTTGGCAACAGCTGCGCGGCAGCACAGGTATGGTTGCCAAACGCGCGGAAGCGGCACGCGGCGTGCGACCGCGGACTCGGACGCGACGGGTGCGGACGCGACGCGCTCTCGGAACACAGCTCATCTAAAATATCGCAATGCTCTAAAAAATATGTTTTAGAAATTAAAATAAGTTAACGAGAACTAAGCGGAGGTACGGGTAGTAGCTGCGAGGAAGCGGCGCGAGGCGCGCGGACGCGACGCGCTCGCGGAACACAGCTCAGCTAAAATATCGACCGCGGACTCGGACGCGACGGATGCGCACGCGACGCACTTTCGGAACACAGCTCAGCTAAAATATCGCAATGCTCTAAAAAATATGTTTTAGGAATTAAAACAAGTTAACGAGAACTAAGCGGAGGCACGGGTAGTAGCTGCGAGGAAGCGGCGAGAGGCGCGCGGACGCGACGCGCTCGCGGAACACAGCTCAGCTAAAATATCGCAATGATCTGAAAAATATATTTTGGCCATTAAAATAAGTTGACAGCAACTCCTCGGCAGCACGGGTGTGGCTGCCAAACGCGCGGCACGCGACCGCTGACTCGGACGCGACGGATGCGCATGCGACGCGCTCTCGGAACACAGCTCAGCTAAAATATCGCAATGCTCTTAAAAATATGTTTTAGGAATTAAAATAAGTTAACGAGAACTAAGCGGCAGCACGGGTAGTAGCTGCGAGGAAGCTGCGCGAGGCGCGCGGACGCGACGGATGCGGACGCGACGCGCTCGCAGAACACAACGTACCAAAAATATCGCATTGATCTGAAAACTATATTTTGGCGATTAAAATAAGTAGACAACAACTGCGCGGCAGCACGGGTCTGGCTGCCACGCGTGCGGAAGCGGACGCGACTCGCTCGCGAAACACAGCTTAGTGAAATATCGTATGATAAATTTTATCTACGTATGTGAAATAATTACCTGTTGATCAAAATAGGCCACACATATACTATAAGCAGTTGCTTAAAGAAACCTTGCGACACAATATTAAACGTCGCATTAGTCTTTCATTTCTGAAACTTGAATTTGACGTCTCTGCTCAATGATGATCACTTATTGAATGAATTAATTCAATTTTTAAAAGTTTTGATTCCTTTAATTTGCGGCCCATTCCGTTATATTTGATGTTTATAAATAAACTGAAAAAAAAAACTTAAAGCGGTTTCTCACCTTATTTTTGAAGCATTTTTGCCGCAGCAAAAACTTTTTAACTTTTTAATTGAAATAAAAAATGAATTTTCTGCCCATACAAATTTTTGGGGAGAAAGTTCATTTTATTGGGGAATTTGTTAATTGGGGACTAAGTCCTCAGCGCCTGGTAAGCATAGTGAACCATTTTTCAAGTCAAAGGCCTTTTCATCCCGGGCAAGACCGGGTAAAAACAGCTAGTTTTAATATAAAGTAATTTTTTAATATATTATTATTTTTTTGATGTGTAAACATCTATACGCGCAGGGGGGTAAATTTCTATTTCACAATACAATTACAAAAACAGCGTAACGTGTGAGCTCACATGTTACACTGTGAGCCGTAAGACAAATCGGTGTGACTTGTGATTGTATTGGCGAAAAATTATGATTTGAAATTGTTTCAGCTATTTCAACAACCCTTTGCTGTAAAATGTTAAAAATTTCACAATATAAACGTATAACATATACATAATTCAACAACCCCACAAGTATAACCAGAGACCCTGCAGTTGTTTGCTATAAATGATACATAGATGACGCTTTCTGTTTGATTTTAAAAAAGTGACATAGAAAATCTTTAATTACTAGATGTTTACACATCTCCCCTGTGATCAGGCCTTAATAAAGGCCTGTATGCAGCTTGCTAAGGAATCAAAAACTTCATATAAAAAAACGCTTCAGAAATGCTTAAGGAATTTTTCTGTCAAAAAATTTCTGTTGATAGTCCGCAGCTTTTTAAAAAAGTAGTATTGTTTTTACTACTTTTTTTTTACGTAAATGAAGTTAGGCAACCCAGGCTTTGAGCAGGAATATCAAATTTTTCGTTCTTTCTGAAAGGAATTTTGACAGGAGAGGTAAGCATAAACAAAATGTAATATGCTAAAAAAAATAAAAGTTATTTTTCAGTTGCAAACCTTGTAAAAAACCAACAAAATTCGGCAAAAAAAAAACAAGAAGCGGATGGGTAATTTTGATACTGAGCTTAAAAAGCGTTTAGCAGGCCAAATAAAGCAGAACCGAAGAATTGATTTGTTTTCAATTTCACAATTCTTAATAATTGACAGAAAACAGCTGATTTCTAGCGTTGCACTGAAAGGTACTTTTGTGCTTTTTTTTCTTTAAGAAATATATGAAAATTTTCTGTTAAGATTCCTTAACAAGCTGCGTACAGCTCTATAGTCTGCAGCTTTTTAAAAAAGTAGTATTGTTTGAGCAGGAATATCAAATTTTTCGTTCTTTCTGAAAGGAATTTTGACAGGAGAGGTAAGCATAAACAAAACGTAATATGCTAAAAAAAATAAAAGTTATTTTTCAGAAAACATGGAAAAAACGAACAAAATTCGGCAAAGAAAAACAAGAAGCGGATGGGTAATTTTGATACTGAGCTTAAAAAGCGCTTAGCAGGCCAAATAAAGCAGAATTTATTTGTTTTTAATTTTACAATTCTTAATAATTGACAGAAAACAGCTGATTGCTAGCGTTGCACTGAAAGGTACTTTTGTGCTTTTTTTTCTTTAAGAAATATATGAAAATTTTCTTTTAAGATTCCTTAACAAGCTGCGTACAGCTCTTAACATTAAAACAAAGTGTGACAATACCGGTCTAAGCGAATATTATACGTGCAGTACAGCCTTACATGCACACTTATGCTTCAAACACAATGATCATAACAACAATTACAACTATGAAACACAAATTACATAAATAATATTTTTCCAATGCCTTTTTCACTTTTTCATTGATATCTCGGGACCTATTGAACCGATTTTGATGATTTTAAATAACAACCTATTCTGTATGTCAATGAATCATTTTCAGTAAAACTGAGAATATCACCCCCTGTTCTTGAAACCACTATCACAAACAAAAACTCGTAAATGAAAAAATTCTTAAATCTACGAGTTTTTTGCTGTTCTCTAATTTCAATAAGAATATTTTTTCTCATTTTAATTCACATAGAAAAGGCTTTATGAAATCAAAACAAATGCCCTTTTTTCTACTAAGCAGGTCTTAAGAGATAAAAAAAACTAATTGATATTTAAACTCTAACATGTTTTTTATTGAACCTTGTCATTATTTTAAAAAATTAGACATTAATTTTATGAAAAAAACTATTTTAAAAACGTTTACATTTTGCGCTGATGTAAAAAAAACTCGTAATAAGTGTTCGATGTTAATAAAACACACTTTTTGCGATGATGCTGTTCTATAACTATAATAAAAACTTTTTATTTACACAATCTATTTTCCATTATAATTTTTTCAATTGTAACATAGATTCTTTATGCACTAACTATTGCAAATAAAGGAATTAAAAAAAAATTTTTCATCAAATCACGTATTTCTATTTTTTTTGCATATGTTCGAACCAGTAGTGATGCCAGTCAAATCTAATTTATTTGAATATCGAAATTTTTTTGGTGATGCTTAACTTTTTAAAAATAAAAAAGTCATTTTTAATTGAATGAAATTGAATTGTTATTTTAAAAGAAAATATTTTTCTTTATACTTTTTCTCTAAACTTAAGAAAAAACATACACTAAATACTTACAAGTTTTTTGTGAAACTGAATAAAGAACCATATGGCACCTCGGTTTCTAGATAACATATGTTCTTAACTCAAACATATAGTTCTTAACTCAAGCATATGCTTCCATTAAATAAATAAAAAAAGTGGTTTCAAGAAACCCAAAATTTCAATTTCATGCGATTTTAAATTCGCTCTTATTCAAATAACAACGTTTCAAGAACAGGGCTGTATATGTGAATATATATTTTTTATGGTGTCCAGATTTTTCTCTTCTAATTATTGCATGACGGAATGACATACCTATATATACCCTTTGCACGCTGCTGTAGAGGGTATAAAAAGAGCAACGTTTTGTGTACTATTATAGCTAAAGCTTTGCGTGGACTATGAGACATTAAGAGGTTAATTAATTGATTAATTAATACGCATAACCTTTAATGTCTGCGTGAACCTTACAAATTTGCTTGTAAGTGATGTAAAAATACAACATAATTATATAATTCAAATCAACTTTATTTTCATATATTGTTTACATTCTTTATCCATTATCTCATTCCTTAGTGAGAAAATATAGTCACAAGAAAATATGGTAACCAAAATTTTTGTATTCAGTCTTAAAAAAATAAAAGCTTTAGAAATAATGAAGAACATTAAATTTAATATTTTGTTGGATAGCCACGCTGTTTTAAGACAACACTCAGTGAGTTTGGCATTGAATTTGCCAATTTCTTACTTCCTCACCTGAATTCTTCGCCCACTCTGTCTTCATAACTCTTCGTAAAATCTCTTTGGTTGTTTTTACATGCTGAAGAATTCTTTTTTTGTAAAAAATGCTCAATTGTATTGAGAAGCATTGAGCAAGGACCAGAGTCTAACAATATCCGCTCTGTGCGTTGGATCGCTATCACTTTGTTTCAATAAAAAATGTTCCCCATTTATTCATTGTCAATTCAATAAATACCAGCTAATCCACACCACAAGCTACTGGATATCTTCTATGATATCCATCCAGCTTTACGGAAATTTTTTCCAGCGGTTTCACCACAAATCCTTTTTTATACCCCATACCACTATGTGGTTTGGGTATAATGACTTTGTGCTGCTGTTTGTAACAACCAAAAATATTTGACCTACACCCATCTTTAATTATACCGATCGAATCAGAATCACTATCTGATTCGATTTAACGATGTCCGTCCGTCCGTCCGTCCGTCCGTCTGTGTGTCCATGTAAAGCTTGTAATCAAACTGCAGGTCGCAAATATGAATGGAATGAACGCTATTGAAATTGGTGAGAATCGGTCCATGTTCAGACCTAGCCCCCATGCAAATGTCCCCTATGAAATCAACATATATTGCCATAAGATCCAAATTATCATACAAATCTTAGTCAAATTGGGTTTGTATGTATATATTATAACCATTAATCAGTAGTTTAAAAATGATCCCTATTGGACAACTCTTAGTCATAGGCCCCATATAGAGCTGCATCCCGATCTTCACTTAAATCTATCAAAAAACAAAAATATTGCACTGATTCTTCTCAAATTTTGTTTGTATATATTTTTGCAAAATGCAAGAGACTTTACCAAACATGGTCAGGATCGGTCCATTTTTGGGCCTAGTCCCCATATAGATATAGCATCCGATATGAACTTTTTCATATCTGCAGCCAAAAAAATTAATAAAAATCCCACTCAAATTTGGTTTATGCTTATTTTCTATATCCAGATAGTTGGCCTGAGAGATAGGGTCTCTAAACGCATGGTATCGGGTATCGTATAGTCGGTCTAGACCGACTATAATTTTTTTACTTGTTTAAGTTTGATTTACATTTTCAACAATTTTGAAGATGTAACCTTTGTCATATTGATTATTTTACGCTCTTTCGGAACTGATAATATTTTTGGATCTCAGACCGCGGCTAAGATGTTAAAATTCCAGTTTTTTTTAAATTGTTTACCACGCGCTGGACAGACGAATACGTTCCTCAATAGTTGGTCAATTTTTAGGAATGTTTTTCCACAATTTAATAATTATTTTTCTTTCTGATGCACTAATTTCATTACCTTTGGTTTTCATATATTGAAATTATTACCGCTTTTAAATAAAATGCGCCACTGACTTCGTTCAAAAAGAAGAAAAAACTTTTTTAAAAGCAACGGTACTATCATAACAAACAAACTGAACGCAGACTTTTTGGTTGCTTCATTTACTTGTTGTGACCTTACATCTCGTTATTTGAAAAACGAAGAGAGGAAGCAAGATTTTTTTTTGCTTTTTGATCTAAAGAATGTGAAGAAAAAATTTATGAAAATAAAATTGATTCGAATTACATATTTATGTTGTGATTTTATATCACTTATAAAAATTTGGAAGAAAAAAAAAAACAAAAAAAACAAAATGTTAGATTGTTATGTGTTGTGCAACTCAATGTAACGCAATACAAGGCAACTGATAGATAGCGTAAGTTCGGGTACCATGGACCCCATATTTAATTCACCAAAGTAGCAATGGAAATTTTTCGAATATGTTGAAGAACGAAAGTTTTTAGTAAAATTATATACGGAGAAGCTTAGGTTCCTCAAAACTCTTAATTTTTAAATGGATAGTACTGAAACCGGCTTCCTAGCTGCGAAGACAAAATATCGATATACTGTTTTATACGATCGATGGAGTGCAGTTATAGAAACACTAAAATATTTTGTTGCTATTTTATTATCAAAATCAACAAACTATAGAATGTCTAGAGCACCGAAAATGCTCCCCTTTTTGCTGATAACTAACGATTATGATTATTTACACAATTTCATTTATTATGTTAATAGAGTTGTCAAATAAACATTAGTATTCGAAATAAATTAGCGGGGTCCACATTACCCGCTTATTCCACAGTACCCGAATTTATCTATTGAGTGATTCTAGTGTGATGAAGACGCTTCCTGAACGAAATAATTTTAAGAACACTAGCCTGAATATGAGTCTTAAATCCACCTGAAATGTTAAAAACAAAAAGATTCATGCGAAGAGAAAGAAGCGCTCTGCTTCTTCAATGACAAGCAAGTAACAGTATTGTATTTTCTTACGAGAATTTGTTACTCAAACAAGAAAAAGATACAAATCACTTAATGACCGCGAATATCCAATGAGTAAGTGCGATATTCAAATGCATCAAAACACCACATCCGTCATCGCAAAAGGCATGTTTCCCCTCCTTTTTTTATTTATTAACACTTCAAACTCAATGTGCAGTATTATTTAGGTACAGTAAGTACCTAATGCATACCAGCTTTTCAGAAATGAGCCATACAAGTTTTATTCCGGTGGCTCTAAATCTTTATATCTGAATACGAATGAGGATACATGACGGATAAATTGAGGAATCTTAGAAACATGAAATTTGATCAAGTCAAACGCAGCGTGCAAAGAGTTTTGAATGAATAAACTTAAATGAATGAAGATGTCGTCCATGCCACCTGTACTAGATTCTGAACATGTTAAAAAATAAAGACGAAAGATTTGAGCTAATGTCCTATAATGGAAGCCAACATATTTAGAGCGCAAAATGCCTTCTAGTTATTTCGCGACAAATTTGGTGCGACGAGCTAATACCCTCGGGATTTAAAAATAGAAGTAAGACAATGGAGAAAGAGGGGAAGGAATGAGAAAGTGAAGCCATCCGGATTTCCTTAAAAAGTATGGAAAGTTTCTACTAAATACCTAAATCGAAGTTCCTTTTGTCCAGGGCATTCAGACAGTAGATTTTGCACTGACTCCTCGTAGTTCACTTAAATCCGCTGGCAAGACATCCAATAGCATTACTACTAATTAATATTACTCTGCGTTAGTTAATTCTAACTGCCATATACTCACTTAAGGAAATAAATTATCTTGCTAAATAATTCGTGAATATTTTTTATCTACTCATGCTCACTCAAGAGCATGAAATAAAAAAAAAAAAGGTTTTTTTATATTCTGTCATCAGGGTATGAATTTGTGCTAATGTATGGTACTACCAGAAATAAAGACCTAGACTCAGCCTTAACAAAACCGATCGAATCGTTTTAAAAGTCTATATACGAAAAATGGCGTCTGTTCATGCGTATGTCTATTAGGAAAGGGTGTTTTTATACCCTATACCACTATGTGGTTTGGGTATAATGACTGTGCTGCTGTTTGTAACAACCAAAAATATTCATCCTAGACCCATCTTTAATTATACCGATCGACTCAGAATCACTTTTTAAGTCGAAATAGCCATGTCCGTCCGTCCGTCCGTCTGAGTGTCCATGTAAAGCTTGTAATCAAACTACAGGTCGCAAATATGAATATATTTTGACGAAATTTGATATATAGGCTTTCATCGGCCATGGGGTGAACGCTATTGAAATTGGTGAGAATCGGTCCATGTTCAGACCTAGCCCCCATACAAATGACCCCTATGAAATCGACATAAATTGCCATAAGTTCCAAATTATCATATAGATCTCAGTCAAATTGGGTTTGTATGTGTTTATTACATCCATTAATCAGTAGTTCAAAATTACTCCCTATAGGAAAATTCTTAGTCATAGGCCCCATATAGAACTGCTTCCCGATCTTCACTTAAATCTATCAAAAAACAAAAATATTGCACAGATTTTTCTCAAATTTGGTTGTATATATTTTTTCAAAGTATAAGTGACTTTACCAAATATGGTCAGGATAGGTCCATTTTTCGACCTAGTCCCCATATAAATATAGTATCCGATATGAACTTTTTCATATCTGCAGCGAAAAAAATTAATAAAAATGCCAAATTTGGTTTATGCTTTCTAGCTATATTCAATTAGTTGGACCGAAGAGATAGGGACTCTTAACCATGGTATAGGGTATCGTATAGTCGGGCTAGACCGACAATAATTTCCTTATTTTTTTTTTTTTTTTTTGTTTTTTTTTTTTTTTTGTTTATATAGAACTTACGAAAGGGTCAGCTGTCAAACAAACTGTGACATTGCACTCACTTTCTGACATTTATGATCAGTATATTCTTGCAAATAATCATGAACAACGCTTTGAAAATCAGTCATCGAGTCGCGCAACTTATAGACCACTTCGTGATTTTTATAGCGCACATATTCGTCGAACTGTGATTTCATATCAGATACTCTCTCTAAATGACGGACGGAATGTGAGTACTGAAGAGAATATCGCTGTTGTAAACAAAAGTGTGGAAGAAGATCCAAATTTATCGATTCGTTGTCCGAAATTGACGCGATGTTTTATCGCAAAATTGCATTCGGCGATGAGGCTCATTTTTCGCTTAACGGGTTTGTTAATAAACAAAATTGCTGCATATGGAGCGAGACCAATCCACAATCAATCAAAATTTGGCGATGAGTTGTTTTCGAGAAATGGGCCTGTCAATTGGCCTTCAAGGTCGTACGGTTTGACACCTTTCGATTATTTCCTGTGTGGCTACGTGAAGCCACTGGTTTATGCTGATAAACCAGCAACACTTGATGCTTTGGAGGCCAACATTGTTCGCGCTATTCGTGACATTCGGCCTGCAGTGCTCGAAAAATTGGCCCATAATTGGACATCCATACTGTGCTTCGTCAATAGCAGCCTCGGTCGCTGTGGCCATATGCACGAAATAATTTTCAATCTTTAATCTTTCGAACAAAAAAAATTTTTTTTTTATAAAAGTAAATTTTTTGTTGTTATTTGTTCATCAAATATTACTTAATTCTTCTATGAGAAAACCATCTCAGTTGCAGGCACGAAGTTATTTCGTAACAGTTCTTGAGCCATTCTCCATTCTACAAGTTTACTAATATTTTAACTTTCAAATCTGATATTTTCATAAAAGCGAGCAGGTGACGGTGAGAGTGCTATGAAACATTTTAAATTGATTTCAAACTAGGAATCGATCGCAGGTCTTCTGGCTGCAGAGCTTACACCTACGCTTTAACCGCTAAAACATTCGCTAGATTAAATACAACACTGGTATTTATGTCGTTGACGACACGACTAACTCTTATAACAAAATAAAATTATTTCAAAAATATAAACTGCAAATAACAAAAGCATTAAGTTGAAATTGCATATGGTTAAGAGGTTACATAAACAATTTCGTTTGTCCAAAAAATAGACTTTCAACAAAAAAAAAAAGAGATAAATAATCTTGTCTCCAACAAAGCCAAGTTGTTGGCGGCATTTGTGGTAGTCTAGTATAGTCGAGTGTATTATTCAATAGCGTTACAGTATGTGGATGCATGGAAAAATATACAAAAGACTAAAGAGCGCTTAGTGAACCTCATCGTGACCATTAACATGGAGGAAGACAACAAGTGGTTTTAAATATAAATATCAGAAATAAAACTAAAATACAGCACTTGTTAATCTAAATAAATAAATAAGTTCTTATTAAGCAGTTGTATGCGCTGATACTCTCTGATGTCCATAAAAATATAATGCATGGCAAAAATATTTATGTGTTGCATAAAAATTTGTAGCATGTTGCACTTAAAATGGGCCAACATCTGAAAGAGGCAAAAATGCTACTACCAGTAACAACAAAACTACAGCTTCCACAAGTGCTGACGATAATGATGCTTGATTATGGTGATGGTGATGGTGACGCATTAGAGTTATTTCGGCATTAGATAAATAATCATGATGTTGCATGTTTTATATTCTTTGTATAATGTGGCATTGCATTATTTTTATATACATAACATTTTTTTTTTTCTGCAATAGCAATGTATAGTGCCATGTTGTCAGATGAAATCTACTGTTATATTTATGTATTTTGCATGTTTATATTGAAATATTTTTGTCGTTGGTGTTGGGTTAGCTACGAGTATTATAGTCGAATTCATTCAATGAGCAGTGCAAATATAAAAACAGATCCGTGGGCCAAAATTGTAAATAAAAAATAAAGGTATGATTTATTGCAATTTGTTTAGTAATGTTGCAATATGTTAAACTGAAGTCACTTCTGGCGATGTAGGGCTTAGAAAAGAGAGTCATGTAACTATTGATCTCTAACAATAATGGCCGATCGATCAGTATACCTTTGCGAGTAAATGTGAGTCCGTCTGTAGTCAAGCTGCAGGTCGCAAATAGAACATTTAAATGAAACTAGTATAGCCCAGCACTCGAAATTCGAGTGCAAATTCTAGGAAATATTATTTTTTCAATTCAATTTTTGTCTTCCAATGTTTTTTTAATCTTTATATATATAAAAAATTTAAGAATATTTAAATGAGCCTAAAGGTATGTTAGTCAATTTTAACAATTCACAATTCAACACAGAGCGTCTGATATATAATTTAAATCACTCACATTAACAGGGTGTAACGAATTATTATAAATATTTTATTTTATTTAATATATTTTTAAAACAAACATAAATTTTATCATTCTCAGCTTCTCCTCCATATGAACAATAACTATGCCAATTTGCACACTCCTCAGTGCCCGCATATTGCTTAAAAAAGGAACTAAAAAAAATACTTTCACGTATTAATGTATAGATTCTGCATACAAAATTCGATCGGCTCAAGAACGAACTTTATTAAAATTAGTCAAAATCGGCATAGACAAATCCCAACTGCGTTCGATTCAAATTAATTAAAGATCCAAAATTAAATGTTATTCATCATGGTATGATTAGGATCTGAAAATTTTTTGATCAGACACTTCATGGTATAGATTCTATACTAGAGTATCGTACGTTAGTATATTTGCCGCAGATGCTGAAAACTGACCATAGTTTAGGTTAGGTATGGCGAAGTCGGAAGGCCTCTCACATACTAGTTCCATAGCCATACTGTTAATCTTTTTTCAGCTTGGTTGATGCATCATCAACAAATTGACCTTGACATTCAAGTTATCAAACCGTTTTCCCCAGTGCACCAAAATAATGTGTTCTACTGTCTCGTCCGATGACGCAGGGACAAGTAACTAACCCAGTGATTATACATGTAAGACTAGATACAGTGTCTTTCTGATATCGTAGCGAGGCCAAAGCCTCTTAGGGATAGTACAGCTTGGTAATTCCCTCAATTTTCTGTTGCCTCTGAAAATTTAAGACAAATTGAACATACAATTGACAAGCTTGTGACACAACTTCCAACGAACGTAAGTCAGTGGATAAGCAGGCAAGTGGAATTTGTGTGGAATCCTATGAGACCGTAACCAGGTGTCAGCCCAGTGACTGTACGTAGAAAGCAAGACTTGCTAAGGTCATAGCGAGGCCGCAGACTCTTAATGATAGTAACAGATCCATTTTTTATTTGCCTCTGAGATTTTAAGGAAAACTGATCACAAATACACACTAGTATCCACTTTAAACGAATGTTTGGCTGCCAGTGGGAAGTCATTACACATAAATGGTATTTTTCATACACTTTATTACCATTATTAGTGTTGTTGCTGCTATTTCCATTATTATTATTATGTTGTTTGTGCGGTATGATTGATATACATAATTTGTTTTTGCAAAAATGAAATTTAATTTGATTTAATGCATTTTTTGAGCATGTCTACTTATGTTATACGAATCCAATTGCCGCCTACAGACCACACAACCAATAACATTTACTAAATGACTGTCCCTGATTAGTATTTTGGTTGAATTTTATGATGCTGATAACCATCACCAGCATTAATTAATCAGACTTGCTGTTGATAAATAATGTTGATGATGATTGCAATTTGTTTGATTTTATTCAAGAAAAATTATTGTGAAAATAGTTAAGTGTCACTGATGTGTATGATGACTGACGGTGGTTGGTAAATGAAATGTGTAAATATTTATTTTGGCTTGTGCAAATTCATGTTTTTGCATTTTAGAATTCCAAAATAAAAAAAAAATAAAAAAAAATGTGATTGGAATGGCAATCTACTTAAATAATGCTCTCTTAGATATTTGTTCATAGTTTTGAAAAACCAATTATAGTAGCAAATAAATCGACAAACAGATGGATCAAAATCGAATCAAAAACATGTCCACCACATCACTAGTATACAACCCTGTGGATTTCGTCTGTTTCTTTATGGTTCAAAATGTTTAAAGCGAAAAGAATATCCATCGCTATGGCGTCAAATAAAAACAATGACAATTACATATTCTTCCCGATACCGATAACAAAGAAAGGAGAATAATCTCTGTTACAACTATTTACTTGACGCCTGTCTAAATTCCAGGCTGCTACTTCTTCCGATACGTTAATTGCAAAAATTGTTTTTGAAAAATAAACTAAAGGTGAAATTAAAGCGACAATAACCGAAATTTATGGGGAATCTGCACCTTCTTCAAAAAATTAAACATACGAGCGTTTTAAAGAAGGACCGTTTAGATCGTCGAAATTAGGTTAATTTGTCAGAAATTATGCAAAATTTTCGATATCGTTATGAAGATCGGATGTTGAAGCATGAGGTTGGTGAAATTATATGCATCTCAATTGAGCGATAACATAACATTTTTCATAAGAATGTTGTCCGCAAGATGGTTGTCGCGATTGCTGACACAATTTCATAAGGATTGTTTGAAATGTTAAAATTCAAAGGAGTTTTTTAGTCGATTTATAATTTTTGACGCAATTACACTATATTTGAGATCAACAGTTAAAACAGTGGTGTTTTCATGTGGAAGGCGATCTTATCGGCCAACATATTCATATTCACAATTGATTTTTTTTTTAATGTTTAACGATTACATTAAAAAATGAAAAACTAAATAGCGAAAATTATCACAAATTCTTGGATGATCTCAACTGCATATTGCAGGAAAAACTTCTCCTTTTGTCACACAAAAAGTCATTTTTAATTAGCAAAATGCGGGTATACACTTGTGTAATTCCCTTTCTCATCCACCTTATTTGTGACTTCTCCCCTGTTTCCATACTCAAACAAGTAAGAAAATTATAGTCGGTCTAGACCGACTATACGATACCTATACCATGCGTTTAGAGACCCTATCTCTTAGGCCCAACTAACTGGACATAGAAAATAAGCAAAAACCAAATTTGAGTGGGATTTTTATTAATTTTTTTGGCTGCAGATATGAAAAAGTTCATATCGGATGCTACATCTATATAGGGACTTGGTCCAAAAATGAACCGATCCTGATCATGTTTGGTAAAGTCTCTTGTATTTTGCAAAAATATATACAAACAAAATTTGAGAAGAATCAGTGCAATATTTTTGTTTTTTGATAGATTTAAGTGAAGATCGGGAAGCAGCTCTATATGGGGTCAAAGGGATCATTTTTGGACTACTCATTAATGGATGTAATAAACGCATATAAACCCAATTTGAGTAAGATCTATATGACAATTTGGATCTTATGGCAATTTATGTCGATTTCATAGGGATCATTTGTATGGGGGCTAGGTCTGAACATGGACCGATTCTCACCAATTTCAATAGCGATCATCCCATGGCCGATAAAAGCTTATACACCAAATTTCATCAAAATATATTCATATTTGCGACCTGCAGTTTGATTTCATGGACACACAGACGGACGGACGGACAGACATTGTTAAATCAACTCAGAAAGTGATTCAGATTCGATCGGTATAATTAAAAATATTTTTGGTTGTTACAAACAGCAGCACAAAATCATTATACCCCAACCACATAGTGGTATAGGGTATAAAAATGTCGCGGTGGAAAATGATTTGGCTCAAAGAACGAGAAGAAATAATAATGCGTCCAAATGAAAAGATGACTTTTCCATGAGTTCGATCGCGACCGTGATGCGTGGTAGACGTATAGCGGATATCAGTGCATTTCATCGGTGTTACACTAAAAAAAAACTTTTTCGTTCAAATATTTAACACATATTGTTATTATTTTTATAGTGCGTTTTGTACAAAAAAAATATAAGAACAGTTTTTAAAAGACTTTAAATGAGTGAGCTTAATGCTCAATACTCAAATTGTAAAAATAATGTAAATCTAATTTACAATAATGATAACATTGAAAAAGAAAAAACAACAATATGGATAGTTCAACTATACATAAACAGTTCAGAAACAATTATTACTCAGTGCTTGACTGTGAGAACAATGCACAATGTGGCAAAGAATTGCTAAACAAATTTGTAAATCATGATAATAAAGAGAAACCTCAAACTTCTCATTCAGCTAATACATCTACTAACAACGATTTGAAAACAAAATCTAAAATCTTAACTTAGAAAAATCAAAATATAAAAAAATACCACCAATAAACATTGTCGATATAGACACAAAACAATTAATTGAATTCATAAAAAATGGATTAAAAATAAATGATTTCAAAATAAAAGAATTCAGAAATAAAAAATTTCTATTTTTGAATACTCTTGAGGAATTTTTAAGAGTTAAATCTTTTTTAGAAAAAACTAAAACGAAATTTTTTACCTTTACGCCGAAAGGTATAAAAACCAAAACTTATTTACTTAAAGGTCTCGATGCTAGCGCTGATATAGAAGATATTTTAAATGAGTTATCAACATTTGAAGACGATGATTTAAATTTTATAAAAATTAGTCCTTTTTCAACAAAGTCATCTATTGAAAAAGGGCACAAACTACCACTATTCATTGTACAAGTATCTCCTGAAAGCAACATCAACAAATTAAAGAGCATTAAAGTTATTTTATACCGTTGCGTTAAATGGGAACATGTTAGAAGACCCGAAAAACCTCAATTTCGTTATTGCCAAGACTTCTTTCATAGTGCTGCCAACTGCTACCTTCCCACAAGATGTGTAACATGTAATATGGAACACGAAAGGGGTAAATGTCCTGTTAATATAGTTCAACCTGAGGAAAAACAAAAGTTATTCCGTGTTTTATGTAAAAAAAATATGGCCATCCTGCATCTTACAGGGGATGCGAGAAATACAAACAACTAAAACAAAAACTAAGTATTAAGAAAAAAGATTTATTAGAAAACAAAGGATATAATACTAATCAATATATTAATGCAGAAACTTCTTTTGTAAATATTGTTAGAGGAAATAAGATAGCAAATACAACAAATATATCATTTATGCAGGAAATGAAAAACATGATGTTGAATCTTAATAATCAAATTATAACCTTACAAAAACAATTAAATTTACAGCCGTCTAGAATAGACACAATCTTTTCCATGTTAGAGTAATGGCATCAATTAATCAAACAAACACAATTTCAACAAGTCTTAAAATAATACAAATAAGTGTAAATTCCTTAATACAGATAAGTAGAAGGTATGAACTTAAACAATTTCTTATGAAAAATAATCTTGACATTGTACTCCTAAGCGAGACAAAACTTAACGCTAAACATAGAATAGAATTCGAAAATTATAAAATCATTAGAAAAGATAGAAACAAGTAAGAAAATTATAGTCGGTCTAGACCGACTATACGATACCCTATACCATGCGTTTAGAAACCCTATCTATTAGGCCCAACTAACTGGACATTGAAAATAAGCAAAAACCAAATTTGAGTGGGATTTTTATTAATTTTTTTGGCTGCAGATTTGAAAAAGTTCATATCGGATGCTATATCTCTAAAGGGACTAGGTCCAAAAATTGACCGATCCTGATCATGTTTGGTAAAGTCTCTTGTATTTTGCAAAAATATGTACAAACAAAATTTGAGAAGAATCAGTGCAATATTTTTGTTTTATAATAGATTTAAGTGAAGATCGGGAAGCAGCTCTATATGGGGTCAAAGGGATCATTTTTGGACTACTCATTAGTGGATATAATGAACGCATACAAACCCAATTTGAGTAAGATCTATATGACAATTTGGATCTTATGGCAATTAATGTCGATTTCATATGGGTAATTTGTATGGGGGCTAGGTCTGAACATGGACCGATTCTCACCAATTTCAATAGCGTTCATCCCATGGCCGATAGAAGCTTATGTACCAAATTTCGTCAAAATATATTCATATTTGCGACCTGCAGTTTGATTACAAGCTTTACATGGACACACAGACGGACGGACGGACGGACGGACGGACGGACATTGTTAAATCAACTCAGAAAGTGATTCTGATTCGATCGGTATAATTAAAGATGGGTCTAGGTCAAATATTTTTGGTTGTTACAAACAGCAGCACAAAGTCATTATACCCAAACCACATAGTGGTATAGGGTATAAAAATGCCATCCAAGGGGAGGCACAGCAATATTAATAAAAAATAACTTAAAAGTATAATAGTTACACAAATAAAGACATAAATTCTCTTAACCCTCATCCTGTAAGAAAATAAAATAACGAATTATGTATTTTGGGCAAATTTTACCCAATACTTTTTATTTTTTTATTTTTTAAATTTTCTTACGGTTAAAACACGTTATTTCTATATTTGAATATGGATTGCGCAAAAAATAATTACATGCTTTACATTTCGTATTATATCTAGTACTGTTTTGGACCAGAACTATATGGCTGAGATGTGCGCTATTGCATCTCATCATACAAAAGGTCAAAACCCAGTTGCTCGATGAAAAGCCTGCGACGAAAATATTTACTTTTATTCCATTCGGGATTTATCGAAGTCGAACTGACAAAAGCATAACATGCAGATATGTTAAGCATATTGTCAAAAAGAGCTGCGGGCCATATGTTGTCTTTCTATTACACGCGTATGTTTCTACAGATTGGTCTACTGTATCCACTCCACCCTTTGTATGATTATAGTATTCTATAATTTCGGGTTTCTTCATCTGGTTATCTTTAATTTTTGAAACGTGATGCAATGTACTTAGTAGATAGACACAGCGATACCTTTTTGGTATATTGACTACTAGTGCTGTTCAATTTTTAGGTTCGTAAACGAAATCCCTATAAGATACAGGTTTCATTTTCATATCCAACATATGTGAAGGTAAAAAAGCTTTGTTCTTGTGAACTGTACCAACTAAGGTAATTTTTCTTTCTAAAAGTTCAGCAGCAAGATCATATGACGCGAAAAAATGTTCTCAAGTTAAATTTCTGCCTTTGAGTCCTGGTGCTAGATTCAACACGACGTGTATTACATGATCATTCTCGGTTGCACAATTACGGTCTTACTTGAAGTGACCAGGCATAGTTGGAAGCAGAGTCGCATAATGCCTAAATTTGTATATCATACTCTATGGGTTCGAAAAGAATATATTGTTTGAATTGACATTTTATGCGAAAATGTTACATGTTACACATGTTTTGGATTGCACATTAGATGCATATTATTGGACCGAATTGGGAATCTTCGCAAAGACATAGTTGCTTTGAAAATGGGTCGTCTTCACATCGTCCCATAAACACTATAACGCTTCACTACATGAGCGATATACGTCCGCTAATAGCAACATTCAAAAATAAACCTTTAGTGATATATGATTTATTTCCTTCCAAACTTCTCCCAATACTTTAGTTCCTGATGAAATATAAAAAAATATTTTGACACATACACTTCTTCCATTTAGATCAAAATATTTAGAATAGTCATTATATAAAGACTTATTCGAATAAGGAACCTATGTCAGTTACACGATTTACCGCATAAGGAGTTGGGTTTCGACCCATAGAAATAATATTGTCTGCACTTTTCCTACCCACCGGTTGGATTTTTCGTACCGTCTTTCGAACTCAGACCCGAAAATGACTCTTCTTGATCCGCCAACTCCTCCTGATTAGAGCAAATGTTTTCTCCAACGCATACGTTTATATCTCCTGAAAAAATTTGAAATTCTTCATCGGGACTTGGATCGTCCATTGCATTGCTTTCATTTTCATCCTCGGACTCACTCTCCTCTCGACTAATAGAACTTTTTTTTGTAGTAAATATTATTTAGTATACACTAACTTACTTACCGTTTTTGACATTTGACCTACCCAAAAAGAAAATATTTACAGTTTCTCTATTAACTGTATTTCCAAGCGTCACAAAACAAGTGAGACAAATTCGCAAATATACAAAAACCAAAGCAAAATAATTATTTGAAACCAAAGCCTACTAGACTAAGCGATCGACTGTTACTCGTTGCACGTAAGATAAGTAATTGTAAGATAAGTAATTGTAAATATTGAATATAATTGGTAAAAAATTAGATTTAAATCAATTAAAAATACATTGGGCAGAATTTACCCAAAACGCAGGATTCGCTACTATTTTTGTAGAGCCTTCCCCATTGGAACTACAAACTAAATTTTTATTATATTGCTAAATATATGTAAAAGAATAATTGTCAAAAAGTTTTATTATAAAATTATAAAAAACACCCGAGATATTTAAGGTTAAACAGGCGTTTGAGCAAAATTTGCAAAATTTACAGGATAAGGGTTAAAAATTTAGAAACTTGTATAATTAGAATTCCCATGATAGGAAAAAAAAAACTTTATATTTAATATCTGTCTATTACCCATCAGGAAATAATAATAACCATTTTAAGTCAGAGCTATATAACCTTTTTGAATGCATGAATTTACAAAATGGTAACAACTATTATATTCTAGCGGGAGACCTTAATTGCAAGCATATAGACTGGGGTAACCCAACTAATAACCCAAAAGGAAATCATTTGAAAGAATGGTTATATGAAAATGAATTACAATTTCGATGTAAGATGTATGCTTCAAGTTTACCATCATTTCCTCGTACCGGGTCATACTTGGATATATGTATAGCGGACTGCAGGTTATATATTCGTTCCCAAAACAACTCCTTAAATTATTTGGAGGTCCTAGACTACGATAGTGACCATAATGCGATACAAATTGTTGCTTATTTGAATAATGAACACGAATTTTTCACATTTTTTGAAGAAAAACTTATTTACAAAGACAACTTTTAAAAAAACTAACTGGTCGAAATTTCAAAACAAAATTGTACAAAATTTAAATAACGATACACAGATACCAAATAATCGTAATCTTTCAAACGCTGAAATAGACTTTCATATTAACAGATTACACGCTGTTATAAGCAAAGCAATTAAAGAGGTAGTACCAAAATATAAAAATAATGATCATTTTTCCAAGATAACAAATTCCAGAATTAAAATGCTTTATTCAGAAAAAAGTAAAATATTAACGATAATTAAAAGACATAATAGATTAGAATATACATTATCAGAGGCCACTATTAATTTATTGAAGACGAAATTAAAACTGGTGAAAAAGCTTATAAATGAAAACTTCGGAATTGCAATTAATAGACGTATGCAAGAAAAATTAACAATTATGGATCCAAGAGATTCAATAAATATGTTTGGACAAATAAAAAAAAATTTAAAAAATTTAAACCATTGAATCTTCAACATATTAAAATCCCCAAAGATTCTGAATATTTGTTGATTAATGCTGGAATTGATACACAAAACTTGGAAAAAGATAATCTAAATAACTTTATTGTACAAGAACAGGAACAGATTTTAGATACCATAGGTAGCTATTTACAATCAATTCATTCTCACAAAGAAATTAATCAGGAAAACATTATACATACTAAAGTAATTGAGTCCTTCAATATGTTTATTGAAACAAAAACTTTATTCGAAGGTAATCGAACCACCGTAACTAAGTTTAGTAGTACCTTGTTGTCTGACAACATAGATGAATCCCAATGCAATAACTTTTTTTTATAACAAAGTCAAATATTTTATACATATTCTCGAATTTGAGAAATAAACTATCTTCTGGGATTGATAATGTCCCAAATATAGTTCTAAAGAATATCCCCCAGTCTATGATTCTCGACTACTGTAAGCTATTTAATAATATGCTTAATAATTCTTATTTCCCAAATAAATGGAAAACAGCAAAAGTGGTAATAGTTTAGTTTAGTTTATTTATTTATGATTTCCCATACAACAAGATTTATAATCTTATAATTAAAGTATAGGAGTTTTACATTGAATTGAAATAGAAAATTTGAATAAATTTGTCTTAAAAAAATAATAATGGTAAATATAAAAATATTAAATAATTTTAAAGAAAAAAAAATAACGAATTATAACCAAAAATGTTAATACAAATATTAGTAAATAAAATAATATAAAAAAATAAAAATAACAAAATTAGTTAAATAAAAAATAAAAAATATAAACGGATCAGCAAAGAAAAAAAAAATTTTTTTTTTTAAAATAAGAAAAAGGATCAGCTAAAAAATTTAACAAGTTCCCTCTTAAAATGCATTGCGTTGCTTATAATTTTAATGGACGATGGTAACGAATTCCAAAGACGTATTGAGGAGACATAAAATTGCCATTTGGATACTAAATATTGGTATCTAATGTACATTATGTCATGATTTCTAGCCGTGCGCATAAAAACGAGTCTGTCATACAGATATGTTGGCTGATGTGTACGTACAACTTTATATAAGAACAGAAGCGTTTTTATCTTTAACAAATTTTCAAATGTTACTCCGTAAAGTTTTTTTTGAGTAGTACGAAATCGGCTCATATTTTCGAATATTGAAAATATATCTTAAAATTGCATTGAAAGTGTACTCAAGCTTTTTATAACTTTTAGAATCAGTGCTTGCATATATTTCGCAGCCATATAGTAGAGTTGGCATAAGATATGTTTTTGCAAGCAAAATTCGAATGTTAAGGGGGGTTATACGTTGTGTATTCCATAACGTTCTAAGCATTGAGTAAGTTCTCCCAGCAGCAGAAGTAATATGGTTAGACCTAGATTTTTACCTGTTGATACGATTTCAATTTTCTGTTTGTTTAACATAATCAATGGTTCAAAAGGCAGTGTCATTGTTCTTCTTGTAAAAATCAAACACTTTGATTTAGAGGGATTGAGGCATAAACCATTTGCACTTGCCCATGTATAAATCTTATTAAGATCTGAATTTAATTTTGCAACGCAATCATTTATGCTGCTTATACCAGTAGTTATATATAACTGAACATCGTCAGCATATATGTGTACGTTGCAAAACAATAATTGTTCTACTAGCTCATTCACGTAGATGGTAAAAAGAAGAGGTCCCAGTATTGATCTTTGGGGTACGCCCTTCATAACTGGCAACACATGAGAGGTTTTATTGTTTGCAAAAACTGACTGGCTACGATTCAACAGATATGAAGACAACAAACGAATAGACCAAGGAGAGAAATTAAACATTTTGTGTAATTTAAAGCATAGAACCTCATGATCCACCATGTCAAACGCTTTGGAATGGTCAAGTACAACAAGAAAAGAAATGTCTCCAGCATCAATACTCTCTCGTATATACTCTGAAACATCTATGAGTGCTGATATACAACTATGCTTGGGTCGGAAACCTGATTGCCTTTTTGTCAGCAAATCGTTATCATTAATATGCTTGCTAATTTGTCCATGAAGCAGTCGTTCAAAAACCTTGGATAGATAAGGTAGTATGGCAATTGGACGATAATCGTTGTTAGATTTTGGGGTGGGTATAATTTTTGCGTGTTTCCAACTTTGCGGGTAAATACTCTTTGTAATTATATTATTAAATATCAGAGTTCAGAAAAAAACACACACTGAATAAAAAACTCGTACATATATGTAAACAAACATAACTTAGACCAACACACACATATTTTTATTTTCATATCAATTATGTTTGTTTTTAAATTTTCTTCGGTGCCCAACACAACCATGACTGTGTTCGTTTTAATATTTCGTTATTTACACGAACATTTTTCTATCACGTACTTTTTTTTCAATCACACATAAAGCACACATTTTTGAGTGTTGCTTTAGTTGAAGTTCATGTTCTGGTACGTGTACTGAAAAAAAAACACAGAACATATACAATAAACAGGTTCGACTTCAGTTATATTTTAAGTCGTGTTGTGGCTCGTGTATTAAGAAAAAACACAACATGTACAATAAACAGGTTCGAGTTCAGTTATATTTTAAGTCGTGTTTAAAATATAACTGAACTCGAACCTGTTTATTGTACATGTTGTGTTTTTTCTCACTACACGAGCCACAACACGACTTAAAATATAACTGAACTCGAACCTGTTTATTCTACATGTTCTGTGTTTTTTTTTTTTCAGTACACGTACCAGAACATGAACTTCAAATAAAGCAACACTCAAAAATGTGTGCTTTATGTGTGATTGAAACAAAAAGTATGTGATACAAAAATGTTCGTGTAAATAACGAAATATTAAAACGAACACAGTCATGGTTGTGTTGGGCACCGTAGAAAATTTTGAAACGCACATAATTGATATGAAAATAAAGATATGTGTTGGCTGCTTTTGAACAGAACATTGTGTGTTTCGTGTGTGTATTTTCTGAACCTTGTTAAATATATACTTTATAAATGGCAGAACATACGGTAAAATAATTTTTAAAAATTTAGGATGAATATTATCGAACCCTACAGCATCAGATTTAATTGCTTGACAGCTTGAAAATACATCTTCTTGGTTTATACAAATAAAACAGAATGAGCTGCATTGAGGGGCTAAAATTTCTCTTTGGTCATAAAAGTTCATATTTGAAGTAATGTTAGGGAGATTCATGAAAGATACATTGAGTTTATCTACATCTATTTCACTAGATACTAATGGCGATGATTTTCCAATCCCAATTTCTCGTATAGTTCTTCAAGTTTTCTTAGTACCAGCTGCAGATGAAAAACAACATGAATAGAACTTGGATTTAGCAGCTTTGATCAGCCTGTTCACTTCTCTTCGTGCATTTACATATTCCGTATGTAGATCAGTGATTTTAAACATTTTCCAGCGTTTATATGCAAAATCCCTACGAGTAATAGCTAATTTTATTTCAATATTGAACCACTGGTTCTTCCTAGTATTTTTCCTCAAAGTTCTCATCGGAACAGATTTACTAAAAACTTGCAACAAATTTTCCTCTAGATATTTCAGTTGATTATCAACCGAGGGCATATAGTAGATACTACTCCAATTTATTGCTGATAGCTCAAAGGACATATTGGCATAGTTTATTTGATCAAAATCATAATAGGTAATAGTCTCACTTTCATGCTGCAGTTTGAAGTCATATGCCAAGAATAAAAGATCATGTTTGGAGAAACATGGTGCTGACAACTGATCATATAGGAAGACTTTATGTATATTGCTGACAAAGAATATATCTAATAATGTATTAGTTGTAGTGGAGAAATGAGTTGGCATAGTAGAATTTGTAGGGTCAAAGCCAAATGCTTTCATATCATTAAGTAGATGTTGTTCAACAAGAATATTAGAATTGAAATCTCCACACACTACTACGTCATCATATTTTATGATAAGACTTTCGACAGTTCTCAGAAAACCATCAGTTCTTACTCTGCAATTAGGTCTATATACAACTCCTACTAGTAATTTTCGACCACTGCTTACAACTTCAACAAATAAGTGTTCTATTATGATATTTGAAGTAGTGCGTGTATTTTTTTGTACATTATCATTTGAGATATTATCTTGTATATTACTATTGTCTGAATTCTCCACAATGTTAGAATTTGTTATCATTTTGCTTACAATTCCCTTTCTGACGTACATAGCAACACCACCGCAAGGAGTTTTCCTATCACAACGATAAATATTGAAATTGTTTAGCCCAATCATAGCATCTGTGACATATTTGTTGTACCATGTTTCAGTTACATCGTATGTGTCTACTCCAGAATTTTCAAAGATTAGACGGAATTCTTCAATTTTATTCTTCAAACTCTGTGCATTTATATTACATATCTTAATACCTGATCGCTGTTTGCACAACACCCGAATCATATCAGAGGTCACATCTTTGGAATTATAGACTACACTATCCGTAAAAGATGTCATAATATAAATAATGTTTAGTACAAGCAACGCAAGCAACAAAGAATAATACACATAGAAACTCAAGTACAGAAAATAAAGAAATAACTTTAAAAATGTTGAAAAGATAGTTGTAAAACCAGAATTTAGTAAATTCAAAATAGTAATAAAAATATTTAAGATAAAATATAAAAAGCGCAGTTAGCATAGTTTGACAGCAACTAATTTTCAGCAGATTGAGGGAGATCAGGAAAAAAAACTACACAGCTCATCCATGCTGTCAATACGAATGGGTTTTTCTTCGGCATTTAGTTTTATAACGGGTGATTTTTTTGAGGTTAGGATTTTCATGCATTAGTATTTGACAGATCACGTGGGATTTCAGACATGGTGTCAAAGAGAAAGATGCTCAGTATGCTTTGACATTTCATCATGAATAGACTTACTAACGAGCAACGCTTGCAAATCATTGAATTTTATTACCAAAATCAGTGTTCGGTTCGAAATGTGTTTCGCGCTTTACGTCCGATTTATGGTCTACATAATCGACCAAGTGAGCAAACAATTAATGCGATTGTGACCAAGTTTCGCACTCAGTTTACTTTATTGGACATTAAACCAACCACACGAATGCGTACAGTGCGTACAGAAGAGAATATTGCGTCTGTTTCTGAGAGTGTTACTGAAGACCGTGAAATGTCGATTCGTCGCCGTTCGCAGCAATTGGGTTTGTGTTATTCGACCACATGGAAGATTTTACGCAAAGATCTTGGTGTAAAACCGTATAAAATACAGCTCGTGCAAGAACTGAAGCCGAACGATCTGCCACAACGTCTAATTTTCAGTGAATGGGCCCTAGAAAAGTTGGCAGAAAATCCGCTTTTTTATCGACAAATTTTGTTCAGCGATGAGGTTGAATGGCTTCGTAAATAAGCAAAATTGCCGTATTTGGAGTGAAGAGCAACCAGAAGCCGTTCAAGAACTGCCCATGCATCCCGAAAAATGCACTGTTTGGTGTGGTTTGTACGCTGGTGGAATCATTGGACCGTATTTTTTCAAAGATGCTGTTGGACGCAACGTTACGGTGAATGGCGATCGCTATCGTTCGATGCTAACAAACTTTTTGTTGCCAAAAATGGAAGAACTGAACTTGGTTGACATGTGGTTTCAACAAGATGGCGCTACATGCCACACAGCTCGCGATTCTATGGCCATTTTGAGGGAAAACTTCGGAGAACAATTCATCTCAAGAAATGGACCGGTAAGTTGGCCACCAAGATCATGCGATTTGACGCCTTTAGACTATTTTTTGTGGGGCTACGTCAAGTCTAAAGTCTACAGAAATAAGCCAGCAACTATTCCAGCTTTGGAAGACAACATTTCCGAAGAAATTCGGGCTATTCCGGCCGAAATGCTCGAAAAAGTTGCCCAAAATTGGACTTTCCGAATGGACCACCTAAGACGCAGCCGCGGTCAACATTTAAATGAAATTATCTTCAAAAAGTAAATGTCATGGACCAATCTAACGTTTCAAATAAAGAACCGATGAGATTTTGCAAATTTTATGCGTTTTTTTTTTAAAAAAAGTTATCAAGCTCTTAAAAAATCACCCGTTATATACTATACCCCTCATTGTAAAGGCTGATTGTAACCTCTTAACATTTTTTAGGCTTACCGCTGAATGCAGAATTTTAAAATTACTTCAAGTTAAATTTTCATTGATGTAGAAAGGACGATCTGAATTTTCACCAATATGATTTAACAAGAGCGACGTTTTATTTCTTTTTCTAAAATTTGCCACAGATTTTAAAATAAAGTTTTTATCATATGGAGTGAATAATTTGACCATTATGACAGCATTTGGGGAATTTTCTTTTTCTTTATTATAATTTTGTAAACGATATTATTGATTTTACCGCTGGAGTGTTTATGTTTAAGGTCCCACATATATTTTGAAATAGGACATACAAATCTTCATCATCACGATATGGTACACCATTAATGCAAAGGTCTGACGCGATCATTGAATTTTCTTGACGCTGTAATTGTGTTTTTAATTTTCCTAATGTTACCAAAAAAAACAATGATTCTAGTAATATCAAAAACATGCGCCCCATAAGCTTATTACCCAATATAAGCCAAATTATTGAAATATGTATCAACAATATCATTAACAAGTTTTATATAGATAAAATTTTAATAAGTGAAAAACAGTTTGGGTTCAAATACATATAAACATTCTACAACTAACACTATACATTTGCTAACGTCAAACATCAATTGGAACTGGAATAAAAAAATATGTACAGGAGCTTGCCTTATTGATATGGAGAAAGCGTTCGATAGTATATGGATTCCTGGTCTTATAATTAAACTATGCCAATATCAGTTCCCATTACATAAGATCATTTTGATATATAATATGATATGCCAAAAAAAACTTTATAATTTATCATCAAGACGTAAAAAGTAGTAAAATGTTTAAGATAGTCAACGGATTACAACAAGGAACTCTAAATTCGCCTATTCTTTGTAATTTGTATATGTTAGAACTGCTAAAGCAAGTCGACAGCATTATAGCATTTGCCGACGATATTGTCATTTATCATGCTGAAAACAAAATCGAGCTTATTAACCAAAATCTTCAAAATACTTTCAATATAGTAGAACAATATACAATTGACTGGAATATGAAAATAAACGCACAAAAGTGTGAATCTATCCTCATCAGACCCCCAGTTAACAAATGCAATTACAATATAGGAAAATACTGGAAACAGTTTGGAATAAAATCAAATTTATCAAATTGTAATATTCAAAACAAGAATGTTGTAAAATACTTAGGAATTTATTTAGATAAATTTTTATACTTTAACCATCATGTTAAAGAAATAATTACAAAAGCAAAAAATTCATTTTTCCTATATAGGCCATTGTTTCATTCTAAATATATTAAAACTAGAATAAAGATAATAATGTATCAGTCCCTGGTCAGACTTATCATAACCTACGGTTGCCCAATATAGTTCAACATTTCGCCATCATACATGGTAAAGATCAGAGTTTTTGAAAGTAAATGTTTGAGAGCATGTACGTCATTATGTAGATCTTCACAAAGTAATTATATTAAGTACATTTCTAATAAGATATTATACAACAGTGCAAATATTATTAAAATAGACAATTTTATAATAAAATTAATTAGAAATAATATTTTAAAATGTACTCAATGTACGGAAAATAATTATATTATGGCACCGTACTACATAAATGAATGATACATAATTGATTCCCTTAAAACGGGGTTTGTACCACCTGAGGCTTTTATTTACCTCGACAACAAACAAATTATTCAAAATAAAAATGGCATCCCAATCTTCTACCACAATCATAGAAGAGCCAATATAAAAGCAGTGAATTGCAATACAGAATATATAAATATAAAATTTTATACCAGCATATCAAATAAAGATTTAAAATTTATAAAAAAAAAAATTAAATAACAAGACATTTTACCTGCATAATTTGGCATATCCCCTGCTTTTTTTTTATTTTAACCCTTGACTATTTCCTCTGTTATAAAAGCAATGTTTTTTAAAAAATCTTTCATTGCAAGCAATTATTTTTTATTTTTCATTTAAAATAAAGAAAATTATATTAATTGTAAATGCTAAGTTTTTATTATATTAATAATACTCAAGAGCCCGATTAAGGGACATTTTATATTCAATATGTTATTATTACTAGTTGTTTATTATAGTAGGTATAATTATAATTATTGTAAATAAATAAACTTGAAAAAAAAAAAGATGATTTTTCCATTTAAACTTCGTGGGTCTATCGATTTGGGCAAATAATTTCTCAGATTGGCAGTACTGTTTTTGACAGCTGTGCCAAATTTCATATTAACATCATTAGTTAAATAATGATTCTCGTTATTTGTAAACAAAAAACAATGTCTGATTTTGTTCAGTAAAAAAGTTCCTTTAAATTTTGTCTGTGGAGTGAAATTTCTGCTGCAAAAATGTTAAAGATGTTTAAGAAGGCTTTCGGTGACCAGGATATGTAGGAAAAGAATGTTTAGAAGTGGTATAAATAATTCCATGAATGCAGAGAAAGAGCGCCCCGCTCACGTCTAGGAAATCAAAGATTTGGGGCTGAACAATTCCCGATTGACATTTGGGCGCAAATGCGTCAAATCTCGATTATTTTTAGAAAAAGAGCTTTGCATCATTGCGTTACGAGTGTTAATAACGAATATTAATTGAGTCTTATATGTCGCTTGCGTGACGTCCACCATATTCGCCTAATATAGCACCAGACCACTTCGGGGACAGCATTTGAATCGACCGATTCGGTGCATACTCGAATCCATTGCGGAAATTGGCTATAACAACTGTTTCTAGGATTAAAAAACGTCGGCTTAAGTATATTGTATCGGGCGGGGTTTATTTTGAAAGTGATGAAATAGAATTCGAAGAATAAATACAGATTTTTTGTTTTATAAAATTGTATAATCACTGAAAATAATGCCTATTTAAAGAGTTGGAAAAATTCCATTGTTCAGTACATCCACTAAAAGGATATTATGATGAAAAATAAAATGATTTTTGCGACTAATTTTTTTAAATTTTCTCCTTACACTCCTCGTATTTCAAAAAAAAAAAATTTTTTTAATTTGAAGCATTACTTAATTTTCAGCTCTGTATATTTTCCATCTCGATATAATTTAAAACATCAAGATTTTAACCCGTGATGAGGTTTGCGAACATCAAATCCAAAAGGCAGAAAACTGTTTAAATGTTCAAGAATATACATTTTCAGTACTATCAACCAGAAAATGAACACATTGGCCCTCAGACCCGTGTTAATTGTCTGACCTAACCGATTTTCCTATTTATAATGGAATACATCATTCATAGTCACCTAGATATCAAGGACTGTTTTACCATTGATAATATCATATATATCTGTATATATTTATTCCTTTCACTCCTATGAGGAGCATAGGACCACAACAAAATTTTTTAATCGTGTTCTGTTTGATGATAAACTTTTAATTTCGCTCCAGCTCTTTCCGCTTTTCTCAATGTCCTTTTCGAGCTGCCTTCTCCAAGTGTGCGCCGGACGACCCCTTCTGCGGCTGCCATGCGGATTCCACTCAATGGCTTGCCTAACGATGTCGTTTAGGTGTTTCCTCAAAGTATGGCCTATCCAGTTTCACTTGCGTTCAATAATGTTTTAGTGGATTGGTGTTTGGTTTGTCAGTGACAATAAGCTAGCATTCGAGATTGCGTTTGGCCAGTACATCCTTAGCAAGCGTCTAAGGCAGCGGTTGATGAAGGTTTGTACACGTTGAAAGAGTTTCGGGGCCGCGTTCCATGTTTCACAACCATACAGTAGTACTGAAGTGACGTTGAATTTAAAAATTCGTAGTTTTGTTCTGCGTGAGACCGAAGAGGAGTTCCATATGTTCTAAAGTTGGCCGAAAGCTTGCTGTGCTTTTTTGATTCGGTTTTCGATATCATCTGCGCTCCCACCGGTAGTTGAGGTTATGCAGCCTAAGTGAGGGAAGGATTGTACATCTTCCAGAGGAGTGCCAGCTAGTTGAAACGGACGGTTATTGGGGAGAGGATGCAGCCCCGCCGCACTCCTATGTAAACATTTATACTGTCGCTTAGCTCACCTTCATGCAGTATACGGCAACTCGTTTCGCGGTATAGGCTTTTTATTAAATCAATAATTTTTTCGGGGAACCTTTGCATCGAAGAGCAGTCCAGATTGCGTCGTGGCGTAGTTTACCGAATGCTTTTACAAGTCGATGAATATTAAGTACAAAGGGGATCGGTATTCCACACTTTAATAATATCATATAGCACATAGATATTTACTATTTACATACAAAACAGATATTAAATGATACTAGCAGAGCAGTGTTGCCATAATTTGAAATTGAAAAGATGCTAAATTGCAAAAAAAAAAAATGCTAAAACGTATTGGAGTCAAAATAAAAGATTACCTTTTGATTAAAAAATTAAGTAGTTATTAATGAATTCTTTGGTTTTTAAATGGAAAAATTAATAAGTTTCGATTTATATTTTTAAAATTTTAAATAAAATTATTTTGAATTTTATCTGTAATTTTTTTAAATATTTTTAATTTTAGAGAGATTTGTTTTTTTTTTTTAATTTCATATATACCAAAATTTTCATTATCAAATGATACGAGTATATTACCGTAATTGGTTTATGGAAACTAATATTTCTGTGATGTCATCATCTTCAAATTCTTCTTGGCTCTGAAATTTTTCTGACGATCGACTTTTATCAACGACGTCGCTCGGTATATTGTAAGTGTAACAGCACCTATTTTTCAATTTCAAACCTTCTTTTATACGTATTACAGAACATAACATCTCGGATTTTATTCTGTTGCAAAGTTTGCTTTTAACTAAAGCCATTTAACTAAATGAACGTTGAACTCCGTTCAAAACTAATAAAGACAACACAAATGTGGATAACTCTTTAAATTCACTTTCGTCAATAGAATTTTTGTTAACTTCAGTGCTGTATCCTAATATTGTTTTGTGATATAACTCAATTGGATTTGAATTTTTTCTGTTTCAGATGACCTAAATTTAAACTCTTCTAATATATTGGTTATCGGTTTTTTCCCCGGTTTAACGTGTTTTGTATTGAAAATTTTGGCATTTTTTTTTAATGCAATTATATTTTTTTGGCAATCGACTTTTTAATGCATTAAAAACTGTTGTACTTCTTTACATTCTTCTATTTCAAAATGTTTTGCTATATTTGTTGAAAGAAACGAGCAGAGTGGTACAAAGAGAAGTACACAAATTTCTCGTATTACACTTTGAGAAATTAAAACATATCAATGCCATTAAAATTAAAATTATATATTCAAAAATAATGAAAAACAAGTAAGAAAATTATAGTCGGTCTAGACCGACTATACGATACCCTATACCATGCCTCTAACTGGATATAGAAAATAAGCATAAACCAAATTCGAGTGGGATTTTTATTAATTGTTTTGGCTGCAGATATGAAAAAGTTCGTATCGGATGCTATATCTATATGGGAACTAGGCCCAAAAATGGACCGATCCTGACCATGTTTGGTAAAGTCTCTTGTATTTTGCAAAAATATATACAAACAAAATTTGAGAAGAATCAGTGCAATATTTTTGTTTTTTGACAGATTTAAGTGAAGATCGGGAAGCAGCTCTATATGGGGCCTATGACTAAGAGTTGTCCCATAGGGATCGCATACAAACCCAATTTGAGTAAAATCTATACGCCAATTTGGATCTTATGGCAATTTATGTCGATTTCATACGGGTCATTTGTATGGGGGCTAGGTCTGAACATGGACCGATTCTCACAAAGTTCAATAGCGTTCATCCTATGGCCGACAAAAGCTTATATACCCAATTTCGTCAAAATATATTCATATTTGCAACCTGCAGTTTGATTACAAGGTTTACATGGACACACAGACGGACGGATGGACGGACGGACATTGTTATATCGAATCAGATAGTGATTCTGATTCGATTGGTATAATAAAAGATGGGTCTAGGTCAAATAATTTTGGTAGTTACAAACAGCAGCACAAAGTATTTATACCCAAACCACATAGTGGTATAGGGTATAAAAATCAAAAAAAGATGGTGAAAGCAACTTTTTATTAATAAAAGATGCTAAGTTAGCATCTAGCATCATTTCATAAATTTTGGATGCTAAGCGACAAAAAAAAGTTGCTAAATCTAGCAACTAAAATGCTAAAATGGCAATACTGTAGCAGAGCCCAGCAATCGAAATTCGAGTACAAATTATAGGAAATTTTATTTTTTCATTAGGTTTTTTTCTTTCAATGTTTTTTTTTAATCTATATATATGTATGTATATTTATAAAAAAATTTATGAATATTTAAATAAAATTCATTTAATTGTGAATTTTTAAATAAAATTCATTAAATTTCGTTACAAATATTTGTTGAATACGCAGAAGATATATAAATGGGTTTGTTAATAAATAATTTTATAAGAGCCTAAGATTATGTTAATCAATTTTAGTCAATTCATAAACACACACACATCGTTGTATAGTTTATTATTTGAAGCTTAAATATGTGTTTTATGTATGTGTTAGTAGCAACTTTAAATGAATATTTCTCCAAAAAAAAATGTACCAGATGGTGCACATCTGTAAAGATGGTGCACATCTGTACAGAAATACCTTTCAAATGGTATATTTCTTGTCAAAATCGGTTAATAACTGAGAGTTTAGGAGATGTCACAATAAAAAAACGCTGTGCCTATTAATATTATAGATATGTATTAGTAAAACAAACCCAAATGTTTCCTTAAAAGCTAGTGAAAAAATTCAGACTGCTGTATATAGTTTTTCAAATCTTGTTTTATGTGTTCATCTGTCTAGACCCGAATCGATACTGTAAGAGCAAATTAAATATAGCAAAATTTATTTAAACTCCAAAAAACTTTTGTACAGAAAAGTTGGCACAGACTCTGATAATTTTTCAATAGCAGCTTTGTACAGAAAAAGTAGCTCAGACTCTGATAACTTTTCGATAGAAAAAGTGGCGCAGACTTTGACATATTTTCTACAGAAAATGACCAAAGAACAAGTAGCTTAGACTTTGAGAGGTATTCTATAGAAAAATTAGTCAGACTCTGAACTTTTCTATAGTAAAATTAAATTTAGCTTAAACTCCAAGAACTTTTCTATAGAAAAGGTACAGGCTCTGACAATAGCAACTTTCCATAGAAAAAGTGTTTTAGAATCCGAGAACTTTTATATAGAAAAAAAATCATACCATTCACCAACTCAATCATACCTCACACCGTTTTTGTCTTACTTCTTACGTAAGATGTAAGAAATAGATTTTTATTTTTACCCCCTTGACCGTATAAATGTTTACACATCAAAAGTGTGTGACTGTGAAAACTTTTCTATAGAAAATGTGGCTTAGACACTGTCTCTTTTTTCCAAATCTGTCTCAGCTGATTGGGCCAACTTTGGAGAACTTATAAAGGGGTTATTTTTGTGTTTTTTTACCAAATACCATTCATCAACTTCGAAAATATTTCAGTTGTTGCTTTTTGGTCTGTTTGCAACATCTTGGAACTTTTGATAGCATTTAACGATATTATTAACAGTGGAATGGTTTCTGCTTTCCAGTCTTATAATCTCTCTTATCATTTTCCCACTTTTATGGTGTGCTTCTTATAAGCTGACGAATATCTATTTAAGTTTTTCCCCGTTGTCGACCCATTTTAAAAATTTAAACCATGGTTTAAACCAGTTTGCAATTTTTTTTTTAAACTTCTGACTCATAAAATTATTTTTGATTACAATTTATGATAGAAAACGCAAATGATGTACGATTGTTTTTTTACATTTCCATTAAGTGTCCCAGTTTGGTTTATGCCTATTTCTTTTTTACTTTTTAACTCTAATGTTGATTTATTATGCTTCCACTTGATGGATTTAATCTTTAATTATACTAGTAAAAAGGTGATAAAAATTGGCGATATATGGCTTTTAAATAACTTTTTTTTTTATTAGATGTCGGATTACACCTACTTCATATCTTTTGAAGCTTTATATGTTTATCACACCGCTTTTCTCTTTATATTTTTATTTTGATGATTTTCAATACCAAACTGCTAAACAAAAAAACAATTTTACAATGCGCCCACCTGTTGGTGCTCAATCATGATTGGTTTAAAATATAAAATCTAAGTTATTATAAGTCATAAATTTTTAGTTAAAACATAAAACTTTTTAGCCACTATAAACTTTTTTTAACAATTAATATTTTCCACAACATATGTAACATTTAATAAATTGCAAACTTTATTGAAGCTTTTTCAATTTACAATAACATTTTCTAACCACTAAACTAAAACTATTCCAAATGTCATAATATTTAATGGAATTAAACAAATTTTCTTCAATATTAAACTTTTCTATGGTTGTTTACAAAATTCATTTGGAAACTAAATAGTTTAAAATAGATACGAGTAGTTTAAACTAAAAGTAAAACAAATATGTACGAAAATTTCTTAGAAGACAGACCATTCTAAAATTTATCGAAAAAAAATCTAAAGTTATACATTTGATAATAATTAAAAAATAAATAAATGGTTAAACTTGTATATATTAAGAAGAAGCACTTTATATTGTTGCCATCAAATTGTGGCAAGAGTAAGTAGTTGGAGCAACATATGGGAATAATATACAACATGAACATTATGACAAAGAAGAAAAAACTAAATACAGATATAAATATTGAATACACTTTGGAGAACAATGAAGAAACGAAAATTATGTTGTTGCTATTTTTAGGTACGAATATTCGAAAATGTTTCCTACAAATAAGTTTTCAGGCCAGAAGTAAAGAAAGAGATTAAAAGTTTTAGAATGAGTATCACTTTATTAATGGTGTATCTTGATAGAGGCATCCGTATACTTTTCATTTAATAATAGATATTTATAAAATCATGTTCTCATTTAGTTTGTACCTGCTTTAAACCATGTTGTTTTAATAATTATAAGTATAATATAACATTAGGGATATTCACAAGTTACGCAAAAAAAAATATAGAATAACTTGTATTTAGAAAATGAACTTGTATTTGACAACTATTTTCTACAAAAATGGCTCAGACTCTGACAACTTTTCTCTAGAAAAATTCACTCAAACCTGACAACTTTTCTATAGAAAAAGTGTCTTAGACTCCTACAAATTTACCATACAAAAAAGTGGCTTAGACTCCAAGAAATTTTCTGTGGACAAAGTGGCTCATACTTTGACAACTTTTCTATCGCAAAATTGGCTGAAACTCCAAGAACTTTTCCATAGAAAAAGTAGCTCAGACTCTGACAACTTTTCTATAGAAAAAGTATCTCAGACTCTGACATATTTTCTATTTAAAAAGTCTAAAGAAAAACTTGTGTTTAGAAAAAGTAGCTTAAACTTTGTCAGTGTCTCAGACTTTGAAAACTCTTCTATAGAACAAGTGGCTTATGTTAGGTTAGGTTGAAAGTGGCTGCTAAACCAAAGGAAAGGCACACTTAGACTCTGGGGTCCATTGTGATACCACGGGAGGAATATGTGTTCCCCTCAGTCCCCACCGTATAACCAGTTTGAGCTCCTGATGAAGCCCCTGATATGTGAAATTTCCACATTTGAGAGATCAGAGAGATCGTGAAGAACCAGCGATCCCAATGTTCGAAATCTCGTTCTGGAGAGCGCCGGGCAATAGCAAAGGAAGTTCCTTCACATCCATGCAGCTACGACAGAAGTCATTTGACGAGACCCTGAGGCGTTCAGCGTGTCTCCCTATGAGGCAGTGCCCAGTGATAACAGCAACTACTGTTGAAATCTCCCCACGGGAGATAAGCGCTAGTGCGCTTATGATTTAGAGCCGGCCAGATCTGTCTCGTGATCCTGCACGTTGATCCATTAGCCCATCTGTTGTCGGTTATACCGGCGGTGTGAAGCCGAAGTTTCAGCTTGCAAGATTCCAGGGGTATACAAACACATTCCAAGTCCGCTGGAACCCGTAAGGTAGTGCCCTGTCTTGCCAACTCGTCAGCTTTACAGTTTCCCGGTAAATTCCTGTGCCCTGGGACCCATATGAGTCTGGTGTAGAACTGCTTGGCCATCTCATTTAAAGACGTGCGGCAGCTAAGGGTGGTTCTTGTTTTCAGGAACATTGATTCCAAGGATTTTACCGCGGCCTGACTATCAGAGTAGATGTTGCTGCGGTTGTACAGAATATTCATGTTGTATATTAAACACTGAATGGACTCCGAAATCAACTTGACCACACAATTTCGATACGTCAGTATAGAAATTTATCGAACGCCTGCTACCTGGAATCCTCCCTGACCAGGATTCCCTGGTCGGTATCAGAGTTTTGTAGTGTCGTTCGAATACACTCCTCGGAGTAGTGTAATCCACGTTCAATGGTAAGTTCCTGTTATTCAGGATCACTCCATGGCCACAATTATGACACGCCATTGTATTGTGCTTCTAGTCGAATGGCCGATGAGGCCGCCGACTGCTTTCCTAATATGTCCAACGGTATTAGGTGTAAGAATATGTTCAAGGCATCCGTAGGTGTGGTACGAAGGGCACCAGTGATACACATGGAAGCCATTCTCTGTACCCTTGCAAGAAGGTTGGTATTAGAGGCCTTATTAGCAGGCCATCAGACGTTGACCCCGTACAGCAGTATTGGGCGAACCACCGCTGTGAAGATCCGGTAAGCAATTTTCGGGCTGAAGCCCCACCGCTTATCAATGGCCTTTTTGCAGGAGTATAAAGCTATGGTCACCTTCTTCGCCCTTTCCTCCTAGTTCCGTCTGAAGTTCAGCTTCCTGTCAAGAAATGCGCCAAGATACATGGCTCCATCAGAGAAGGCGATTTCAGTACCGTCAAGAGAAATAGGTCGAAGGTAGTTATCTTATACTTCCTCGTATAGAGAACAAGTTCCGTTTTGGTCGGACTTACCCCCAGACCACAACTACTTGCCCAGCTAGATAGCCTAGTGAGACCCCTTTGTATAATGTCTCTAAGTTTGGATAGAAACTTCCCATTTACGGCTATGGCCACGTCATCAGCATAGGCGATCACGTTGCAGTCTTGTCTATCCAACGAAAGTAGCATTGAGTTCAGCGCTAAGTTCCATAGAAGTGGTGACAGAACGCCTCCTTGTGGCGTTCCCCTGTTCACGAATCGGGATATTAGAGTCGTTCCCAATTTAGACGTTATCTGCCTGTTGGCAAGCAGATTTCCAATCAGTGAGATCACGGAATTCACTCCTAGGCTAGATAGTGCCGCTAATATCGAGTCCGGTGTGACATTGTTAAAAGCCCCTTCTATATCCAAAAAGGCTGTCATGGTGTATTCTCCTACCGTGAGCGATTTCTCGATGGTACTCACAAGCTCGTGAAGAGCTGTTTCGGTTGACCTTCCCTTGCTGTAAGCGTGTTGTCGCGCTGACAGCAGTTTAGGATCAATAACTCTTCGTAAGTAAGAATCAATCATACGCTGCATTGTCTTCAATAAGAACGATGATAGACTTATTGGTCTGAAGTCTTTTGGGGCAGTGTGTGAACTTCTTCCAGATTTTGGAATGAACACCACTTCGTCTCCCTCCACTTCAGGGGTATGAACACCACTTTCGTCTCCCTCCACTTCAGGGTTATATAAGCTAAGTTGATACAGCGAGTGAAAAGCCTACATAGCCAAGGGGAAATGTAGTCCGACACGTGCTGCAATTCAGCTGGAATGATACCGTCAGGTCCTGCAGATTTCTAAGGTTTGAAGCTTCTAATCGCCCAGTTCAGTGTTGGTATGTTGACTATCTCCGAAGCAATATCCGTCGCACTAGCGTCTGAGTATTCTGACGCCTGAAGCGTCGTAGGGGAGTTGCCCGGAAAATGGGTATCCAGTAGCAGGCTAAGTGATTCCCCACTAGAGGTAGTCCACACCCCCAATGGATCTTTCAGATAACCTAATGTGTGAGGGGTAGAAGCCAGAACCTTTCGCAACGTGGATGCTTCGGAAACGTCCTCTATATTATCACAGAATTTTTTCCAAGAATCACATTTTGCCGTTCTATCTTCTTCTTGTAGGTCCTAAGCTGCAGCTTGTAGGCCAACCAATCCTGGTGCGCTCTTGAAGACTTTGCCTTGTTAAAGAGTTTCCTGTAGGAGTCTCTGCCCTGTTGCAGCTCGCTAGACCACCAAGTGACTTAGAATCTGACAAATTTTCCATTCAAAAATGTGGCTCAGACACCGACGTATTTTCTGGAGAATAAGTTTCTATAAAACAGCATGTATTTAAGAAATGTAGCTTAGACTTTGACAGCAATTCTATATAGAAATGGCTCAGACTCTGAAAACTTTTCTGCAGATAAAGTTGCTTAGACTCTGACAACTTTTCTATAGAAAAAGTAGCTTAGTTTCCAAGAACTTTTCCATAGAAACTTTTCTATAGAAAAAGTATATCAAACTGTGACTACTTTTCTATAGAAAAAGTGGCTTAAATTTCAGGAGCTTTTTTTTTGTAAAAAAAATGAAAAAGTGGCTTAAATTTCAGGAGCTTTTTTTGTAAAAAAATGGACTCAGCCTCCGAAAATTTTTTAATAGCCACAGAAAAGGTGTTTCAGACTCTGAAAATATTTCTATAGAAAAAGTGGCTTAGAATCTGACAAATTTTCATTACAAAAATGTAAAATTTTCTAGAGAATAACTTTTATATAGAAAATGTAGCTAAGACTTGCAAAAGTCATTCAAACTCTGACGACCTTTCTATAGGCAGAGAGGCTTAGACTCTAACAATTTTTCTATAGAAAAAGTATGTTACTCAAACTAAAGAAAAACTGGCTCAGACTCCAACAAATTTTCCATAGAAAAAAGTGGCTCAAGCTCTGAAACCTTTCTATAGAAAAAGTGGCAGAAAATAAGAACAACTTCTCTTTAGAAAAATTGGGTCAGACTCAGACAACAAATATTATTTTTAAAATAAAAAGGTTAATAAAAATCAATAAACTTTTTATACAACAACAAATTTGTCTAAATCTAACATCGTTTCTACAAAAAAAAAAAGTTGCTAAGAATCTGAAACCTATCAAACAAAAAAATGTTTCTCAAATTCTGATCATTATTTTATACAGAAATTCTGTGGACTATGACTACCCTTACTGTTATTATGTACAAAAGGTAAAATAGCTGAAAACAGCACGTCGTCTTTGTCATGATTTCAATATTATACAAATATTATTTTAATGCAATGGCAAATTATACTCTACAACACTATGTTTGTTAGTTATGCTCATACGTAACAGCACTACAATTAAGGCACACATGCCACCACTACCACGACGAACGAGTGTTGCATTTATGTTGAATGTGGGTGCTTCATCTATGAGTGTTTCTAAGACTCATAGTTTTACTTTAGCTTTACATTTAGAATAAGTGTAATAAAATGCCTTGCAAAATTTGGTTAATTGAATGGAATTATACGAAGTAGAAGAAATAGCTGGCACATGATGGCGTTGTATGTTGCACGTTGCTATGTGTCTTTAAGTTTATGTTTTATGTTTAACCATTAATCTCGGCTATTAAAAAAAATATATGCAACAATTGTGTTGTACTCCATGCTACAAATAATGGTTTTTTGAAAGAAAAAAATGGATTTTGGAGCACTATTTTAGTCACCAGCCTTAAGTGTGTTTCTATAATCAATGGAGTCATTGACCGACAAAACTTGATTTAATTTATTAATACTTACTATGTATTAATGTCTTACTGAATACGTTAAGCTATTGTTGTTTTACCATTTTTGGTATTTTATAGATGTTTTATATAAATAAAAATAAATAAAAACTAATAAATATTTCATCTTGGTATTTTTTTGTTGTCTTTCGAGTGGTCTAAAATTCTAATTTATTATATATGGAAGAATGATCTCAATGCTTCAAATTGATAAATTAACGAAAACAGTTTTTGTTCAAACAAAATTTATGGTAAACAAATAAAATAATTAAGAAAAAAAAATTTATTGCCAGAAACGCTATAAACAATATAAACAAGTAAGAAAAGTATATTCGGTCTAGATCGACTATGCGATACTTGGATATAGAAAATAACCATAAACCATATTTTAGTGCTTTTGTTATTAATTTCTGGCACACAGATATGAAAGTTCATATCGGATGCTATATTTATATGTGGACCGATGGACCGATTCTGACCATATTTGGTAAAGTCGCTAATTTTTTGCAAAAATATATACAAACCAATAATGATAAAAATCTATGCAATATTTTTGTTTTCTGATATATTTAAGTGAAGATCGGGAAACAGCTTTATATGTTACACGGTTTTTTTTTTTTTTTTGACCACCGATTACTGGGTATAATAAATACCGAGATCTATATAATAGTTTGAATCTTATGGAAATTTAATTCGATTTCATAGAGATCATTTGTATGGAGGTTAGGTCTGAACATACACCGATTTTCACTAATTTCAATAGCGTTCGTCAATGTTCGATAGAAGCTTATCTACAAAATATATTCATATTTGCGACCTGTAGTTTTATTACAAGCTTTACATAGACACAGACGGACGGACGGACGGACGTACATAGCTAAATCGACTAAGAAAAAGATTCAGAGTCGATCGTTACAATAAAAGGTAGATCTAGGTCAAATAATTTTGGTTGATACTAGATGGAGTAAAAACTCCGTGGCGTGACAAGTGTCAATATTTTTCTGTTTATTCAGTAGGACCAACTGTTAGAAAAATTGTGTCAAAACTTCATGATATTTCATTAATTAGAAAAAAGTTACCGTTATAAAAATGAAGCTGCTTTTAAAGTTTGAAAAAAAAAATGGATTGGAAAGAGTTTCGTGTTTTAATAAAACATTGTTTTTTGATGGGAAAAAATACTGTCCAAGCCAAATGATGGATTGATAAACATTAAGGTGAAGTCCGAAAATGTAGTCCGAATTTAAACATGGTCGTTCGAGCACAAATGATGCAGATCATTCTGGTTGTCCAAATGAGGAAGTTATGGAAGAAGTGCATCAGGTTGTATTCAATGATCGAAAGATTAAACTGAGTGAGTTTGCTGGCATCATAAAGATTTCAACAGAGCGAGTTCGGCATACATATATTACATTATCATTTAAATATGATCATAGTATGCTTTAGAATTATCTATCTGGGGGGTTTCATGTCAAGTGCACCAACTTTTGAAACCGATGTCTTCCGATTTGCACCAAGGTTAGTCCTATTGGATAGTAGTTTAGACACAATTTTTCAATAAGATCGGTCCAGATCTCTCTGAGTTAGAGGGGATCAAAATTTGACATTTTGGCAAAACAGGTGTTTTTCTCATCCATGTAACTTATTACCTATTGTTCTTAGAAAATTTTCTCCCAAATAGTTTAGATAGCTATTTCTTCAATATTTCGGAAAAAAATACTTTAAAAAAAAAAAAATTTAGACTTTTTTTTGCTAAATTAAAGCATTTTTTGCCTTTTTTTCAAAAAGGGCATTTTTTTTTCATAAGAAAGCTTATGATTTTTCCTTTAAGAGCTTTTTGGTCGCTTAGTGGGATGGGAGTGGGATATCTATCAAAATAAATGTTTTGTAACTCAAGACAACGGTTTTTAAATTTTTCACAAATGCACAATTTTGAATTTTTTCCTATTTGTGTGTAAAACCTTACAAATAAAAGTTATACTGAGAAACTAGACAAATTAACCTTTCCGAGGGTATGGAACATACCTAACTAAAATTTCATAACCTCGATACTGTAATACCCAGAATATGTTAACGTCAGGAAAAAATCGCTTTTTTTCTATAGAAATGTTGAAAAATTATTATTTTTTATTTATTTTTAATAATAATTAAATTAATGTATAATAATAATAATAATAATAATAATATTAAAAATAAAAAGATAAATAATTTATTAAAATTTAATCTTAATTGGATTAGATCCATTTATATCATAACTATTTTTATACCCTATACCACTATACCACTATGTCCGTCCGTCCGTCCGTCCGTCCGTCCGTCTGTGTGTCCATGTAAAGTTTGTAATCAAACTGCAGGTCGCAAATATGAATTTATTTTGACGAAATTTGGTATTTGATCTTTTGTCGGCCATGGGATGAACGCTATTGAGAATCGGTCCATGTTTAGACGTAGCCCCAATACAAATGACCCTATGAAATCAACATATATTGCCATAAGATCCAAATTATCATACCAATCTTAGTCAAATTGGGTTTGTATGTATATATTACATCCATTAATCAGTAGTCCAAAAATGATCCCTATTGGACAACTCTTAGTCATAGGCCCCATATAGAGCTGCTTCCCGATCTTCACTTAAATCTATCAAAAAACAAAAAATATTGCACTGATTCTTCTCAAATTTTGTTTGTATATATTTTTGCAAAATACAAGAGACTTTACCAAACATGATCAGGGTCGATCCATTTTTGGGCCTAGTCCCCATATAGATATAGGATCCGATATGAACTTTTTCATATCTGCAGCCGAAAAAATTAATAAAAATCCCACTCAAATTTGGTTTATGCTTATTTTCTATATCCAGTTAGTTGGGCCTGCGAGATAGGGTCTCTAAACGCATGGTATAGGGTATCATATAGTCGGTCTAGACCGACTATAATTTTCTTACTTGTTATACTTAATTTATTGTAGCTGATGAAGTATTTAAGTCTTGTAAATTTTTAAATACCCAGTCCTTCATCCAGCTTTTTGTCGCCTTTATTTCCTGCGTTTTTTCAATCCTTTCTTGGCGTTACTAGGTTCAGCTGTTGATTTCGCTGCTGGTCTTTGGAAAGAAATCGCATTGAATAGAGGCAGAAAACTTTTACAACTTGAGTCTTCTATCGATAAGCGGTATAAAAGAATGGTATTGAGCGGTGCCATCGATTGTTATCGCAGCATCGAATCTGCTCTTCAGTGTTTTCAATGTTTCCTGATGATCCTCTTTGCTACTAAAAACTATTTTAGTTTCTCTACAATAACTCTTTGCCCAATGGAATAAAGCAGTCGCATCTAAGATGAGAGCACTGGAGGCTATACTTCGCTGCATTTCTTTTAAGGTTTGCTCCAATACCATCACATGCTCCTTTACCATGAGCAGTAGGATGAAGATGCCACTCAGCTGGCATTCCAAAATCTTTTTCATGGGCCATAAGATTTGCCAAGCTACTTTTGTTTTTAAAATGTTGACGAAACGTAGTATACCTTCTTTACTGTAAATTTAGATTTTAGAAATTTTGGTATTCTCTTCTGGTACTCATAAACTGCAACGGTATCATGTTTTAAATCGTCGGATATTATTGCCATACTTTTGTGTTCCAGTTTTTCATCTTTCATGTAGTAAATAACTGCTGTGAATATAGTTGCTTGGTCGTTATTGAAGTGGAATGCTTGTATGGCATCCTGAAGAACATATTTATAGTTTTCTGCGAAATCATATGAAATAACGAATTCACCAGACTTCAAATGTATCTTCAAATCCTTGAAGAATGACCATTGCTCTTTGACTAAAAAGTCATGGTTTCTCAAGTTTAGCAATCCTGTACACATTTCTTCCACAAAATCATCCACATTTAAAATGATTGTTTTCAATGTGCATCTGTCAGTCTGAATCCAAGAATCAAATTTGACCTCCTCTATATATTCTCGATCTAAAGAGTTGATTAAATTTTCTTTGATGAATGTGGTTTTCGGGCAATTGGTACATTCATCTAAGTGGCAAGAAGTTGTTGCATTAGGACACATAGTCAATTTAAGGCAATCGCGATAATCGTGTAAATCTTCTGCCGAATCATCTGTTAAATACTTTAAGTTGATTTCCTTCAACATCAGTTTAACATTTTCATGGTAAATGCAAACGCATATTGTGTGAGTTCTGCTGCTTCCTACCAAAACGCAATGTTTTGGCCTTATTTGGCTAAATTTTGTGAAGCCAATTTTGACATCCTCGTGTTCAGATTGAAATGTTGCAAATAACTCTTTCAGGTTACAGAGAATCATTCTCTTCTGTTATGTTATGTAGGTATGTTACATACCTTTGGAAAGGTTAATTTGTCTAGTTTCTCAGTATAAGTTTTATTTGTAAGGTTTTACACACAAATAGGAAAAAATTCAAAATAGTGCATTTGTGAAAAATTGAAAAACTGTTGTCTTGAGTTACAAAACATTTATTTTGATAGATATTCCACTCCCATCCCACTAAGCGACCAAAACGCTTTTAAAGGAAAAATCCTAAGCTTTCTTATGAAAAAAAAAAAAAAAAAAAATGCCCTTTTTGAAAAAAAGGCACAAAATGCAAAAAAAAAAAAAAAAAGTCTAAATTTTTTTTTTTTTTAAGTATTTTTTTCCGAAATATTGAAGAAATAGCTATCTAAACTATTTGGGAGAAAATTTTCTAAGAACAATAGGTAATAAGTTACATGGATGAGAAAAACACCTGTTTGGCCAAAATGTCAAATTTTGATCCCCTCTAACTCAGAGAGATCTGGACCGATCTTATTGAAAAATTGTGTCTAAACTACTATCCAATAGGACTAACCTTGGTGCAAATCGGAAGACATCGGTTTCAAAAGTTGGTGCACTTGACATGAAACCCCCCATATATATAAAATTCATTTTCTGTTTATTTGTTTGTCAACGGATTTCTCTGAAATTTGGTACGCACGATCTCTGTACTCCAGGGAAGATCGGCATATGATTCTTACCGGCGACGCACTGTGGCTCAAATTTTGATTTCATTGGCCAAAAGTCAAATTTTTTTTTGTCATCGATTTTTAAAATTTTTACTCCTTTTAAGGTAGCCAAAAAATTAGGTTAAACTATTGATAATTGTGGGCGTGGCATGCTGTCAAACTCAACTGTTTTTTTAATTCAGCAAAAGGTGTTTTTTTTTTGTTTTTTATCAAAAATAAATGGTTACTACTCGCAAGCTATCATCGATATTGGCCTGCGGTCTTTTTTATAATGTTAGTAGGATTATAGTCTTTAGTTTTTGTAAGTAGTCACAGTTCTAACGTTTGATATTAGGGGCGTTATGAAATATTTATGAAACCACTATATTTTTCTCAAATTTAAACTTTAGTGGAATAGAACTTCTAAAGGAAGTAAGGGAACAAGAAACGTATACCACCCGGAGAAAGGCGAATGTATTCTGTTTAACCCTATATATACTTTTGCACCCCCCACGAGCCCCCGGTAGAACACTTTTTTCATTTTAATGAAATTACTCTAAAAAAATTACTCTAAAAAAAATTTTGTTTTTTTACTTTAGACTACGTAAAAGTAAAATAATTAAATAAAATACCTGCGAAAGGGTTTATTGGCTTTGTTTTGATCAGCAAAAAAATAAGTCATAAAATGATCACAATAGGTTCTACAGTAAACAAATGATCTCTTTCTTAATTTACCTGTTGTCAAATTTAAGGGTCAACCAAAGTCATAAACAATTTTATAAGTTTGTCAATAATCGCGGCACTAAACCACTAAAGATAAAAAACCACCCCATATTGGCGAGAAACTAATTAGTTTTACCTGATATTGAAGTCTGGATAACAAGTGCAGTTTTGTTCAATTTAAGTACTACCTGCTATGAAATTAAAGATCAATGTGTGAATAACATGTACCTAAAAATGTATAAAATGACGGATTCTATAAGGGATTACTCAATAATAAGTTAATACTTCAAGTGTACGGACGTATATTCGCAAGTGATAAAAAGTGATAAAAAAGTGATAACAGACGCAAATAAAAATATTGAGAAAAATATGGAGAACTTTAGTTATAAAGAACTGGCCGAAGAGTATTTTCGAAACAAAAACCAGGAAGATGTTCTTAGTTACGTTAAAATAAAATTAAACTTAAATTCGTCTAGTACCGAAATACAAGAGCAATTATCTAATTTCGTCAAAGTACTAAAAAAACGATTGAAAGAAGTTAACTACTGTAAACAAAAGTTTTATAATAAAAGTGCAAACTGGTTAGAAGGCCAACTTAATGTTGGTGGAGAAACAGCAAAGCTAGATACGGCTGGAAGACCACGCAAATCATTGGACAACTGCAGCGATAGATCTAAGAGGCGGAAACTTAAAAATTTTAACGAGGAAATTGGTTCTACAAATATAAAAGAATCTTTTCTACATCAATTACGAGCACAAAACCAATTAACAAAAGTGGATATCATTGAAAAAACTTGTAATGCTAGTCCAGTGAGAACAAAGCGAATTCTTAAAAGTATACCAACTCCGAGCGATGCAAAACAGTTCACAAATGAGGAGGCATTAGCATTATTTCTGGATTTGAAATTAACAAAACACCAATATATTCAGCTCAGATTGCGTGCGATTGAAAAAGGCTCAAATATGTATCCAGCATATCATCACATAACAGCTGCTAAAATAGACTGTTTGCCATCAAAGGACACTATTACAATCACACCAATTTCGGCAGAAGTACAACTACAATCTTTACTTGATCACACAGCCAAACGCTTGCTACAATCAATAACAGGAACTGAGTTAAAGAAATATGGAAACACAAAGTTAATTCTATTTTGTAAATGGGGAGTGATGGTTCTTCGGGACAAAAACAATACAAACAAGTTGTATGTGAAAATATTTCGGACTCAGATATGTTCATGGTATCATTTGTACCATTGCGATTGAAAAAGATTTTGGAAGATTCGGAGCCTTCGAGTAGTACAACGCAAACAATGGATATTTGGAAAAATGAGACACCATCTTCTACGAAATACCGCAGGCCAATCAAATTTGAATTCAAAAAAGAAAGTCATGATGCCATTAACAAAGAAGTTAGTGATATCAAGGCCCAAATAGCAACACTACAGCCATTACAATTACAGTTAGATGGGCAGCAAATTGAAGTAAGCTACCAATTAGTGCTGACAATGATAGATGGAAAAGTAGGTCAGGCTTTGACTAACACGAAGGCTGCATCCAGCTGCATTATATGCCAAGCAACATCAAGCCAATTAAACCAAGTCCCGACAAAATCATTCGATAATACCGATGCCTTCGAATTTGGATTATCACCACTACATGCAAGAATACGACTTATGGAACACATACTAAAAATCAGTTATGATTTGGATTTCGGGCCTTCAGGATCAATAAGAAACAACGAAACCAACAAAGAGTTAAGAAGTTCAAAAAAGAAACATGTTCAAGATGAATATCGCAAATTTGGATTGATTATAGATCAGCCAAAACAAGGGTCAGGCAATACAAATGATGGCAATACAAATGATGGCAATACCGCAAGAAGATTCTTTTCAGATCCAGAAACAGCATCTGAAATAACAGGAGTGGATTTAAACCTTATTTTCAGATTTAAAATAATCCTAGAAGTACTTGCGTGCAATGAAGAAATTGACTCTAGAAAATTTGGAGATTATGCTAAGGAAACTGCAAAAATATATACAACCAACTACCCATGGAGAAATATGTCTGCAACAGTCCACAAAATCCTTTATCATGGAGAAGATGTCATTAAATATCATTTGGTGCCACTTGGAGATCTATCAGAGGAGGCTCAGGAAAAAAGGAACAAGGATTACAGATTTTATAGACAGCACAATACTAGAAAAATGTCACGAAATTCCACAAATGAAGATCTATTTAATATATTATTGGCAACGTCAGATCCGTTCATCTCCAGTATTCGAAATCAATGGAAAGTGGAACATCGGGATTTAGATGAAGAAGCCAAAAAACTACTAAAGAACAGAAATAGCACAGAACAAAATATGGAATATTTGCAATCAATATTTGAGTCTAATAAATAATAATTATAATTGCCTTTCATTGTTATTTAAGTACGAAAAACATAGTATTAGTAAAAAATAATAATAAACAGAACCTACCATTGTTACAAATGCTATTTAAATCTATTGCAGTTTTTATTCTTAAAAGGTTTCCCACATATGAATGCAATGTTTTAATAGATAAGAAAGATTCAAAAAATAAGAACCCATATTTTCATATCAAAATTAAAAAAAAAATTAGAATCATTGCGCTAATGTTTAGCAGATTTATTTAGCTAGTGTAACAAATTAGGCAGCAAACACTAATAAATTTTTCTGTAGTAATAATAATATTCCTTGAGTGTAAGCAAATTGCAAATTTGATAGCAAACATTTTTAATTTTTTAGTAATACTAGTTAAATTTCTAGTGAATTTTACTATTTTGTTGCGTGTAAAAATTTTTTTGAGTGTAAAAATTTTTTTGAGTGTAAGCATTAAAAAAATTTCATTATTACAAAAAATGTTTATAATAATTATTTAACTCCAAATATGACACTTTCTAATAAATAAAAATAAATAAAAAAAACATATATCACGCTAAAAGTTAAAAAAAATCAAAAGTTAAACTTTGACCTAGAATTCCTTAAAAAGTACTCAATCAATTTAAATGAAATTCACACTGAGTCAAGATCAACTATCTATCTATCTATTAAAAAAAAACAGTACTAAAATATTTTGATCGGTTCAAAAGTTACAGAATTTTGGCCAATGAAAAATGATTTTCAGCCACTGTGCGACGCCTACTTTTACGCCCACTTTTTTATACAATTCATTTTCTGTTTTCTGGTATATTTGTTTGCTATACAAATTTTTATTTTTCAAGGGATTACTCTGAAATTTGGTACACACGATCTATGTACTCCAGGAAATGTCGCCATATGCTTCTTACTGGCCACGCCTACTTTTAAGCGTGACTGCAAAACTTTTATTTTTCAACGGCTTTCCCTGAAATTTGGAACACGTAATCTCTGTTGTACCCCAGCGAAGGTCGCATTTTATAAAATTCATCTTTTTTTTTTTTTTTTTTTGGAATGACTTCATACATTTTTGTGCAAAAACTATAAGGCCTGGTCCTAGATCATTAAAATTTGGCTTCAGACATTATATTGATTAAATGAAGAAAAAAATTTAATTTTACCAAAATCGGCCACGCCCACCGCCCGTACAGTCCAAATTGATTTTTACGCATTGTAGGGTTAATATTACTAAAACATAGCATTCTAATACATAGTAAATATAAACAGTTAGTAAGTTATTATAAGTAGCATGTAAACTCGTTAATATAAGTTATAATAAATTATTGCTCTTGACTGTAATGACACACACATACCGACATACACACAAATGCATGCCGGTAGGTGTGAAGCAAAATTATTAAAATATAAAAGAATTTGATGTACTTAACAGAAAATAGAAAAGAGAATAAAGTCAGTCATCGTTTGACTTTTAAGCGAAGCACACTAAAATTTCAGAAGTGGGATACGTACTACATATAAAAAAAAAAAGAAAAAATAAAAATTTTTTCTCTTTGCGACGTATTAACAAATTACCGCATGGTGCAATACGAATGTCGACTATCGAATTTAATAATACATCAGTAAAATTTTTAAGATCGTGGTGCCAAAGAAACGGTGTTGAATCGAGTGGTACAAAGCGTATAATAATAAAACGCATTTTAGAAGATCAATTTAAAAAAACAAAATTTTTAATCGATTTAAAATCCTATTCGAGTGAAGGGATGTTGGCAGAGAACGAATCCAGCGATAATTTGCAGTCGCAGGCAGAGGGCAAATCAGAGGAAACCGACAGCAAAAGTAAGGAGAAAACTGAAATGTTAAAAGACAAAGTTAGGTTGGAAGAAAACGACAAAAAGAATAATTATAAAAAGGTTGAAATAAGCAATAGAGCGAAAAGTAGAGAACAATGTAAAGATTCCGATGAAGACGAAATGGTTGGCAATGCAATAAATGGAAAAAATGGCAACGACAACAGAAACCAAAATGAGCTTGAAATGATGACCAAACAACAAAACGAGATGCAGCTTCAGTTAGAGATTTTACGAAAACAACAACAAATTAAAAAACTGGAAAATGAAATGAAAATTCTAAAAATGAGAACAAGCAAAACTAAAGATAACGGGGCATCAAATTTCGACATACCATTTGAAACATTAAAAGAACTTATACCAGATTTTGATGGTGTCGAACAAGTAGATGTGTGGTTAGCACAGTTAAAAAATGTGAGAGACTGCTATACGTTGGATGATAACATCATGCGTGCATTAATATGTAGCAAAATGAAGGGCAAAGCAAAAGAGTGGTTACATCTAAATTCATCGTATTTGATTGAACCCGTAGATGACCTCATTTTGAACATCACCCGAATGTTTACGAATAAAGTATCAAAGTTAGCTATCCGACAGAAAATACAAGGTCGGAAGTGGCAAGCCGGAGAAAAGTTTGCCTTGTATTATAACGATAAACTTAGCTTAGCCAACAGTATTAATTTGGATGAGGACGAGTTTATTGAATATTTAATCGATGGCATTCCAGAGGTAAACTTGAGAAACACAGCCAGACTGCGCTGCTTCGTGTCAAAAACAGAGCTGTTGCAAGCTTTTTGCAATGTCGAGTTATCTGTACAGACATCAATTAAACGTAACAGGCAGTTAAATCCTACATCAAAAATGGATATAAAATGTTTCAACTGTAACAGCAAGGGTCACATTGCCTCCGAGTGTCGCAAACCGAAAAGAGAGAATGGAGCTTGTTTTGCGTGCGGCGAATTGGGGCATTTGGCGAAAGATTGCAGCTCATATAAAAAAACCAAGGAAGAAGACAACAATGAATATGTAAGATATTTAAGAATAATGTTAAGAGCGGAAAGTAACGAAATTTTTTCTTTTTTTGTAGAATGTCAAATAGATTCGGGTAGTCCCATCAGTATTATCAAGAAATCGTACGTACCTAATGGAATAAATATTGAAGAGAATGAATTTGGAAGCTATGTTGGAATTAATCAAAGTAAATTAAAGATTTTCGGAAAAATAAAATGTTCAGTTTTTTTTGATAATAAAATTATTTCTCTTATACTGATGGTTGTGGCCAACGAATCTATGGGATATTCGGTAGTATTAGGGAGAGATTTTTTAAGACAATGTAATGCAAAATTAGTTATATATGATAATAATGAAAACGAATCGGAAAAAAATTATATTGATAATGGGATGCTATGTCAAAGTAATGTAAAAAGTGTAAAGTCATGCAAATTGGAAACGAAAGATGACGGAAGGGAAAACAAAGTAAATAAATTAAATGTAGATGAATATGGGGATGAAAGAAATTTTGAAAAACAAATGTTAGCAATTGAATATGATTTAGAAGTTCAAAATTATGAAGTGGGCGAAGATTTAGATATTGATAATAAGGCAAGATTTGCAGAATTATTTGAAAAAACCTATATTCGTCCTGTACGGCCTAAAGAACCAAACATAAGATGTGAAATGAGTCTGAATATAGAAGATAATAAGCCATTTAATTATACACCACGAAGACTTTCTTATATAGAGAAACAAAAAGTACAGGAAATTTTAGATGAATACTTAGAAAATGAAATCATACGCCCAAGCGAATCAGAATTTGCCTCGCCAATCGTATTAGTAGCAAAAAGAACGGGAGGAATACGAATGTGCGTGGATTTTCGAAGATTAAATAAAGTCACGACTAAGTATAAGTATCCAATGCCATTAATAGATGATCTACTGGATAGGTTGGTAAATAAATGTTTGTTTTCAAGATTAGATCTTAAGAATGGATATTACCACGTCTATATGAATGAAGATTCAATAAAATATACTTCTTTCACTACACCTCTAGGACAATATGAATTTCTGAGGATGCCATTTGGTTTGACAAATGCACCATTCGTATTTCAGAGATTTATAAATAAGGTGTTTGAAGATATGGTTAGAGAAGGTAAAGTCATAATCTATCTCGATGATATTATGGTAGCAACGACAAGTATCGATGAACATATGGAAATATTGCAAGAAGTTTTTAAACGGCTAGTAGACAACAAGCTAGAGTTGAGGATAGATAAATGCAGTTTTTTTCAAAAGTCAATCAGATATTTGGGATATATGATATCAGGTGAGGGAATAAGGGCAAATAAAGATGGGTTGGCGGCAATTCGAAATTTTCCAATACCCCGAAGGGTGCAAGATGTCCAAAGTTTCCTAGGAATGTGTTCATACTTTAGACGATTTATAAACAGTTTTTCCCTTATTGCTAAACCACTCCATGAAGTAACAAAAAAAAGATAAAAAGTTTAATTTTGGTGAAGATGAGATGAAAGCGTTTAATATGTTGAAAGATAAGATGGTAGATGCGCCAGTTTTGGCAATATATGACCCGAAAGACGAAACAGAATTACATTGTGATGCAAGTTCTATAGGTTTTGGAGCCATATTGTTACAAAGAAAAAAGGACCAAAAATTACATCCAATTTATTATTTTTCAAGGAGAACAACAAACACAGAAGCAAAATATCACAGCTTTGAATTAGAGACGTTAGCGATTATATATGCTTTACAAAGGTTTAGAGTATATTTACAAGGCATTCCTTTTAAGATCGTTACAGATTGTAATTCTCTTACACTTACCCTGAACAAAAAGGATTTGAACCCAAGAATTGCCAGGTGGGCCTTGGAACTTCAAAATTATGAATTTAAACTGGAACATAGGTCAGGGTCACGAATGAAACATGTAGATGCCTTGAGTAGATGTAGTACAATTTTGATTATATCTGACAATACATTTGAGGATAATTTGGTAATATGTCAGAACAAAGATGAGAAAATAAAGGAGATAAAGGAAATGCTATCCAAAAGCGAACACTCTTTATATGAAATGAGAAATGGGGTAATTTATAGGAAAATTAAAGATGATTTACTGTTTTATGTGCCACAGGCAATGGAAAAACATGTACTTTTTAAATACCACAATGAAATGGGTCATATGGGCACAGACAAAGTTACGGATGTTATATGTAAAAGTTATTGGTTTCCAAGCATTAGAAGAAAAGTAAAAGACCACATAGGAAATTGCCTAAAATGTATAGCGTTCTCAAGTAAAAACGGCAGACAAGAAGGATTTGTACATAGCATTCCGAAAGGAAACATGCCATTTCAAGTAGTTCACATAGATCACTATGGCCCAATTAATAGTAAAGATACAGTGACTAAACACATTCTAGTTATAGTAGACGCGTTCACGAAGTTTTTAAGACTATATCCGACAAAAACAACTAAGTCAAAAGAGGCAGTAGATGCACTACGAGATTATTTTAGAGCGTATAGCAGACCAGCCTATATAGTGTCTGATAGAGGAACATGTTTCACATCTGAAGAATTTCAAGAATTCTTACGGGAGAACATAAAACATGTAAAAATTGCAACCGGGTCCCCACAGGCAAACGGACAAGTAGAACGAATCAACAGAGATTTAGGGCCGATGATAAGTAAAATAGTAAGTACGGGTACAAATATCTCTTGGCATAAAGTTTTAGCGGAAGTAGAGTATGCAATGAACAATACAATTCACAGAGGCATAGGGGAATATCCAAGCAAGATGTTATTCGGGATGGAGCAAAAGGGTAAAACGGTAGATTATATAAAGGAAAATGTGATGGAAAATGATAGTAGATGTAGAGATAGAAATGTTGAAGAAATAAGAAGTAAAGCAGAAGATGTACAGAAACAAGTTCAAAAATGTAATAAAACATATGTAGATGCAAAAAGAAAAACCCCAAATATATATATTGAAGGGGATTATGTCATGATAAAGAATTTCGATTCCACAGTAGGAATATCTAGTAAATTGATACCGAAATTCAAAGGTCCATATAAAATAACAAAAGTGTTAGGAAATGACAGATATTTTATAAAAGATATAGAAGGTTTTCAGAAAACACAAAAACCATACGAAGGGATTTGGGCAGTTCATAACATGAAACCATGGTTTAAGGGAAAAGAGGAAGATCTGAATAGTATGGAAAGTCATAGTAATCGCAAAGGTCGTGTCAATGAAGCGAAAGATGAAAACTCAACGAATATAGAAAATACGACATATGCTGAAATATTACCAACTGATAGAATAACAAGAAGTATGTCAGCTAGGATCGGGGGATCCTAAATGTCAGGAAGGCCGAGCTGTAGGGTTAATATTACTAAAACATAGCATTCTAATACATAGTAAATATAAACAGTTAGTAAGTTATTATAAGTAGCATGTAAACTCGTTAATATAAGTTATAATAAATTATTGCTCTTGACTGTAATGACACACACATACCGACATACACACAAATGCATGCCGGTAGGTGTGAAGCAAAATTATTAAAATATAAAAGAATTTGATGTACTTAACAGAAATAGAAAAGAGAATAAAGTCAGTCATCGTTTGACTTTTAAGCGAAGCACACTAAAGCATAAAATTTTTCCTATAAAAGCTAGTCTTCAAATTTAGTACATACACTTTCTAGAATAAACAAAAGATACATGCCAAGTATCATTAAAATCGGCCACACCCACCGCCCGTACAATCCAAATTAATTTTTTCGCATAAAATTTTTCCTAACCAAGCGAAAGTTTTCAAATTTGGCACTACACTTTCTAGAATAAACAAAAGATGCAAATCCAAAGTTCTAAATATTCACTGTATATAAGTATAAAAATATTCGTATATAAGTATAAACAAACTGAATCCAAAATAATTAAACATTTTATTCATCAACTATCATTCCTTTAACTACTTCATCTAGCTCTAAAAACTGTTCTTGAGGTTGACGTCTTATACTTCTTATATATGGAACAGATGATGCAAGCAAACGGTGGAAAACGTCAGTATTTGTTAAAATTCTATTGCACTATTCTATTCCGCCCAGCGTTTATAAAAGCGACTAGGAAAACGCTTCTGAATTGCTTTTCTCACTATTTCGATTTCATTAATCGTAATAAATCATACAACATTATTACCGCAATTAATAAGTATCTTATACAATTCACTTTATGTGACCTTCTCCGAGAAAATGGACCTAGTGTTTGAAAATTAAGTTTTGAGAAAAAAAAAAACGCATTTAAAATTAGGTACCAGAATCCACCGTTTTTGACACAACCCGTTTTTTGACACACTAGGTCCCTTTTCTCGGAGAAGGTCACATATGGTACAGAAAATGAACTCATTTTAATAATTATATTTGACAATTTTGTAAAACAAAAATAGTTATTTCGTTATGCACTTTTTTGGAATTGCTGTCAATTATTTAAAAATTTTTGTTATAATTGATAACTGCAATATCATTAAAAAATGTATGCCTAAATGTATGCTACAAATTTTGTTACAAAGCTAAGCTGCAAAATTCGTGACCCTTTTCAGAAAATTTATAAGTTTGTTAAGCAATCGGTGAAAGGCGGTCAGTTTGTTGCAGTAAGAAAGAAGACGGAAAAGTGCAAATGCTGAATTTTATAAAGCCATTTTAATTTGCTCATATCTACTAAACTTTAAACCAAAAGAAGATGGTGTACTTCAATAACAACGACACTAAAATGTTAGCAGGTGAAATATCTTAGATGCATAAGCTACTTAGTTGCATGAAAATTTTCATCAGTTTTCGTTTTACAATATTTAAGTGACTTCACTAGACAAAATTATTACTTTTTACTAAAAAAAATTATTGATTTTTCTTAATGAAACTCTCGTCAATAAAACTGCATTAGATTATTGAAAACTAATTGTGGAAAAATTGCTTTTTTGTCAACAAAATACCACTGTGCGGGTGTAGCTGCCAAACGCGCTGTGCGGCGCGCGGACGCTGAATGATCTGAAAAATATATTTTGGCGATTAAAAAAAGTTGACGCGCCTTGCTCGCGGAACACGGCTCAGTGAAAAGTCTTATGATAAATTTTATCTACGTATGTGCAATAACTACCTGCTGATCCAAATAGGCCACATACTATATACTATAAGCAGTTACTTAAAGCAACCTTGCGGCACAATTTTAAACGTCGCATTAATTTTCCATTTTTGACTCTCTTATGAATTAGACCTCTCTGCTCAATGATGATCACTTATTGAATGAAATAATTAAATTTTTAAAAGGTCTGATTCCTTTAATTTGCAAACGATTCCGTTTTATTTGATGTTTGTAAATAAACTTTAAAAAAAAAAACTTAAAGCGGTTCGCAGCTTATTTATGAAGCATTTTTGCTGTAGCACCTTATAAAAAACTTCTGAATTAAAAATTTAAAATTTATGAATTGAAAAAGAAAATGAATTTACTCCCCAAAAAACATAAACGTTGGGGAATTCCTTCATCATGAACAAATCCCAATCCCATACAGATTTTTGTGTAGAAAGTTAATTTTTTTTTGGGGAATTTGTTCATTGGGGACTAAGTACTCAGCGGCTGGTAAGCAAAGTGAACAATTTTTCAAGTCAAAGACCTTTGGATCCCGGGCAAGACTGGGTAAAAAGGGCTAGTTTAAAATAAATTCAACTGAATTTTTACGTCGATTTATAACAATGGATGAGACGTAGATTCATTATTATACACCGGAGTCCAATAGACAGTCTGCGGAGTGCTCACACACGTGCGAAATCCGACCAAAGCGGCCAAAGACTCAACAATCGGCTGAAAATGTAATGGCCAGAGTTTTTGAGGTTAGACGTGGTATTATTATTACTTAGAGAAAGGAAAAACAATAACTGCCAAGTACTATGTTGATTTATTGGACAGATTGGATGAAGAAATCAAGAAAAAACGAGCCCACTTAAATAGGAAAAAAAAATCTTGTATCATCATGACAATGCACCGGCGCATTTATCTGCTTGACTTCAAAAAATTTTAAGTTTTTACATTACAAATTGCTTCACAACCCCCCCCTCCACTGCTTTCCAGATTGGCTCCAGGGAAAGAGATTTTCCACAAATGAAGAAGTCATATCAGAAACAGAAGCTTATGTTGAATAGTTTAACAAATCATATTTTTCAAGGGTATCAAGATGTTAGAGAATTATTGGAATAAGTGCATTTCACTTAACGGAGATTACGTTGAAGAATAAAATCGATTTCAAATCCAAAAAAAACGGGTTTTCACTGTTAGGCCACGGAGTTTTCAATATTTTAAAAATGCATTTGATTTGCCAAAAACGTTTGATATTTTTTGAATTAAAAGTGGAAATGGAGTAGTAGTTAAACTAGTTAAACTAGTTAAACAAAAATTATGTTCTAGTCCGATACGAGTATTAAATTAGAATTATTTTTTCAATAAAACCATAGAGCATTACAGTGACTGGATGGACTGACCAAGTGTTTTTTTTTTCTCTTAATTTTCATGCTAAAAATTTTACACTCAATATTTATTATTGGTTATTTTTCAAAATTTCAAAAAAGTGCAACAAAAACAAGCCAATTTAATTTAAATAAATTTTAAAACCATCATAATTTTATTTTTTTTTTCTTGGCATTTTTAAATTTTTATCACATGAACACTATACGATTTACAATAAGTTCACCTTTATACAAAAAATAGGCAACAAAATATAAGAGTACTACAAAAGCTAATGAAAGTACAGGAGAAAAATACGAGTAAATTTTTAAAAAAAAATTTTCATTGAAATTATGATTTAATTTTTTACAAGTGTAATTTAATTTTTATCACAATAAAAAATATACATATGGTTCGAAAAATATTTTTTTTTTTTTTTTTTACAATAAAGAGTTTAAATTTTAAATTAGTTGTAAGAACTTCATTTAATATTAAGGTTTGATTTAAGGCTTCGTTTATAAAGAAAAGAAAAAAATAATGTTTCAACTATTTACTTGATTTTAGTTTTTTATATCAAAATGTTGCAACTTTCAATTCTATTGTTTTTCGTGGACTTGGTTCCAGAATGTTGTTAAATATACAAAAATGCATAACGCGTAATCTTTTTCGATAAACTCAAAATTAAAAGAAAAGTATACGCTAACGCAACAACGACTATGCCAATGGTTCCTCCCCCTCCTCAGTACGCAACCAACTGCAGTTGAGAATTTCTTTTAGATTCCAGCGAGCTTGTGGTTCTGGCTCCAGCAGCACCCCCACAGTAGCCTTTGCTTGAGCCGTAACTTTATCTTGTAGTTTACGCCGAAAAGCAAACTTCTTGCTGCGTTGATCATCCAATAGTTTACTTAAATTACTGTCATCGAACGGCATTTTAGCATTGAGCATAATGAATAGTATAACACCCAACGACCAGGCATCAGCTAATTTGGGATCATAGGGACGACCACTAACAACTTCAGGTGCTGCATAGGCAGCGGAACCACAATATGTTTCCGATTTCATTTCACGACCATTTTCGTCACGGCAATAACGAGCAAATCCGAAATCTGCTAATTTTATGTTGAGTCGTTTTGACAGTAAAATATTTTCACACTTTAGATCTCGATGGGCTATATCTAGGCTATGTAAGTACTTAAGGGCATTGGACATTTGCATAAACCAAGCTTTAGCTTGCAATTCTTCCACTGGTCCGGCCTTCTTGATATGACTCAGCAGATCACCATTTTCAGCAAAGCGCATAAATATGAAGATCTTAGGACCTCGCTGTAGAATACTATGAATTTGTATGACATTCGGATGATCGATTTTTGTTAAAATCTCCAATTCACGAGGAAAGAATTTATTGACAAAATCCGAAGGTGCTCTTGTCTTGTCGATAATTTTACATGCTAAGTGAACACCGTGGCCAGCATTGTCGGCATATCCAGCTGTTATCACAGTAGCATACGAACCCTCACCAATTTTATGGCCAATATTGTAGCCACGCTGAGCCAAGGCATCGATGTCCGAAGTGCGTGTAGTCAACTGGCGACTGTTGGAGGAGGTTGTCGAAGTAAATTTTGACATAATTGTTAGATTTCTATAAAGTTGAAATTTAGTTAAATTGCATCTGAAGATGATACTCTAGAATGAGATTTGAATTTGCACTCGAAAGTGTAGACCAAAATAAAAACGTTTTAAATAAAAAAAAAACTACGAAAAACAACGAAAAAATATTTGATGTAAACTTTTTAATGACTTCAAGAAATTTTTAAGACAAACGAAAAACAAAATAAAAAATTTCAAAATTCAAAAATTTTATTGCCTTTCCTTCAAAGAAAGAAATTTTGACAAATAACAAAAAACAAAAAAGACACAAGAATCAAAACAAACAAACACATGTGGGAAAATTAAAGTTAGCCTAGGCAGACCATGACATATCCTACAACATATTATTATCTGTAGATAGATTGATATGGGAGTGACAGTTAAATGGGAATTTCTTTAAAATCGACCAATTTAAATATTTTGTTTTCTTTTCTGTGCTAAACTGAATTGAAGTTTATCATTACCTGGAATTCAAAACAATGTACTAGCAAAAAAATAATTAAATATCGGTTGTTTGATTGATTATGATGTATTTCAACAAATACCATGTCCCTAAAAAATTTTAGACTCACACGATCAATAACAACGACTTTCTTCAAGAGAATCAAAAAGCTTTAACTAGAAGCTCATGTATAACCAAAAAATCATTTTTTTGGTGCGTGGTAGAGAAGGAGAAAGCATATACATATGTATTTCAAAAATTCATAACTACACTGTATTCTTCATCGGACCGGTTTCTGGCATTTCAGCCTTCATCAGCGATTTATTGAACATTGTGATAATTGTTATGTTATAATTGAATAGATTGTTTCTATATGAAATTTTTTCTACTTAGGGCAGCCGTGAGGTTTGAACCTGAACCTTCACATACACTCGTACTTGCACTTTTTGGTCAGCGCTTTAACACACTCACCTAAAGTCAGGCCTATGAGCAGTGTGGTTAGATTCAGTTTTCGTACCATACAGCTTTACTTCGTATTAATTTCAGAAGTCACAACTCTGTCCAAACAAACAATCGCTATTTTTGAATTTTTTTTTTTTTTTCATATTTTTGTATTTACACTTTTAATTTTTTTTTTTTTTCATTCATTTAAGTTGACGTTAACGTGTTTAGCATTTAGGACCAACTATTTATCAGATTCTAACAATGAGTAAGAATAAGTTAATGCCCTATTACATGATTTCAGTCATTAGAAAATTTGCCTTTCCGAAAAGAAAAAAAAATGACAGCTACACAGTGGTAAAGTGAAAGGACTTAGGCGACGACCAACATTATTTTACAATATAGTTTAACTTTAAATAATACATATTATTGCATGTTTTCAGCCAAAAAGTGAAAAAAAATCCCCGCCAAATAGTGAAATGAATGTGAAATAAAAAGCAGTTTAAAACAAACTAAAATTTATTTTTATGACAAATTTTAAGAGCAAAAGAATATTCTACGTAAAGATTAAGGGCCGTATGCAAAAAAAAAAAATTAAAGTGTACTTCAAGTAGACTTTATTTTTATTGTATGTTTTTCATACAAAATTTGTTGATAAAGTCTACTTGAAGTACACTTTAATTTTTTTTTGCATACGGCCCTAATTATTTAGGTGCAAATATTTTTATATATTTTTATATCATTAATTCTTGATCCATGTCTGAAATATCGGATCAGTCGGAAATAAATCATTGTTTCATTACAATTTGATCAGCTATCAGTAGTCGAATTTTGAGTCCTTATTTAGCCAAAGTGAAGAAGTTTTCTATACAATAACAAGTTAAATTCGGCTGTGTCGAATCTTTGATTCTCTCCACATCCGCATTAAACTCAATATTGCAACCAATGTTGGGTACGGCTACCACGTAAAATCGGTTACATTCATACATTACAGTTGATTGCTCTTCTTTTTGGTCAGGTTTTAATACAATTTCTTGTTATAAAAAACAATGACAGAGTCTTCTATAGAAATAATTAATTTCTATCTGTAAAATTGAATTATTTTTCTCTTACTAGAGTAGAAAACCCATAACTTCCCTAAGTTATTCATAGAACGCCAATGATATAGATTATTTACCCCAGCCGGCGCACAGTGGACCATATCTTGAGAAGGCGGCCAAAAATCATTTTTTTTTTGTTACCGATTTTAAAGTTGTTATTCATTTGAAAGTAAATACTAGTAAACCTCGGGAGCCAAAAAATTGCAACGCTATCACAACTATATCACAGCGAACAGGGTCTTCGAAAATGGGCTCTCTCAGTATTTTGCTAAAATTAAAGATTTCTTTGTAAATTTTTATTTTTGAATGACTGTAACTTTTTTGATTTAAAAGATTTTGAAGTGAAATAAATTTTTTATAATTTTGTGGATTCCATACTATTAATGTTAAAAATGTAAAATCACTGAGTCATTCCGAAATTTAAAAAAAAAAAAATTTTAAAAAAGGTCCAAATTTTCCGAAAATCTCCTACTTAATAGAGCACAACTCCTGCCAGTCAAAAGCAGTCAGAAAAAATCTTGCACTCTTCTATAGTCCGAACCCTCCCCTATACTCCTATACCCCATTATATACCCGCCAGTTTCCGCCCGTGTGCACCAGAACAATTTTTCTGACCCAAGGTTAGATATTTTCTGCAAAATTTATGAATACAAAAGTTGTCCACTATGTGGTTAGGATATATTAAGTTTGAGGTGATGTTTGTAACTGCCAAAAATATTGGACCTTTATCCATCTTTTATTATACGGATCGACTCAAAAACACTTTCTGAGTCGATTAAACGATGTCCGTCCGTCCGTCTGAGTGTTATGAATACAAAAGTTGGTCGTACCGGTGCACCGCGGTGTATTTTTTTGCGTGTCGGTAGAGTTGTCAGGAGTTGTTATATACTTATAAAAAAGGGTTGAGATATAATGCGCTTAATTGTTACAGGTACATTAACATAGGTATCTTTCAAAAACATTAATAGTCTGAATTAGAGTTATATAGTTTAAATACCTGACAAAATGGGAAACAATTTAAATAACGGGTAAATGGTTAAAAAAAACTAGCTCCTTAAGATATGAGCAGGTATGCTCACCTTTTAAAAGGGGTTAGGGTGTGGGTTTTTTATGCTTCTAAAAGTGGTAATAAAAGATAAAATTTTTTATTTTACATAATTGCAAGAAAGAGTATTTATAATAATGTTTCCACAATTATTATTCATTACAATTTGTGCAATGGCTAAGTACTGTTACAGAGATCTGGGAGATTTTTTTTTTTCAACGAAATGATGTAGACGATGTAATTTTGCACATAGTGAGCAACGACTTCTTTAAGAATTGTAACCTAGAAGACATTGAAATGAACAAAGGAAAAATTTCTAATTTTGCATCGAATTTGAAAAGACGGTACACTGAATGCTCTCATAGCAAGGCAAAGATGTACAAACGTTACCAAGACTGGTTAATAAAGGAACTTATTTTTGAGAGTGCATCTACAACTGCCAACGAAAGTGGAAAAAAGGGTCGACCAGCAAAACCAATTGACGGATGTAGTGAAAGATCTCGAAGGCGCAAGCTGGAGTAAAATTTTTTTAGCTCTCCTATTTTATCAAAAAATTAAAAGAATAAATATCAATAATGATGTATTTATAAAATTTAAAAAAAACAGGTGTCGATTATCAAAAATTACAAAAGCAGTCCAAAAAATTTGTATTAACATTTTATTGTTATGTCTGGGCTTTATAAATTTAAAAAACATTTTTATGAAAATTTGCATCATGTTTTCTAAAATAAAAAGTTAAAATCAATTGAAAATTTTCAGATTCACAAGTTATCCGTAAAATAATAGAATATATCACTAACATTTCTATAAGGGTGCATGAAAATAGTGTTGCCAATTTGAAAACGCAAATTATTTTGAAACGCGTTTATTTTGATGCACAAGTATAGCTAACAATTATATTATAGCAAAAGTCTATAATATAGAAAATTCTTTTTAAATTAAATATAATTGATGTAATAAATTTTGTGGATTTGATTGGTACATAATTCTAAAAGAAATTCTAACCACATCAGAAGATAGTGTCAACTATAGCAATAAGCTATTATAAAAACAAAGAAAACCACACCACTTTTGATATTATTTGCTTTCAGTTATGATTGATATTTCCGATTTCCTTAAGGGGGACGTAAGGTTTTAACCTTCCTATATCCGCGCGTTGGTCTGTGAGACCGACCAAACACTTTTTTATACAAAGCTTTTTTTTCAGAAACGCTAGAAAATTGATTTTTCTGTTAGCTGCCGGATTTTTTACAAGCTTTATTTAAGTGCATGCCACGTCTTTGTACGATACGTACGTGTTGTGTATTCAGTCACAATTCGGTCTGTAAAGACCGACGCGGGTATGTCCTGATTTTAATTTTAAGGCTGAGAACTAAGTCGAGATGTGATTTATGTATTGCATAAGAAGTGTTTATACCCTATACCACTATGTGGTTTGGGTATAATGACTTTGTGCTGCTGTTTGTAACAACCACAAATATTTGACCTATACCCATCTTTTATTATACCGACCGAATCAGAATCACTTTTTGGATCGATTTAACTATGTCCGTCCGTCCGTCTGTGTGTCCATGTAAACCTTGTAATCAAACTGCAGGTCGCAAATATCAATTTATTATGATGAAATTTGGTATATAAGCTGTCATCGGCTATGGGATGAACGTTATTGAAATTGGTGAGAATCGGTCCATGTTCAGACCTAGCCCCCATACAAATGAACCCTATAAAATCGACATAAATTGCCATAAGATCCAAATTGTCGTATAGATCTCAGTCAAATTGGGTTTGTATGTTTTTAGTATATTTCATTAATCAGTAGTCCAAAAATAATCCCTATAGGACAATTCTTAGTCATAGGCCCCATGTAGAGCTGCTTCCCGATCTTCACTTAAATCTATCAAAAAACAAAAATATTGCACTGATTCATCTCAAATTTTGTTTGTATATATTTTCGCAAAATACAACCAACCATGGTCAGGATCGGTCCATTTTTGGACCTAGTCCCCATATAGACATAGCATCCGATATGAACTTTTTCATATCTGCAGCCAAAAAAATTAATAAAAATGCCACTCAAATTTGGTTTATGCTTATTTTCTATATCCAATAAGTTGGGCCTAAGATATAGGGTCTCTAAACGCATGGTAAAGGGTATCGTATAGTCGGTCTAGACCGACTATAATTTTCTTACTTGTTTTAAGTTTGTAAAAGTTAATTTTTATTTCTTTTTTTTTTTTTTTTTTTTAAGAAAAAAGTGTTTTTGTTTTATTTTTGTAGTATTTAAGAAAAAAACCATCGATTTTAATGGCTATTTTGTAAAGGACTGAAAATTAATAAAATTAATGAAAATGATTTAAAATGCACAGCTTATTTTTTTTATTATATCTTCAAGTATTATAAAAAAATTTTATTTGTTAAAGTTTTGTTTCGAAAAACTTTGGAATAGGGGTTGAAACTTTCGGTCTGTTAGACCGCGAGCAGGTATATGTGTTACAAAAATTAGCGCGGGTATAGGAAGGTTAAAACCTTTTTTTTTTAATTTTTTTACTGAATGTACAACATGTCAAGAGTATTGTGTCAAAATTTCAAGTAAATCGAAGCAAAACTAAAGATACAGCGTTTCCAGCGACCGGCTGGAATATAAATCAGTATATAAATCAGTTTTTAAAACATTTGAATCGATTTTCTCGCAAACAACATTTTTGAAGTCTGTGAACATCATAACTCAAAATCTACTTGACTGATTCTTTTGAAATTTTAAAACACTATTTCTACACATAAATCACCAGGTAACCACGAAGAGTTTTTTTATTTTCCATTTTCTTCCCCATTTTTTAACAACAAATTTACTGAAATTTTATAGCAAAAATCGTGTTTTTCACTTCAAAATGCCAAAAAAAAAAAAAAAAAAAAAGTTAAAAAACTCTTCGTGATTACCTCAGGAAACATATCAGCTTTTAAATGCATTTAAATTTTTTTACTTTCACATGATCCGGTAACGATTTATGATGTTCACTGAAAAACAACTTTTTGTCGAAATTTTTTGAAAATTTTTTAAAAGATTTTCCAAATGTTATGCTATAATGTGTTTATGAAATAAATAATCCAACATTATTCATATTTTCAAAAAAAAAAAAAAAAAATTAAAATACCCCTTTTTTCGCTTTTAAAACCTTATCATTTAGCCTTTAAACTGACTGTTAATACTTCTTGTTACTTGATTACACAAGAGGACAAAATTCAACTTTTTTGGTGTTGACTGCAACTTTATTGCAATTTTTTTTTACCAATTTGAGGTCGCTGATTTCAAATCTAATCTCCATTTCTCCATCGTATTTTTGAATTTTTTCCAAAAATTAAAAGTTCAAAAAATCATAACTTTACTCTTAATTAAGCGATTTTACAAAATTCTTTTTTTTTTTTTTTTAAGATGAATTTTTACCTTTGAAAAACAAAAAAAATGGCTGAGTAATGGTTGTTTAAGTAAAAAAAAATAAACTTTTATTTTCTTCATGCTCAAAGTTGATTGGCTGGAGTCAATTTTGTTTTTTTTTTCAGCTTTATGAAAAATCATATTAAATTAGCTTTCTAAAACATTTATGCGCACAAAAATCGAGTGAAAATTGAATGAGTTATGCTAAGCTCTGTGATAACATATTTTTCGCCTTTTTTGATTCTACAAATTCGACACAGAGCATACAAATCGATGAACGCGTTTCGCTTTTATTCACAATTAAGTGAAGGTACCTCATTTTGAAGTGAAAGAAAAAACGTTCATGACTTTCAGAATTCTCAGAATTAAAAAAATTAAGTAATAAACAAAACGTTATTTCATTTTTATGATTGCGGTAGCAAACTAATAAACGCCTTTAAATGTGCGTGGACGCTGGATTGCTGGATTAAAATAAACCCTCTAAACAAGATAATTTAAGAAAATCGTATAAAAGAAATTTTTCGATGAGTTGTAATAATATTTGTGTATAAAAAATTTGTATTTTTCTTTAAAATCCTCTTTTATTGATAAATTGAAAAGTATAGCTGATAGAAAAAATCTGACTTAATATCTGAAATCAGTGGCCTAAAAACAATTACTATAACACACTTATTACATAAACCAAACAGCAGCAAACACACACATATTAAAAAATATTATTTTTGTATGGAAATCGCGATTTTTATCAATTCAGTTTACTCAGTAAATTGTGAACAAAATTAAAAGTTGTGCACCGATTACAATGAAAAAAATCTAATTTCGTTCGAAATATGTTTATCTAAATGTTTTAAGACCAAAATATGTGATTTTTGTCGCATTTTTTTCATGAATTTTTAAAGAAAAAAAAATTTTTTTTTAATTGTTCTTTTTTTTTCAAAATTTCAGCGATATCTCTGAAACTACTGGGCAAATTTAAAACCAATTTAAGCATGGCTTAATGATAATATTGTTGACAAGTTTTGAATTTTGTTTAACTGAATATGATGAACCGTTTTCAAGTTATTCCAATATATGTAGTGGAAATGCCTTAATTTTGGACATAACGGCATATCGCGAAAAATCGAGCTGATAGAAAAACCAAGTGCAGATTTGGTTTCAACGTCCCAAATAACCTTAAAAACAACATTCAGTTCTTAATCAACAAAAACCTTGTTCCCTTGTGTTACATACAAGATATGTTATTTAAAAATTACATAAATATTCCATAAAGATTTATATTTTATATGTAAAGGGTGATTTTTTAGCTATTATCTGTTTGGCAACACTGGTTTAAACAGCTGACGCACGTTTCGTGTTTTGTTTCATTGTCAAAAATCTTCAGTTTGGTCTATAATTTAACCATGAATCGTCTTACAAACGAACAACGCTTGCAAGTTATTGAATTTTATTATCAAAATGCGTGCTCTGTTAAGAAAGTTCATCGCGCGCTTCTTCCATTTTATGGTCAGTTTATTCGACCCACTGAAGCGGCTATTCGGGCTATTGTGACTAAATTTCCCACCAAATTTACATTGTTGGACATTAAACCACCAACACGCTTACGTAGAGTGCGAATTGAAAAAATATCGCAGCTGTATCGGCCAGTGTTAAGGATGACCATCAATTATCGATTCGTCGCCGTTCGCAGCAATTGGGCCTCAGTTACTCAACAACTTTTCCAACTTTTTTTTGCCCAAAATGCAAGTGCTTGACTTGCATGACATGTGGATTCAACAAGACGGTGCCACATGCCACACAGCACGCGCAACAATGGACTTATTGAGAGGCGAGTTCGGTGAACATTTTATTTCACGTTCGGGACCGGTCAATTGGCCACCTAATCGTATGATTTAACGCCTTTAGACTATTTTTTGTGGGGCTATGTTAAAGCTCATGTCTATACAGACAATCCCGCTTCAATTGACGCATTGGAAGACAACATTTAAGCTTTTATTCGTGAGATAACGGCCGAAATGTTGGAAAGAGTATGCCAAAATTGGACTAAGCGGATGGACCATTTGAGGCGCAGTCACGGTCAACATTTGCATGAAATAATCTTCAAACATTAAATTATATGGACCGTACTATCGATTCAAATAAAGATTTCATACATTTTTTCTGAATTTTATGTGTTTTTTTTTTTGAAAACTTTCCTATAGCTCTTAAAAAATCACCCTTTATAAGATCTATTTCTTGTTGTACTCCATTCTTTATATAAATAAATAAATAAATAAATAAATAAATAAATAAATAAATAAATAAATAAATAAAAAAATATATGGCTTTGAGGTCTCCGGAATTAATTTCGATACGTTATAAACGATATATACCCTCTGCTCAGTGATGTGGAGGGTATAAGAAGCTGGTCAATAACTTTTTTCAAAAAATTATTTTTACAGTATCTGACATTATTAGAAAAAAAAAATTAATAAAAAATGATGTCACTTTTTTGTAACCTTTTCTCTAAAAAAAAAAAAGCTCAGAATCAAGACAAATTTATAAATTAAATGTTTGAGGTTGGTACGAAATATTCTTTAGTTCATAAAAAATATTTATAAAATACTAGCAGATTCCAGCCCTCGAAATTCGAGCGCAAATTCTAGGAAATTTTATTTTTTCATTAAATAAAGACCCTAAAAGTATGCTAATCAATTATAGCCAAATCAACACAAAAAAAACAAAATCTTTTTATGACAAACACATTAACAAATTTAATAAGCACACACCCCAGTATGCATTGAAATATTATTTCTCCAATGTTGGAGAAAAGTTAAGTTCTCAAATTGATGTCCAATGTAATTCTCAACTTGAGTTTAACCATTTTTCTCCTTGTTTGCTTTCAACTTGACATCAAGTTGAGACTTAACATTTTTTAAAATCTTTGAGAAATATTTTAACTCTCAATTGGATATCCAATACTTTTCTCCACTTGAGACCAAACATTTTTTCAACTTGAATACGATTTGTGTTAAGTTTGAGATATTATTTAAATATGTCATAAATAATAAATTAAATTAAAAAATGCCAAAAAAGTACAAATAATTAATTGATATATTTTTAATTATTTCTACTTTTTGTCGAATTTTTTAATTTAAATTCTTATTTATGACATATTTAATATTAATATTCATAAAATGTACAAATAATTAATTCATTTATTTTTAATTCTAAATTTTAAAAAATATTAACATGTACATAATAATGTTAAATATGTAATGAAATTAAATTGAAACATTAAAAAAAAAATACATTTATTTCATTTCTAAAATTAGTATAATTTTTTTTAATATGACAATTCCGTACCTTCCATTTGATACCGATTGAAGAAATTTCTTTGCTATCAAGTTGTGAATCACAAATTTCTTAATTTGATAACTAAGAAAATCACCATATAAAAAATGTGCCTTTTAAGTTGAGAAGACTATAATCGGGCTATTGAGGTGCATTTGAGAATTAATTTAAGAAATGTATTTGATCTCATGTGCACCTCAAGTTGATAGCAAACAAAAATGTTTATTGGGACATATAATTTTATGTATGTGTTAGTAGCAACTTTAAATGCAATTTACGCAAAATAAAGGAAAAAAAATAAAAATCTGTAAATCTACAAAACGGCTAAAAAGAAATACCTTTCTAATAATATACGTTTGGTCAAAATCGGGATAAAACGGTAGAACAAAACATCAGTCACAAGAAATCGCCTAGCCTATTTATATTATAGATATTATAAATAACTAAATACATTCGTTTTAACAACATTAATTCAAAAATATATTTTTCTTTTGTTTTTTTATTTTTCAGTATTTATTACAAATAATGTTTGCATACAAGTCGATACAAATATAGAGAATGTAAACAACACAACAATCAACGTTAACGGTCAGACGTTGCAACAACATAAATCTAGCAGCAGCAATGAGCCAGAAAATATCACCCAATTGGATGATTCAGAGTTAAGTGCATCGGAACGTACAAGACGTTTAATACCATACATGGCATTTTATGTACCCGTATCAGAGTTCCCCATTAACAAACAATATACGAACAACAATATGCAGACGGTAAGATTATAACTTTCAATTATTAAAAGGCAACATTAAGAAATAAGTAAGTAGACGACACAAAATAATTTTCTCCATATCTGTATATGAATATAGACGAAACAACTAGGACGACCAAGTGCAACAGGAAGTATAGGAGGACCAACAACAAGTCATATATCCATACCACCACAATATGTTCATTTGAAAGTGACTGCGGCGAGTGGTGGTGAAGCTTTTAGCGGTAGTGGTGGTGAACCATATTTACCACCCTTAGCACCAGTAGGACATTATCATTCGAGTGCAGGCGAACATTATCATACACTTGCGTATGGTGGCCAACCACAACTACCGCAACAATCACAATTTCATATTTTGCCAACGCCAAAACAAATTGATAACAATAATGGTGGCAGTGGTGTTGGTGGTGTTGTTGGTGGAAACAACAAATATTCTGGACATTCTCATCATTTACTATCCTCTGGGCTACCAGGACCTTCAGCATCGGCAACTTCGTCTGCTGTTGCTGTTGGTAAGGGTAATGGCAACAATGCATTTGTCGCTTATAAGGAAATTAATCCCATACGAGTGAGTATTTGAAGAAAAATTTCTACACCGTTTTCAATTTTAATTGAAAAATTTACATTACACTTTATGAAATTTGTTAATTCACGAATCAGGGAAAATAATAACACAGTATATTAGCCATTCTGGGGTGATATAACTGTCAAGTCATAGTGAAGGTATTAGACCAATATAGTAAAATCTCTAAAGGGTTTGGCATTCCCAGGTCAAAAATTAAAATTTTTTGAGGATTTCATTAAATATAATTAGTACAACTTGATTTGCTGAAGCTATTTGCTGAAGAATGAAATGAGATACCATGAACGGTTCTTGAGTTATAGCTGAAAAATTAAGCAAACAAACATTAAAATAAGGGTTCGAGAACTTCAAACCCTTTGAAGGTTTCAATATAGTGGCCTAGTACTTCGACCCTGACAATGACACCCAGACAATGACCCTGAAAATGTTCAACAGTAAAATATAATTTACTGCGTCAATACTTAAACTTCAAATGTAAAGATATATGGATAAACACAAACTTCTTCTGTCTCCACATGAGAAGATTACTTTTCAATTTAAACTTCGCGGGTTCATTGATTTGGGAAAATGATTTTTATTTTCAGGTTGATAGTACTTTTTTTAACATGTGTGCTAAATTTCATATCAATATATTCATTGGTTCAATACTGATGCTCGCCTTTGTATACAACTAAAAGTTTTGAGTTTCTTTAAAGGAAGTCCCTTAAAATTTGTTTTCGCAATGAAAGTTCTGCTTCAGATGTGTGGTAATTAAAAAAAAGAATATGTTGTTTACAACAAAAAAAAATATATATATATGGGGATTTCATGTCAAGTGCACCAACTTTTGAAACCGATGTCTTCCGATCGGGATGAAATTTGCACCAAGGTTAGTCCTATTGGATAGTAGTTTAGACACAATTTTTCAAAATCAAAATTTGACATTTTGGCCAAACAGGTGTTTTTTCTCATCCATGTAACTTATTACCTATTGTTCTTAGAAATTTTTCTCACAAATAGTTTTGATAGCTATTTCTTCAATATTTCGGAAAAAAATACTTAAAAAAAAAATAAAATTTTTTGACTTTTTTTTTGCTAAATTAAAGCATTTTTTGCCTTTTTTTTTTAAAAAGGGCATTTTTTTTTTTTTTTTTTTTCATAAGAAAGCTTAGGATTTATCCTTTAAGACCTTTTTGATCGCTTAGTGGTTTGTAACTCACTATTTTGAATTTTTTCCTATTTGTGTGTAAAACCTTACAAATAAAACTTATACTGAGAAACTAGACAAATTAACCTTTCCGAAGTTATGTAACATACCTTCATAACATAACAGAAGAGAATGGTTATCTGTAACCTGAAAGAGTTATTTGCAACATTTCAATCTGAACACGAGGATGTTAGAATTGGCTTCACGAAATTAACCCAAATGAGGCCAAAACATTGCGTTTTGGCAGAAAGCAGCGGAACTAACACAATATGCGTTTGCATTTACCATGAAAATGTTAAACTGATGTTGAAGGAAATCAACTTAAAGTATTTAACAGATGATGCGGCAGAAGATTTACACGATTATCGCGATTGCCTTAAATTGACTATGTGTCCTAATGCAACAACTTCTTGCCACTTAGATGAATGTACCAATTGCCCGAAAACCACATTCATCAAAGAAAATTTAATCAACTCTTTAGATCGAGAATATATAGAGGAGGTCAAATTTGATTCTTGGATTCAGACTGACAGATGCACATTGAAAACAATCATTTTAAATGTGGATGATTTTGTGGAAGAAATGTGTACAGGATTGCTAAACTTGAGAAACCATGACTTTTTAGTCAAAGAGCAATGGTCATTCTTCAAGGATTTGAAGATACATTTGAAGTCTGGTGAATTCGTTATTTCATATGATTTCGCAGAAAACTATAAATATGTTCTTCAGGATGCCATACAAGCATTCCACTTCAATAACGACCAAGCAACTATATTCACAGCAGTTATTTACTACATGAAAGATGAAAAACTGGAACACAAAAGTATGGCAATAATATCCGACGATTTAAAACATGATACCGTTGCAGTTTATGAGTACCAGAAGAGAATACTAAAATTTCTAAAATCTAAATTTACAGTAAAGAAGGTATACTACGTTTCGGACGGAGCTCGTCAACATTTTAAAAACAAAAGTAGCTTGGCAAATCTTATGGCCCATGAAAAAGATTTTGGAATGCCAGCTGAGTGGCATCTTCATCCTACTGCTCATGGTAAAGGAGCATGTGATGGTATTGGAGCAAACCTTAAAAGAAATGCAGCGAAGTATAGCCTCCAGTGCTCTCATCAAGATCGCATCTTAGATGCGACTGCTTTATTCCATTGGGCAGAGAGTTATTGTAAAAAAACTAAAATAGTTTTTAGTAGCAAAGAGGATCATCAGGAAACATTGAAAACACTGAAGAGCAGATTCGATGCTGCGGTAACAATCGATGGCACCGCTCAATACCATGCTTTTATACCGCTTGTCGATGGAAGACACAAGTTGAAAAAGTTTTCTGCCTCTTTCAATGCGATTTCTTTCCAAAGACAACAAATAAACCAGCAGCGAAATCAACAGCTGAACCTAGTAACGCCAAGAAAGGATTGACAAAAAAACGCAGTAAATAAAGGCGACAAAAAAGCTGGATGAAAGACTGGGTATTTAAAAATTTACAAGACTTAAATACTTCATCAGCTACAATAAATTAAGTATAAAAATAGTTATGATATAAATGGATCTAATGCAATTAAGATTAAATTTTAATAAATTATTTATTTTTTTATTTTTAATATTATTATTATTATTATTATTATACATTAATTTAATTATTATTAAAAATAAATAAAAAATAATAATTTTTCAACATTTCTATAGAAAAAAAGCGATTTTTTTCCTGAGGTTAACATATTCTGGGTATTACAGTATCGAGGGTATAAAATTTTAGTTAGGTATGTTATATAAATACCTTCGGAAAGTTTAGTTTGTCTAGTTTCTCAGTATAAGTTTTATTTGTAAGGTTTTACACACAAATAGGAAAAAATTCAAAATTGTGCATTTGTGAAAAATTTAAAAACCGTTGTCTTGAGTTACAAAACATTTATTTTGATAGATATCCCACTCCCATCCAACTAAGCGACCAAAAAGTTCTTAAAGGAAAAATCCTAAGCTTTCTTATGAAAAAAAAAATACCCTTTTTGAAAAAAAGGCAAAAAATGCTTTAATTTTGCTAAAAAAAAAAAAAAAAAAAGTCAAAAAAAATTTTTTTTTAAAGTATTTTTTCCGAAATATTGAAGAAATAGCTATCTAAACTCTTTGGGAGAAAATTTTCTAGGAACAATAGGTAATAAGTTACAAGGATGAGAAAAAAAACACCTGTTTGGCCAAAATGTCAAATTTTGATCCCCTCTAACTCAGAGAGATCTGGACCGATCTTGTTTAAAAAGTGTGTCTAAACTACTATCCAATACGACTAACCTTGGTGCAAATTTCATCCCGATCGGAAGACATCGGTTTCAAAAGTTGGTGCACTTGACATGAAATCCCCCATATATATAAATATAACGGTAATGTCAACTTGTTTATTAGAAAATATTAACATTTGCATCATTGATAAATTAGCTTAAAAAATGTCAATAAACGAATTAGATTCACGCAAATGTCCTAAAGAAAACCCGTCCAAGAAAAATATTGGCATTGTTAATCAATTATTTATTTATTTATTTATCCCAAATTAAATTCTTCGTAATACCTAAATCTCCTAAAACATAACATGATTTGTTCACATTCGTACTGCATAAATCCTGATAATAATGAAAAAATGCTTATTCTTACTCATATTGCTGATGACCTAAGCGGCAACTTTGGTTTATGTTGGTGCTGTAATGATTGTAGAAAATACGACATAGATTTATTTAAATTTATAAAAACTAATCGTGACAAGTTTAATGATATAAAGAAAGAATTTTCTACATTGGCATCCTTGATTGATAAGTACGAAGAGATTTTTGATCATTTTAAATCGCTGGATGCATCTCCAAATGGATCTTCTCCAATACGCAAGCGATCATCTAAACGTCTTGCTGCAAAATCGGATAATCAATTAAATCCTAATGAAAAATCAAATAATCCTACTGATTCAACTATTCTATTACCTCAAGATTCGTCAACAAATAATATGAATTCTAATCCAGTGTCTCCAATTATTCCAATTATTCAGCCAAATACAATAATACAAAATTTAAATCAGAATTCTATTGATCTCATTAATAATAGTAATAAATATTTAAAACCTCAAGATAATGTTAATTCGCATTTAATATCAACTTTAACTACTTCAGCTACGACAACTCCAAAAGCTAAGAAAAAACAATATTTGTGGCTCGTTTATCATCTGATACTTCTATTGAAGACGTTTCCAATTATATGATATCCAAACTCGGCCAAGACCATCAATTAAATGTTTTTAAATTCAATTATGCTGATGAAAGAAGCAAAGTGTCTTTTAAAGTTATAGTTCCTTATGAATTATTTGATACCGTTGTTGATCCACAATTTTGGCCACCAAATGTTATTACTCGTGAGTAATATTGCCTATTTACCCAAATCAACTGCTCCTGTTCCAAAAAACTAATTAATTCTGCTGTCGATACTATCACTACTATTTATCAAAATGTTAGAGGCCTTAACACTAAGCTACCATTCCATTCGTTTTTGCTGACAGTTTTGGTTTTGATAATCATATAATTATTCTGACTGAAACCTGGCTCCATAATGGTATCCACAATTCTGAAATTTTATGTCCTAGTATCAGCTTTTTAGGCGTGACAGAAATGATGGAAATCGTAAAGGTGATGGAGTTTTAATTGCCGTGATGAACACTATTTCAGCTGAAGAAATATTCTTAAATGATCTTCCTAACATTAAAATTATCTGTGTGTTGTTAAAATTACATAATAATAAAATGTTGTATATCATTTGTTCTTATATTCCTTCAAAGTATTCCATCGAAATCTATGATGAACATAAAAAATCTATATACATAATTTTAAAAAAATTAAAACCAACCGATTCGGTCATGTTAATTGGTGACTTCAATATTCCATCAATATCTATCTTGGCAGTGTGAACCCGATTGTAAGCATTTAGTGCCAGTATCAGCTGAATCAAATGTCGATTTTATAAATGGACTATCTTCAAATTGTCTTTTTCAAATATATAACGTCGTTAATACTTTTGGTAAGTCATTGGATTTAGTTTTTGTGAACGAACCGACCGACTATTGCATATCACATACATTTCCTATCTCAAAACCAGAAGATCGTTATCATCCAACTCTACAAATTAATTTTGACATTCCAAACACAGCCTTCAGTAAAAGTCGCATTCATGATAAAATATTTTGTTTTTCAAGAACAAATTATGATGTTCTTTCCTCTGCTTTATCAACATGACAAAACTATTAATGCAGAAATTCTTATTTTTCGGGCTACTTTCAGTTGCAATTCGCAGAATTAAGTCACAAATCAATGAGCTGAAAAATGTTGTACTGTGTTTTAGAATTTTCACTCGAATTTCGAGTGCTGAAACCTGCTAGTTTATATTAATAGGCAAGGCGATTTCTTGTGACCGATGTAATTTTCACAGTTTTACCCCGATTTTGACAAAAAGCTTATCAAAGCTATTTCTTTTTAGCCGTTACCCAGATTTACAGATTTTCATGGTCTGGAATATTTTTTTGGAGTTATGATAGTTTAAAATTGCTACTAACACATACATAAAATTATACAATGCTATGTGTGTGTTTATTAAATTTGTTAATGTGTTTGTGTTCATGTGTTGAGTTTGTTTTCTTCATTTAAAATGAGTTGAATTGTGAAGCATACCTTTAGGGTCTTTATTAAATGAAAAAATAAAAATTCCTAGAATTTGCACTCGAATTTCGAGTGCTGGAATCTGCTAGTTTATATAAATAGATCAAGTTTTATGCTTGTACATTTTGTACGTATTTATGAACGTTTTAACCTCAGTGGAGATTAAAACTTATATAGTTATTAATTTTTAACTAAAATTTTTCAATAAATATTTTTTTTTAATAAAATAAATTGACGTTATTGCTTCCAAATATTTATTATTGGTCGGCAAAGCATTTAAAAATTTACATCGCTGAGTTTTTACCTTCTGGGACGATTCGCAATACCAGCGAATGAAAACAATTTTTCTACAGGTGCAAATAAGGGTAATGGGGCGTTGTATTTTAGAAATAATGTATATAATAAAACAATAAGCTTTAAAATGATAATCAGCTAGCCATATTTTAATTACAGGAATTTTCAGTTGATATTTATTTATTTATATTAATTAAAATACAAATTAAATTTGTAAAATTAAAATTAAATTTGTATTCTAATTTGGGTCCAGGGATAAGCCGGGTGACAAAGACCATTTGGCTGGTTTTTTCAGCGACAGACCAAAGCCTCTGGTGGGCATCGAATCCACGAGCCCCCGCATTGTAAGCGAGCACGCTAACTGCTCACCTACCGGCATTTTTTTTTATCAGTAATCAGTAAAAATGTACTAGTAATGAAAATCAAATTGCAATTCAGTAAAAATTTATTTGTACTGCAAAGTGCCCATCTGTACTATTTTACTAATTTTGGGTAATATTTCATTATAAAAATTGGATTAAAAATAATACAGGAAAAATTACTCAAAATTGCAAAAATAGTTAATTCGAAAAAAAAAATATTTTTAAATTGATAGGAGAATTTTTTATAACACCATTAGCAGATTCTGGCCATTTTATCTTGAAATTAAAAATACAAAAATCCATATAAATTTTGAAATGGTGCAGCGATATCTTTTATATTAATTTCACATAATAAATAATTTTTCTTGAACGTTTATTTTTTTCACAGCATAAAACAGTACAACATTTCCCACCATTATCAGCTGCATCTTCAACTTCGTCATCGTCATCATCATCGTCTGTCTCAAAATATGAAACAATAAGACAACAACAGCAGCAGCAACATTATCTACAGCAACAGCAACAACAAAAACAAATACAATATGGTACTAGTGGCGGTGGAGTTTTTCGTCCACGAACTAAACAATCAAAAATCAATTTAACACCATTTACACCATCCAATACAGTGCCGGGCGATTTTGTGCCCATTGTTTATACGCCACTAAGCAATATTAATAACAATATTAACTACAACAGCAATAACAATAACAATGTAATAGCATCACATGCTGCTTCAGCAGGAGCTACAAACGATGACACTGTATTAAAAGAAAATGAAAAACAATATTATAAACAACAACAACAACAACAACAACAAATTGGCGTAGAATATTCACCAGCATCAATTGATGCTCAACAACCATTGTCGATATTGTCGCCACATCACCATAATCTTAATTATCATCAGCAAATACAACAGCATCAACATCAGCATAATCCTAAACAGCAATCTCAATATTTTAGTGCAACAGGAACGCCGGTATCTGCTGCTAACACGGATTTAACACATGAAGATGGTGTAGTTAATGCACCACTTCGCCATCATCATCAGCATCATCATCAAAATACACAAACAATTAGGTATGTACTTTCAAATCAAAATAAATAAATAAATAAACAAAAACAAATAAATCAATGAAGGGAAACGTTTCACAACAACCCCATTCGCCCTCCTCAGATTTCAAAGTAGTTTTACGTATAAAAATGTGCTACGTTTTTAAAGCCTTTTTTATTGGCATAATAATTTAATTGCCTTTTAAAATCGTATAGTTTGAAGTTTTAAATAACAAATGTTGTCACAATGTTTCAAGTCATTTTTGCTATTTCAAAAACTAAAAAATTACAGATTCTTTAACCAATTCTCTGTCGTCAAAATCGCCAAAAGAGCATTAGATATTTCTGGCCGGTTTTTTCTAGCTGTAGCTGATTAAAGTGTAGAATCCTCTTGGTATTTCAAAAATTATAGTTTTATATGAGTCACAAAAAATGGTCCCCTGGTGTAATTTTTCAATTTTATTTTAAACAAAAAAGAAAAATTAAATTGTCCTTTTCAAAAACATCCAATAAGAAAGTGGCAACAAGTGAAATACTACAATAATGTATCTTGAAAATATCTTTTATGTTATGGGTAGGAGGAAAGAGGGATATTGTAAGACCTCGGCGGGAAGTTTACTCCACATACGGCTTGTGCGTCTAATAAACGAATTTTCGCTGTAATACGTGGTGCGATCCAATGTACAATAGACTGCAAATGGATGAGCGACTAGTGCGTAAAAAATGGGCTCTAGGGATGAGTTCACTTAACTCCTCAGAACACTTCCCATTGTAATATATATAATACAGTGTAACAAAACCAACATTCCGACGAAGCTCCAATGAGGCGAGTTGGTTAACCTACTGTCATTGATAAGCATCAACGCCCTCTTTGCACACGATCCAGAAGCTTTAAAATTGACTGTGAAGCCCCTGCCCACATAAGGTAGTGTTACTCCATTTTCGGTCGGATAGGATTGGAAGTTTGACATAGTAGGTAACCCTGCATTTAACTGAAACTCTGCGGATGAGACCCGAACAGTGTGATCCCTGAGAAAACTCGATAAAAATCGAGAGAAATCATTACCAACACCAAAAGCAATTAATTTTGACATGAGTGCGCAGTGCTACACCGATCGAAAACCTTGGAAATATCCAGAGCGACAACCTTACTTTCACCAAATCGGTGAATGAATTGACTTTACCGTTCCGAAAGAAACGCCATCAGGTCACCCGTAGAAAGACTTCTACGAAAGCCATACTGTCTGAAGTTAAAATATGTTGGTCTCTAGGTAGTTCACAAGATGGTAATTTACGATGCTCTCCATTACCTTTTAAGTTTCAAGGCGGCACGTTGTGCAGTATTTTTTCTTTTTTTTATGTTCACCGTTATGTAATGCAATAAATACTTTAATTTGAAAAGTCCCAGCCGAACGAACATTAAAGCCGAGCTAGATTATACTCTGGGGGTCTGATCCCTCATTTACGACTATAAAATATTGGTTGGCAGAGTATAAACGGGGCCATACGAGCTACCAAGACGAATAGCGTAGTGGTCGACCACTTACGGTGGCCATCCACAAAATTGTATTGGATGATCGTCGGCTGAAGCTAACTGAAATGATAGGCATTTCCAAAAGTTCTATTGATCGAAAATTTGGAGATGAGAACAGCCTCAAGATCGGTGCCGCTAGCAATAGAACAAAAACAGCGTAGTCAATAGTATCAAACAATTCTCTGCAAAATACACTTCAACTTTTGTAAAAGTAAACCTATTTGAAATATTCGGTACATTTTTATTAGTTTGGAGTTCAGATGCGCGAGTGGTATCGAAGAACCATGTGAAGAAAGTTAATTTTTCGGAAATTCTTAAATTCTGAGAACCGTTTACAATATAATTAAGGCATTAAAGGAAATATATCAGGAATATTAAACCTTTAGAAAAGTGCTCATAAAACAAAACTACCACTCACGAGTTGCTGGAAAAAAGCATAAAACTTACCACGAACTATCGAGAAAATATTATTTTTTTCTAAAAAAAAAAAAAACACATTTACGCACCAGAACTCACTTGGTTTTTGGAGGATTAAGGCTAAGGCCGTTTGCAATCGCACAATTTGAGACTCGATCTAAGTCATCAATCAATTTTCTGCTGCAATCCTCAAGTTTCCCTTTTTTGCTGCTAATGTACTGTTGTACATCATCGGTATACATTCTTGCTTCGGTATACATTCTTGCTTAACTGTTAAGGCAGATCAGTAGCATAAATTGAGAAAATGAGGGGACCAAGATTATAACCCTGTGGAACGCGCCTTGAAACAGGAAGAAACGCTGATGCTGTATTATTTATTACTACGCATTGCACGCAGCGGAAGTTGAAAAGTTGATAACTTTCTTAAGCTTTTGCAGGAGGACTATGTGATCCACTGTGTCAAAAGCTTTTAGGTAACAATTTTTCCACAACATCGTATTTTTCACAAATCCACAAACAATGTTTCAACATGTTCTATGACATAATTCCATTTTAATTATTTTGAGATTCTAGAGCCAGACTTATTCTAATTTACGGATAAACACCAAACAGAAGGGTAACTATGCAAATTATTTATCACACGCTGTAATTCAGTTATGGAATCCGATAATAAGACTATATCATCGGCTTAAAGAAGAATATTTATTGCAGTACTACCAACATTAATACCACCCGGTAATTTGTCAACTTAATCGTTTACATATAACGAAAACAGAAGTGAACTTAGTATACAGCCTTGGTTTACGCCAACATTCAAAGCGAAAGAATCAGAGGAGCTTCCGTTACAAATGCGCCAGTCGGTTTTTCCATATGAGTTCTTCAATACTCTTATTAATTTGGAGGATAATCCTAAACAGGAAAGCTTGTAAAATCAACTATTTCTTTGAATAGTGTCAAATGCACAAGAAAATTAATAAAAAGTTGTATGTCGTATTTTTTCCATTTAATTTGTTTAGGTTAACCATGCTTACCAGGTGGAAAATATTGTTTACAGTTGAGTAATGCTTTCTGAAGCCAGCTAGCTTGGTATTCATTCAAATTGTTTCTAATATTAAACCATTCTGTTAATCTATTTAATAATACTAGCAGATTCCATCACTCAAAATTCGAGTGCAATTTCTAGGCAGCTTTATTTTTCAACTTAGCCAATTCACAAACCAACACTTTTATGGTTTATTATTATTGTGAATGAAGATAACAAACTCATTAACAAACACATTAACAAATTTAATAAAACACACATAGCATAGATACCCTGCAGGAAACCTGGGGTTAAGTGTTCCCAAGTCACTACTTGGGAGTTCTGCTTCTTCTTGATTTCTATAGTCTTGTTTGAAAAACAAGTGGTTGGATGAAAAACTAAAGTTTTAAAACAAGATATAGAAAAATTTAATATAAAAGGTAAATAAAAATATATTTTATAATAAATCAAAGAAAAAAGCATTATAAGTAAACGAAGTTATAAAAGAAAACTGAAAGAAGAATCAAATTTGTACAAGAATATCTGGTTCCAATGTCTACATATGGTCCCATTAGAACTACCTAGTCACTAGTAAATTGCTGGTTATAATGTCTATATATGGTCCCATGAGAACTACCTAGTCACTACCTAATTAATAGTACCAATGTCACTAGTGATTTGCAATGACACGTACATGTTAAATGTCTATAGAAAATTACATTGTCTGGGGTATAGTTGGTCAGTAGTACTGGTGACAAAGTCAATAGTGAATCAGTACTGTTTCACTATTGACATTTCCTGCAGGGTATTTATAATTTTATGTATGTATTAGTAGCAACTTTAAATGCAATTTACTCAAAATAGAGGGAAAAAATTAAAAATCTGTAAATCTGCAAAACGGCTAAAAAGAAATACCTTTCATATAATATACGTTTGGTCAAAATAGGGATAAAACGGTAGAACAAAACATCGGTCACAAGAAATCGCCTAGCCTATTAATATTAAATTGTTAAAAATTTTACACATTGTGTCAATCAAGGATAAAATCCGATAGTTTGCAGACACATTTGTATCACCATTCTAAAATAACGGAATCAATACTGAATTACAAAAACTTTGCGGAATACTCTCACGAATAAATATTTTTTTTAATACAGACAACAATTCGTAGTTTATACCATCCTGACCAGTTTTAATAATTGACCAAATTTCACATAGTTCTATGGGAGAATCCAAAAAAGCGTCCGTAAATTATGGCATGGACCACTTTATTGCTAGTTCGATTTCGACGCTTTGTAAACTGGATATAAAATGGATACGGAATTGATTTGCATTTAAGTTAGCTCCGATAGGATGGTGATGAGTTTTCGCAGAGTTTGGGAGCTTCTATTTTTTAAACATAAAGGTATGTGGTCAGAATACGGTTTGGATGCAACACAAATCTCATGTACATATTCCAGAAAACAAATACAATAGTCGACAAATTCAATCAATGACAAACAATACTATTCTAATTTTACTCAGACATCGTTATATCGAATCGAGTTGTTATAAGGATGAAGAAAATATACACTTTGTGGGGTTATAAATTTTTTTTATTGCGTTACAAACGGAATGGCAAACTGGTGTGAGGATGCAAAAAATAAAATTCTATTATAAATTTTACGCGAGAAACCAGTCTGATCAATATATTCACAAATTATTTATAATTTTTAGAAAATAAGTTGACTTTTTCTTCATCACACCCAATCATTTAAAAAATGACATTAAAAAAAGAAACTATGCGGAAATCATTTCAATTCATTTATTTTAATTTATTTAATGAATGCTCAAACTTTTTATATAAACGGGTTAAGTGTTGTTTTAATTGTGCTAATCAAAAAAATCTATTTACTTAGCTATAGATTTTGTTTCTTGAAGAAGTTTTGGAGTTGTTAGAACACAACGAAACAAAGGTGCACACAGAAAAATAATATCGCCGAATTGATCTAAAATGTATTTCGAATTTTCGATTGTATCAACAGCAATTATAGAGGAACTAACCACTATCTATTGCAATAAAATATTTACTGTTAAGACAATAGATTTTGGTTGGCAATAAATTCGGTAGCCACAACGAATCTGTTTTCTGTGTGTGTTCATTTTACAAAGTATGATTTTCCTTCTAATATCTGTAATTTGTAACCAAATACCGATCCATTAATTTTGTTCAAATTTCGTACAGAAATAATTTAATCTAAATAACAATGATTAATTGACATAATCACTGATGAATGCTCAATGCCATAAACCGGTATGATTAAAAATATTTTTAGAGTATGTAGTTACGATTTGTTCTTCTGTTCTTTTCTTTCTTCTTCTCTACGATACAATATTGAAAAAAAAATTTATTTTGGTTTCATTACAGGTTCTCGTACTCTTATTTTTCTCATTCTCTCATTCTCTCTTTCTCTCGCTAATATTGTTGTTGTGTGGTGAATATCTACTTTGTAAACAAAAAACATATGTTTTTTTATGTATTGATGAAATTTTATAAAAAAAAAAAAAAATCTACACAAAACGTAAACAAATTATTGACAATAATTGCCATCGACCTTGTCCGATGTTGTTGTTTGGAATAATTTTTTTCGCAGCGGGAAAACGCACCGTATCGCACATAATTAAAAATTCATAAGAAATACTTGTTTCTTAATCCATAAAAAACAAAAGATAATTATTCAATATAATAAAACGAACAAAATCAAGTATATTCATACTTGATACGCTATCAGTTTAAACGCGGGAAATAATGATCCAATAACAAAAATAATTATTTAATAATGTATTGTCATCCACTTAAAGTTTCATAGCTCCAGTTAGTCGGGAAGTAGGTAAAAATTTAATTACAAAAATCACCCCAAATCCGCTTCCAGGTTAACCACGAGAAGTGCATCATATAGAAACTCATTAAAGAATGTATTGTCATCCACTTTACGTAATCGCTGAAAGTTGCAGAGCACTAGCTGGTTGGAAAGTTTATAAAAATTCAATTATAAAAATCCATTACAAACATACAGATAAAAAGTGTTAAATAAAAGCATGTAAAAAACAAGCAAGTAAAAATCGATCTAATTCGAGAGTTCGATACCATATACCATGTGCTTCGGAAGTCCAATCATAATAGAAGTTATGATATAAATAAGTATAAGTCAATGAAAAAAAATTAAAGACATGATTTTATACGATATCAGAACTCTAGCTAGTCGGAAAGTTGGTGAAAATTCAATTTCAAAAATTAGCCTGAAGAAAAAAACAAACATGCAGAGATTTAAATGAAAGGATGTAAACAATGGATGTAGAAAATGCTTTTGAAAAAATAAACACAAGACTTGGTGCTTTAGTTGAACGATAATCGAGGGAATTCCTGCCATTTAAATTTAATTATTTTAAAAGATCTAATAAATATATATGTATCTTATGATTGTTATAAGCATTTAAAATATTTTTACTCCATGGGCTCATCGCGATTCTGGTACTAAGGGGCATAACAAGTATATTTGCCCAAGGAACCATACGTCTAAAATAATTTTCGAACCCTCCAAAATTTCGATGAAAAAAAATTGATTTTTTCATCATTTTCAAACCCTCCAAAATAATTTTGGAGGTATGGTTCCTTGGGCAAATATACTTGTTATGCCCCTTAGTACCAGAATCGCGATGAGCCCATGGATAATTTTTCGGCCCCTTACAATTTGACCCACTCTAATGTATATATATTTTATTAGCGCGATGAGGCCATGAAGACTTTTTCGGCCCCATACAATTTGACCCACTCTAATGTATGGATATATATTTTATTAGCCCCGATTTTTTTTTATAATTATTACAAACGGAATGACATAATTACATATATATACTGTCAGCACATTGATGTGGAGGGTATACAAATTGAAGAAACTTGTAAACAGGGTTCTTAAAAAATATATAAGTAATATTCACAAGTTTCCATCCAATAATCTTGTTCAAGGTCTCATTTATTTAAGCAACCATTAAAATGTCATTTAGCGAAATTTTATTTGCGAAAGCTTAATGATCAATATCAATTGATACGAGTTTCGGAATGGAAGATCTTAAAAACGAATGGTTATATACATTTTATTTTAACTATTCCAATATTATTTAATTCAAATTCCGGTAAGTCCCGGAAAAATGGCACTAAAAGTATGACAAGTTTCCCAGGAATCCCTAATTATACTGAATTGACTCAGTTTGGGTTGGATCTAGCCATTTTTAGATCTTACCGTAAACCGAATCGCATGGTCGCATCGTTTGTGATTCAGGCCAAAATGACTGAATCGATTTCTTTGAACTTTTCTGCGTGGACATTTTTCCCATACAAACTGATAAACTTATTCTAATGAAATATGATACGTATTATTTTGCCTGGTCTTAGCATTGCCAAAACTATGGGTGGGACAGAAAGAGGGGAACGCCGCCTTTCAAAAATATTTTAAACTACCATTTACTCAATTCTTTGAATTGTGTAGAGTTTATGATTTTTTATTTCAGTTCCCCAATACCATACGTAGAAGATATCTGAAAAAGAATGGAGCGGTTTCAAATGGCCATCTTGACCGTGTGTACACCGTGCATGTTACTAACTTAAGAGTGTTATTGCATTTGATAGCTGCTTTACAATATTAAGGAACCAATGTATATTGTTGATCCTAAAACAATTATAATAAATGTGTGATGTTTCGTGAAGCCTTTGAGTCCTGAGGTTGATAGAAAATGACACACAGTGGGTCCTGTTGTCGATATAAACTAGAGAGCTCTACTTTATATTTTATTTGCAACCTCACCGAACCCCTTGAACTCTGGAGCTCTTGAGGGCTTTAAAAATGATTTGTCGGAAGATATTCCTTTCAGAAAACATATGTGAAATTCCGAATTTACTTTCAATAATTCGATTTATAACAAGACTCTCACAACTATTGAGGACAAATAGATCGCAATGGTTGGAAAATATTTAGGCCAATTTCATTTGGTAAGTTGTCGAGTATAATGAATCACGATCTTCCAACAATAAATGCACATATCACGGCTATGAAGCCCAACAAATAGATATTTATGATCCGATGTTGATGCATACTAACAGAGACGAGGGAGCTCTTCTCTTTTGAGATGCGCTCCATTAGGCGCAGCCAAAACAATTCTCATAAATCTTTTGTTAGCTCAGAAGCGTAAAGATGCAAATATCCCCATAGCAGTTGCTTCCTCAGGAATAAATACAATTCTGCTAGGTATTCGGAATCGATACTCTGCTTTAAATTTATCACTTAATTTAGCAGAAACGAAAAAAAACAGCAACCGAGTTTTTTTCGCAACAGCGTAAATTATTGGACTGCATGTCGCATATGCAAGCCTTTGAGGTACAAAATCGGGTACTTTCAGAAACAGAAATGACGATAGTTGCTTCCTCTCACTTATGGTACCAAACAATCAAAATTAAGCTGGTTACCATTATGCATGTAAGCACAGAAGCTGGATCTCATACTACTGATCTACTTAAAATTTAAGAAGATATATTTGTACTTTAGTTTTATCACAACACGAACTAAACGTTAATATTTATCCAGAAAGTTCAAAGGGATTAGTGGCGTGTCTGTGAAGTTGGCATCTCAAATTTTAGCATCTCACTAAAAACATGCAAATTTACTTGCATCCAGCATAGTTCTATAGTTCCTGCAATAGTTCTTCAATAGTTCTATTGATTTGACCTTAAAATCGCGATTTAAAGATTTAAAGGTATGAGATGCCAACTTCGCAAAAAAAAAATCTCAGCATCTCATCAGATTTTGAATATATACCATTAGAAAAGTTGCACCCAGCATAGTTCTATAGTCTCCGATGGTTTTAACAATAGTTCTGCTGATTCTGCCTTAAAATCGCGATTTGAAGCTATGTGATGCTAACTTCGCCAAAAAATCTCAGCATCTAATCAGATTTTGAATATATATTATATATATATATATAATATATCTTAATATATATTATATATATTATTTTTTTTTTGTTTTTTGGTTTTTGTTTTATTTTTTTTTTTTTTTTTTTTTTTTTTTTGTTTTATGTTTTTTTTTTTTTTGATTTTTTGTTTAATGTATTTTTTTTTTTTTTTGATTTTTTGATTTTTTGTTTTATGTATTTTTTTTTTTTTTAAATTTTTGTTATATGTATTTTTTTGATTTTTTGTATTATGTATGATATTGTGTTATGGCAAAATCGGATTAATCCTTATTAACTGCGTACGTGTACACCACCAAATGAGGCGAAACTTCTTTACTCGACCTAACCGTTCCTCTAGATCTAGCTAGATCGTCAAACTCGTGCCAAAACGTACCCGATTTTACGTAAGCCACATAGTGATTTGTAATAAAGTTTGCGAGACCAGTCAGTCGATAGGCTTTATCCCCGATTTCTACGGTTTGCGCAATCGAATCGAGGGTGTGGCGAAGGCTTTCATTCTGAACGGTGTAACGGAGGTCCGTCATAACGGAAGTGTCGATCAATATGTGTGATCCATATTATTTTTGATCTTCTATAGAACTATGGCACTTGCTACCCTTCCGGCAACTCAACTAACTTTTAATGCACTTATGTATATCTAACTATTACGTAACTAGTAGTGGTTTATACTTGGATTACTTTCAATGAAGCAAACTGACTATTTTAACATTGCGCTGTCCTAGGCAGTAGTCCATTGTCTGACTCTGCATGACTTTAACTAAAGGGGAAAGCTTTTGGAAGTCAGATATTAGGGGGGGTAAAAATGGCCCTGGGTACCTGTTTGTATGCAACATCTCTAAGGTCATATATTCAAAATCTGATGAGATGCTGATGCTTCAAATCGCGATTTTAAGGCAGAATCAGCAGAACTATTGTTAAAACCATCGGAGACTATAGAACTATGCTGGATGCAACTTCTCTAAGGTCAAATATTCAAAATCTGATGAGATGCTGAGATTTTTTTTTGCGAAGTTAGCATCACATACCTTCAAATCGCGATTTTAAGGCAGAATCGGCAGAACTATTGTTAAAACCATCTGAGACTATAGAACTATGCTGGATGCAGCTTCTCTAAGGTCATATATTCAAAATCTGATGAGATGCTGAGATTTTTTTTGCGAAATTAGCATCACATAGCTTCAAGTCGCGATTTTAAGGCAGAATCAGCAGAACTATTGTTAAAACCATCGGAGACTATAGAACTATGCTGGATGCAACTTCTCTAAGGTCATATATTCAAAATCTGATAAGATGCTGAGATTTTTTTGCGAAGTTAGCATCACATACCTTCAAATCGCGATTTTAAGGCAGAATCGGCAGAACTATTGTTAAAACCGTCGGAGACTGTAGAACTATGCTGGGTGCAACTTTTCTAAGGGTATATATTCAAAATCTTATGAGATGCTGAGATTTTTTTTGCGAAGTTGGCATCTCATACCCTTAAATCTTTAAATCGCGATTTTAAGGTCAAATCAATAGAACTATTGAAGAACTATTGCAGGAACTATAGAACTATGCTGGATGCAAGTAAATTTACATGTTTTTAGTGAGATGCTAAAATTTGAGATGCCAACTTCACAGACATATTAGTGGCCGCGTTAAGAAGCAAAATTGCTGAATTTGGGAACGGAGAATCGATACGAGATGCATGCCCAAAAATTGGCTATTTGCCAAAACGATCATTTTTCTTCAGGTCTGCACGATTATTGGTTTCATGCAACACTGCAAATCAAACAATGCAGATTGTGCAACGAAAATTCCTCGGTCGTGCTATGCCAAAAAAAAGGCGACATTAACTGGTCACCTAGAAAAACAAAGTGTAAGCCAACAAACTTCAGACCATTGTCGAGCTCAAGCCAAAGATTCATGCCGCAATCATTATAGCAAAAATATATAGCAAATTCAGCAAAAAGATCACATTTTGCAGTGGTCAACAGAGGCGGACATTTGATTGATGTTGTATTCGAAAAGTAGTCCAAATGAATTGACAATGAACAAGTTAAATTAAAATATCACACATGCTGAAATTGGTTATTCAATGACGCACTCTGTACGTACTTCTGAAGCAAACGGATAGGGATACTTTCAGTTTAAGAGCCATTAAGAAAGGAACATCATATCATTAATATTTTATATATATCTATACGAAGATCTTTAAAAGTGGCTGATAGAAACTGTTGTTACCTTTGTTGGAGCTACTATTTTAATGAACATACATATAACATACATAAAGAATAAGTAATTTGGATTCTTCAAAAACTACTCCATAAAAAACGGAGCTTCCAATAAAAATGTCCATAAGGGTGTCAAAATTTTAAATGGTTTACAAACCTGCTTACGAGTACACATAAGGCATGACTTTTATATTCACTAGTTTGTCGATGTTAAAAGGTCTGCCTTAAAAACCTGCTTCCTCAAGTGAAAGACAAATTTTACTTATGCGCTGTCATTTTATCCGGCTTCTAAGAACCAAACATTTTTTCTAGTTAATAAACAAAATATGGAAGTTAATTTTTCAACGTTCTTCTAGAATCCATAGTTTTCCATTAGCTTTAAATCTTTTATTGATGCCTTTCACTTTTCTCTAAAATTTATAATAATACTTTAGATATAAGGCTAAGCTAAATCTGTTCAATAAGTTTTCCTAATATGTAATGAATTTGTAAATTTTGCTATTAAATAAGAATTACAACTACAATTTGTAGAATCCAACAATGAAAAAAATAACGTAATTGAAACTTATGGATTACTAGAATAAATAAACCCATTATATTAATTCATCATTGTCTGTCTATAATTATGTTGCATCTGTATCCTGAGGCACGTTTAATAAACATAAAACAATGCATTAAATTAACAAAAACCAAAATACGTTAAAGGCATGTGAAAAATTGATTCATTCATATGTTGGCGTATCTAATATTATGATACCATCTACCAAATTCAACCACAACAACGATAAATGGTGGGTGCTAGAAGTGGCCAAATAATGGTACAGAATATGGGCAACAACAACATATAGACAGGAATGTAATGTACAACAATAAATGAATGTTTTGTCATTTTATTAGAGCAAAATTTCCAGTAGGGGTGTAGTTGACAATGTAATTGCAATTGCAACGATTGCACTGCACCAACACCGCCACACGAAACAATTTGTAAACAACTGGCAGGGCAGATTATTCATAATGTAACAGTAATTGAAAATTCATGTCATAAATTACTGGAGGCCGATTAAGTTGTATTTACTCAACAAACATTGTTGTGCCTCAATGTCTACCAGAAACCCATCATTGTAGCAGTAGTAGCAGGAGCACAAACAAAAATACAATTTAGCAGGCTAAAGGAGCCTACTAAAGGTAAAGCGTCCTCAGTCCCTATCAGTGTTGTCAACATATATTTGTGGCGTTATTAGTAATTTTGTGAGTTTGTGGGGCAATCTTGGATTGTCAAAAAGCGTTCCAGCTTGAGGATGGGGGCTATAAGTCTATAAATGGGGCTCTTCCTGTTCCGTTTCTAAGGCAATAACATAATAGATTGGAATATATTAACTGGTATTTTTAGCACTTTTTTCGTAAAGAACCTTTGCAATTTGTGTAAATGGCCAAACCCCGAAAACCCCCATATCTGAGCTACATAAGATTTTATAGATTGAATTAATTTCCACTTTGCTTTTAGTGATAAAATTTCCACTTCGCTTTTTACGATGAAACTTGTCCGCCTGATATTTATAGAATCTATTGCCGAGTCATATTTCGAACATACAGACAGAGTCAAAAATATTTACACAACAAATATTTTTTTACACATTCCACTCAATTAATTCTATGTTGTTGTTTCTTGAACTAAGTTGCAGAAAAATATTTTGTTGGCACATATTTAGCTTGATCTCTGAAGAAGCAAATTAAAAAAATTGGTAAAGATATAGGTTCATACGACAACAATAGAAATAGATATATGTGCTGTAATAAAAGATGGGTCTAGGTCAAATATTTTTTGTAGTTAGGAACATCAGCACAGTCATTATACCCTGACCATATTAAAAATGTATTAATTAAAAAGAAGATAATTGAGTTTAAGTTGTGTGTAAATACTTTAGACGCATATAAAATGCGAGTAAATACTTTTTACAACTGCTAAGCATCAGTACATTTGCTTCTATTTTTGTCGTATGAACCTTTAATCCTTTCCAATTCTCGTTAACTTGCTTCTGCAAAAATCAAACTATGCGACAACAACACTTTTTTCTGCAACTTCCAAAAACAACAACAAAGATTTTATTTATTGGAACTAGTAGATTCCAGCACCCGAAATTCGAGTGCAATTTCTAGGCAGCTTTATTTTACAACTTAGCCAATTCACAAACCAACACCTTTATGGTTTATTATTATTGTGAATGAAGATAACAAACTTATTACCAAACATGTTAACAAATTTTATAAAACACAGCATGTATATAATTTTATGTATGTGTTAGTAGAAATGTAAAATGCAATTTACTCAAAAAAGGAAAAAATTTAAAAATCTGTTAATCTGCAAAACGGATAAAAAGAAATACCTTTCAAATAATATACGTTTGGTCCAAATCGAGATAAACGAGAAAAAAAACATCGGTCTAGCCTATTATCTTTGTTGTGTAAATACTTTTGAATATGGATGTGTTTAGTATTGGTCATTTTTGGAGTTAATAAATTACCTAAATATTTTAAATGCTCCTCCATTAATTTCCATTTGTCATTTGTACCGGCACGACCACCTATTCTTAATATCATTTATTGATCATTCTTTGTAAAACCCTCACATCATCAGCATACATAAGAAGCTTTAAATTATTTTCTTCTATTAAAAACACTTTTCAAATGATCAATCTAATTTACAAGTTTTTTAGATATTCCCATTTGATGGAGTTTAAAAATTAGCAATTTTCTTGGGACGCAATCAAGTGGAACTCTAAAATCCACAAAAAATGCATAGACCTTTTCCTTTTCGGAGAATTTTATGTTAACAATGGTTGTCAACTTCAAAATAAATGTCAATGGTTGAGCAACCCTTGCGAAAACCTGCTTGGAATTCATTAATTATATGGTGATTTTTTGCACATTCGGCTAAACGCTCATGAATTGCTCCCATCATGATTTTCCTTGCACAATTCATAAATGATATTCCCCTGTAATTATTTGGTTGGTTGACATTTCATTTTTTGGGTTTAGGAGATAAGAAATAGGAAACTAGGCCTTTATCCATTTAATATTTTCATGTATGTAAGTATCAGCGAGTGCACTAAGATATTCATTACTTGCATTAAAAAAAAATCGTAAGGAAGCTCACAAAATTAATAATATCAAAAAATATCAACTGGTAGAAACATTTTTCTGAACGCTTCTGTTAACACAGCTTAAACTTCAACAATCTTAAGATTAGATTAAGGCTCTACGCACTTCGATCAATTTGATCTTTTGTGCATCCTATGGTTGTCCTAAAGATTAAGGCTTCTTATAAAGCCAATTACCCTATTTGGCGCGAGACATCATATGTCCCGTGGGGATACAGTATATCCTCCAAGTGCAAGGGTTCTTTTACCACTTAGTCTTGGACATTCACAGAGAATGTGTTCTGCCGTTTGCACCTCCTGTTCGCAGAACCTACATGTGTCCGTATCAGAGTGACCTTTTTTTCGTAAATGATATCTAAGATTACAGTGTCCAATAAAGAATCCCGTCAAGGTCCTTAAGTCCTTCTTATCAAGGGAGAGTAGTCTTTGCGATTGAACACTGGATAGAGTAATAAATCTTTTTGCCTGTCGTTGACCAGGACTTTTGTCCCAGTGTTCGCAAATTGTGATTCCCTCCACTTCCTTATTTATTCTATGATGTGTCCTATTGGAACACCAAAGAATGGTTCCGGACCGATGAAAGGGCGGCGGGCACCCCGATTGGCCAGGCAATCTGCCCTTTCGTTACCCTCATGTCCTTCGTGTCCTGGGATCCAGCATAAAGTTAAATGTTGCATCTGCCTAATTGGTTCAGCACTCCGATGCAATCCAAAAAAAGTTAAGACGTCACGTTGTAGGATGTAATTGCCCTTAGTGCAGCCTGACTGTCGGATGGTATATAAATGAGTGCCCTTTTTGTCTTTCTTCTAAGACATTTGGTCGCACATATATAAATAGCGAAAACCTCCGCTTGGAATATGGATGGGTATTTCCCCATGGGTAGGGCTTGTTGGAACAATATTAATCTTATGGAATGATTTATGATTTATTCATTAATAAATGCAAATCATGAAAACTGAAATGGAACACGAGCATCATGAAAATACATTACAAAGCCTACAAAGAGTATACAAAACCATTCAAATTTCTATTATAACTAGAGAACCGTGCTGCTCCTCATCATTATATTATATTAATTTTTATGAGGAGCCGTGAGTGTTCTTAGACTTGTGTCAAAAGCCTACGTGAATTAGAACTCTAGTTGTAGAGGTTTGAGTGAATGAAAATATTGAAAAAAATCTTGAAAAAATTTAATGTAAAGTTGATTGTGCACGCAAAACTTTCCTCAATCTGTACGTTAACTTTCGTGTTGCATAATGTAAAGTTGATTGTACACGCATAACTTTTGTCAAACTCAACGAAATTAAACAGTTAATCTGTACGTTAACTTTCGTATTACATTTCATAATTATATAATGTAAAGTTGATTGTACACACATAACTTTCCTCAAACCCAACGAATTTAAGCAGTTAATAGCTCAAAAGAAAGAGCTTGATCCACTGAGTGTTTCTTAGACTTATGTCAACAGCCTACATTAATTAGAACTCTAGTTATAGAGGTCTGAATGAAGGTAAAAATTGAAAAAATCTTGAAAAAAGTATAACTTGAGTAAGGTAGGAGTTGAGTAAATTCCAATGGTTGATGACATATCTGTGTCTAAATACCTTTCATTTAAAAAAAATTAAGGAAATCGGCCAGATAGAACGGCCAGACGGACTGTCTATAGTTTTCATAAATTCTTTTAATATATAAGATGAAGCCTCGCGCTGATCTCTAATGGCTAATGACTAAACGGCAACTGTAGCAGAACGGTACTATAGGACAGACCAAAATAGATTATGTTCTCTATGCAATATGAATGAAGAAGAAACACTACTGCATTTTCTAGGAAAGTATCCAGTATTAAATGAAATAAGATCTAGTTTTCTACGATACTCAAGGCTAACGGACGATGAAATGTTCGATATTTTAAATGGTGGCGCTGACGAAAATTGGTTCCCAATATAAAGGGTTTTTCAATAAGAGCGCTACAAAAGTTTTTTTAAATAAAACAAAAACGGTTTTGGATATCAATGAAATTCTTTATTCCTGTGAAAGTACGTTCGATGCCATTATGTATGGAAATCGATCTCTTTTGCATGGCCACCACTGGTACGCTTGCAGAAGTCCAGACGCTGAACCCAATTTTCGACGGTTTTCAAGCATAAATCGGCCGATACTGCTGCAATTTCACGTTCGATATTCGTACGAAGTTCATCAATCGTCGCTGGCTTGTTGGCATAGACCATAGACTTGACGTAGCCCCACAGGAAATAGTCCAACGGCGTCAAATCGCACGACCGAGGCGGCCAATCGACTGGACCATTTCGTGAGATAACACGTTCTCCAAACTTGGTTTCCAATAAATTGATTGTGACATTCGCTGTGTGGCTTGTGGCGCCGTCCTGTTGGAACCACATGTCCTCCAAGTCCATATCATCCAAAAATATTCGGTTATCATTGAACGGTAGCGATTCCCATTCACAGTAACGTGCCGGTTTTGATTATCACGGAAGAAGTACGGCCCAATGACGCCGCCAACCCATAAACCGCACCAAACCGTAATTTTTTCGGGATGCAATGATGACTCGTGGAGTACGTGTGGATTGCTGTCTGACCAATAACGCATATTTTGTTTATTGACGAAGCCATTCAGCCAGAAATGAGCCTCATTGCTGAAGATGATTTTTCGATGAAAATTCGAATCATTTTCAAGTTGTTGCTCAGCCCAATTCACGAACATACGACGCTTCTGGTGGTCAAGCGGCTTCAGTTCTTGCGTCAATTTGATCTTGTAAGGATGTAGGCCAAGATCTTTACGCAAAATTCGCCACAACGACGTCACAGAGATGCCCAACGCTTGAGAACGACGTGTGAGAGACACATTTGGGCTTTCTTCAACTGAAGCCTCAGCGGCAGCAATATTCTCGACACTACGGGCACTTCTTTGTCTCACTGGCACGGGAACATTTTGTACTGTGCCTATGGATTCAAATTTTTCCACTAGACGCTCAATTGTTGATCTGCTAGGACGATTATGACGACCATAAATTGGACGTAGCGCTCTTAACGTTGAGGCCACTGACTCCGAATTTCGGTAGTAAATTTTAATAATTTCGACTCGTTGTTGGCTCGTATATCTTTCCATCATGAAATGGCAAACCTTACTGAAGAGAAATGTCAAAAGAGCGGCAAGAAATATGGCGTCGTTTGCTGTCCCTGTCTTTCTACTTTTGTAGCGTCCCTGTTGAAAAACCCTTTATCATTACATAAATAACGCCATTAAAAATCGGAAATTTTTGGTTGATGAACACAATTTCTAAAGAATATTGTAAAATTGCTGTTTGGTTTTATTTCTCTTTTCTTCTTTGTTGTTTATAGAATGTTCTAACTTCAAACTTCCGGCAGACAATTTTAAACCATGCTGTCAACTTTTTATATTTTTTTTTAAAACCAAAAGACTAAATCTAATAAAGAATCTAATCTAATCTATTTGTGACATAAAGCAGTTGAGATGTCAAGCAACTTTTTGTATAAAAAAATTTAGATGAAATTAATTTTTTGAAGTTTACAAAATGTGCATCGCTCCTGTATAATGTTTATAATGACAAACCATTATTTGTGCCCTTTTATAGAAAAATTATATAACCAATTTTAGATAGAAAAAATTACTCTGGATCTGAAACGATATTTATACAAAAAGTTGTAAAAAACTTAAAACTTGTATAATGAAACTTTTATTAATAACACTAGAGAACAACCAAAGTGCATTGAGAATGTTTCAATCGAAAATCGCAATAAAAATTTTAATGCACAATTATTTTTTATTCTACAACTAATAACTACATATATTTTTGATCCTTATAAAAGGAGAAGTTGAAATGACTATGTCCGGCTGTCTTACTGTCTCTTAAAAACATTATCCTGTCCACAATAGGTCTAGTGGGTCGCAGTTTGATATTATATTTGGAGCCTTTAGACCAAGTAAGTAAGGAATGACGTACGAAAATGTAAATATACTCCGATAAAATTTCATATAAAAAAACTAAAAATAGTTAAAAATGTTTAAATATAACGGAACATGAGCATAGACATATGCGTGGAAGACACATTTTTGTTTGGTTGTTGTACATGTGAAAAAACCACAACAAGAAAAATAAGTAAGAACGTTACATTCATCTCTGCCGAATCTCTGATACCATCCACACGGGTTTTACGTTTACATTAATATCTGGACCTTTTACACTATTTATAACAAATGTAAACAAAATATTTTAAAAGGTAAATAAGTTGATAAACTTAATACTAAATTTTTACAACAAACACACTGAATTTTTAAAATTTTTTAGAGGTGTCTTCATATTTTTGGACATAACTTGGCAAAATTATGCCCGATTTGACCCATTTTCAATAGCAACCTGTTCGAAATAATGACAAACAATATTGTCATAACTTTACCAGGGTAAATGTATGGTTTTTTGCATGAGCGTGATTTCAACAGACAGACGGAAGGACGTACAGACGGACATCGCTATATCGACTGGAAATACTATAAGGATCAAGAATATATATACTTTATGGGTCGCAAATGCATTACAAAAGGAATCACAAACTGATATATACCCTCTGCACAGTGGTGTGTATGCTATAGAGATGTGTATGCATCGCCAATGAACCAACAAACAAAAATGTTATTGTAGGCTCATTGCATATAATCATTGCTTTCAATTAATTGCTATGATTTTTGTTAATTATCTTTTTAATTTTAAACATCAATGTAAAGAATCTAGGCATTTGAAATCGAGCCTTTTTTGTGTTTAAGCGTTTATAATATTGTGTTTAGAACACGGCACAGCCGTGTTGACTTAGTCCCTACAGTCATATCGGATGTGATAAATATATGAGTCCGACCAAGGCCATATTTGGTGAGACCATTTAGGTGAAGTCGTTAGACGGCTTCCAGATTATATAATAATCTGGATCCTATAACAATAAGGTTGATACGTTAGGAACCCTCTTATTTTTAAATACTCTATAAATAAAGAGAAATTAATTTCGGAATAATTTTATATAATTGGTAATAACTTTGGAATATATCTATAGATTTTTTTAGAATTTCAATTTTAGGCGATAAGAACTATTTTTATATGGCTATCCATTGCACCCACAAGAACTAATTGATTTGAAAACAATGTTTTCATTATTTGTGGTAATTTTTTATTATCTTCTTATTGATACGTATAGTAATTAGATTGGTCCTTACCTGAAATATAGCCTAAAAAGGCAAACTACTTCCGAAAAACAGCAAAACAGACCATAAGAAAATCTCCATAAAAAAGTTTTTTTTTTTTGGCGATTTTCGGGTTTAAAAAATTGTCTCACTTAAAAAGCATACATTTTTAAGGCAACATTTTTATATTAAAATTTTTATTTGGAAAATTTTGCTCAGTTTAACTATTATTCTAAAGAAAAAATGTTCAGGATGTAATAAAATTTGATAAAAAAAAAAAACTTTCTGAATTATTATGGAAAATATTACTCAGAATCTGACTTTTTTTTTACTATTTAAGATCTAACTTTTCGGTTGGAAAATTATTAATTTTAAATCACTCAATTTGCCACATTTATTTTGATTTACAATTTTAAAGTCCGGTGTTGTCAAATAGAGAAAGGAGACGCAGCTGTTGTATAAATAAAACGGAATCTTATTGTACATTTCGTACAATAAGTTTTGTTTCCTCATTGCAATTGTGTCGGTTTATTCACTTTTTTTTTAAATGTTAAGTATCATATACATACATATAACATACAGTATAACCTCGATAATTTTGTTTATTGATTGTGCCATAAAATTAATGAATTTCATTTATGTGGAAAATGTTTACGATAATTTGTTTGACCTATTTCTCCGGTTTATTTTTAACTGAATAATCTAGATTAAGAATGTTCAAAATAGCGAGGTTTTACTGTATGTATATATACGCTGTAGCCATAATTTTCTTACATCGAAACACTTTGCATTCATAAAATAGGCTATTAACTCGCTCGCATATAGACAGACAACGCACCAAAAAAAAAAAAACACACACACACACACACACAAAATATTCGAACAAACTTATTCATAAACACGTTCATTTTTATGCATTCCATATTGTAGTCCTCATCTTACCATCTATCATCAACAACATCAGCACCAACAACCAGAGCATGTTATCATTGATGCAGCATTGCGACCATCACAACAACCACAACCATTAACATTGATTGGCTCCAAGCAGCAGCAGCAGCAACAACACCAACAACAACAGTATCGATCCAAACCCATACAATATCAATCAACAAAACCTGAAAGCTCTTTTGAAAGTGAACAGCAGCAGCATCTGCAGCAGCATGAGTATCAAGAGCAACTTCAACATCAACATCATAATATTGAACAGGTATTGAAGGATGTTAATTCGTACGATACAAAAAGTAGTCACACGACGACACCACAGGAAAAATATGTCATGTATTTGCAGCATCAAATGCGATACAATAAACATCAGCAGCAACAACAACAACAACAGCCTCAACAACAGCACACAACAAGACAAAAATATCGTGAGCACAACAATAAAGAACATGAACAACTACAATATGCTGTGAAGCAACAACACCAGCAGCAGCAACAATTACATAATACACAATTTTTTGTTTTGAGCTCAACTGCATCGCCCCATGATACAGTTGCTGTTACAGCTCTCTCCCCCATCGGACCCTCACAAAAACCACATTTTTCACCTAATTATTCCCATCAAAGTCCAGCTCATCACCCATTATATTCAAGACCTGATTTAGGTTCAAAACAACCACATTCAGATGATGAACAAATTGTTACTATTCCAGTACACAGTTTATTTGGAGAATTGGACACTTTGCAAAATAATCATTATTCGCAATCTCATGCATCTCATCATGCTCAATATCCAAAGAAAGCTGGGTAAGTACAGAAAAAGGTTCAGATGGAAATTTAAAAAAAATATGCATGCTTTCTAGACAAGATTCAGTTCATTGTATGTGCCATTTTCCCAGATACTGATACAAGAGTAACAAGTAAGAAAATTATAGTCGGTCTAGACCGACTATACGATACCCTATACCATGCGTTTAGAGACTCTATCTCTCAGGCCCAACTAACTGGACATAGAAAATAAGCATAAATCAAATTTGAATGGGATTTTTATTAATTTTTTTGGCTGCAGATATGAAAAAGTTCATATCGGATGACCGATCGTGATCATGTTTGGTAAAATCTCTTGTATTTTGCAAAAATATATACAAACAAAATTTGAGAAGAATCAGTGCAATATTTTGTTTTTTGATAGATTTAGGTGAAGATCGGGTAGCAGTTCTATATCGGGCCTATGACTAAGAGTTGTCCCATAGGGATCATTTTTGGACTACTGATTAATGGATGTAATAAACACATACAAACTCAATTTGACTAAGATTTATATGATAATTTAAATCTTATGGCAATTTATGTTGATTTCATAGGGGTCATTTGTATGGGGGCTAGGTCTGAACATGGACCAATTCTCACCAATTTCAATAGCGTTCATCCTATGGCCGATAAAAGCTTATGTACCAAATTTCATCAAAATACAATCATATTTGCGACCTGCAGTTTGATTACAAGCTTTACATGGACCCACAGACGGACGGACGGACGGACGGACGGACATCGTTAAATCGAATCAGATAGTGATTCTGAGTCGATCGGTATAATTAGAGATGGGTCTAGGTCAAATATTTTTGGTAGCTACAAACAGCAGCACAAAGTCATTATACCCAAACCACATAGTGGTATAGGGTATAAAAATTTATTCCGTTGTAAATAATAAGTAAGGATTGTTTCGTTTCAAATTCGTAAAATTCAAGGTAGGATATGGACCAAATTTGATGTTATTTAGTTTCCTTTTTGTTTTATTTAATAAAATTAAACGAAAATAACATTAGTGATATTTTTATGTCCATTTCGTTCTCAACTTTTTCTGAATGTCCTTCATCAAGTTTTTCACAGTGTTGTTTATAATGGCTTCGGAGGCTTTCCTCCATTTTCTTTCAAAATCTATATCATAGGCTAGTAAAATGGCCGCTTGTGATACATATGTCTAGGATCAGTCTGTGACAGGTTGCAAGCGGTCAATTTACACAGCTTATGACATTCCCGTAGGGCTGACATTGAGGGCCGTTTGGTGGTTTGATGTCAATATTATTTTCCTAGGGCAAACTTATAGTTGTTAAGTTAGTTATATAATGAGCTGAAGCTAGCTCAGGCCAGAATAGAGGGGATCCATCGTGGATTTGCATAAAAAGAATTAGTCTCTTCTTTAAGCACTTTTCTATGTTCACTTAGTTCCTGCATTAATAGTTCCTGTTTTTCTAAATGAAAATAAGTAAGAAAATTATAGTCGGTCTAGACCGACCATACGATACCCTATACTATGGTTTATAAACCCTATCTCTTCGATCCAACTAATTGGATATAGAAAATAAGCATAAACCAAATTTGAGTGGCATTGTTATAAATTGTTTTGGCTGCAAATATGAAAAAGTTCATATCGGGTGCTATATTTATATGGAGACTAGGTCGAAAAATGGACAGATCCCGACCATTTTTGGTAAAGTCACTTATATTTTGAAAAAATATATACAAACCAAAATTGAGAAAAATCTGTGCAATATTTTTGTTTTTTGATAGATATAAGTGAAGATCGGGAAGCAGCTCTATATGGGGCCTATGACTAAGAATTGTCCAATAGGGATTATTTTTGGACTACTGATTAATGGATATAATAAACACATACAAACCCAATTTGACTGAGATCTATAGATAATTTGGACCTTATGGCAATTTATGTCGATTTCATAGGGGTCATTTTTATGGGGACTAGGTCTGAACATGGACAGAATTTCACCAATTTCAATAGCGTTTATCATATGGCCGAAAGTGATTCTGAGTCGATCGGTATAATAAAAGATGGGTCTAGGTCATCTTCCTACTTCCTACTTCCTACTTTGGAAGTATATTTCCTTTAAAAGCAGCACAATATTGAAGACCAGAAAGCGTGCTGAAGTCTACCTGGAAGTAAATTTCGTCAACTAACATTTCTGGTGGAGAGGTCATCAACAACCTTCATTTCTAAATTGTTACTTTCATTACTTTTATTTTCATGTTCTTGCCATTTTCAAGACATTTGCAATAAAATGTCCCGTTCGGTTTAGATTTTCCTTTCATTTGCCTAAAATTAATTTTCCACGTTCGTGTCCATTCATCTTTCCGCAAATATCTAAACTAAACACAATTTTAAGAGGTTACTGAATATTCCATTTTAATTTTTTATTTAATTTGCAGTTTGGCAATCTATATATTAATACGTGAAGGTAAATTTTTAGTTCCCATTTTAACATACCTTTAGGCTCATTTAAGTATTCATAAATTTTTTATATATATAGATTAAAAAAACATTGGAAGACAAAAATTGAATGAAAAAATAATATTGCCTAGAATTTGCACTCGAATTTCGAGTGCTGGGCTATACTAGTTATAAAAAAAACAAACCTTTCTATTAGGGATATTATAGTGGTTTCTTACACTTTTTTTGAACATATCCGTGTCAATTCTTCCACATTTTGGTACACCTTTTTTGTGCTCTCCAACTCCCTTTTCGCAAGAGCCCAATATCTCTCCACTAGATCCAGACAGTTTGAAGGAATTTTCTCCCTTGGTACAAAGCCCAAGTTATTGTTCAAGAGCATTCTTACCGTTGGACACATTGTGTCGATTTATGAAAGAAGTAGTCTTCTCTGCAAACACTCCTTAATATAAATTTATGTATTTATAAAGCCAGTTGTAACAAACGGGAAACTTTTTTGGAAATTTCGTTTGCTTTTGGGTCCTAAACTTATCTTCGACATTTCCTCGAGCATTGGCAACAAAAAAATTTTACCCGGAAGCTGCGAAAAATCTGCCAGTACATTTCGTTGCAGGAGTGTTTTTTTATGAAACATGATTTAAATTTACGTGCTCTTTTTTTGGCCTCTACATTTTTTGCAGCGTTTCTGTCTGGAACTTTTTGGATTTTGTATGCTTTCAAACTTACCTAGGCTTTATTTTTTCCAAGCACTGGACCTTTTTCTTTCTAATAACATTGAAAACAGTTTGACGACAGAACTTTTTGTAGAACCAAGTTGCATTTTGTTGAAAATATTTTATAATTTTAGCACTTATTTCTAAATATTTCATCAATCGGTTTAATCAAATTTTAGTTAACAAAACATAATAGCTGATATATTTTTCAAAGATAACTTGATCAAAAAAATTCAAGTAATTCTTGCAAAGAAAGGTGAACGGGAAAAACGTGTGTTAAGATTTTTTCGATCTCACTCCTTATAATTTAATTCTAACGAGGAAAGTCTCCGGTTAAGCACCAATTTGGCTCAGTGGTCAGGGCATAATGAGTTCTGATGTTTGTAACTGTCAAAATCAGTCGACCTACACCGACGACTTTGAGTCGAACTAGGAATGTTCGTCCACCTGTCCGTCCATTCACCTGTTTATAAAATTGGTGTATGCTTTTATCCGGATTATTGTTTAAAATTTCAAGTTTTTTGAAACCTTTTTAAGGTGTTGCTTGACGTCCAGTATCTGAGTCATGTCAGTATTATAGTTCCAAATTAGTATTTTAGAAGCAAAGACTATAATGAAAAATCGAAAATTCGTTCCAAATGAAAGAATGTGCTTAAAATTTTTAAATTATCTCGAAATTGTGACAGTTAAATTAAAATATCTAATAAAATTTAAGTCAAATAAACACAATACTACTTCCGCTTTCCTCCTTTTCCCGTAACATATTTTCCTGAGATCAACACGATGCACTTCATTTGTAGGGGGCATCCCTTGACTGTTGGCTTATAGTAAAAAAGAAACATTTTCAAAGGTAAAATAATTTCATTGTTCCGCATAATCTCCTTTTACCTTTTACCTCGATAAAATGAGCACAACGTTTTCCAATGATTTGAAGCTTTCTGAATAATAGAATTTGTCCTACACCTCAAAATACGGATTTTTTTCAGTGAATACTTAATTTTTTGGCAAAATCTGTTTTCATCAATCCATTTTTTTTTTTTTTTTTTTCAATAAAAAAAGGAAAATTGGAAATCTGGTTAATACGGAGGAAGCAATTCATACATCAATTTATACCCGCGTATTATCCTGATGATAAAGAAAAAAGGGGAATGTTTTTAGTGTTTTTTTCCTTTTCCTAGGTGTTCGATGAAGATAACTCGGAATAAATCACAAAAACCTGCGGCCAGCCAATAAAAAACTGCTTACTCAGAGGCAGGTTTTTCAGAGTGAGTTGGGTCTCTCGCTTACTAACCTGCTTGCATAAGTCAAGATTTTTGCTCGCGATGTACCATTTGGGACATGTATGCATAGAAATCATACATCTGTAAGTGAACTAAAAGCACTTATTTGAAGTTGCTAAATCAATTTAAGAATGTCTGCCTTCTTATATCCTATTGAAGCAGTTAAGAAGAAGCAGTTGTTTTTGCATTCACGGAAGCAAGATAATGAGATGCGCTACGAAAAACCAGAGTAGAATACACTGCTTCCATAACTATTCGTCTGATTCGTCAAAAACAATGTCTGTTTTGACTGTTCTTTGGGCTCTGGTGTAGCATAATGTGAGTCCATGTTTCTTTCAATGCCAACACTTCTTTGGATTGCTCATTAACATCCAAATTAATACATTAACCCACCTAAGTGTCCTTTGGTCAAATCTCTGCATATTCAACTGTCGAATATATTTTTGTTGAAAATACATAATTTTACAGGTTAATGTGTAATTCTTTTCGTTTCAAATGTTGAAATTTGGCATGCGAAAAGTACTGTCTACGAGACAGATCCTAACAAAGGCGGATTTGGGATTTTTCGTCTGTGGAAGTAGAAGCGAGAGGACATGAAAGTTATCCTTTTTAGTATCACCCCACGAAACAGATAATATTAGAGACCATTTTTACATTTGTTCGTTTATTTAATTGTTCTCATTTCTTCAAAAACAACTATGAGGGCCGATCAATAAGTCCGTGACTTTTAGAATGAAACACAGTTTTTTTTGCAAAAAAATTAATTGTTCAACATAATCTTCTTTTAGCTCAACACACTTAGTCCAACGCTTTTCCAATTTTTGTATCCCTTCCAAAAATTCGGATTTTTCTTGCAGACACTTTCTTAAACCCAACTGATCATTTAAAATCGATCGGCCAACACCATATCGTGGATTTTTTCCGACATTTTCGGGTGTATTGACCTCAATTGGCCGTCAAGAACGTTCAGCGTCAATTGTATTTGTGCGACCAAAACGACCACAAGTCAGTAAACCACTTTTTTTACCATTGAAATCGATGGTGCAGAGTCCCCATAGCATTTATCAAGCTTTTCCTTGGTTTGATTGACGGTTTTTTTTCGGAAAAAATAATTTTTAATGAGCACTCGAAATTCGCTTTTTTCCTAAAAAAAAAAAAACACGAGGTTGTATGTTTCGAACAGCTGTTAAACGCAAAGTAAATGACGGAACTTTACAGTAGTCTATTAACAGGTGGTACTTGATGGGAGCAGTGTTGCATTTCATATAACTACGAGGGAAGTTCGAAAAGTCACGGACTTATGGATCCGCTCTCGTAAATCTATGAAGATATGAACGATGTCAAGTTTGGGCTTTTATGATTCAGTTGAAATGCTTAGGCTTTTCAGGTAGTTTGTTGATAAAGAAGGTGCAGAGTACCAAACCCCTTGAATTTCGGTCATTTTCACTTTCCAACAATAAATTTGTAATCACAGCTGCAACTAAATAGTTGTCAATTACGAATCGGTTGACGCAGTAACCTGAAGTACTTATCATACAGCTCCATATAAAACGACATTTGCTGTTTTTGGGAAATCCTTTACAAAAATTCTTAGAAAAAAAATTTTTTTTTGTTTAAGAAAATTTGTCAGATTCTCACTAAAATCATAACATTTTTTCCATTGTTTTTCTTTAGACCTTCAACACCGCAATACATTGATTATCTTATTGATGAACCCAAACAATCACTGGATGATGAACACAATCCACCACACCGTCATCAGCATCAGCATACACAATTGGAAACTCTAAAACCCACACTGGGACCACCCTCTCATGCCTTTATACTCGTATCAACAGCCGCACCTTTTGTACATGATGTCCATGCACAGGAAAACTATGGCTCCACCTTAATGCCACCATATAAAAATAAACCTAAAATTAGGTTACAACCGGTATTGAAAGAAGAAAAGAATGTCATTTATCCAATAATTAGACAACAAAATCCAACTGAGAGGCCACAAACAATAGTAGCAATAACTCCACCAGCAAATACCATCAATGATAATGGAGATTCATCGCTAAAATATGTGTATGCGAATCAGGAATTTGGACAAAAATTAACAGCAGTTAAATTGAAACCATCAAACAAATATGAAAGTGATAGTCAACGAAATTATCAGCAACAACAACAACAGCAGCAGCATAATGTACCATTACAACCGTTAGCAGCTAGACCACCAACAGCTCCTGTTTCAGACGAAGCACACTACAAACATCATTCACATAATCAGCAACAAACCAGCGAAGTGGAGGTGGCAACACAGCAACAACAACCATTGTCACCAATAACTATTTTAGAGGATCCAAATGAATTGCCAGACATACGAACTTCTTCCTTGGCAGAGATTTTACACAAATTACAGAAAAGCAATCATTTGCCACATACCTTGACACCAGATAACATTGATAATTCCATAAAAACTCTCATACGCATATTAAACAATTTGAAAGAAACTCAAAAAATTGTAGCCAATCCACCGCAACATCATGAAGCACCAACACCAAATGCTTCATCGCCCGACGACTACGATTACCCAACAGCCAGTGAAGAAGAACAACAGCAGCCGAAAAAGCCGCATGCAGAACATCCTTCGTCAAATGATTTAAGTCTGCTATCGCCACCACCCTCTGGGCCAAGTAAGTAACGTTTCGATATGAATTTGCGAAAAGTTAAAAACTTTAAAATTTTGTACTCGCATGTTTTGTTTTGTTTTGATTTTGTTAGATAAACATCCTGGTCCCAGTACTGGTCGTCCTGGTATTGATTACCCAAATTATGCAGAAATACCTCAAACTTCGTTCGATTGCACAGAACAACGCTACAAAGGCTTCTTTGGTGATCCCGAAACGAATTGTCAAGTGTGGCATTACTGTGATTTGAATGGTGGCAAAGCATCATTTTTATGTCCAAATGGCACTATTTTCAGTCAGGTATGTACGAATAGTTGAACGGAAGTTTGAAGAGATGCCAACCATCTTTTTTAGTTTGTTAGTATTACACAATTGGATTATGTCATAAATTAAGAAATGTTATTGTTTCTTTAAGACAACGATTTCTTTTTATACTCTACAACCTTATTGGTGAGGGTGTAATGAGTTTGTGCTCAACTACCAAAAAGAGAATCAATTTCAGAGTCGATTTAGCGATGTCCGCCCGTTCGTCCGTCTGTCTGTCTATCTGTCTGCTGTCCATCTGTGTGTTCATGTAAACCTTGTATTCAAACTGTGAGCGTCAAGAGAAAGTAAACACTTAATTACTTTTATTAAAATGAAGTAATTAACACAAAATCAAAAATAAATAAATATAAGAAATTCCAGAATTACTCATTAGTAGCTGAACTCAATATAAACATTCAAAAAATTAATGCAAGAAAAAAAATTCACTTTGATTAGAAAATAACCAAATTTTATGCTTCAAAAAAAAAAAGTAAATAGCAAACAAAAGGCCACAGAACTTCAGTACAAAATGTAAACTTTTAACTTTATTTAATGTTTGGTTTTTTTTCTTTGGCCTCAAGCACGCTATTCTTCCATTCTTCCCTTAGAGCCTTCTTTAAGTGTGCCTTGCTTTGTGTGATTTTTATGTCAAGGTGTTCAAACGGATGCAAGGATTTAATTTTTTTTAAATCTAATATAATTTTCCGAGTACTAGACGATGTTTGCTTCCCATAGTGAGATACTTTCTTTTACATCTTTTTAGTTATTACTAGTATAACCCAATGATTTTTAATCTATATATAAAAAATTTATGAATATTTAAATAAAATTCAACCTAAAGGTATGCTAATCAATTTTACAACTATAATGAAATTCAATGAATTGTGAATTCGCCAAAATTGATTAGCATACCTTTAGGCTCATATAAAATTATTTATTATAAATATTTTATTTTATTGATTTTTATTTAATATATGTGACCTTCTCCGAGAAAAGGGACCTAGTGTGTGAAAATTAAGTTTTGAGAAAAAACGCATTTAAAGTTTCTACACCCTTTTAGGTACCAGAATCCACCGTTTTTGACACAACCCGTTTTTTGACACACTAGGTCCCTTTGCTCGGAGAAGATCACATATTTTATTTTTGCCAGCATTTTGCTTAAAAAGGGAAGAAATTAAAGAGCAATCCAAACTGTGGACAAAACATGAAGCCATAGTGTACACCAAATACGTAAATTTTTCGTGCCGTTCCTTAATAAAAGTTGTTTGTGATGCGAATATTGGAATAATAACAACATATTTCAGGAAAATTTTTCCCATTTGTCACACTAAAAGTCTATTTTCACATTTGTGCCATTTTCATCATACAATTTTATGAATTGAAGTGCAAATTACTTCCTCGTCCACAATATTTGCCAGATTTAGGCCTCTCAACAAAATCCTTGGAATCAATGTTCCTGAAAACAAGAACCACCCTTAGCTGCCGCACGTCTTTAAATGAGATGGCCAAGCAGTTCGACATCAGACTCATATGGGTCCCAGCGCACAGGAATATACCGGGAAACTGTAAAGCTGATGAGCTGGCAAGACAGGGCACTACCTTACGGGTTCCAGCGGACTTGGAATGTGTTTGTATACCCCTGGAATCTTGCAAGCTGGAACTTCGGCTACACACCGCTGGCATAACGGACAACAGATGGGTTAATGGATCAACGCGCAGAATCACGAGACAAATCTGGCTGGCTCTGAATCATAAGCGCACTAGTGCGCTACTATCACTCCCCCGTGGGGAGATTTCAACAGTAGTTGCTGTTATTACTGGGCACTGCCTCATAGGGAGACACGCTGAACGCCTCAGGGTGTCGTCAAATGAATTCTGTCGTAGCTGCATGGATGTGGAGGAGGTGGAGAGCATAGAACACTTCTTTTGCTATTGCCCGGCGCTCTCCAGAACGAGACTTCGAACATTGGGATCGCCGTTTCTTCACGATCTGTCTGATCTCTCAGATGTGGACATTTCACATATCAGGGGCTTCATCAGAAGCTCAAACTGGTTCTACAGTGGGGACTGAGGGGAACACCTATTCTTCCCGTGGTATCACAATGGACCCCAGAGTCTAAGTGTGCTTTTCCTTTGGTTTAGCAGCCACTTCCAACCTAACCAACCTAACTTAACCTAGGCCTCTGTGAGTTTTTTCTGAAAATTTGATTTAATTTAAAAATATTTATTTTAAATTCCCAACGAGTTTATGCTTGGTTTTATTCAGATTTATGAAAGCATGAAAGAGATAAAGTAGAGATAAATATTTCGAGGGCGGATCAGTAATTTCATTACTTTTTTAACTTTCTCAGAGTTAGTTAAAAATCAACACTGCTCCCGATAACTGACATCGAGAAGTTTTGGAAAACTAAATTAAAAGTGAATTTCAACTGCTCATAACAACAAACCATCACACTCAAAGGAAAAGCCTAAATATCAAAGGTTTACTTAGTTTCGTTGTGGTTGCACAAGCACTAGTGACGCCGAACGTTCTGGACGGTCAACTGAAAATGTAGAAAAAAATTTACGATATATTGTTGGGCGATCGGAGAGTGAAAGTGCGTGATATGGTTGATGCCGAAGATACATCATATGGCTCTATGGTTTCGGTTTTAAATGATGTTGGGTTTTGGAAAACTGTCCGGAAGAAAGACGGATGCCGCGTTTGCTCATAACTGACCTAAAGACAATCGTGTGACAACTTAAAAGGAGGGTTTGGCGCTGTTCAACTATAATACGGATGAGATTTGTACCGTTTTATAACTGTTGATGAAACATGGATCCACTACAACACAGTGAGAGCAAGCAGCAGTCTAAAAAATGGGCGCGAAAATCAGGGCCGAGAAAGGACAAGGTGGGTTATTTAAAGTCATGGCGACAGTTTTATTGGACCGATTCAACGATGATTAAAAAAACAACTGCATTTGACGAAAAAGAAAGTGCTTTTCTACATCAGGACAATGCACGGATGCAAACGTTATTACCTCATCCGCCACTTTCTGCGAATTTAGCCTAAAGGAATAGTTTGGCGGAGAGAGATTTAGTTGCAACGATTAAATCATTGACCAAACAAACATTGAAAAATTCTATTATTTGGAAGGGATAAAACAAATTGGAGAAGTGCTGTTTTCTTTAAAAGATGGGCTTAACTGAACAGCTTTATTCAGCTCTTGTAGGACCATACTAATAGACTAAGGCTTATGAGACTCCCAACTCTTGAGACTAGGAGGACCATGCTGAGTGTTACACCTTTTTACAAGGTTGAATACCTTGCGAATGGTGATGTTGAGTAAAAATATTTTTTTCTGAAGGCGGTCACAGAACAACCCAACCAGACGTATAGATGGAGGTAGTAATTTGGAAAAAAAAATACTTTGGTGAAAAGAGGCAACCTTATAAAACATATATTTTTAGTTTCAAGGCGCCCCATTGTTTAGCATTTTTTTTATGTTTTATTTTTTTTTGAGCCATCAAAAATAAACCAAAAAAAATTGGTCACAGTTATGTCATTCAATACTTTCGTTTGAAAGTCTCAGTTCATCCAATATTAAAGCCAATCTAGATTCTACTGTGTGGGAGGTCTGTTTCTTCGTTTACGACTATAACATATTGGGTGGCACAGTTTAAACGAGACCATGCCAGCTGCCAAGACGAACACTGTAGTGGTCGACCAATTTAGGTGGCCACATCAGAAACGGTTAAAAAATCCACAAAATAATATTGGGTGATCGTTGAGTGAAGATTGGTGAGCTAGCTGAAATGATAGGCCTTTCAAAAAGTGCTATACTTCGCATATTGATCGAAAATTTTGATATGAGAAAGCTGTTCGCAAGATGGGTGCCGCGATTGCTCACAATTAAATAAAAACAGCGTCGTGAATATGTTTCGATAGAGTGTTTGACGATTTTTCACCTCAATAAAGCAGAGTTTTTGCGACGATACGTAACATGGATGAGACATGGGTCCACCATTTCACTCCTAAGAGAAACGAACAGTCAAAACAGTGTACAGAAATGGGAGAATCCTGTCCAAAGAAGGCGGAGACAGTTCCATCTGTAGGCAAGGTTACGGCGTCTGTTTTTTATGATGTGCGTGGGATAATTTTTATTGATTATCTTCAAAAAGAAAAAACAATCAACGGCGAGTATTATGCAAACTTAATGCTGCGTTTAAGTCATGGAATTAAGGAGAATGGACCGCATTTGACAAAAAAGAAAGTGTTGTTTCATCAAGACAATGAACTAGATCACACATCCAATATTGCGACGGCCAAGATCCCTGAATTGAAGAGTGTATCGAGCTAAAAGGAGATTATGTTGAGAAATAAAGAAAATTTTTCCCAAATTTGTTGTTTTCTTTGTCAGGTCGAGTTGTTCTGGGACCGATCTCGTATCAATATATTTCTAACCCAGCACCACCTACCGGGTACAAAAATATTATATGTCTCGGACCACCATACGAAATGTTGTGCAAATGGCTTGGGTACGTCCAGTAGTGAAAGTGTGATGAGGTTTCATACATACACAACAACGTTCTTATCTACTCATATTAAAATGATAACAAGTAAGAAAATTATAGTCGGTCTAGACCGACTATATGATACCCTATACCATGGCTTAGAGACCCTATCTTTCGGTCCAACTACTTCGATATAGAAAATAAGCATAAACCAAATTTGAGTGGGATTTTTATTAATTTTTTTGGCTGCAGATATGAAAAAGTTCATATCGGATGCTATATCTATAAAGGGCCTAGGTCCAAAAATGGACCGATCCTGATCATGTTTGGTAAAGTCTCTTGTATTTTGCAAAAATATGTACAAACAAAATTTGAGAATAATCAGTGCAATATTTTTGTTTTTTAATAGATTTAAGTGAAGATCGGGAAGCAGCTCTATATGGGGTCAAAGGGATCATTTTTGGACTACTCATTAGTGGATGTAATGAACGCATACAAACCCAATTTGAGTAAGATCTATATGACAATTTGGATCTTATGGCAATTTATGTCGATTTCATATGGGTAATTTGTATGGGGGCTAGGTCTGAACATGGACCGATTCTCACCAATTTCAATAGCGTTCATCCCATGGCCGATAAAAGCTTATATACCAAATTTCATCAAAATATATTCATATTTGCGACCTGCAGTTTGATTACAAGCTTTACATGGACACACAGACGGACGGACGGACGGACGGACGGACGGACATTGTTAAATCAACTCAGAAAGTGATTCTGATTCGATCGGTATAATTAAAGATGGGTCTAGGTCAAATATTTTTGGTTGTTACAAACAGCAGCACAAAGTCATTATACCCAAACCACATAGTGGTATAGGGTATAAAAACATATACTTGTGATTTATTTATCCAGCTGTTATTTAAATATTTTATTCTTTAAATTTAATATAAAAAAAAATTCGTATCGATTTTACATAAACTCATATAAGACAACATATGATTTAAGTTAATTTTGTTTAAACCGATTCAACCTCGAATCCAAGTGTCGCAATATTTTGGCGTACATATTCGCAATTCACCTTTGGGCATATTCTCATAAGTGAACTTAAAAATTTCACTTCTGTTACTTATTCATCCTTCCAAATAGACAAATATACTGTGTATAAACACAGTTGAGAGGTAAACATTTAAAAACACCTTTCAAGATTGTAAATAAAATAATTTTTTAAAACAGAGAGAGTGAGAGAGAACACTTCTTTCAATAAACATCAACACATATGCATGCCGGTTTGGGCATGCATGAGCATGCCAATTCAATAAATTATAACAAATGAATACACACGCGGGGGTAATATATTCCTATAGAAGAAGGAAGGCAAGAAGCATATGTTGCTTGCAGGCCAGAATTAATATTACTCGTAACAACGTTATAAAGGATACAATGATAAAGACAATTAAGCTGGAAACAAATGAGTTGAGTTTAATACAAACATATGCATGCTCATGAGGGAAACATGAAAAATGATCTTAAGCGTTCTATATTAAACTACTCATATGTATATTAAACTAATTAAAACACCTAAGAAAATTAAAAGCAATTAAAACGAAACACTATATAATTCAATTTATAGTCTTAATGTTGATATATATAATTGAATATTTAAGAAAAAGGATATGGAAATATTATTTTCAAAAATATAATATGTTATTTTCTTCTTTGCAGATTGCTTTAACTTGCGATTGGTGGTTTAATGTAAAATGTGGCACGACTACACAATTGTATGTATTAAATGAACGCCTGTACAAGTACATACTGCCATTTACACCTAAATTTCCCGAGGACTATAGCGGACCATTAGTGGATAAGTAAGTTACCGAAAAAATGCCGTTGTCGAAATAATCTTAAATTCGACTACCTTTACTTTTATTTGTCTTGGTATCTAACCTTCTAGACAATGTCTATTCACATTGTTTTGTAAATTATATTTAAAAAAATTATGAAAATGTAAGCAGCAGGTTAAAAAAACTTACTAAATTGCTCTAGAATGATTGGAAAATTTGTTATACCATAATTCCAGTCTAGGTCACATTACAAATGCATTGAGGCATCGTTTACGATGAGATGTAACAAAATTTTATTTGCGAAAGGTCAAAGGTAATTTATCACAAAAGCGATAATTTTAAAATTTTTTAAAAAATACATATCTTCTTTATACTTGTGCTTAATTTAATACATTGCTGAGTTACAAATAAAAAACTAAGATTGCAAATATATGAAATTAAATTTTGTATAATTGTATTTTGTTTGCCATTTTGTTTTGCAACTTATAAAAGCCAAATAATGAAAAATTAAGTTTGAGTAGAGCTTCAAATAACATTTTCTGTTATAAATTGATAAACTTTGTCTAAAAAATTTCAAATTTACTTTCTATACCCTATAACACTATCTGACCAAGACCCAACATTTGTTATGCCAATCGACTTGAAATGATTTTCTGATCCGATTTAGTGATGTTCGTCCGGCTATCCGTCCGTGCGTCTCACAGTGTCGTGTTTTCATATAACGAGCGTCCAAAAATAGAAGGAGTTGTCGTAGAGTTACGAAATTTGGAACACTTGTTTGATTTGGTGAAAGATAGTCAGATTTCAAATATGAAAAATTTTGGAGCAAGGATTCGGGTCATTCCCATATATCCTGAAAATTATAAATGTCATAACAGAAGAAAAAAAAGTTCTACCATTATGAAATTTTGTACACTGGTTACCTTAAACAACTTTAACGTTTCGGCCAAATCTGGTCCTATTCATAGTAGAGACAAGCACAGTTCAAAAATGTCCTTTTTCATAAATTTAAGAGAAATTGTAAAAAAAATAAAATTAATTAGTATTTTTTGGTATATGGAACACTTAGATCATTCTGAATTTATAAAAAAAGAAATTTTTCAATTTTGAGCAAGGACTCACCCACCTCTCATATATCCTGAAAAAAATATAATCGAAAAATTTAACCTCTAGCTAAAACTATGTTTATTATTTTGTAAACGTAATTAATTTTGTTAAATTTTATAAAAATCGGATGAATAAAACCATATACATATATGAGAATCTTAAAGGCACGAATGAGACAATAAAAAGAAATTCATCATTTGAATTAGGATCGTTAAATTTTTGTTCATAAGTACTGTGTCCCGAACTCCCATCGAAATCCCACTTAACTTCACAGATAACATCATTTTCGGATTCAAACTGATGCAGATCTAAATGACTATTCACAGTCATATTGAGAAAAGTTTGTAATGGAACTTCAGCAAACGTTTCTGAAACAACAATTGGTTCTGGAATGTATTTTTGTTTCGCATTTTGCAAGGCATAATAGGATGGAAAGCAGTCTTTATGAACTTCATTAACAACTGTTCTCATCATATTATACTCTTTGCAAGATAAATCCATGTCCATAATCCAAAAGTGCCAATGCTTTTTATACAGAAATAGTGGATGAAGTTGTTGGATTTGAAACTCTTTTTACAGCTTTTTGTAAAAGTGTTGAACTTGTTGATGCCACAAGCTCTTCAACTTTTCTCCTTTTGGTACGTTCGGAACAACTTTCGAAGTTTACTGCAGGTCTGTCTCTTCGACTCATGATTGGTTCCTTTAAAAGGTATTACTTTAGTACAAAGAAATTCAACTTATATTAAATACTTACAAAATTCAAATTTTTATCAGTAACAACAAATGGTGTATCTAGCCACGAACAAAATTTTTTCTCAAATCGTTCTTTGACATAATAACACTTTTTCCACTCCTTTTGAATTTTTAATAATATAGAATGTACTTCATTAATTTTCTTTTTATCCAGTTTTATTTTGTAGAGTTTTTCTAAATAATATACTACTTCACACTCTGCTGCACTTTGTGTACTATGCTTTAGCCAAATGTCAAAAAATTGACAAATTTGAACCTGATTAGCCACTGAAAATTGCGAATAAGAATTAGAGGTGGACGAAAGTGGAAGTAAAACCAAGTTTTTTGAAATAAACGTACTTATAAAAATGTTATATTAAAGTATAAAAAATATCTTTTTTATCTTTTTTTTTTTATTGTCCACTGAAGTTAAAAATTTGTAATATCACTTATTTATCTATGTTTATATTCAGAATAACAGTACATCGCATGTGACAATCACATTGTAGTAAAAAGCAGTGTTGCCATATTTTAACATCACTGTTATTATATTTTAGTTAAAATTATTCTGCTCTATCGACATTTTGATTACCAATTAACCGTTATAACTTAAAGCATTTTTTCAGATTTTTTTTCAATAATTGTGTATTTACTTATAACTTTCAACTTTGAATGCTCAGAACTTCCTTAAAAATTCAATTTTTTTTTTTAATTCTTTCAGATTTGTGTATACTGGAATGTACTTAATAAAACCGTATTAATTTTTTTTTAAATTCGATATTTGACTTTTTTATTTTTGGCCGCCCTCACGACACTGTGCGTCTGTCAAAAAAAAAATTTTCAAAAACCTTACTTCACATATAAAATAAGATGTTAACATATTCCGTATTTTATTCATTTTTCAAATAGTTTGAAGAAAATTTGTGAAAATATTATATTCTTAACAAAAATTACCAAAACAAAAAGTACATTTTATGAAACCAAAAAAAAAAGCTTGTACACTTGGGTTATAACTTTTTTGCACGTCATTCTCCCGAGGGCCTATCTTATGGCGAACATTGTATTGATGGTAAAAAAAACAATTTCAGTTCAATTTGGTAAAAAAAAACCTTACGCACCGACAACGATTTCTAAAATGACTTTAATAATTTTTTTGCATTATCTTTTAAATTAAAATATGTTTAATACATAAACAAGTGTGTAAACAAATAATAATAAATTATTATAACTAGGTATTGAAAGAAATAAACTTTAAGTTCAGAGTACGCGATGTTTTACAAAGGGAATATATATTGTACTATTTTTATTCCACGTTCCGCGTTGTTGGTTTAGAATTGTAGATGATGTAGGTACCCAATGTCTGAGGAAACATTCGTGAGCTTTCGTAAAATATATTAATGACTTGTTTAACTGTTCAAAATCATTTTCATGGAAGCAGTGGTCCGAAAACCAGATTTGAAACCATGCATCAGCAATGAAATCACATATAGGTTGTAAAAGTTTTTGGTAACTGGGAACAAGAATAAATGCTAATATAGCAAATATTGCTCCCCAATTCCACCTTGCATTACTAACCGATGGTAACGTTTTAAATTTTATAAATGGGAATATTCCGTTGATTTTAAAATATTTATATGCAAAGCAAAGTTCATACAAAAACCACTTAATTTTGGTTAATTCAAGCACAACTTTATTTTGTTTATAAGACGCCATTAGATTTTCGTAATTATTTAATAAATCTGAAATGAACGGGTACGCAATGTTTGGAGATGAAGTTTTTCCATCCAGTAACTCATCCATTACATGCCTTAACACCAAATCAAGGGCATGGTGCTGGCACCAGATGTATTGTGGTGGAATCAATGCCATATGTTTGAAATGGTTTTGAAGCAAAGTTACGACACCATTTTTTACGCCAGTATTTACACTTGTATTGTCACATATTATCATTCTGATAGACGTCCATAAATTAAATTTATTTAAAGTGTCCCTGATGCCGTTGTATATTGTAGGTGATTTCCCATTATCAAGCACTAGAACTGCTAACTTTATCTCTGTCTGTTAATTTTTAATTATTACTACTTGAATTTCTTTTTTTTTTCAATTTTCAATATAAAACTGTTCTCTTTGCTCAGATGATTTTATTATTAGAATTGTAATGAATTTCGATTAAAATGTTATATTATTTCAATAAACAAAAATACCCGTTTGTAACGTAGTGTTTTTAAAAACTTCAATGTGTTTGGTGCGTAAACTTTTTTAACGATCGCGAAAAAATAAAAACGCAGTTCTTAATATTTTTCCATGCCCTACACGATTTTGCCTCGGGAGATTTGATATTTGAAAAAAATGCAAAAAGTTATAACCCTATTGTACACTCTTCATGTTACGCAGTATGGAAAGGCACCGTTATCAAACCGAATTTTGTTTTCAATTGTCTATGCCACTAGCAGATTGCTCTTCATATTTCTAATGTGCAAAGGTCAGTTTACGCGAAAAAAATAAAGATGGATTTAAAGCAAACTTCATTAGAAATGTTAAAATTTATTATAAATCTTTGAGAAGAGACAAAGATTTTGAGGAAAATTTATGAAATTGTAAAAAAGCCGCACTCCACCGTCAAATGCGTTATTGTTATGTATCAGAAAAATGGGTTTCTAATTGGACCAAGTGGAATCGGAAAGCCAAAAAAAATTTCATCTTTTAAAACGCAAAGGCAAATAGTTCGAAACATTAGTTTAAATTCCAAAATATCGGCAGTCGAAATAGCGCAAAACTTGAGCGAACATTGAATTATTCAGGTATACACATAAACTGTAAGAAATTTTTTTACTTTCCGAAAGCATAAGAGTGTATAAACCTCGAAACAAGCCTCTGTTATAAGCTAGATATATAAAGCAGTGACTGGAGTATGCTAAAGAGTATGTCTCGAAACCACTAGAGTTTTGGTACTCCATGATATTTACAGATGAGTCAAAATTCAATATATTTGGATACGATTGACTACGTACGATTTGTGCGAAAAAAAGAAGAGTACAGCAAAAAATATTTATAAAACGTTCAAACATAACAGCGATAAGAACTAATAGTGTTAGAAATTTTCAGTTTGTGGAAGGCACGATGAATAAATTTGATTATTTAAAAATTTTAAAGAAAAATTTGCGACAAAGAGCTGCAAAATTGGAAATTGCCGACAATTTTAGCTACGTTCACGACAACGATCTAAAACATTCCTCGTTTGTGAATAAAGAATGATTGCTGTAAAACTGAGTGTCCCAATTTAAATCCAATCGAGCATTTGTGAGTCCATATAAAAAAAAAATGAGATAAAATACCGGTAAAAACACAAAATAGCTTAAAACTGCAATCCAAAACATATGGGCGTCAATTACCCCGGATTTCACACAAAATTTGTCAATGTCAAAAAGGTTACAAGCCGTTATAATTGCTAAGGGTCATCATACAAATACTCGTCATTATTTTTATTTTTTTAAGAATTTCTGAAATGTATAAGTTTTTTTTTGGCTTCATGAAATGTGCTTTTTTGGTTTTTGTTAAGAACATGATATTTTCAGAAATTTTGTTAAAACTATTTCAAAAGTGAATAAAATACAGAATATTTTAAAATTTTATTTTATATATCTACGGCAGTATTTATAATGAAAACTTATGCAGTATCTAGCATGAGTATTATTTATAATGGACTTGCTGCTGCGTTTGCTAAACTCAGATCAACAACCTTTCAAACACTGACTAAGTATGTTAAAACAGCTGATATGTGTCAAACTAAGCAAAACAAAATATATAAATTATTTTTAAGTGCAAATAAATATTTTTTTCTTTGTGGATCTTTTAAAAATTTTTTTTTACAAAATTTTGAAACTAAAATAATTTTGTCGTAAACTTAACACTTGTAAATATTAATTTTAAAGAATGAAGGAGTGAAATCACACAAATTGATATGTAAACAGAGTTGATTTTCAGTATATCAGGTGGCATTAATGCAAAAAATACGATGGCATTACAAATTTCAGAGTTGTTTTTAAAGCTATTAGATGACAACAAAAAATTGATTATGAATAAACTATGTGCTAACTAAAAACTAAGGCTAATCGGTTGACTAGTAAGAACCTCGTTGAGCGCGACATGTAAGCAGCAGCTAACTTTTCATTATCAATACGGGGGCTAGTGTATATAGTTTCAAAGATAATGGCACATAAACATAAGTATGTTAGTATGCTGTGCGACTTTTTTATTGGTTCACTGTAATTATTTATGACATATTTCATACTCTACTCGTTGGTGCCAAATTTTGTTAAGCGAATGTATTTTTTTTTTTTTTTGTTAGGTTTAAATTGCTTTTCACTAAAAATCAGGAAAATGAATCATAGTAAATTTGGTCCGAATTATATTGAAAGAAGTTAGAAAGTTATGGTCGTGTTAGGCCGACTATACACTATCCTATACCATTAGTTTACAAACATGGTGGGTGAGGTCATTAATGGATATGGAAAATTACCATAATCGAAATTCAAGTGAGAATTTCTAAAGATGCATATTATATGGAGAATAGGTCAAAAAATAGTACAATTGTGACCATATTTCCTGACGTCAATTATATGTTTCAGAATAACATATAATCCAAGTTTGAAAATCTATGGATTTAATTCTATATCGGGAAGCAGCTGCATATGGGGACTATGACTAAAAATGAACATATATTTTTTGGACTGATTTTCGCCAATTTCAATAGCGATCGTATCGTATCGTCTTTGTGCCAATCGAAGCTTACAAAATTAAATTAAATCAAATAAAGTAAATCTGAGTCGACGTTATAATAAAAGGAGGGGTATTTTTGGTAGTTATATAAAGGGTCCGCCAAATAACTTTTTTTTTTTTTTTTTTGAAAATGCTATAAAAAAAACTACTGAATATTATCTCAAATTTCTTTTTTTATTTGAAAGTACAATCCTTCCGGTTAATAATGAAAAATAATTTCATTCAAATGGCTGGCTCGGCTGGCCATACAGTAGCCTACACGATCGGTGCAATTTTTAAGCACATTATCGATTGTGTGCAGCTGTATTTCACCAATGGCTTTACGAATATTGTCCTTTAAACCGTCAGTTGTCTCTGGCTTGTTGGCGTAACACTTATCTTTGAGGGCACCCCACAAATAATAGTCCAACGGTGTCAAATCGCAGCTCCGAGGTGGCCAAACGACATCAGCTCTGCGGCTGATAATGCGATCTTCAAAAACAGGGCGCAAAACATCGACTGTAGCTTCGGCTGTGTGGCACGTAGCGCCGTCCTGTTGAAACCAAATGTTGCCAATGTCCTCCTCTTCAATTTTTGTGAACAAAAATTCGTTCAACATGGCCCGATAACGATCGCCATTGACTGTAACGGCCACTCCTTGCTCATTTTCGAAGAAAATGGCCCAATTATGACTCTGGACCAAAATCCGCCACAGTGACTCGTTTTGGCTGTATCGGCTTTTCAATGTATGCGTGCGGGTTTTCTGTGCCCCTCATCTGAAACGATGATTTTTTTTTTGGCAAAATCGGCATCTTCTGTGTGTCGATCGCAGGGCCACTTAGCGAAGCGAAAACGCATTGGATGGTCAGTTGGCTTCAACTCCTGAACCAATTGGACTTTGTATGGCTTCATACCAAGGTCTTTATGCAAAATTCGTCTCAATAATGCCTCCAAAATGTTCTATTCTTGATAACGACGGTGAATTGATGTTGATGGCGCTTCACGCACACTTTCTGCCACAGCAGCAATATTCTCGGGTGTACGCACTGTTTTTGGCTTTTCACGCTTTGGTTTATCGATGAGGATGCCATTTTCTTTCACTTTTTTCACAAGATAACGAACATACGGAGCTGACGGTGCTTCTCTTCTTCCAAAATCCGTACGCAATTTTCGCACACATTCTGCAACATTACCATGATTTTCAAAGTAATGTCGCAATATTTCCCAGCGTTGTTCAAGCGTATACACAACCATATTCGTTCAGCGGAAGGATAAAACTAATTATCTGTAAAATCAGACATGAGCTAAGTGTTAGCATTCACGAAATAAGCACTAGTTGAAAAAAAAACGATAGATGGCGGACCCTTTATATCAGTACAAACTCATTATAGCCTGACCACAGAATGGTTGAATCAAATTTCATATATTTAAAAGCGGGGAAACTCAATCAATTATAACTCATATTCAAACGACTTCATCCTTTTTAATGATTATTTCTGATAAACTGTTAAAATATTTGTTTTCACACTTTATCTTCCGCTTTAGATATTTGGCCATGAAATTTCAGGAAATGGAGGAAAAAATGCGTATAGAAAAAGAAAAAGTTAGACAACAAGAAGCCGAAGCGGCCACAGAACAAGACGAAAACCAAGATAAATCTACCCCCAAAGACAGCAAAGAAGATAATCAACTTGAGGAGACTACAACCGAAGACAATAATAGAAAATTTAAATCATCTGCAATGCCTCCAACACATAAACTCGAATCGGTCAACTCACAAGTAAGTGAGCAAAGTTCAGAACGTAATTTGCTGATAGACGATGAGGTCAACGATATATCCCAACGTGGCGCTAGCGACACATTTGATAGTACAACAATTTCCACCATAACAGCAACTGCAAAGCCGGAACCAGTGTCCTTTAGCTTAAAACCCATTATTGTCTCCTCCACCATAGGACCAGATTACGATGAAGAGCAGCATGACGATAAACGTAGACAAGAACAAGATAATGATATTGAACAAAATCACAAAACAGATGGCATAAAGCAGCAGGAAACAGTCAAAACATCATCGGGAAATCATATGCATATAACGGTTGAAAAGGTGAATGTTATTGAAATTAAACCAGACGGAGCTACTGGTCATTTAATACGAGACATGTTATTAAAGAGTAAAAAGAATTAGTTGCGGGTAAATGATAAATAGAGAGTATTAGGTGAAAGCTAGTGAGTAAGCAAATTCAAAAGAGAAAATTTAAAAAAAATATGGAAATTTAACGTCCTGTTTAAGTAACACGAACGATAGACTAGACTATTAATAATGTCTAGAAATTGTATGAACATGAATTCCACAATATTTGTTTCCTATATAATACTCGTATGCTGACATTATGTTTCGTTTCGTCTATCGTTCGTGTTAAGAGGCCCTAAATTTCTTTTTAAACCAGCCATGACAAATGTCATAGTCATACATTTTTTTTCATATTTATTTAATATTATTATACAGTTGTTTGGATATGAAAATATTTTTAATGTGTAAGCAATTTTTAAGACGATAATGGATTTAGCTGAGACTCGAACCTATATTTAAATCTGTTAAACACATACAAATCCACATTAACGGAAATTAATTTAAATTTATTCCAACGTCGGACTCAATTAAAATAATACAAATAATACTAATCCTGAGAATCGGAGCTTCTATTAAAAAACTAGACTTTTAAGATTAAATATCTAGGATTCTGAGCGTTTTTCTTTTCGAAAAATTACACACAATATCTGGGTTTTTCTATGAAAGTCCTCAAAATCTGAAGTTTTTGCTATAGAAAAAGGTACTCACTATTTTAAAATTTTTCAATAGTTCACATAATTTGAAAATGTTTCTATTAAAAAAAATAATTTCAATCTAAGGTCTTTTCTATGGAAAAAAAAAAGTACTAAAATGCTGATGATGTTTCTATTGATATCATCCTCCAAATACGAGTTTTTTCTATTCGAAAAAGGGTTTTTCTATGAACAAAAGTATCTGAATGGGAAGATTTTTTCCATACCAAAAAGTTCTTATAATTTGATAAATATTCTATGGATAAAGTACCCAGAATATTTTGTATGAAAAACAGAATCTGAAGTTTTGATTACATAAAAGTTATCAGAAACTGATGGATTTTTTGGTGCAAAAGCTGTCTTAATTTGAGGATTTTTTTAAGTTGTGCAGAATTTTAAGGTTTTTTCTTTTAAAAAAAATCTGAGTTTTTAAATTAAATTAAATTGGAGGTATTTCTATGAAAAAGTCTTCTAAGTCTGAGTGTAAATGAATTCATGTTGAATGTGGTATTATCCTTATATCATGATTGTGTCTTAACTATTTTAATATTCTGATTCATATTACTAAAAACCATGTAATATTTTATGTAAAAGTAAATTTAGCTAAAAGTTTATGTGCCTAATGAATAAAGTTGTGTAACTTTTTTTTTATTTAATAGATAATAATAAATTAATTATCGAATTGCAGAAGTTAATTAACTTCTTAGGCAAGTTTAAATGGAATTAGTTTTAATTTAATTTATAAAAAATAATGATTACAATGATAAACTTGTCATATTTAAGTTGTCTTTGTTTGTAATTTAAAAAAAAATAATAATAAATATAGATTCAAGTATTTGATTCTTAAAAAAAATGTAAATACAATACACAATACAATAATACAATATTATATTCTTATGTAATAATTATACATTTAGAAATAAAATTTAAAAAAAATGACTTACCTTTAAACCTTTATTCAAAGTCTCACGTGATGATTGAATACTCCCCAAAGTAAATGCGACTTCATCCTTTAGTTTGATGTTCTAAGAGCAAAAAAAAAACAAGCGGTCGATTATAATAAAATAATTGTGTTTTTCTTCTTAAGTTAAATGTTGCAGTTGTTTGCAAGTTTTTTGTATAAATAAAATTTAAAATCAAAAATTATAGTTTTTTATATTCAAATATATTCAAAATTAGATACAATATTATTTACAAGCAGATTCCAGCCCTCGAAATTCGAGTGCAAATTCTAGGAAATTTTATTTTTTCATTAAATAAAGACCCTAAAGGTATGCTAATCAATTATAGCCAATTTAGAAATCAACACAAAAAAACAAACTCATTTTTATTACAAAAACATTTACAAATTTAATAAACACACACATAGCATTGTAAAATTTTATGTATGTGTTAGTAGCAACTTTAAATGCAATTTACTCAAAATAAAGGAAAAAATTTAAAAATCTGTAAATCTGCAAAATGGCTAAAAAGAAATACCTTTCGAACAATATACGTTTGGTCAAAATCGGGATAAAATGGTAGAACAAAACATCGGTCACAAGAAATCGCCTAGCCTAATAATATTATAAATAGCCTAATTTAACTTGGAAGCTTAGTTTTTGGGGAAAACAATTTTATAGATCACCGTGTTCGATATGAAGTAATATGAATCGAAATTCCATATTTTGGTTTATTATTTCAAGGAGAAGGACCAACGCACAGTGAAGCCTTTTGACTTTTTTCGTTGCAAAAATCATAACTTTCAAACTAATTAAGATATTTAAAAAATTAGAAATGATTCCTCTGGCGGAGGATGCTAGGTCTACCTTCAGGGGTCCTCAATATATCCTATCAAAGTGCAATATTATTTAAAAAAAAAAAAAAAAAAAAAAGCAATATTATTTTGGTGCTTATATTACATGTTGCAAATATAAAGATAATGTGCTGAAATTTGGAACTTAAAGTGTTTTTAACCCAAAGACGCACCCTACTTAAATTTGTTGGAATCGGCCCATGTTTGGACCTAGTCCCCATACAAATTTTCCTTAAAAATTGATTTTAATGATACTGAATGCAGCAAATGTTATTCTATTGCAATGAAATTTGAATCATAAGGGTTTATTAAGGCCAATGACGAATCTATGAAAAATCTTTCAAATCGGTCTACGTTTGGACCTAGTCCCCATACAAATTTTCTTCAAAATTTGGTTAATGGAATCGGACCACTTTTGGACCTATTTTCCCGATTTTTTTAACAAAGTTCTCAAAATTCCAAGTTTCGCAAAGAAATTTTATTAATTAACCACTCAAAGGACTTTGTGCACGACGAACACTCTTCCAAAGATTTTCCTGGTCTTCCTCTGGTTCGGTCAGTAAATGTTTGCGCTTTTTCGATGATTTTCAATGTCGTGAATTCATTAAGCCAGATATCCTTTGCACGATTGGAAGCTTTCCATTTTGTCTTAATATTCATGAAAATGGTGTGAAGTTTTCTTTCTTCCTGTTCTGGTGAAACGCCTACTTCTTTCATAACAGCCAATCTATACTCTCTGTCTGTCTGTCTGCCATGGGTGGACCCCATTCCCCCTTATCCAATTGATCTGAAACTTGGCCCATAGTCTTGTCGTGACTACAGATTAATTTTGGGATAGTCACGCAGAGTCACGCTTGGTCACGCACAGTCACGGAGTGATCTAAATGTCATTACAACTCATCCGATCGATCTCAAACTTAGTCCATATACTTGCTGTGAAAAAAAGATTAACTTTGACTTAGTCACGCGCAGTCACGCATGGTCACGCACAGTCACGGAGTGATCTAAATGTCATTTCCCCTCATCCGATCGATCTCAAACTTGGTCCATACACTTGCCGTGAAAAAGGGATTAACTTTGACTTAGTCACGCGCAGTCACGCATGGTCACGCACAGTCACGGAGTGATCTAAATGTCATTTACCCTCATCCGACCGATCTGAAACTTGGTCGATATACTTGCTGTAAAGAAAGATCAACTTCGACATAGTCACGCGCAGTCACGCACAGTTACGGAGTGATTTAAACCCATTTTTCCTTATCCGATCCATCTAAAACTTGGTCAATAGACTTGCTATGAAGAAAGATTAACTTTGGCATAGTCACGCCAAGTCACGGAGAGATTAAAACCCCACTTCCCCTCATCCGATGGATCTGAAACTTTGTCCATAAAGATTAATTTTAAGATAGTCACACACAGTCACGCACAGTCACGGAGATATTCAAAACTCATATGCATAAGAAAGAAAGAGTTTTAATAAAAACTTTGTTTTTATGGGTTAGATTATTACTTTTTACCAAAATATTTTGCGGCCTCTTATTGAGTCAAATGCCAACTTGCCTCAGCACGGAAAAGTAGGTCAATATATAACAGTCAGCAGCGCAATAATACTAGGCATAAAAGTTTATATTTACTTTTTTTTTATTTTATTATGCTGAATTCAGTTTCTAATTGTTGCAAAATACATACGTTGTAAATTTTCGACCTTTAAAAAATAATCCAGGTAGCGCAAGCGGATTTTTTATTGTGCTAAATTCATTAACAAAATTTTGATGATCATTGCCTTCCAGAATTTGTAGTTTTTATTATTGTGTATTGACACCAAAAACATTAACAATCTTCTTAAAAACACTTCGCCATCCTATCAAAATGAAATATGAAAAAAATTAAAATTTCTGCCTGCTTTCAAGCACCAAAAAAAAAATTGTGAAAAATAAGATAAAAATCTGCAAAATTTTGATAATATTTGGTATTTTATAGCCTTTAAAATCAGCTATATAACTTTCAAATTGATTAATTTTTCACTGAAAAAATTTTAATTTAATTTTATATCAATGAAAAAATTAAAATGGATAAGGTAAAATACACATATGGGCAAATCCACAGAACATGGGACAAGCATACAATTTTTTTTTTTAGAAATGCATATTTTATTCTCAGTCAAACTTAATTCTAAAACTTTACCCTCCAGTTGTTGTAAATTCAAGACGAAATTTTGCCTTTCCATCTTAATGGCGAATGTAATAATTAATAAAAATAGTTTCTAAGTATTTCATTTATTCAAATATCATTTCATTCATATACATTCTGAAATTGTTTGCTGTGGATTTAAAATAAATTTTTCTATAATATTAATAGGCTAGGCGATTTCTTGTGATCGATGTTTTGTTCTACCGTTTTATCCCGATTTTGACCAAACGTATATTATTTGAAAGGTATTTCTTTTTAGCCGTTTTGCAGATTTACAGATTTTTAAATTTGTTCCTTTATTTTGAGTAAATTGCATTTAAAGTTGCTACTAACACATACATAAAATTATGCAATGCTATTAAATTTGTTAATGTGTTTGTAATAAAAATGAGTTTGTTTTTGTGTTGATTTGTGAGTTGGTTATAATTGATTAATAAAAATAAAAGATAAAAATAAAATTTTCTAGAATTTGCACTCGAATTTCGAGGGCTGGAAACTGCTAGTTGTTTATTAATATCCCTAAAATTGGTGTTAACATGTGCATAATATTTGTATTAAAATACAATATTTGTAAAGTACATTTAAAATAATGTTGTGTTGGAAGCTAATATACAAAAGGAGGAAGTATAAGGTGAACTTTATAAGGTGAGTCACACACATAATTTAAGCTTGTACAATTACTTGAACTCAGTTGTATTTTTCCAGCTATTTATCACAGCTGTAAAAAGAGCTATAATGTCACAAAAGTCTATTTTAGGTTAAATTTGCAACTAACTCTGAGCTATGGAGTATCTATTAATGTTTAAAACAATTTTTGTAAAAATTCTTTGAATAAATTCAGAATTAATTGATTTTAATAACTTGGAAAAAATGACAAAGTGTAAGGTGAGTCACGTGGAATTGCCCATATATATTTTTTTCTAACATTAAAGGTAAGACTATGAGTTACAGTACCCTCCATAGCCACACCCGTTAAACCTACAGATATCTTTTGAGGACGCATTGGTTTACTTATAGATTTTTTGAAAAAAACAAATCAATCAAATAAAATCAGTATTAAATTTCGAAAATAAAATAAAAGGTTTCTTGGTAACATAAACATTCACACCAAGAAGTCTTCATAAACAAGAGAACAGAGAAACCACTTATTGTAAACAAAAAATTTGTGGATAGTTTTAAGTTATTTTATTGTAATCTTTTTTTAGAAGTTCAGTTAATTAAGAAACAAAAAACGTTAACTCGTTTTTACTATGCTCTCTACAGTGGCGTAAAAAATCATATTCGTATGTTCATCGATTTAAAAGTTGTCCGTGTTCGAAGTTTAAAAAATTAAATTCCTTATTTATGTGACCGACGATGTATCAATGAAACTATTTTTGAAACTTAAACAGAAATTTAATGTTTAACATTTCTTTATTTTGCTGGGGCATTAGATGTTTGTAAAAAAAAAAAAACAAAATATTTTGTATGTCCAGTTGTTAGAACATATCGAGGGTACTCTGACACCTCGTAACTCAATTTTTAAAGGTTTTGAATTTAAATTAGATTCATATTTAGAACTGTGTAAAAGTTTAAATAAAAATCTCCACCCGTTAATTATTTATTTAAAAAATAGAACCTCGTATCTCAAAACACTCATGTCATGCAGTCACATAGTCTGAAAAGATACTTATGAAGTCTTACTTATGTTATTTGTTGTAATATTTATATTTTGTCATATTTGTCATTTTGAGCAATATTTCTACAATTCACAACATTTTTTATCACAATATTTCTACAGTGCACAAGTTAGAGAAGCCTATAACGTGAACAAGGCAATTTAATGCATTTAAGTAACGAATGAGTTAAAGCGTTTAGATTTAATACTATAATAATATAAATCATCCATCATATATATTGATTCTTAATGAAAAGACTGGTCAGCTGGTGCCAGTTTTGTATTGTTTGTATTGTATAAAGAGGTATTTGAAGTACTACGACCAGTGATCTATTGTACTGCCCTCTGCTAATAGGTTGTCCCTATAAAATCTCATGCAACCCTGAAAATCTCAGGAATTCGAAGATGTTGGTTGGTTCTAGTAGTTTTATGTCGCTACCTAGTATTTGGAAAGAGCCCATGTGCTTTTTTCTTTTATACATTAACGCTCCACATTTCCCAAGTATGTGCTCTGGTGATTCGGCTTCCTCATCATAGAATCTGCGCATGGGGTTTTCACGATTGCTATCCTGCTCAGATGTTCCCTGAGCCTACAGTGACCAGTTAAAATCCCGGTTAGTATTCTAATTTCGTTCTTCGACAACCTAATGCACGACCCAAATATCTTATTGTTGTAGTCACCCAACAAGAGTTTGGATTGCCTTTAGCCCAAGTGGCTCGAGAAAAGTTCCCGTCTAACATAATTCTCATGTTCCCTGAGTACGACTTCCCATACTCCTTTTCCTATTCCACAAAACGGTACCGGCCCTATTAATTTTGTGGAAGCTCCGCTTCTGGCAAGTTCATCAGCTTGCTCATTACCTTGAATCCCAATATGTCCCGGGACCCAAAAAAGGCTAACCTTGTTGTGTTTACCTAGCTCATTTAGTTTCCGTAGACAGTCCCATACTAACTTGGAGTCTACTTCATAGGAGTTTAGTGTTCGAATAGCAGCTTGACTATATGATAGTATGGTTATGTCCCGTCTTTTGTACTTCCTATTCAAGTTGATTTGTGCACATCTATCGATGGCATAAATTTCTGCTTGGAAAATACTTGTGTATATTCCCATTGACTCAAAGTATTTGGTTCTAGGCCCGAAGACTCCCGCCCCCGTGCCACTTTCGGTTTTTGACCCATCTGTGTACCATTTGATTGTATTTTCTCTTAGAGAATATGCTGTGCTCAAATCACTCCATTCTCTCTTATTGCCAAGTTTTGTAACAAAGTACTTCCTGAAGTCATATTTCTTCTCGACCCTGTCCATGAGGCAATCTAGGAGAGAGTAATCATTAACTTGACTTATTCGGTTCCATTGCCCTTCATAAGGCCTGGTTATAGGTTTGTCCCCCTGATCCTGATTGCCGTTGCCAGGGCTTTCCTTTGCACCACTATATATAGTGGTTTTAGGTCCAATAGTGCTGCCAGTGGTGCCAGTTGAGCCTGGCTCAATTGAAAATGCTTACAAATGATGACTATTATTATTGAACTGAATTTACTAATATGCGTTTGGATGAAACGATAGGTTTATTTGCTGAGAATTTAGACAAATTGAAAACTATTGGTAATTCTTCTGAAAGTTTAAATACGGGTATAGAATAATATGAAACTGATCACCCTAAAAAATAGTTTTAGATGAATGTTCAGGATTATAATCAAGAAAACTAGCTGGGAAATAGGTCAGTCATATTATAGCGTGGCCAGTGATAAAGAATTAGTACTAAGAAACACTCGAAAAATAAAAGCACGTTGTAATTCCAAAAAATGTGAAAAGAGCATAAATAAAAAATGTAATGAAATTACAGAAGTCCTGAGGAAAAGAAATTTTTCAATTCTATTCAAAATAATCTGACCTGGGATCAAAGACGACAGTACGTTGTTTCATTAGTAAACAAGGAAATAATATTTCGATCTGATGATAATACTGAATCTCGGCGCAGCTGTAGTCTAAAATATCATTTACTAATAAATAATCAGAGATTACTAGTATGTAAAAGAATGTTCTTGAGCACAATTGGCATTGGTGAGTGACAAGTATTATTTAAAAAAAAGTCAAAACCTTATAATACGTGAAAAAAAACTGTAAAATAGATAATTTAAAGTAAGCACATTTGCGAAAGTACTTGACTGATTTTCCAAAACTTGAATCTCATTTCGCCAACATGGTGGTGGAGGTGGAGTAGCTATTCTAATAAAAAAGAACATCAAATAATAACTCCACAAAACACAATACCTGTTGAAAATATAGGTGTCAGAGTAAAATCAGGTAATGATTTTATAGACATTTATTCATGTTATTACCCTGGTGGAACGGCAAGTAGGGATCCTACTCGAAAACAAACATTCAGTTCAGATCTTCGGAAGCTTACAAGTACTAATAACAACTATTTTCCTTATTTTTATATTTTTTACACAAATATTATTTCCTCATGATTATACTTATATTCCGGCAGATTCAAGTAAACAGCCGACCACATTAGATTTCTTTCTAACCAACGTGCCACAGAATATGTCCGCGGTCAGAGTAATAAACGATCTCTGTTCCGATCACCTGTCCATTATGAGTGTAGTAAACTTGAGCTACGACACGGTAGATAATTTATGTTACGCTTTTAATAAAACAAACTGACCACGGTTCGCCAAATTTATTAAAAGAAACCCTCACCAGACGATTTTGATGAAATAACCAGCACTAAATAAATCGATAATATGATACATATCTTCAATAACACAGTTCAATTTGGAATTGATGAAAGTGTACCTAAATGTAGAAAAGCACCAACGACAAAACCATTGCCAAATAACATACAAATTATGATGCAATTACGGAATGTATTCAGAAGAAACTGGAAGCGTTACAGAGATGATAATGATCACCGAGCTATGTCGCGTTTAAATAAAAATATTAAAAAAGAAATAAATATCTTCAAAAATATATCATGGAATAACATGCTGTCCACTCTGGACAAATCTTCTTCAGCTTTTTGGAAAGTTTCAAAAATTTCAAGGGAGAAATCCATCAATATTCCAACTTTAAAACACAACAATGTAGTATGTTATATCCAACAAGAAAAGGCTGAAATTTTGGCTCAAAATTTCAATCTGAACCATTCTATTTCAGCAAATCTTAGCGACGCTACTACTACTTCTGAGGTCGATGGTGTTGCAAACGATGTCCGTTTTACTAACACAAGTGCACACAACAACTACTTCACTACGTATGATAAAATCGCTGGTATAATAAAAAATCTAAAAAACAGAAAAACTCCAGGCTTGGACGGTATTAATAATAAATGTCTAAAAAATCTACCGAATAAAGATATTAAATATCTCACGAAAATCGTTAACGCTTGTTTGAAATTATGCTACTTTCCCTGTGCATGGAAAATAGCTAAAACCATCCCGATACTCAAGCAAAGTAAGCCAACAGACTCTTCGCTTTCATATAGACCAATTAGTCTGCTCTCGTCTATTAGTCTGGATTCACACAAGGCAATTTTTGTTGCGCAACTTTTTTTCAATTCTCTTTTAAAGTTGCCTTAATGTTCACACAGAGAAATTTATTGCCGCAACTTTTCGTTTTCTTTTACTTTCAAATTCTTACATTTTTGACAGTTCACTTTATTAGCTTGTGTAAAAAGAATTTATTATTGGTCCAAAGTGAAAAATCTATTTGTGTGAAGAAATTGAAGTCAAAGAAAAAATGAAATAATAAAAAAAATAATAAAATAAATGAAATAATAATAATAATTTTTCACAGCGAAGCAAAGAATAAAAAGAAATGTCAAATAATAAGATGCAGCTAACTTCGTGGTTATAGTTACGAATTGCACAACGAAACGAGTTGCCGAGTACAAGCAACTCCGTACCAAATACCACTCTTCTTTCCTCTCTCTCCTACAAACTCAAGAATTGCGCAACAAAAGTTGCCTTGTGTGAATTCGGACTTAGTAAAATTCTGGAAAAAATTATTAAGGAAAAGCTTATAAATTTCATCGATGCAAACAATTTACTTCCATCGCAACAGTTCGGTTTCAGAAACGAGCATAACACGTTACAACCGCTACTAAAAATTAGAAATTCAGTGAAAAACAATTTTAACACTGGCAAATCAACAGGAATGGTCCTCCTCGACATCAAAGCTGCATTTGATTCCGTTTGGCATAACGGATTAATTTTTAAAATGAAAACGTTTAACTTCCCAATTGAACTCACAAAAATTATTCAAAATTTCCTACAAAACAGATCATTCAACGTTTACCTAGGTACAACTTATTCACAACAAATTAACATTTCTGCCGGCTGTCCTCAAGGCTCATGCCTTTCTCCAATTTTATATAATATCTTTACTGCAGACATTCCCACACTTTCTAATTGCGTCACATCAATATTTGCAGATGATACGTCAATTCCATCTTCGGATACATATTCAGCGGATATCATTACAAACTTACTGTTAGCTCTTACTGGTTTGAATAATTATTTTAATAAATGGAAGATCTTAGTTAACCCTGAGAAGACCCAGGCTATATATTTTACGAGAAAGCGTAAGACTTGCTACGCTTCTCAAACTACGCTTCGCTTTATGAACCATGTAATGCTTGATACAAAACTAAACTTCAACAATCACATTCCCTATATAGTGGACAAAATAAACAAAATCATTCGAATGATGTACCTAATCATAAACAGAAGGTCGGCAATGAACACTGAAAACAAAAAACTTATTATTAAATCAATACTTCATCCCATAATGTTTTATTGTGCTCCAGTCTGGTCCACGTCTGCAAAATGTCATTTACGTAAAATCCAAGTTGCGCAAAATAAACTACTTAAAATGATATTCAACCTACCATGGCACTATTCCAACCGTCGCCTACACGTTCTTGCTGGTTTCGAACTCGGACATGATAAAATCAAAAGATTGCCTCTGAATTTCAGTAGAAGATACCTATCATCACAACAAACTCATATTAATGAACTGATCTCATCATAATTTTATATTAATTTACCTTAGTTTAACTTCCTTTTATCTTATACCCCTACATCACATAGGTTTTTGTACACTTTTCTCCTTCCTTGTTCATAATATTACCTGCACATTGATTTTATATTTATAATATATATTTAGGTAGAAAAGGAACTTGGTTCCTAAACTCTTTACTGCTATAAGTCAAATGTAAATAGTATTAATGTTATGAGAAAATAAATGAATTGAAATTGAATTGAATCTCATTATTGCAGGAAGGATAGTACAAAATTGAAGTAAGATTAAAAAATCCTTATAAAGTGAAGTATGTTGATCATACTCTTTTTTTTATACTCGTAATTATGCAGAAGTGAAAACTTGTAAATCTTTTAGACCAGGTAACAAGCCTGGATCTCCGACTGTGTTACAGTTACGCGGACTAAAGTAAAGTAAAGATAGCATAATGTACAAATCATCATTTAATGATGAGTGGAAGGATATACCTCAAAGATTTACTAAGAAGTACAAATAAGTTGGCCCAACTCCTTTGTACCATCGAGTTATAAATATTACAGCTCAAAAATTTAAAGATCTACATTCGTTGAAATCATTAATCCATAAGGATTATCATTTTTTTATGACAATTTACTTCATACCGATTAATACTCAAGGACTTATGTATATATATAATATTAATAGGCTAGGCGATTTCTTGTGACCGATGTTTTGTTTTACCGTTTTACCCCGATTTTGACCAAACGTATCGTATATTATTTGAAAGGTATTTCTTTTTAGCTGTTTTCCAGATTTACAGACTTTTAAATTTTTTCCTTTATTTTGAGTAAATTGCATTCAAATTTGCTACTAACACATACATAAAATTATACATAAATTTGTTAATGAGTTTGTTATCTTCATTCACAATAATAATAAACCAAAAAAGTGTTGATTTTTGAATTGGCTAGGTTGAAAAATAAAGTTGCTTAGAAAGTGCACTCGAATTTCGAGCGCTGGAATCTGCTAGTAATAATTAATGTTTGAAGATATTGAATAACTTTTTTTTATTGAAATATTTATTTAAATGTGTAAATGTGAATAAAAAAATTTGTTTGAAATTAGTTATTAAAATTTTATCTAAGAAAACATTTATTTTGTTTGTGAATTACTATTTTTAACTTCATTTATTCATGCAAGACCTCGTAACGGACACTTTATTTGAAACTTAGCGGAACGTAAACTCGTATCTCAAAACTTAATCAAAAAATTAAACTTAAAATATTTTCCAAAGCATAATTTACATATATATCTATGAGAAGGTAATACAACTTTCAAATTAACAACAAATAATCAGAATTTTTGTAAAGTAGCGTTTTTAAGATAGGAGGTTACGTCAGAGTACCCACGACATGTATCAGTGATTTAAAATTTATAGAAAAAAAATCGTATTTATCGTTCAAAGTTGTTTACATTTTTGTTTTTTTATATCGAAAAAACTTAATTAGTAAAACACTTTGCTTGGATTCTCATTAAGTTGGTATCAGCAAAGTTATATAAACTTAAATTTTTACCATATAAACTATCGCTGCTGGTTACTGAGATGAGTGTTGATGACTCGACGTGAAACATAACCTATCTTACAGAACATAGATCAATTTTTGAAACTAATGTGCTACGGTTTTTTTCTTTATTAAAAGTACAAATATTTTTTCTTGATCCTGATTACTAATTTCTAACTAAATCATTATAAATAATAATTTTTAATTAAATTATTAACTCTACATCAAAATTAATATGTATGTAAATATACCACAAATATTTTTGCAATACATACCTCTTCGAGCAATGTTGTACAATTATGAGATTGGTGACTCTTCCGAACACATTCCAAACAACATACAAAATTACATTTACCACAATAAAGATCACGAATGCTTGCATGACGCTTACAAAAGCGTGGTTTCATCAAATGCGTTACATCCGTTTTATTTGTATCCTTATCGAAACGCTGTATTGTATGCATTTTCAATACTTTACTGTTCTTATGGACTGCATAAAAACATTGCTTACACAGATACACCTTACATTGACGACATTTACCTATTGAGGGCACCAATTCACATTCAATGCATTTGATGACTGACGAAGCTTGCCCAACTGTGGCATCCGTGGGATTCATAGCTTGACTGCTGCCCATAATTAACGTATTGTTGGCAGAGCTATCTTTGCGAGAGTAACGTAAATGATTCAATTCACCCAACAAATAAAAATTCAAATCGAAATGATCTCGAACAAAGAAATGTGAAAATAGATCTTTTGCTAGTTCAACTGGCTGCAGGCAGGTGCCACAAGTTAAATTATGTCGATTATGATAAACACAATTTTCACACATATTATGACCACATGGCAGCAATATCGGACGATTGCTTTTGATATGAGAATCTATGGAGAAACGAATTAAATTAAATTTGAAGAGTTAGAAAACAGGTAAAACACAATCAAAAACTCAATATTATATAAAAAATCATAAGCACCTCTGTGCCTAAGTCCGGTAAACAATTTTACTGGTAGATATATTTACGAATGATAGTAAATCCTTGGGATTGGATATACGCGTGTAAGGACTCGCCGAGGAATTACAAAAAAAAAAAGTGGCTATATATTTTAAGTAAAGAATCTGCCTTTCACAGGCTTAGGAAGCAATAAGAGGGCAGTCCCAGAGCAACCCGACCTGATGTGTAGACGGCAGCAGTAGTTTGAAAAAAATTTCTTTGGTGAAAATGACAACCTTATTAAATATCTCTTTTAAGTAAAGGATCTCAGTGAATTAGTAAACAATGAAAAAAGTTGCCACCGTTATAAGACCCATACACGACACCATCATGCATGCAAAATCATATGATTGCAAAATCATGAATTGAGCATACACGATACCATCCAGATTTTACAATCATCATTTCTATAAATCACTTACGCGTGATTTTGTGAATTTATTTTAAATATTAATAGTCTAGGCGATTTCTTGTGACCGATGTTTTGTTCTACCGTTTTGTCCCGATTTTGACCAAGCGTACATTATTTGACAGCTATTTCTTTTTAGCCATTTTGCAGATTTACAGATTTTTAAATTTTTCCTTTATTTTGAGTAAATTGCATTTAAAGTTGCTACTAACACATACATAGAATTATACATATGTTATGTGTGTTTTATTAAATTTGTGTTAATGAGTTTGTTATCTTCATTCACAATAATAATAAACCATAAAAGTGTTAGTTTGTGAATTGGCTAAGTTGAAAAATAAAGCTGCCTAGAAATTGGACAAGTATTTGTACAACAATTGTATTTCAGAAAACATCACTTGATTATCAGAAATACTCAACTGTATTTCAGCAAACGTCAATTGATTTTCAAAAATAATCAAATGCATTTCAGAAATTATCAAAAGTATTTCAGAAATTATCAAATGTATTTCTGAAATTTTCAAATGTGTTTCATAAAATATCAATTGTATTTCAAAAAATTTCAATTGAATTTAAGAATCAAAAAGCAGTTTACCCTACAATACAGAAAAGTTGTTATTGTTTCTAATAGTGATTTTGCAGTTACAGGAAATGTTTACTAATATTTTGACTTACTTTTTATGCACTTGAAAATAAACTAACGGAGTTTTCATGGGAAGAAAAGAGGACTTAATTTTCAATAAGCTACAATATGAAGTTTTGGCTGCATCGTGGCAGCCGATTTTGATGACATGATTTCGATAAAACACGTTTATAGTTAAGAAAAATTTTGCAAATGCAATGTAATACTTAAAAAATGTGTTTTTGTAAAGCGTTGCGACTATTTTTCTGAAATTCAATTGATGTTTTCTGAAATTCATTCGATAATTTCTGGAATACTTTTGATAATTTATGAAAATCAATTGATGTTTTCTGAAATACAATTGAAACTTTCTGAAAATCAATTGATATTTTCTGAAATACAATTGAAAAGGTGTAGTATTTCAAAAAGGAAACGAATAAGGCGTGAAAAGAAAAAGCGTTTTTGGGTGAAAAACTGGCTAAAATAGGCAAGGTTAGGTATTTTTGGCGTGCGTCGATATAAAATGCGTGTAAATTTACTGTCAAATGTGTATTTCAATCTTGATTGCACAATCATGAAAATATCAAACTCGTTTTAATTAAGCACAATCAGCTTGCAAAATCACACAACAGATCCATACACGGTCAATCAGCTGGCGCACTCATGCTGATGTCATGTATAGGCCCTATTATGTAATTCAATACTTCCATTTGAAAGGTCTCAGTCCAACCAATATTAAAGCCGAGCTGGATTTTACTCTGGGGGACTCTGCTCCTTCGTTTACGACTATAAAATATTGGTGGCAGAGTTTAAACGAGGCCGTACGAACTGCCATTTGAGGTGGCCACGCCAGAAACGGTTAAGAAAATCCACAAAACGGTATTGGATTGATCGTCGGCTGTGAAGGTGTATGAGCTAGCTGAAATGATATGCATTTCAACAAGTTGACCAAAAATTTGGAGATTACGGTGCTATTACACGATGTGTTCTTTAATATGTACTGTCAAATTTTCCCACAACAAAAGTTGTACACATCATGTGACACATATGAAACATTGTTTATGTACAATACATGAGGAAAGTCACATGTACATATTTCAATTAGAACAGGTTCTATTTTGGCATGACAAACATATGAAAGATTAATATTGAAAGAAAAATAAATTATTTAATATTAATTAACAATTAAAAAATATATAACTTTTTTTGACAATAAATTTTTGTAAATTCACAAATTAAATCAGCTGTTGTTTACAATTAGAGGTTATGTCATATGGAAATACATATAAAACTGTGATAGCAAAAATTACGAATTGTATGTACAAGATAATTTTGACAGACATGACGAATTTCATATGGATAAAAGAAGTGACAGTACATATGTAAAAACACATCGTGTAATAGCACCTTTAGAAAGCTATCCGCAAGATGGATGCCGCGTTTGCTCACAAAAGCACAAAAACAGTGTGTGGAGATGTTTCAATAGTGTTTGGCGATATTTCTCCACAATAAAGTCGAGTTTTTGCGTCAATTTGTAAAGGTGATATCATGTGTTTTTTACATATGTATGTACTGTCACTTTTTTATTCATATGTAATTCCGTATGTCTACCAAAATTGTCGTTTTACATACTATTCATAATTTTTGCTATCACAGTTTTATATGTATTTTCGTATGACATACACCCCTGTGAAATCAAAACAAATGCCCTTTTTTCTACTAAGCAGGTCTTAAAGTCCAGTATACACGGTCAAAATGCTTGACGTCAAATTCATGTATGTGTGTGCATGAAGCTTTGAACATACACGGTACTGCATAGCACTTCAATCATTCATTTGGTTTTTGATTTTGTGCTGTAAACATCATGCCGGTAGCGGACGATACACTTGCCGCCATTTTGGCAGTGTGCTTAAAAGCAAAAGAAAATTAAAAAAAAAGAAGAAGAGACGTATCTGGATGAAGGGGTGGTTAAAAAAAGGAATTAATTTACCCATGAAAATTTAACTTAAGCTTCCAGCAATTCTAAAATATTTTTCCTTTCATCCTGCATCTCCTCACAACCATTTGCTTCAAAGTCACATTAAAAATGAGAACATGCTTGATCAATCAACGATATACACACATCAAATTCGTACGTCATGCAATTTTTGATTTTGCTTCAATCATCGTCGGTGTGACACATACAAACACATTTTCACTAATACCACCAAAATGCAGTTCAATCATTTTGACCGTGTATATCCCGCTTAACGCTTCATTTACAGAAATACAAAAGCTGCTTGGTAAGGACTGTATTTTCAAACGTACTTCAATTGGAACCAAAATTTTCGCTCCAAGTAATAAAATGTATGAATGCTACAAACAAATACTTAAAGAGAATAAGATCGAGTTTCATTCTTATGGCTCCAAAGAAAATAGGTTATACACAACCTTTTTACACGGTTTACCCCGCATAACCTCTGAGGAAATCTCCAAGGAGTTGAAAAACTACAACCTATCCCCTTCTTCCGTAACTGAAATAGTCACCAAATTCAGTTCAAATAATAATGCAGTTTATAAAGTTCAATTTGTTCGTAAAAATTTTAATCCAACTGCCTTAAAACATGTACGAACAATTTCCAATATTATAATTTCTTGGAAAAAATACAAATCAAAATCCAGGAGCAGACCAACTCAATGCTGGAACTGCTTAATGTATGGCCATGGCGGTGAACATTGTCATCGTAGTGCTGCATGTATGATATGTGCAGAACAACATCATACAAGTGTGTGTCCGTTTAACACAAATGAAAAAAGCTGTTTTTACATGCTTTAATTGCAAAAAACATGGAAAAGAGAGAACTGATCACTCTGCAAACGACATCAACTGTCCGTTACGTTCTCTCTATTTGGAAACTAGAACAAGAGTAACTTCCAAAAGTCATAACAACAGCAGGCAACAACAAAATTTTTCATTTCAATCAAAGGTTGATTTCCCAAATTTAAGTAACAATAACACAAATTGTAACAATAACATCAATAATAACAGCAAAGCTACATGTGCTAACCAGCTGAAAACAAACAACGATTTATTTAGCATTGATGAGCTTTTTGATATTTTCACTACAGCTATGGATGATTTGCATAGATGCACTTTAAAAGTACAACAAATCAAAGCTGTAATGTCAATGGTAAAATACGCCCATGGATTATACTAATAATTTAAACGAATTCAAAATGCTTCACTTGAATGCTAATGGCATTTCAAACTTTTCTAAATTAAAACAATTTGAGATACTAATTGAACGAGAAAATATTAAAATAGCGTCTTTGAATGAAACATTTTTTTCAGAAAATCATAGACCATATTTTAAAAATTATTATGTATATAGAAGTGACAGAACAGATGCCAGAGGAGGAGGAGTAGCTCTGTTAATTCATAAATCTGTCGCTCATAAAAACCTCTTTATATCAAACACCTCATCAATCGAAAACATCTCAATTGAAGTTATTATAAATAATAGACCTATTGTTGTATCTTCGTTATATTCACCAAGACATACCCATAACTTCTGTGCTGATATCTTGAACCTAACACCTTCCACCAAAGAATATATAGTTTTTGGTGACCTAAATGCCAAACATTGTTCTTGGAATTGCCGTTCAAATAATACGGCAGGAATCGCACTGAACAATCTACAGCAATCAAGCAATTTTTTCATACACTATCCTAATAGTCCAACCCTATTCACCCATCAACAAAATCGCGAAGCATCCACAGTCGATATTATTTTAAGCAACTCCACTTTAAATATAGACGTAAAAACAATGGATTACGAAATACCATCAGACCATCGCCCCATTATATGTACACTTAAAAGATCAATGGCCTTGCAGGTTGACCTCAATTATTATGATTATAGTGCACCCAATAAAATAAAATTACATTATTTTCCGATATATACAATACCAAGGCAGTAATTGATCAGGAAATCCAAAAATTTATAAATGTAGTTTTCGAAGCAAGGGATGTGTCTACACCTAAAATAAGTCAACAAAATAATTACATATTACCAGAAAGTACTGTGAAATATATTAAACTAAGATGAAGCTTTGAAAGAAAAAGCCAACGATCTTCAAATATAGCCGAGCAAACTTTTTATAATCAATGTACTAAGTTTCTAAGCAACATGATTGATAAAAGTATTAATTCGGAGCGCAATAAGAAATGGTCTCAATTATTATCCAATTTAAAACCAGGTGATAAATCATTTTGGAAAACAAGCAGGAACTTGCGAGGAAAAGGAAAAAATCAAATCGCTCACTTTAAAGTTGGAAATACAAAAATAACATCTGATAAGGACAAGGCTGAAGTCCTGGCAAATACATTTGTCCAAGCAAATAACCTCACTTCGAACTATAACCACTCGGCAGATACACTAATAAATACAACAGTAAATAATTTTAAGAAGGAAAACCCCAGTTCTGAATCTGCAATTTATACATCTCTTGAAGAAGTAATGAATATTGTCTCATCAATAAAACCGTCAAAATCTCCTGGTTTTGACAATGTTCCCAACCTGCTCTTAAAGAAACTACCACTCAAAGCTCTAAAATTACTGGTTATACTATTTAACAGCTGCATCAAACTCAACTATTTCAAAAACCATTTCAAAAATGCTAGGGTTATAGCCATAAACAAACCTAGTAAGCCAAAAATAACTCAAATAGCTATAGACCTATTAGTCTATTAAGTAACTTAGGTAAAATATTTGAAAAAATACTACATTCTCGTCTTAGTGAATTTGTAATGACGAATTCTTTTGTTGCTAAAGAACAATTTGGGTTTAAAAAAGAGCATAACACTACTCACCAAATAAACAGAATTAAAAATCAAATAATCACCAATAAAAACAATAAAAGTTCTACGGGTCTAATATTGTTAGATATTGAAAAAGCGTTTGACACCGTTTGGCATAATGGCCCAGTATTTAAAATTCTTGATGCAAATATACCAAAATATTTATGCAAACTTATTTCATTTTTCATTCACGGCAGAAGCTTTAAAGTTGCGATAAATAATGAAACATCATTTCCAAAAACCATTACCACAGGGTTACCTCAAGGATCAGTCATGTCGCCATTGCTTTACTCGATATATACATCCGATTTCAAAGTCCCAAAATATATGAAAATTGCTTACTACGCAGATGATACTGCGTTAATTTCTTCAAACAAACTTACAAGTGCACTCCTGAAGAAAATGGAAAAGGGACTTGTAAATTGCAGTAAATATTTTCACAAATGGAAAATCAAAATTAACCAAACAAAACCCAGCAATAATTTTTCCATTCAACAAATCTCCCAAAAGACTGCCAAGACGTTATTGGAAATAATACTATAAATGTACTTAATCATGCCAAATATATCGGAGTTGTCTTGGACAAGAACCTTACTTTTAAACAACATATTATGGCTACATGCCAAAAAGCTATAAATTCACTGCTAAATAGAAGGTCATTTCTAAACCCCAAAAACAAAAACCTACTCTTCAAAAGTGTTATAAGGCCAATATTAACATACGCGTGTCCTATTTGGAGTGACGCTGCCAACTGCCACCTAAAACGCTTACAAATTATAAAAAACGAATGTCTTAAAATGATAAATAAAAAGCCCTGGAGATATCCTACAACTCTTCTTCATGAAGAAACAGGTTATGAAAAAATTATCGATTTCATAACAAGGATTAATAACAATTACTTTGCCAAAATTGAAAATTCCTCTTACCCACTGATAAGAGAATGTAGAGAATTAACGTAAAATTAAAAAGAAATCACCAAATTGAAAATTATGTGCTTATAGAGGTCTATTATTTCTAATAAACCTCCTATAAGCACATAAATATTTTCAGATAGTATTTGAATTTATTAAATCATATAAAGGTTTTTTTTCCTCCCATTTTCCTTTAAAAATCATTAAAAATAAAATAAAAACTATTTAATATCTTTGGATCCTATATATTATTTGTTGCAATATCTATATGTAAAGATAAGATCTCATATGTGAATATCAAATTTGTTAAAATATGTAAATAAAGGATAAATATATAATTGAAAAAATAATAAAACACACTTTTTTCTATTTTCTATTATAATTTTTTCAATTATAATAGATTCTTTATGCACTAATTATTGCAAATAAAGGAATTAAAAACATTTTTTTCATCAAATCACATATTTATTATACCCTCCACTCCAGTGTGCAGAGGGTATATATAAGTTTGTCATTCCGTTTGTAATAATTAGAAAAAAAATTTTGGACCCCATAAAATTTATATATTTGTGATCCTTATAACAACCGGAGTTGATATAGCGATGTCCGTCTGTCCGTCTGTGGAAATCACGATGACGGCAACAATCGGGCAGCTAGGGTGCTCGTTGGCATAAAAAATGATTCATTAACATCCTGAAAAGTTTGCTATTTAAAATCGTCCAAATCGGTCGATTAGGGCCCGAGATTTGAATGAAGAACTAAAAAAAGTCTTGAAAAAAATAATTTTCTATGTTGTTCTTGTCACGATCACGCCCTCAATAGTACAGCTACAGTGATCATTTTTAGTGAGAATGATTCACCAAATTCATGGAAAGATTTCTACTTCAAAAATCGTTAAAATCGGTGGAAAAGGTCCAGGGAAATCTCTGAAAAAGTAAAAAAAAAATGAAAAACATGATATTTCTATATTGTTCTTGTTGTTATTCTAAATGTTGCATTGTTTTCATAGCTGGACTTGTTGATTTTGTGGTCGTTATGGTAATAACATAACAAAAAAAAACCCTTTGTACATTTATTATCAACTCAGGTAGAAAAATTTAAAAGTTTCCATTGTTTTGGCATCACTAAAAAAAATATGTTAGATCATTTCTGTCATTGCCACGAGCCTGCCTGCAAAATTTCAGATCGATTGGGTCACGGGAAAGTGGTTAAAATCGATCCAAAATTTTTCGACAAGCAGACACGAGTTAATATAAAGGGAGTAAAAATTCACCAACATCTAAAGCAAATAATGCTAAAATACCTAGTTGTTAATAAAAAAAAAAACAATTGGGCAATTCACAATGGGTAATGTATCGTTGTATCTGTTGTATCGTGTATCACTTTACAATAGTGTAAAATTGTTGTTGGTAATTTTCACTGAAAAATCTGATACACGATCCAACTTCATTTGCTATGTTTAGTAAATGTTGTATATTGTATCATAACATATCAGTTCCAAGTGAATGCCAGTTTTTATGAAAAAGAAAAAACAAATACATAGAATTTTATCAGCATAAATAATTATAAAATAAAATATGGCAAATAATGCAAATAACGCAAATACATCGATAAGTTTATTTATATCAAAATTAATGTTTATATTTTTTTAGTATGTATTTTCTCTTTCAGTACCAACCAAAACATTTAACATTTTTTTTCCATTATAAATTAAAATGCAAGAGGTACGTAACTAAAACTCCAAGGTATATCTCACGACCAAAAAGCAAACACTGACAAGTGTTTTCTCTTATACAAAATAGCAGAAGCAACGAAGCGATCTTTCCTCGTTGGATCGAAAATTACTAAAGAAAGCGTTTTACAATATGAAAATACAACTGAGTTCACAACAAATGATTGTATTGTGTATTTCAATACAACATACAATATACAACACCTGTTGTGAATTGCCCAAATGTAAATTTAGCAAAAAAATTTATGTATTAATTTATTTAAAGAGAAAAACACAAAAATAACGTTTGATGTTGTATTTTTTGTGTGTAATATTTAAATATACATACATTACGGTGACCAGATTTCTTGATAGTGAATGTGGTACAGAGGGGTGGTTTTTCCAAAAATAAAAAAAAATATTAATTTATATATGACACATATTTATTGTATCACAAATTTATTTAAATTTGATAAAAATTAAGTAATTGTCAACAGTTCATTCAATTAAGTAGAAGTAGAAAATAACATAAATTAAATGTTATACTGTTACAGTACAGTATTTTAAATTCAAAATAATATAATTAAATAACAAAAATAAATAAAATTACATGTTTAACAACATTGCAATTCACAGATATTTTTCGGCAGAATTAATCTTTTTCAAAATCTTATCGTTTTTTATAATATTGCCATAAAAACTATCACAATCATTAGAAAAATTACATTTCACAATTAGTATTGCTTTTAACGTTTCTACTGATAATTGTGTTTTTTCAGAAGTCCAGATATTATTAACCAAAGAGAAAACTCTTTCTGTGGCAGCATTTGTACCTGGCAAACACAATGAATATTCTACCAATTTTAAAACGTTTTTAAAAGGTACGTGTTCAGTCTCAAAATGCTGAAACATCTCTACCCATCTCATATCGGTTGTAATATTATTTTCAGTCCAATAATTTATTTTCGTTTCAGTTACATATTTTTTAATATAACTGATTTCATCAAATAATACGTTGTCATTAATTTCAATATCTGGAAAATTTTTCGAAACAAATTCATATGAACTTTGTAATTCTTGCCATTGTGGGCAAGTTTTAAGTAAAATCCATTTAAAAGTTTTAATGTTAGTAAACTGACACGACCACTTCTCTAAATATTGAAAACAGTTCTGATAAAATTTTTTTACGTGCGATAGAAACCAAGTTTCATTAATAGAGCCGTCGTTGACTAGTTTTTTTAAACAACATTTGACTGCTAATGGAAGAAATGTTTCATTAGCTCTTTCATAACATTTATATTTTAAATTATCAATACTTTCAGAAATTTCATTAACATTTTTAGAACTTCCTTCAACACATTTTATTGTATTTTCAAAAAGTGCTGCTTGATTGTGAACAAATAACAACCACAATTCGGATGAATCATTTTTAAAAAAGGTTTCGATTACCTGTGGACATTTTTCTATTGATAAAAAATAGCTTTTCAATGGTTGGTACAGCTTTAGGATTCTTTCTATCGCTGGCATTAGAGATAACCAACGAGTTTTACAAAAACCAACAATTTTTTTATATTCAATACCTGCTTCATCACAAAATTCTTCCAGTAAAGCTACTCGTACAGTATAGATATGAAAATATCCATAAATTTTAATGATTATAGTTTCTAAATCAATTGGGAGTAAATCAGCTGCAGTTTGAATTGCATTATGTGCAATATGGGCAGCACAGCCTATTCCTACGATTGATTGGCTTAAATTTTTATTCAAAATTGTAAAAACATTTTTACCATCTTTTCGTTTTAATCCTCCGAAATTGGTGTTTGCATTGTCTGCACAATAAGCTGCCAATTTTGAAGATAAATTAAATTTTTTTAATATGTCAATGATTGAATTTGCTATCATTTCAGCAGTTTCACCTCGTAATGATAAAAAATCTAGCATTCTGATTTTAATTCCTTCTTTCCAATCAAAATAACGAATTAATGTTGGGAAAAGTTTAATATCTTTGTGATTGGAAGCATCAGAATATATAGAAAAAAAATTTGTTTTTTCCATTTCTGTTTGAATTAAGCCAATTGAATATGGAGCAAATATATTTTTGATTATAGCTTCCGTTTTTGTTCTGGCAGACTTAAACTTGTTGTCAAATAATTTTCTCAAAATTTTGGACGTGCAATCCATCGACCTGAAGCTATGGTTGTGATTAACAGTATGGAAAGCAAATACTGCTTCAGCAATGGCTATCTGTTTTTCTTTATCACCATATTCGTTTCTAATAATAAAATTATTAATATTATTTGATGGAGCTGCTGCAGCCACTGAAGATTTATGTTTTTCTGATAGCAAATGTCGATTTATGTCGTATCTTCCCGAAGTAATAGAAAATGTTCCATAACATTTGCCGCATTTTAGTTTGGTGTCATTTTCTTTATAACATTTGGTGATATATGGAAATTCCTTTGCTAATGCAACAGTAAAAGTACATTTTCTTCTCTTTACATTTACGTTTGATGACATGATTATCGCTTATCCTTCAAGAATTTTTTTTTAATGAAAATAAAATATGTATTAATTATTACTTTTAACTTACAATTTAATTAAATTGACAATTTATTGTTGAAATAATTAATAATAAAGCTGATGTTTGAAAAATCGCATCCGAATTTTTAATTACATTTTTTTTCACGTTAAAACACAGCCACACAGCCTACTTATCAAGTGCATTTAAATTAAAATATTAAACTGTCAAAGATGTCATAGTGATGTGAATTGACAAACAGGGTTTTGTAAGAAATTTATTTGTCGTTCCTTCCGGCGATATAAATTAAAATCGATATATTTGTTATTAATATATCGACTCCTAAAACAACCCAGTAAACTTAAAACTTTTACAAAAAATGATTGATAATTTTTTAAATCGATATATTAATGAAATGACTTAAATGTGGTACAAAATGTGGTGCAGTTGACAATGTTGGACACCTGTTCAAAATGTTGTACTGTACCACACAATGTGGTACGTATGGTCACCGTAACATACATACACATATTAAATAATACAAATAATATACATATATTATATATATGCATGTATGTATGTATATTCATAGTAACTGCATGTTAGAAATAAATCGGTTATTTTATTTACATAAAATTCTGCAGTATTTTGTTGTGGGGAAAATACATTTCTTTTGCATTAACACTTCACTTCATTTTGCTCAGCGTGACTATGCCACAGTAGATGGCGCCATAATTTTTGTTTGTTCTAATTAGCTTTGCAATAGTTATTTCTATTTTTACATGAATGTTAATATTTTCAACTAGATATCATACAGAACAATGTTAAGAGTATACACGGGCTGGTCTTTTATTTCATACGTTTTTTCATTATTCTTTTACAAATATGAACATAAGTTTGGCATATTAACTTTTTGTTGTCTTTACAAAATAGAGTTAAGGTGTTATTACACGAAGTGTTTTTTACATATGTACTGTCACTTTTTTTATCCATATGAAATTCCTCATGTCTGTCAAAATTGTCTTTTACATACGATTAATAATTTTTGCTATCACACGTGCATATGTATTTCCGTATGACATAACCTCTAAATGTAAACAACAGCTGATTTAATTTGTGAATTTACAAAAATTTATTGTTAAAAAAAAAGTTATATATTTTTTAATTGTTAATTAATACTACACAATTTATTTTTCTTTCAATATTAATCTTTAAAATTTACTCTGTTTTTCTTTCGCCAGAAGCAGTGTTGTATTTTAATATGTTTGTCATGCAAAAATAGAACCTGTTCTAATTGAAAAATGTACTTGTGACTTTCCTCATGTATTGTACATAAACAATGTTTCATATGTATCACACGATGTGTACAACTTTTGTTGTGGGAAAATTTGACAGTACATATGTAAAAAACACATCATGTAATAGCACCTTTACCGAGTTCGTCAATGAGTTTTTTGCTTACAAAACAGTTCTACATAGTTATATATAATTATTATTCTGCTTTACCTATAAAATATCTGATTGCGATTACATCTAATTTTTAAAAATTGTTTATAATTAATAAAGCATTATTATTCACATAAATACAAAATTTCACATTTTAAATTTTCCATTCAAATTTAAGAAAATATCAATTATAATAAAAACTGAAAATAAAATTCCCAATTATAAATTAAAAAATATTAATTGAATTTCAGAAAATCATATCAAAACGTGGGAAATAATAATTTTAAATTTAGAAATATATTTACACTTAAAAAATGTTTACATTTAAAAAAAATATTGCCATTCAGGAGATATTAATAACTTTTCAGTACCGCGATTCAGTAACTTCTTTTAACGATAGTCGAATCGTAAAAAAAAAAAGAAAATTGCAAAATTATCAGTAAAATTTTTAAATGATATTCGCTATTGTTAAAGTCAGCTGTTGTTGTTATCTAAACGACAACCATTTTTGTGTTGTTTATTCAATCGATAAAAACTTAAATTTTTAGGTTGAAATGTCGTCATACATAAATAAAAATCATGAAATAGTGAAAATATTTTGCTTTAATTAAAAAACTTTTTTATATAAATAAAAAAATTAAATAGCATTTCAATTCATTATTTCATTTTCAAATAAATAAACAGAAATATTAGTAAAAAAAATAAAGATATTAAACATAAACATAAAATCATCCTGTCAAACACGAAGTAATTTGTTTTTTTCTATTCTTTGTGTTTTTCGCTTATTTTGACAGAGATGCCACTCCTTTACAATTTAAATAAATAGAAAAACAGATTTGTCGATATTAATTTAAATTCAATGAATTTAAGAAAACCTCAAATGATATTTAAGAATTGTTAACATAAAAATTGTTACATAAGTAAACGTAATTTTATGAGAATGTTATTTTTTATATATAAATTTTCACAATTTTTTTTGGATGAAAATTTGAAGTTTTTCAGAAAATAAAGATAACATTAAATTATTTTATTTAAAATGTTTGGGACTTTTCGTTTTTTGCGTTTTTCATCCCTAATTTGATTATTTATTATTATAAATTTATTCTCTATGTTTTCAAAATATGGCAATATTTTAAAAAAAGTTGAGAGAGCTTTTTTTTTTTTTGGTTATTATTTTGTTACTCCATCCGACCTATATGGCCACAATGAAGAAATATTTGGCCAGTTAAAAGAAACTATACAGCCATCTCCAATTAGCACGATTTAATGCATATAGCCACTCTACACAACCATTACCTTTGCAATGGAGGTTAGGGCGAGCTATTTAATTAGCAAAAACTAAATTAAACGAGAAGTTATGTCATATAACCGGAAACGCATGCATATAGGTATATAACCTAAATGCATGCCGATCAGCAACTACGATGACCAAAAAGCAAACACCGAAATAAATCCGAAATAATAGAAAAGACGAAAACCAACCCAAAGAATTTTCTGAAATAATTTGGTATTAAGTTTAACAAATTGTTTACTTTTTCCAATATTTTGTTTACATTTATTATCAATACTCAAAACGAGGTGGAGGGTATCAAAGATTCGGCACAGCCGAATTTAACACTCTTACTTGTTTTTTTTTGCATATGTTCGAAACAGTAGTGATGCCAGTCAAATCCAATTTATTTGAATATCGAAATTTTAAATTAGAACCTGAAAAATTTACATGTGACCTTCCACATGTATTGTACGTAAACAATGTTTGAAAGGGGTCACACGATGGGTACAAATTGCATGTGCTAAAAACATAAGAAAAACCACAAACAACATACGTCGTGCGATAGCACCTTAAGCATGGATAAGACATAGATAGGTACACCACTTCACACCTGACGCAGAGGAACAGTCAAAACAGTGGACGAAAATGGGGGAATAGTGTTGAAAGATGACAGTTCCATCCGCAGGCAGTTAATGGAGTCTAATTTTTTGGGATGCGAGTGGGATAATTTTTATTGATTATAGTCAAAAAGGAAAAACACTCAACTGCAGCGTGATGAAATTAAAGAAACAAGGCCGAATTTGAGAAAAAAGAAAGTGTTGTTTCATCAAAGCAAAATCCATGAATCTACTGAATGTCGCTGTGAAAACCGTATCGGGGTAAAAGATTACGTTGAGATATAAAAAAAATTTTGTCGGTCGGGTTGTTTTGGGACCACCCTCGTATGTAAATAATTCTTAAATATAAAAATCATGTGAGTCCGATCACAGGGGGGATGTGTAAACATCTGGTAATAAATAAAATGCAGAAAACAGCGACAAAAGGTTATTTCATATAATAATTTTTTCACCAAACAATCATAACTTATACCGATTTGTCTTAATGGTCACATCTTACGCGTAAGATGTGACTCTCACATGTACGCTGTTTTTATGATTGTGTTGTGAAATAGAAATTTACCCCCCTGCGCGTATAGATGTTTACACATCAAAAAGTAATAATATGTACTCTACATATGTATGTACAAAAATGACTCGTAGAGTCTGTAGAATATTTAAGATATAGCTTGGTTGGATTTTATTTGGTGGGCTGAGCACCGCCCACATAAAGTCAATATGTATCTTCATATATCTAGAGTACTATGATACCGATAAAATTTTGTTTTTGCTCATTAGTTATAAATATAATTAGTCAAAATAGGCAGAATGGAACAAGAGAGCAGTATATATTTAGAGTACTATGATAAAATTTTAATTAAAATTTTGTGCAATTATTAATGGGAGTAGTCACACCTGAACTGGATGGAATCATACCAAAAAATATAAAGATAAACATGATAATGGGAGCCTTGAAACTTTGTGAAGTCCATAGGTAATTATATATTCACATTTATATATGACCTATATAAGTGATATATTTTTTATGATGAGATATTTTTTTTCAGTTAACAATAAGGAAACTCAATTGTTTACCATATCTCTAGACAGGCGGACTATAATGTAAGAATACTTTCTAGACAAACTGTGTGCCTAGTGAAGATTACTGAGAACAAGAGTAACAATAACAAAGCTACAAGTGTTTCACAATTATAAGGTCAATTACTAAAATCATAGCTGGAAGTGCCGTCAGTATCTTTTCGTTATTTGAAGTTCTTAAATATTTAAATTTAAAAAAAGTCACGAGCTTTCTGAATTTGAGCACGGTCAAATTACAGCTTTATATGATCGATACGGAGAAGCATCCTGGATCCAAAAGGAAGCTTGATCTGCGCACTGTGACTTGTATTTCACACAAAGCCAGCAACTCGTCAATGTCACTAATGGTCTTGAGGACGTTGGTGAACGCAAATGTGTCAAAGGCAACCATTTGAGAAACACAAACAAAGCGCCACAAGGAAGCTACAGTTACTTTTTCTGTTGGTATCACATGATTCGTTCGGTAAGATGAGTGATGTTTCCGAACAGAGGTTGCTCAGAGAAGGCCAGGTGGCTCAGAGAAGGCCAAGAAGTCCGCCTGAAGAGTGCTGACAAAAAGACATGGATGCAGACTACAAGCGCTCGTTAATGTACTTAAAACAGCTGAATCAGAGAGATCCAGCTACTTTAAGCGCCAAGGACAAACCTTAGCGGCGAAAACGTGAGTTCCATTTACGGGGGCATGAATCGCAGATGAATACTACCGTGGTGGAGGTCAGGCTACCCAATCCCGCAACAGGCCAGAGCAAAGATATACAGATCTCAAAAAAAAACTGTGCCGCACAACCACTATGACGCGGTCATAACGGAACCCGTAACTCCTAGCGATTCCGGAACGACCGAATCGTCGCGTTTCGTTATCGAAATTTTTCGATCGAAATTATTTTTTTATTTTTCAAAATAAAATACTAAGAGTAATTTTACTCTGTCACATCTAACGAGTTATGGTCCATAGTTATTAGTAAAAGTGAAACGAGGTCTGACTATTGTCCGTCTTCCTTAAATAATAAACCAAAATATGGGATTCCGATTCATTTTACTCGATATCGATTGCGACGATTTGCCCCCTGTATGTTCTTCCACACCAAGTGGCACACATGCAGCTTATCCTCAGAATGGTGGGGATCGAGGCGCCAAATCGGAGGCAGTCTTTTTCAAGGGAAATAGGTCGAATCATTAATAAAAATTCCAAAATATCGACAGTGGAAATAGCCCAAAACTGGAGCGAACATTGAATTGTTTAGGTTAAATTTTTTACATTCGGAAGACATTAGAGTGTATAAACCCCGAAACAGGCTTCTGTTGTCAGCAAAAAATAAATAAAGAAGCGGCTGGAGTATGCAAAAGAGTATGCCTCGAAGCCACTAGAGTTATAGAACTCAGTAATATTTACAGATGAGTCAAAATTCAATATATTTGGATACGAGGGACGACGTTTTGTGGAATTTTCAGTTTATTGAAAGCACGATGAATAAAATTGATTATTTAAACATTTTAAAGAAAAATTTTAAAACAGCTGCAAAATTGGGAATTGCCTACAATTTTAGCTACGTTCACGACAACGATCCAAAGCATTCCTCGTTTGTAATTACAGAATGACTGCTGTAAAACTGTAAAAAAGTGCTACCCCATCCACCCGAATGTCCCAATTTAAATCCAATCGAGCATTTGTACACGATGTGTTTTTTACATACTGTATGTACTGTCACTTTTTTTATCCATATGAAATTCCGCATGTCTGTCAAAATTGTCTTTTACATACGATTCATAATTTTCGCTACCACACGTGCATATGTATTTTCGTATGACATAACCTCTAAATGTAAACCAAAGCTGATTTAATTTGTGAATTTACAAAAATTTATTGTTAAACATAAAATTATTTATTTTTTAATTGTTAATTAATAGGTATTAAACAATTTATTTTTCTTTCAATATTAATTTACTCTGTTTTTCTTTCGCCACAGGCAGTGTTGTATTTTCATACGTTTGTCATGCCAAAATAGAACCTGTTCTAATTGAAATATGTACATGTGACTTTCCTCATGTATTGTACATACACAATGTTTCATATGTGTCACATGATGTGTACAACTTTTGTTGTGGGAAAATTTGACAGTACATATGTAAAAAACACATCGTGCAATCTGCAATCCAAAACATATGGGCGTCAATTACCCCGGATATCAAAAAAAATTTGTCAATGTCAAAAAGGTTACAAGCCGTTATAATTGCTAAGGGTCATCATACAAAATACTAGTTTTTAAAAATAGTGACGAAAAATCTTTATTTTTATTTTTTTTAGAATTTCTGAAATGTACAAGTTTTTTTTTTGGCTTCATGAAATGTATTTTTTTGGTTTTTGTTAAGAACATGATATTTTCAGAAATTTTGTTAAAACTATTTCAAAAGTGAATAAAATGCAGAATATTTTAGCATTTTAGTTTATATGTATGTCTAGTGTATGTATATAGTTTCAAAGATAATGCAACATAAACATACATATGTAAGTATACTGTACAACTTTTTTATTTGTTCACTGTATATTTATTATATTACACCCTTTTTCTTAATATTTTTAAATTTTTGTTCCTTTCATGTAAATATAATTTTTTTTTTTAACTATAGTTAAGTTTTTGTTTTGTGTTATTTTTAATTTCTTTATTTTTTTTTTTTTCTATAAGAAAAAATAAATTTCATAGCTTGACCATTGATATATCCCGCCATTTAGAGGAAAATCGAAAAACAAAACTTTTTATAAAAATTTGTAATCTGAAATATTTTTAATTTTTTTTTTTCGTATAAATTTTAAACTTTTGGTTACGTTTCGTTTTATGGAATGAGCCTATTAAATGAAAGCCCTAAGCCTGGAAACTATATGTACCTATATATGTACATACATACATTTTAATACTATAAAAAAGTTTTGGAACAAGTCTCGTTTAGGTGCACCACCCCGATTTTTTTTTTTTTTTTTGAAATAGGGGTATTTGAGGTGATTTAGAAAAAAAAATTTTTTTTTGGCGGAAACCCATATTTTCCGAGTTATGGACCTCCAAAGTTTTGACATTGATTTCGATATAACTTGAATAATTCTTATCGGATTTGAGCAATATATGTATCATTTGAAAGCTTATTAAATTGCCTTTATTTCAAAGTAAAAAAGTTCGAAATCCTTTAACCCATTGTGAACCTATTCAAGATTGTGCATTTTTGGTAAAGAGTTTTTTGTGAAAAGCTGTAATTATCAGACGAAATTACGTATATAAGGTATGTATTTGCACATTTTCAATAAAAGTAGGGAACACAAGCTATTTTTTGGTGTCTATTATGTCTTTTTGACTCTTAATTGTTGTTGTTTTTTTGAAGTGTTAATATTGATTTGGGGGTTATGAAAATCGCGTGATTTTTAAAACAAAATTTTCATAATAGGACGGAGAAGAAATGAGGGTATGCTTTAATAGCATGTGAGATAAGGCCATGATGGCTTTATCTTGTCTTATGTCTTCCCGGAGACACTAAAGTTAAGTATTGAAATCTGGCTTCGCATACTAAAGTTTTTCTGCGTGGCGGCCTGCGGCCGCGCTTAAGGGTTTTCTCCTCCAGTAGGACACGGCAGGTGGCTTCGCTGAATAAAGTTTTTCTGCGTACGTCACAAGGGAATTTCCCAACAAAATTTTCATAATAGGGCGGAGAAGAAATGAAGGGATGTTTTAATACCATGTGAGATAAGGCCATGATAGCTTTATCTTGTCTTATGTCTTCCCGGAGACACTAAAGTTAAGTATTGAAATCTGGCTTTGCATACAAAAGTTTTTCTGCGTGGCGGCCTGCGGCCGCGCTTAAGGGTTTTCTCCTCCAGTAGGACACGGCAGGTGGCTTCGCTGAATAAAGTTTTTCTGCGTACGTCACAAGGGAATTTTCCAACAAAATTTTCATAATAGTCTCATTAAAAGTCAATAATATCTTCGGTCCTGGAGGGGTTAAGAGGACAAAATATGTATGTAGCAAAAAAAAATTCAATTTCTAGTTAGAATTGTAAAATCGAATTTTGTAAGAAAGTGTTGTTTTAGTGTTATGGTTTTTTGTTATTTGTGCAATAAAAAATACAAAGTTGTACCCCTAATATCTCCGGATTACAAAGGGTTAAAAGGTCAAACAATATCTTAAATAAAAGCTGTTAATCCTATGAATGTACTAATTAACATATATTTTGTTGTTGTAATAGCGTTTTATTGAAATAAAATGAATTATTTACAAAAAACTGCATCCTAAAAAGAAAGAAAATTATTTTGGTCCATAATGGGTTAATGGATTTCGAACTTTTTGATATCAAATTAAAGGTACTTCAATAAGCTTTCATATGATATATATATTGCTAAAGTCCGATTGGAATTGTTCAAGTTATATCGAAATCAATGTCAAAACTTTGGAGGTCTATAACTTGGGAAACATGGGGTTCCGCCAAAAAAAAAATATTTTGCTGGAATCGCATTAAGAAGTGGACCGAGTGGTGAAATTTTGGAACGGATCGGAGAGGTGCACCTAAACGAGACTTGAGCCAAAGTTTTATTCAAATAAAATTTGTTTAAACTCCTCATAAAATGTGTTCTGAATGGGGTCCTGCACCAAAAAGTTGATTTGAAGTCGTTGGTTCAATTTGAACTCTATAGAAAACCTTTGCGATCATAATATTTTGTTTACCCAATTTTTGTGTTTATAAAGAGTAAATATGTATATTAGCGGCACTCACAATGCATAGATCTCGGAATAAAATGTGTATATTAGCAACTCTACATACCGGCATACCGGTCTCTTTAGATATGGTGGTTTTTTGATCTATACACGGCATAAATGCAAAGAATTTACATTCTTATAAATTTGAAAAAAAAAAAATATTTCATAACAGAATAATGAATGCACATGCTTAACATAAGCATAAACAGTAAACTAACGGCATCTGTTTTATATCAAATTTATCCAGCATCATAAGGAATTCTTTACCTTTTGAGAATTTATCAGCCAGATCATAATTATACGAAAATTCATTGCGACATTTTGGACAACGGCATGTATTTCTCAATGTATTGGCCACAAATCGGCGATCAAATAGTTTAATAAACTGCGAATTGTTAAACATTTTGAATGAAATGTTCTTTTCTACGCACTTTGAAACTATTTCACAGCTTTACTAAGCGTTTGTATTTAGTAATGTTTGTTATAAGAAATTCCCGACAATGTCTATTGTTTTCAAATCTTTATACGTTTAAAGAAATAGTTCACAAATAATCACACTATTAAAAAACTACTGTAAGTTGTTTATACAAATTAGAAACGACAATAATTTGCTTTCATATTCACAACAAAAAAGCTTACAAAAAACACGACGAAAGAGTGCAAGAACAAATGTAAACAAATCGATAACTTGTGTGAGGAACGAAATGGAATTTTGCCATCAGTGTTAACAACGACGTGCTTTTGAGCAATACACGTGCGTATTTTTAATTCGGCAAAGCTAAGGGGTAGTTTACGGCTTTAAACCACATTTGTTTTAATTTCTTACCATTGATATACTTTGTAATATTTTTTTCCCAATCAGAGGCTATCAAAAGTTTGACATTTATTTCTATATAACTTCATCAATAAATGTCAGATTTAAGCAATATATATACAATTTATTATAATATTTTCATATGATATATAAATGTAAAGAATTCATGTGTTATTTCAAAGTTTTTTTTTTTCAATTTTGATTTACGATAGATTAGTTGCAAATAATTTTAAAATACTGCAATAGCGCCCAAGAATAATTATTGAACTATTACAATATAATTTATTATCGTTTAGAGCTGCACAAACAATCGAAAGTTTATCGTATACAAATAATTCCTGGCACCTTCAAATGATATTTTAGGAACAAGGGGCAAATCGCTGAATTCTATGTCTAGTAAATTTAATATATGTGACCTTCTCCGAGAAAAGGGACCTAGTGTGTCAAAAAACGGGTTGTGTCAAAAACGGTGGATTCTGGTACCTAAAAGGGTGTAGAAACTTTAAATGCGTTTTTTCTCAAAACTTAATTTTCACACACTAGGTCCCTTTTCTCGGAGAAGGTCACATATAGAGTAGAATTGTTCTCAGTCTTAAAATTTCCATAACTAGTGCAACGGTTATATAATATATCTCTTCAAAAGCTATTAAAAATTGATAAACATATTAATTTAAGCTTTTTACCACAGTGCCAGACTTGAGCACTGGGGGCAAATCGTTGCATTCGATATCGAATGAAATCGATCGAAATTCCATATTATGTATTTAAAGAAGAAGGACAATCGTCAGACCTCGTCTCACTTTTACTATTAACTATGGGCCATAACTCGTTAACTGTAACAGAATAAAATTACTCTTAAGGTGCTATTACATGATGTATTTTTTACATATGTACTGTCAAATTTCCCCACAACAAAAGTTGTATACATCGTGTGATACATATGAAACATTGTTTATGTACAATACATGGGGAAAGTCACATGTACATTTTTCAATTAGAACAGGTTCTATTTTGGCATGACAAACATATGAAAATACAACACTGCTTGTGGCGAAAGAAAAAGAGAGTAAATTATAAAGATTAATATTGAAAGAAAAATAAATTATTTAATATTAATTAACTATTAAAAAATATATAACTTTTTTTAACAATATATTTTTGTAAATTCACAAATTAAATTAGCTGTTGTTTACATTTAGAGGTTATGTCATACGAAAATACATATGCATGTGTGATAGCAAAAATTATGAATCGTATGTAAAACACAATTTTGACAGACATGCGGAATTTCATATGGATAAAAAAAAGTGACAGTACACATGTAAAAACACATCGTGTAATAGCAAAATAATTTCGATCGAAAAATTTCGATAACGAATGCGACGAATCGATCCCTGAACTTGTGCAGTGTATGGCCAAATATTCTTAAATCCATGTTATTGTTCATATGGAATTGATAAAAATTGCGCAAAATAATACTTCAGTGTATGTCTGGAAACCAGTTGCAGTTGCTCAAAGCAAAAGAAACAAGTTGACACTGAACTGAGCACGCGTGCAATCGTATGTACACACTTGCATACACTATAAAGGGCACTATAAATTTATCAAACGCTTGACATCAAGCTCGTGTACATGTGCTTGACGTTCACATATACATTTGCTGTACAACCTGTACAGCATTCATTTTTCATTTTACTTTGAAGTGTCAACAGCGGGAGAAGCAAAATAGGGGGAAAAAAATAAAAAGTGTTAATTTTAATGTGATTTCAAACTTATTTGCTTTTTAATAAATAAAATTTATTATATGGGCCAAGTTTCCTAACGTTTTATTCAGAAAAGAATTAATTTAAAAAATCACTTTTTCATCCGACATTTTTAGCGTCTGTTCTGTTTGAAACCTCGTTTAAAGTGTTTACGTGTTTGATGAGCAAATACAATACATTCATCAAAATCTCTCATAAAGCATGCCAAAAATGATTTTCCATCAAGCATCGTCGTTGTCACACATACTAATAAGTTTTCACTAATACCACCATAATGCTGGATGTATAGTGCCCTTAACAACGTACTGTTAACAGGATCGAAAAATGCTGTATCTATGGTAAAACCACTGAGTTGACATCACTGTCTTGTTTAAATGAAATGCATTCAGTCTATGATTTTGAACAAAATAATATGCAAATAATTTTTGATAAAAACGCGTTGTAAATAAAACAATATTTTTACAGCTTTAATTTATTAATTTATTTAAAATTTTTTTAATGAATAATTTGAATTTATTGCATTCCTCATACCATAAAAATATTTTCAAATTTGTAAAGCCTGCTTTAAGGCATAAATTTAATATTTATAGCGTTAAAAACCCCCCAAAAACTTAAATTATAATTTATGAAAACATTGTATCCATTAGATTATCTAGTCTCTCCCGACGGTTTGAATCATCTTGACGATAACGTCTCAGTTCCTCATAAGCCTCATCATCTGTTTCCAGTTCATAACGACACATGGGACATGAATTAGCCTGTAACAAAGAAAATATTTGAAAATTTCTAATATGGAGTTGATTTAATTGTTTTTACCTTTTTCAACCATAACAGTATACACTCCTCATGGAATTCATGTTTGCACGGTAGAATTTTATATTTTTCGCCATTTTCAGCCGGCTGCTTGCAGACGGCACACTCCAACGTATCTTTGTCGTCATCTATGGTTATTTCATGTACTGGCAACTCGGCTATGGCTCTTTTAGATGCCTCAGGCACTTCAATCTCCATATCGATGCCGTTCATTATGGCCAGAACTTGTAAACGTTTATAGTGGCGATCAAAATCATTGGCACCCTCCGGTCCAGTTGGTGTATGACCCAATTCGTCAAAGTAATCAGACATGTTGTTGTTCGTTAGGATTCTGCAAGCAAAAAAACGATATCAGTATAATTTTCGAACTAAACAGCTTTGTTGTTTCAATTTCCTGATTTTCTTAAATCTAAGCTATGGCCAAATGATTTATATATACATATATATTTTTAAAGTATTTTGAAGCAAGAAATTCCAGGCTAACGTACAATGAAATTAGACCAACAGACTTACTACATATATGAACTCGCTGTTTCTAATTATGTTTCAGATAAAAATGTATCACTAATTAATTCCATTGGCCTTATTCATTCATTGTTGCAATTCATTTTTGGTCTAAAAATATGTAAGCTTCCGCAAAAAGACAGCTACGGTGCGGAAATCGTATCACTCTGTACTTAATTACTTAAGGAAAGCCAATCATCTCGAATTTGGGAGGTGTCTTTTAGCTAGACCAAAATCTCTGAATGTTCGATTTCAAATTATTTAAAGTCACACCTGATTCTGAATTTCATGTTTTTGTTGCTTGTAGAGATATCGGATGTGATTTTTAGATAAGTTCTAATCTAATTCTCTTTATGAAGGGTCGTGTAAATACTTAAAGCGCTTAGAGTACGGCTATTTAAAATTAAAAAAAAAAACAAGTGTATATTTTTATACCCTCCACACCTCAGTGGCAGAGGGTATATACCTATAGGTTTGTCATTCCGTTTGTAACGCATCGAAATAAATTCCAGAGACCCCAAAAAAATATATTTTCTTGATCCTTATAACAAGGGAAGTTGAATTACCGATGACCGTCTGTCCGTCTGTCTGTGGAAATCACGATCACGCCGTCAATATCTAAGCTAGGCCGTTCGTTTTTGTATAAAATCGTTTATTAACATCCCAAAGGAGTTGCTATTTAAATTCGTCAAAATCGGTCAAAGGGTTCAAGAGCTATGAATGAAACTTTGAAAAAACTCTTGAAAAAATAAAATTTTTCAGTGTGTTTGTTGTTTTTCTTAAGATATGTTTTAATTCTTCGTATTGTTGAAGTCATTACAGTTGTGTGTATATTAATACTGCACGTGTCACATTGGCCTAAGCAAGTTTTACCACATATTTTAATATCATTAAAATTAATATTAAAAATTAAAAATTAATAAAAATAAAAAATGAAAAATGGAAAATGAAAAATGGAAAATGAAAAATGAAAAATGGAAAATGAAAAATGAAAATTGAAAAATGGAAAATGAAAATTGAAAAATTAACAATGAAAAATGGAAAATGGAAAATGAAAAATTGAAAATCGAAAATGGAAATTGAAAAATGGAAAATGAAAAATGGAAAATGAAAAGTGGAAAATGAAAATAGAAAATGAAAAATTAAAAATTAAAAATGGAAATTTAAAAATGGAAAATGGAAAATGAAAAATTGAAAATCGAAAATGAAAAATGATAATTGAAAAATGGAAAATGTAAAATGAAATATGGAAAATAAAAAATGAAAAATGGAATATGGAAAATGAAAAACGAAAAATAAAGAATGGAAAATGAAAAATTAAAATTGAAAAATGGAATATGAAAAATGAAAAATGGAAAAAGGAGAAAGAAAAATTGAAAATGGAAAATGGAAAATTAAAAATGAAAAATTAAAATTGAAAAATGGAAAATGGAAAATGAAAAATGACAAATGGAAAATGGAAAATGAAAACTGGAAAATGAAAAATGGAAAATGAAAAAATAAAAATGGAAAATGAAAAATTTAAAATTAAAAATGGCAAATGGCAAATGGAAAATGAAAAATTAAGAATTAAAAAATGAAAAATGGAAAGTGGAAATGGAAAATGAAAAATGAAAATATAAAAATGAAAAATGAAAAATGAAAAATGAAAAATGGAAAATGGAAATGGAAAATGAAAAATGAAAATTGAAAAATGAAAAAGAACAAGTAAGAAAATTACAGTCGGTCTATACCGGCTATATGATACCCTATACCATGTGTTTAGAGATCCTATCTCATAGGCCCAACTAACTGGACATAGAAAATAAGCATAAACCAAATCTGAGTGGGATTTTTATTAATTTTTTTGGCTGCAGATATGAAAAAGTTTATATCGGATGCTATATCTATATGTGGACTAGGCCCAAAAATGGACCGATCCTGACCATGTTTGGTAAAGTCTCTTGTATTTTGCAAAAATAAATACAAACAAAATTTGAGAAGAATCAGTGCAATATTTTTGTTTTTTGATAGATTTAAGTGAAGCTCGCGAAGCAGCTCTATATGGAGCTTATGACTAAGAGTTGACCCATAGCGATCATTTTTGGACTACTCATTAATGGATGTAATAAACGCATACAAACGCAATTTCAGTAAGATCTATATGACAATTTGGATTTTATGGCAATTTATGTCGATTTCATAGGGGTCATTTGTAGGAGGGCTAGGTCTGAACAATTTCTCACCAATTTCAATAGCGTTCATCCTATGGCCGATTAAAGCTTATATACCAAATTTCATCAAAATATATTCCTATTTGCGACCTGCAGTTTGATTACAAGGTTTACATGGACACACAGACGGACGGACGGACGGACATCGTTAAATCAAATCAGTTAGTGATTCTGATTCGATCGGTATAATAAAAGGTGGGTCTAGGTCAAATATTTTTGGTAGTTACAAACAGCAGCACAAAGTCATTATACCCAAACCACATAGTGGTATAGGGTATAAAAATGGAAAATGAAAAATCGAAAATGGAAAATGAGAAATTAAAAATGAAAAACTAACAATGAAAAACGAAGGATGAAAATTGAAAAAATAAATGGAAATTGAAAATGAAAAATGTGGAGGGTATCAAAGATTCGGCCCAGCCGAATTTAACACTCTTGTTGCTTTTGCAATTGCCTATTCTTCATCTCATTTGAACTCACGTGGTAGACAATTCAGCTTAAAACAGGAATAAAAATTTAGCGGTGCCCCGAGGGGCCAAATCTTCATAAAAAAAGCTTCTTACGAACAAGTTGATAAAACTTCCTCCGGGTTTTGTTAACCCGAACATCGCGTCAAGTATAAGCAACAGATTCAGCCTGCTGGCTGGCCTCAATGATATGGACGTAACACCCGTATCAAATATTACCGATGTTAAGCAACACAAGCCTCCGCATATTGTTGAAGAAGCTAACGCCTCATTTACAGAAATAAAACAAGTAAGAAAATTATAGTCGGTAGACCGACTATACGATACCCTATACCATGCGTTTAGAAACCCTATCCTTAGGCCCAACTAACTGGACATTGAAAATAAGCAAAAATCAAATTTGAGTGGGATTTTTATTAATTTTTTTGGCTGCAGATATGAAAAAGTTAATATCGGATGCTATATCTATAAAGGGACTAGGTCCAAAAATGGACCGATCCTGATCATGTTTGGTAAAGTCTCTTGTATTTTACAAAAATATGTACAAACAAAATTTGAGAAGAATCAGTGCAATATTTTTGTTTTTTAATAGATTTAAGTGAAGATCGGGAAGCAGCTCTATATGGGGTCAAAGGGATCATTTTTGTACTACTCATTAGTGGATGTAATGAACGCATACAAACCCAATTTGAGTAAGATCTATATTAAAATTTGGATCTTATGGCAATTTATGTCGATTTCATATGGGTAATTTGTATGGGGGCTAGGTCTGAACATGGACCGATTCTCACCAATTTCAATAGCGTTCATCCCATGGCCGATAAAAGCTTATATACCAAATTTCATCAAAATATATTCCTATTTGCGACCTGCAGTTTGATTACAAGCTTTACATGGACACACAGACGGACGGACGGACGGACGGACGGACGGACATTGTTAAACCAACTCAGAAAGTGATTCTGATTCGATCGGTATAATTAAAGATGGGTCTAGGTCAAATATTTTTGGTTGTTACAAACAGCAGCACAAAGTCATTATACCCAAACCACATAGTGGTATAGGGTATAAAAACTACTTGGTAAGGATTGTATTTTCAAACGTACTTCAATTGGTACCAACATTTTTGCGCCAAGTAAAGAAATGTACGAATGCTACAAGCATTCTTATGGCTCCAAAGAAAATAGGTTATACATACACCACCTTCTTACAGGGTTTACCGTGCATAAACTGTGAGGACATCTCCAAAGAGCAAAAAAACTACAACCTATCCCCTTCTTCCGTAACTGAAATAGTCACTAAATTCAGTTCGAACAATAATGTAGTTTACAAAGTTCATTTTGTTCATAAAAAATGTACAAACAATTTCCAATATTATAATTTCTTGGAAAAAATACAAATCTAAATCCAGGAACAACCCAACTCAATGCTGGAACTGCTTAATATATGGCCATGGCGGTGAACATTTTCATCGAAGTGCGGCGTGTATGATAATGTGCAGAACAACATCATAAAAGTGTGTGTCCGTTTAACACAAATGAAAAAAGACCAGCTGTTTTTACATGCTTCAATTGCAAAAAAAAAAACAAGTAAGAAAATTATAGTCGGTCTAGACAGACTATACGATACCCTATACCATGCGTTTAGAGACCCTATCTCTCAGGACCAACTAACTGGATATAGAAAATAAGCATAAACCAAATTTGAGTGGGATTTTTATTAATTTTTTCGGCTGCAGATATGAAAAAGTTCATATCGGATGCTATATCTATATGGGGACTAGGCCCAAAAATGGACCGATCCTGACCATGTTTGGTAAAGTCTCTTGTATTTTGCAAAAATATATACAAACAAAATTTGAGAAGAATCAGTTCAATATTTTTGTTTTTTGATAGATTTAAGTAAAGATCGGGAAGCAGCTCTATATGGGGCCTATGACTAAGAGTTATCCAATAGGGCTCATTTTTGGACTACTGATTAGTGGATGCAATATATACATACAAACCCAATTTGACTAAGATTTGTATGATAATTTGGATCTTATGGCAATATATGTTGATTTCATAGGGGTCATTTGTATGGGGGCTAGGTCTAAACATGGACCGATTCTCAACAGCGTTCATCCCATGGCTGATAAAAGATCAAATACCAAATTTCATCAAAATATATTCATATTTGCGACCTACAGTTTGATTACAATTTTTACATGGACACACAGACGGACGGACGGACATCGTTAAATCGAATCAGATAGTGATTCTGATTCGATCGGTATAATTAAAGATGGGTGTAGGTCAAATAGTTTTGGTTGTTACAAACAGCAGCACAAAGTCATTATACCCAAACCACATAGTGGAAATAAACATGGAAAATAGCGAACTGATCACTCTGCAAACGACATCAACTGTCCGTTACGTTCCCTCTATTTGGAAACTAGAACAAGAGTAACTTCTAAAAGTCAGAATAACAGCAGACAACAACAAAATAACTCATTTCAATTAAAGGTAGGTGATTTCCCTAATTTAAGAAACAACAACACAAATTGTAATAATAACATCAATAATAACACAATAAATAACAGCAAAACCACATATGCTTACCAGCTGAGAACAAACAACGATTTAAGCCCTAAACACATTCACTGCGAGTTGCGAGTGCGAGAATGAGACAGTATGATTTGTTCTAATGTGAAAGCGAGATCGAGAGTAATAGTATAGCAACCAATACGCCGCCACCAGACTTTTTTATTACATTATTACACTGATTATTATTTTTATCAGATTCAATTCTTTCACAACTTTCTCTATCTTTTCTGAAAATTTGATATTTAGGGCATTATTAACTTTTTTACTGAGCCAGGTTTCCGTAAATATAATAATATGATTATTGAAGCCAAAGCTATTACATTAAATTGACGAAAGTTTTGAATTCATACCTCTAACGTTTTGATACAAGATGTATATTAGTTTTTTGGATTTCTATCAGCGGATTTAGGAAGCCGAGCATTATCTTCTCAATATATAAATTCACGTATTAATGCGTTTTTAGGCCAAAAACTGGCATCTACGATTTGTTCAAATAGGTATTCAGGAACAATTATTTTAAATGATGCTCTATTTCGGGAATTCATTTTGTAAACACTAATATCCTCAGGAATACAGTTTTTAATTTTAGAGATCACATAAAATTTCATCTCATCAGCTTTTGTATCATGTGCGAAACTTGTAGGAAATACAGTTTTCTTTGGAGGAATTGTTCGCAGCCCTCTAGGAGTGGGTATTGATTCCATACCAGTTGTAGGCACTATATTTGAAGTACCAGACGTTGAAGCAGATGGGATTGGTGATGCAGCATCAAAATTAAACAATCGGCCAGCGTTTTCAGGATTATAAAGTAAATTATTAGCCGTAGCAGTTCTAGGCATTGAAGAAATATTTTGAGCAATAATGTTCAGAGCATGCTGAGTACTATGGTTATTAGCATTTGATGTAATCGGAAATGCTGCAGTTTCATTTAATATTGGAGTAGGTTTATTAATTAAAACTTGAACGTTGTTTGAATGAGAAACGGCAGGATCAATACCAGTAATATTTTGAAAAGGATTTGGTAAATTTAATCAGATGCAGTAGCAGTAGTACCATTCTGATGTGCGCCATTAGGACCAGGATTCTGACTAGAATTTTCTTTATTCAAGAAACTTGGAGACTTACGACGAGTTGGGGATGGTGACAGCAATCCATCTAAGGATTTGAAATCATCAAAAAGCTTTCCATAAGCATTAATTTGACCAGATAAATTATTAAGGTTTTGTTGAATTTGCAAAAAATTATCTTTCGTACTTTGAAAGAAACGATAAAAATCAGCACCAATTTTTTGACATCCATTACAGCGCCAGTGCAAGTTTTTATGTTTAGATATTGACTCAGCAACCAAACCAGACAGGCCACTACATTTAAAGTGACATAAACCATGACAAAGCCAACAGGTAAGCATTCTTTCTTCATAATCAACCAAAGAGCAGCCTTTTTTCAAACATGCCATTATTAAGCTCTACAGGTCAAAAACAGCACAACTTTAAATAAGGTAACAGAATTGTTAACTATGGTTAACAATGTTGAACGATTAATCACAATAGAGTTTACGATATATGTACACTTAAAAGATCAATGGCCTTGCAGGTTGACCTCAATTATTATGATTATAGAGCAACCAACTGGAACATTTTTAGGAATTTTTTAGACAATAAAATCACGTTATATTCAGATATATACAATACCAAGGTAGTGATTGATCAGGAAATCCAAAAATTTATAAATTTAGTTTTCGAAGCAAGGGATGTGTCTACACCTAAAATAACTCAACAAAATAATTACATATTACCAGAAAGTACTGTGAAATATATTAAACTAAGAAGAAGCTTTAAAAGAAAAAGTCAACGATCTTCAAATATAGCCGAGCAAACTTTTTATAATCAATGTACTAAGTTTCTAAGTAACATGATAGAAAAAAGTATTAATTCGGAACGCAATATAAAATGGTGTCAATTATTATCCAATTTAAAACCAGGCCAATAACCTCACTTCGAACTACAATCACTCAGCGGACACATTAATAAATTCAACAGTAAATAATTTTAAGAAGGAAAATCCTAGTTCTGAATCAGCTACTTATACATCTCTTGAAGAAGTAATAAATAGTGTCTCATCAATAAAACTCTCAAAATCTCCTAGTTTTTACAATGTTCCCAACCTTCTTTTAAAGAAACTACCAATCAAAGCTCTAATATTACTGGTTATAATATTTAACAGCTGCATCAAACTCAACTATTTCAAAAACCATTTCAAAAATGCTAGGGTTATAGCCATAAACAAACCTAGTAAGCCAAAAAATAACCCATACAGCTACAGACCTTTTAGTCTATTAAGTAACTTAGGTAAAATATTTGAAAAAATACTACATTCTCGTCTTAGTGAATTTGTAACGACCAATTCTATTGTTGGATTTAAAAAAGGGCATAGCACTACCCACCAAATAAGCAGAATTACAAACCAAATAATCACCAATAAAAATGATAAACGTACAACGGGTCTAATATTGTTAGATATTGAAAAAGCGTTTGACACCATTTGGCATAATGGCCCAGTATTTAAACTTCTTGATGCAAATATACCAAAAGAATTATGCAAACTTATTTCAGATTTAATTCACGGCAGAAGACTTAAAGTTGCGATTAATAATGAAACATCATTTCCAAAAACCATTACCTCAAGGATCAGTCTTGTCGCCATTGATTCACTCGATATATGAAAATTGCTTATTACGCAGATGATACTGCGTTAATTTCTTCAAACAAACTTACAAGTGCACTCCTGAAGAAAATGGAAAAGGGACTTGTAAATTGCAGTAAATATTTTCACAAATGGAAAATCAAAATTAATGCAAACAAGACACAAACAATAATTTTTCAATTCAACAAATCTCCCAAAAGACTGCCAAGACGTCATCTTCTTATTGGAAATAATACCATAAATCTGTGGTTTTCAAGAATAACCGCGTATGTCATAAAATCAAAATGTTCAGGGGAGCCAAAAAAAACGTTATATTTGAAATTATGGGCTCGATATAAAGATTTTAGAGCTTTTTATTTAACAGTCCTGTAGATACGGGCAATAAATTTATATAAAATTTTGAGTCAAAAATAGAGGAATAGATCCTAGAGAAGAAGGAAAAAGCAGTATGTAAATAACACTTAAAGTGTGTGCAGATAAAACAACTTATGTCGACAAACGTCGTTTTCTTTGAAAAAAAAAAAACTACCAATACAACCACCCATGAAGACATAAGTTGTTGTTGCTTGAAAAATGGATTTTTTTGTTCGTCAACAAAAATTTAACGGGAGTTAGGATGAGAATATAACAACGTATCAAGAATAATAGTGACAAAAAATAACAGAAATAAAGACAAAAGTTTTTATAGGTGGTTATAAACTGAAAACTAATCCAAAATTATTTTGCATTTTTTCATTAATAACAACGTATGTCGCTATGTGTCGTTTTCTGAGAAAATAATTTGTCAGCGATCAAATGTAGGTTGACATACGTCGTTAGTGCTGCAAACTAATTTAATAAACATTTAAGTTACGTCGTTATTTAAAGAAAATACTCAGAAATGGTCAATATTTGAAAAAAAAAAAAAAAATTGAACACATGTAAAGAGCGTTAAAAATTAATATATTTCGCATCGTTAACTCAAAACTGACAAAAATAGACATACGCGGTTATTCCAGAAAACCACAGAAATGTACTTAACGATTTCAAATATCTCGGAATTGTCTTGGACAAAAAGCTTACTTTTAAACAACATGTTATGGGTACGTGCCAAAAAGCTATAAAATCATTTAAAGCATTATTGGCACTACTAAATATACTCTTCAAAAGTGTTATAAGGCCAATATTAACATACGCCTGTCCTATTCGGAGTGACGCTGCCAACTGCCACCTAAAACGCTTACAAATTGTTCAAAACAAATGTCTTAAAATGATAAATAAAAAGCTCTGGTGGTATCCTACAAATCTTCTTCATGAAGAAATGGATTAATACCAATTACTTTGCCAAAATCGAAAAATTCCTCTTACCAACTGATAAGAGATTGTAGAGAAATAACGTAAAATTAAAAAGAAATTACCAAATTGAAAATTATATGCTTATAGAGGTGTATTATTTCAGATAGTATTTGAATCTATTAGATCATATAAAGGTTTTTCCTCCCATTTTCCTTTAAAAATCATTAAAAAATAAAATAAAAGCTATTTAATATCTTTAGATCCTATATATTATTTGTTGCAATATCTATATGTAAAGATAAGGGCAGACTTCATAAATGCAGGTTGCAATGCAACACTGCAGTGCGTAGTGTTCATAAACACAGTAGACTTAGTTTTGGCTATGTCGCAAGTTCATTATTGCATGGGGATGCTTTTCAATGCGCAACATCTGTCAAATTTGTGCATTGTTTTTATTTCTGATTCTTTGGTGCTTGTGGTATATGTTTATTTTTACCTTTTTCTTGGCGGTAAAACTAAAAATACATCAAATATTTCAATTTGTGGTAGAAATGGCGGATTTATGGTAACTTAAAATTTGCAATTTTACGATTATTTATGTTTTTTTTTGTATATTTATTCATAGTGAAAAAAAGTGGAACCACGAAAGGAAGAATCTGATAGAAGTTCGTTTGAGGCATGAGCCAAATTTCAGCTGCGCTTTTTGAAAATTAATTAACATCTCCCTTTAAGCGGCAAATCATTTTAATGATTTTAACAAACACCTCACATGCGAAACCAATTGTAACGCTAAAGCGAGCGCCACCATCTCTGAAAGAACAATTATTGCTAAGATTCCAAATTGTAATTTCTAATGCTTTTTGTAACGTAATTCCAATACGCCCAATTGTACGTGAATGCCACCAGGGCTTAATCGCAATCTGCAACTTCTTAAAATTGAAAGTATTAATTATTTTTATCAAATTATAACATTTGGTAATAAATACCTGAAATGTACTTTTTTTCATTCGAAAATGATAATAAAACACATCGTCCTGCATGCTTGCGATAATTTTACAAAAATTTAAATTTTTGAAATTTTTGTAAGTTTGGCTAATTAGTACCGGTTTACACATAAAAGTTTACTTGCGAAAGTCACAAGTTTTTAGGTGATACGGGAGAGAAGAATGGCAGGGGGTACATACTTTCATGTACTCTGAAATTCTCTTTTGTTTCTTGCTTCGTTATTATCAAAGTGAAGTTATTTTACGGTTTCTTTCATTTTTTATGTTCGTTTGTGATAATAAAGATAATAAATTGAAATAAAGTTAATTTAATGAAATAAAATGATAAAATAAATAGATAAAATGATAAAGTAAACATGAACAAATCTTGAATTTCAATACAAAAATTTCAGTGTGTAGACACGGATGAAAGTTTAAAAGAGAATTTCAAATAGTTTAAGAAAGAAAAATTGCATGTGTAAACCGGGACTTAATCTATATATATAAAAATAAGTTGCATTGTGTTAGTAATTGATGTTCTCTGGAATGCGTGAACCGATTTCGTTTCTGCAAAGTTCATATGAAAGGTGACGTCAATACCAAGGTTTTTATGTATGAACGGTTCATGAGTTTTAGCCATTTTAGTGAACACTGCATTCATTTCGAAACATGTATTTTGAAAATATTTCAGTTAATATTTTGAGCAACTGAAATACGTTTTTAAATTCATTACAATTCGATTTTAGTCAAACCATTAATTTAATTTATATACTTAGCTATTGTAAATCACATCTTCGGGGATCTATGAAATAAATTACATATAAACACATCACTAAAAACTTAAATATTGAAATACATTACGCACAGCAATGAGCTTTCTTATATGTTAACTTAAATCAAACAGCTAATATAAACATGTAATGCTGTAACGGACTTTTTCTCCAAGGTCACTAGCTTTTGAGTGCATGCTATGACTGACATTTCATGATCAGCTGATCTATTTATATTCTTAATAATTGCATTATTCAACTAACATATGTGTCTCAATTTTTGAATTTCGCGAATAAATAAAATTTCAATTTTTTAATACAAAATGGTAAATCCGCGTAGTAATTTGGGGCGTCAATCACGTAATGCTAGAAATGTTGCGGCATCTAGAGCATCTGATAGTCACGAACAGCCTGCAAATAATACTTTGGCTGCTCGAAATGCCATGGCACGTGGTAGGGCTGTGTGAAATCCAGCTCCATGTCCGTATGTGCGACGTACTTTGGAGCGTGCTGCATTCAATTATGATGTAAACTTTAATTACGTTTCTCATAGGTTGAGAACGTTTCAATTGGACCAATGACTACTGTTTGCAGTCATTGCAAGGCATTTAAGTTTAAACATGAGTTATCTGGATTGTATTGTTCAAACAGACAAGTTAAATTACCAGAATTGAATCCACCACCGGAGCCCTTGCATAATTTGATAACTGGTGGCACACCAATTTCAAAGCATTTTCTGGCAAACATATGCCAACGTTCAAGGTATTTTTGTTTGTTTTAATGTTTATTTAGATGATCGTGAAACGTACTATTTTGAAAATTTCAATCTTCAATAGATTCAAGGCCAAGTTTACCATCGACTTGGTTCTTTGTTACCCTTTCTTGATCAAAGCTATTAATTATTTCCAAATATACTTTGTGGGTAACTCAAATGTGGAAACCGATCGTCGTTGTGATATTTCATCAAATTTGCGGAGGGATATTATCGAGCGTTTGCAGAATATGTTGCATGCTGAAAATGAATTAGTCCGACTTTTTCAATCTGAAAATGGCCAACGTGTGTATTCCACTACCGAAAATGGTGCACAGAGAGCTCTATCACCACCTCATACAACTCTAACTGCATTTTTTAAATTGTGTGAAGTTGATGCTTTTGCCAGAACGTAATTGAATGCAGAAGTGCCAAAGTATTTTACGTGGAGTGCATCAAAAAACGAGTTCCAACGGCGCAAGCAAGGAAATCGTGTTGATGGACATCCAAATTTATATTCAAGTGATGCTTTGGGACGTATTTATACTGTTCACTCAAATAACGCTGAGTGCTTTTATTTACGTTTGCCAACATCAATTCGACAGTTAAGGACGTCAATGGAGTTTTGTGTACGACATATCGACAAGCGTGTCAACAGCTCAATTTGTTGGAAAATGATATTCATTGGGAACAAACTCTTGCAGATGCAGCAGTGGTCGCTCATCCTTATCAAATTCGAGCTTTGTTTACAATTATTTTGTCTAACAGTTTTCCATCGAATCCATCTGAATTGTGGACAAAATTTCAAGACTGTCTATCGGAAGATATTCTATTTCGAGTGCGTCAAGAAAATCGTAGTCCAGCAATGGATTTAACGCCAGAAATTTACAATGAAGCATTGATTTGTATTGAAGATTTCTGTTTGTCGATTGATAATAAGGCATTAGCACAATTGGGAATGCCATCACCTAATCGTACAATGCATGAAATTTTTGAGTTAGAACTGCAACGTGAACAACAATACGATCGCAACGACTTAAATGCTTTTGTTCACGCAAATCTTTCAACATTGAATGTGAAGCAATAAAAAGCGTACGATACTATTATGCAAGCTGTCAATAGTGAAGCCGGTGGATTTTATTTTCTGGATGCACCAGGAGGCACCGGAAAAACGTTTTTAATTTCATTGTTGTTGGCAACGATACGTTCCCAGAATAAAATTGCATTGGTATTGGCATCTTCAGGCATTGCCGCAACTTTGTTAGATGGTGATCGGACAGCACATTCTGCTTTGAAATTGCCATTGAATTACCAAGTTAATGAAACTCCCACATATAACGTTACAAAAACATCTGGAATGGGAAAATTATTGAAACGTTGTGGTAACATTATTTGGGATGAATGCACTATGGCGAATAAGAAATCTGTTGAAGCTTTGGAAAGAACAATGAAAGATCTCCGAGATAATTCAAAGTTGTTTGGTGGTGCGTTGATTTTATTGTCAGACGATTTTAGGCAAACATTGCCCGTCCTTCCTAAATCGACAGCTGCCCATGAAATTAACGCTTGCTTAAAATCTTCATATTTATGGAGATTTGTTAAAACATTGAAACTCACTACCAACGTTCGTGTTCAGTTGCAGAATGATCCATCTGCTGATAAGTTCTCTAAGCAATTGTTGAAAATTGGGAATGGTGCAATGCCTGCTGATGACACTGGATTGATAACATTGCCAAATGATTTTTGCCGTTTCGTACAGTCAAAAGAGGAATTGATTGAATGTGTTTTCACTAACATAGTACAACAATATACATGCCATGAATGGTTGAGTGACAGAGCAATTTTAGCGGCAAAGAACAAAGATGTTACTGAATTAAACATGGCTATACAATCAAAGATTCCTGGCTGATTGGTGTCGTACAAGTCTGTGGATACTGTTACAAATGAAGAAGATGTTGTGAATTATCCAACAGAATTTTTGAATTCGTTGGACTTACCAGGATTGCCTCCGCATAATCTCCAATTGAAAGTTGGAGCCACTATTATTATGCTTCGCAATATCAATCAACCCCGTTTGGTAATGGTACAAGACTTGCTCTTAAAAAGTTGATGGCTTATGTAATTGAAGTTACTATTTTAACAGGAAAATTCAAAGGCGAAGATGTATTCATTCCAAGTATCCCAATAATTCCGTCTGATATGCCAATTGAATTTAAACGACTTCAGTTTCCTGTTCGCCTTGCGTATGCGGTTACCATTAATAAGGCGCAAGGCCAATCCTTAGGAATTTGTGGAGTGAATTTAGAGTATCCAGTTTTCTCACATGGACAGTTGTATGTAGCCTGTTCGCGCGTTGGCAAACCATCGGTTTTGTATATTTACACCGAAAATGGAAAAACAACAAATGTTGTTTACCACAGAGCATTACAATAAAAGCAATTTATCACTGATTTAAATGAATTCGAATTGATTTTTTTATTTTCTTTTTGCACTACGAAGTGTGCAGGGGGTTCGCTAGTAAAGCTATACAATAACGATTTCTCTTGTTTATAATATTTTTGATCAAAGTGTTGCTTGAATTTTTACAATCGGCCAATTTGAAAGCGGTTTTCAAAAGAATAGCGCATGATTTTTTCGCAATATTCATTTTAAAATACTGAATTTTACAAAAGTTTATCACACAAAGAACCACAATCTAATCTGTGCAAGGAAAAAACTTTTGCACGTTCATAAATGTACTAAAATATCATTTCATTATTTGACAAAGCAGTACTGCCATAAAACATTGCTTTGCCTTGTAAATTAATTTATTGCAGTGTTGCATTGCAAACTGCGTTTATGAAGTCAGCCAAGATCTCATACGTAAATATTTGTTATAATATGTAAATAATAGAACCCAACTTTTTATATACCAATCGACTCAGAATCACTTTTTGAGTTTATTTAGCGATGTCCGTCCGTCCGTCTGTGTCCATGTAAGCCTAGTAATCAAACTGCAGGTCGCAAATATGAATATTTTTTGATAAAATTTAATAGATAAGCTGTCGTCGACGAACGCTATTTAAATTGGTGAAAATCGGTGATGTTCAGACCAAACCCCCAATCAAATAACTCCTATCAGAGCGACTAAAATGGTCGTAAAATCCAGATTATCATTGAATATATGATAAAATTTGGTGTGTGGCTTATATATGTTTTTGAGAAAAATAAGTGACTTTACTATGCAGTGGACTCGCAGAAACGTGAACATCCAGTAACATGAATGTCCCAGAAAAATTAACACTTTTTTTACATTGACTATTCTAAAACGTGAAGAAAGTTCAATAGCTCTAAAACGTGAACACATTTTCTTTTTTATAAGAAATGTTTATTTTTCTTCAACATTTTAGTAATTTGGGGAATCCCCGAATAATAATTTCATCACGTTCTTATAGTAAACACCTTTTCTAACGTGAACAAGTTCTTTTAACTTTCAGTTGTCCTGCGATAGTTTTAATAAAAGCATCTCTAAGTGTTAAAGTGAAAGTGATTTTATAATTGAATTTTTATTAGAAAAAATGTCTACTAAAAAGCCAAAAGTTTTAACTCTTAAAGAAAAATCAGATATTCTTGCGTTATTTAGAAAAGTTGCCAGTGTTTCCAATTTAGCAAAAAAGTATATCGCAAAATCGACAATTTGTGCCATAAAAAAGAAGAAAGAAAACGTAAAACGTTACACACCTCAGAGCTTCCAAGAATGGAGCAAGCCATTTACAAATGGTTTATTCAAACTCATACGAAAAAATTACCGATATGTGGGTTTTTTTAAAGCAAAAGCTTTAGAAATTCCCTCAAAAATTAATAAAAATAACCGTAGCTTTAATGTCAGTGATGGATGGCTCCAGAAATTTAAGAAAAGATACGGCATTCGACTACTAAAACTTTGCGGAAAAAGCTTTCTGCGCAGCCCCAGTTGGTAGATCCGTTAAAACTAAAATAAAAATTTACCAGACAAAACATATGTATCATTGTTGGAAAAGACTGCTCCAGGAGCAAAAATGGAAAAGCAACGATTTACGTTTATGTATTGTGCAAACGCGGCAGGAACACATAAAATCAAACTCCTTGTGATTGGAAAGGCCAAAAATCCCAGAAGCTTCAAAAATGTTATATGCCCGGTGAATTATAAAAGCTTAAAGTCTGCTTGGATGACATCTGCCATTTTTAAGGACTGGTTTCGTCACTCATTTGTTCCAGAGGTAAAAAATCACAGTTATAAAAAAATTAAACTTTAGCTTTTACAAGTTCTTATTTAGGTTACAGAATTATTAACGGAAAAGGGGCTTCCCGTAAAAGCTATTTTGTTAATAGATAACGCAACATCATATTCACCAGAAACCGAGTTAAAATCTGCAGATGGCTTAATTTGTGCAATGTTTTTGTAATGTTTATATTCAAAATAACAAAGCTTCATTACAAAAATGGCATTTTAGCATCAATTGCAGCAAAGGAGACTGATTTGCTTAAATCAATAAAGCAGATCACTTTAAAGGAAGCAATTATTCAATTAGAGTCTGCAGGGAATCGGCCATCGAAGAATACGTTATCCAAATACTGGAAAATATTTTGAATTTGATTTCAGACAATGACGACCCTGATGATAACGTCCCTTTAAATATTTTAAGAGAAAACTGGAATATAGAAACTCGAGAGTTAAAAGAAAGAGCAGTTGACCTTCTTAAAATCTTGATTCCTCAGGTTCGGTAAATAAAAGGTGTAAACATGCATAATAGTTTTCTATATTTTTATTACAGGTTGAATTTACTGCTTCAAATGTGGAGGAATGGATTAACAACACTAATGAGTACTCAACAGAATCTGATATTTGTGAAATCTAAGAACAATCTGACGATGATGAATCGATTTGAGAAGAGTCAATAATTAAAATAAAAACGAAGGCAGCTATTGATACAATTGATACGACTTTAAAATGGGCTGAAAGTGAAATGGTCGATCAAAGTGACATTAGAGTACTTAGAAATCTAAGAGAAAAGGCTGTATTAAAGACGCTGGAAGAAATATAATTTCTTTAAATTCAAATGCTTTGTGTTTTTCCAAAGAAAAGTTAGTTTTAATGTTTTTTTCAAATAAAGTGTTTTTAAAACACCTTTCCCGTCCACTAAAGAATTTATTTATTTTTCTCTATTTATATAAGTCATTTTTTATGTTATCCCTAATTAAAGTGAATTTCTAAAATCAATAAAATGTTTTTGTTTTTAAAAGTACTGTTTTATTAAAAATAAGTTTATTTTTGCGATAAAATTATTATTAAAATCTGAAAAATCTCTGGTCCGAATTATATTTTTAGAATATGATACCTCTTTTAGAAAACTTATACAATTTTAAGACAAGTTTGACAAAAAACATTATATAATTCTTACAAATTTTTCGTATAAAAAAATCTTAAATTCTAAGCTATTTTTTCCCCATGTATAAAACTTGTTAAATTTTGACGATGTTTTAACTCTTTAACTCTTCTCTCCGAATTTAAGAATTTTTTATATCAAAATTGTTTTAAAACGTATAGAATAAAATTTAAATAGAATTAGCAGTTACATTTGATGTAAATGTATTAGAAATTAAGAACTGTTAAATATCAAAAACGTATTAAAATCAATAATTTGGGTATGCTAAAATTATCTTAGATTCTGAATTTAGTCTATTTGAAAAAGTCCCAGAATCAGAAAGTTTTCCAATACTAAAAATTTCTTTATTTTTCTCTAGGCAAGTGTCTGAATTTTAAGACATATTCATATTCTTAAAAAAATGTTTACAAAAACATTTAACTTAATGAAAATATTCTACTTTAATCAAGTAAATTGATAAATTTATTTAACAAAAGTAAGTATAATACCAAAAAAAGAATGAATGTTTTTTTTTTTTTTTTAAATATTAATACATACTAGCAGATTCCAGCCCTCGAAATTCGAGTGCAATTTCTAGGCAACTTTATTTTTCAACTTAGCCAATTCACAAACCAACACTTTTTTGGTTTATTATTATTGTGAATGATGATAACAAACTCATTAACAAACACATTAACAAATTTAATAAAACACACATAGCATATGTATAATTTTTTATATGTGTTAGTAGCAACTTTAAATGCAATTTACTCAAAATAAAGGAAACAATTTAAAAATCTGTAAATGTGCAAAACGGCTAAAAAGAAATATCTTTCAAATAATATACATTTGTTCAAAATCGGGATGAAACGGTAGAACAAAACATCGGTAACAAAAAATCGCCTAGCCTATTAATATTATAGCTTTAGTTGGATATCCCTTTGTTTTTATAACAGAACTCATTCTTGACCATGTTCCTGAAGTACACATTTTAAGTCTTCCTTGGTTCTTATTTCATGTTTTCTAACTTGACGATACAAATGCTCACACAGATGCTCAATCGGATATATGTATGTCCAGTGATTGTGGATGTCATTTGAGCTTTTTTTTTTGACATTATATAATAACCACTCCTTCACAAATAAGTGCGGTGTGTTTTGGGTCGTTGTCATGTTGGATGCTATATAATTCTTCATGACCCATTTTCTGTGCCCTATCCCGTAAATTTGTTTTCAAAATGTCCTAATACGTATATCGGTTCATTATAGTATCGGTAAATACTAAATTTTCCATGCCATATGCGGACATACATCCCCCATATCATCACATACCCATTACCGTGCTTTCATCACAAAAATCACAGTATTGCAGAAAGTTTCACTGTTTTGCATGCTCTTTTGCAAAAGTTAAGCGCTTTTGGCGATAAGAGTTATTTATGTACAGTTTTTTTTTCTAATATTTCGGCCGCGATATCCTGCATTATAAAGCACACGCCGGACAGTCAATTTCTGATTTTTCTTAACTTTTCGTATGCTTATTCGATTTTCTTGTTCTGTAAACTTACGTGGACGTCCATATTTTTATTTTATTTTTATTATCTTTAATCATTTTAAGTAAATAATTCATTATAATTTTGTTGCCTCTGCCTCTTATAGGTATTGTAGAGGCGATCTAGCCTTGTTTGTATTGCATTTAAAGTTGCTACTAACACATATATAAAAAAATTATACATAGTGTGTGTTTATTAAATTTGTTAATGTGTTTGTTAATCAGTTTGTTTTCTTCAATTACAATAACAATAAACCAAAAAAGTGTTTGTTTGTGAATTGGCTAAGTTGAAAAATAAAGTTGCCTAGAAATAGCACTCGAAATTCGAGCGCTGGCATTTGCTAGTTATATTAATTTGGTGTTGGGTTTTGTTGTAATTTTTTTTATTAATTTTTAAAAGTGATGTTTATTTGAGTTTTTTTTGTTAAAAGCACAACACTAATATTAAAAACACTGACCTAACCAACACTTTAAAATTTCGGCTGTTGTATACTTTCTTTTGTGGCGTTAATTTGATTGTTGTATTAAAAGTGCAGCCAACTGTTAAGATAAGGCACAAACACAATAATTTTTTAACACTTAGTTAAAGAGCCGATCTTAAGCAACAAACAGGGTGTATAAATAGATCAAATTTTTTAAATCTTAATTAAATAAAATTATACAAATAAAACGCCATCTAGTGTATACTTATTTTTGTGATTAACTGTATATGTGTATACATATATATACAGTGTTGGTCAGAACAAAAGCAACCAAAATCACTATTGACCTGTTTTGTAGTTTTCAGCATGTTATTATTGTTTTTCCAAAATCTTATTTCTTACTCTTTATAACATTACAAATAAAAAGACAAAACTAAAATTGTAAACTAAAAGAAACGTTATATTTTTTTTTTTTGCAAAAAAAACTCAAAATGGCACTATTTCAGTTGGACAAAACAAAAGCAACATTTAATATTATCCAATTTTTAGTCAGGATTCCTTTGTTACTCACATAATTAAGTCATTGGTATGCAATGAAATGATTTTGTAGTTTTTCTCTTAAACCTATTTCTTCCGATTCTAACCTTACTATTTTGTGGAACCCTGCTATGTTAGCAGTTGCTTACATTGATTGAAGCAAAATTAAAAATTTGGGTATTCCCCGAAAAATGTGGAAAACGTCAAAAAAGTCATATGCGCTGTGCTCACATAATTAAGTCACCACCAGTATCGTGAGCAAATTAGTGTTTTGAAGATTTTTTTTGCGGTTTAAATAATAAATAAATTAAAAACAAAACAATTAAAAACACATAACATCAGCTGAAATGCTCTGGGTAAGCAAAAAATTCGAATTCGGCTGAACGGAAAATAATATGGGATTGTTTCCAAAGATACAATAATATTGTAAAAGTAGTGGATATTTTGAACTTTTCTCGAGGTAAAATTACAAACGCCATTACGCGTTACAAAAAATATGAAACTTTTGAAAATATTCCGCGCCAAAAACAGAGAAAAACGACTTTAAATGATGACAGACACATTGCAAACCTGAGTAAAACTGATCCTTTTTTAACTTCGTCGCAAATCAGAGCTAAAATGGAAACGGATTATGGCGTAAATGTTTCGTCGCAAACCATAAGACGACGTTTGCAAGAACACAATTTGCATGGACGAATGGCCAGGAAGAAACCGTTGGTTTCCTTGAAGAACACTACAAAGCGGCTCCGATTTGCGACTGACCATCTTGCTAAAGACCTACATTTTTGGAATTTAATTGTTTGGAGCGACGAATCCAAGTTTAATGTTTTTGCAAATGATGGTAGACAATATGTGCGACGTCGTTCACTTAAAGAATTGGATCCACAATACATCAAAAAAACTGTGAAACACGGTGGCTCATCAGTCATTGTGTGGGGTTGCTTTACCGCATTCGGTGTGGGTCCTATAGTCAAGATTGACGGTATAATGAATGGGGAAATGTATAAGAATATACTAAAGGAAAATTTGGCCACCGAAGAGGCTGACAATTTGCCGCTTGCGTGGATTTTCCAACACGACAATGACCCGAAGCATTGTTCGAAACTGGTTAAGTCGTGGTTGGCAACACAGTCCATCAAGCTTCTGGAATGGCCGCCGCAGAGTCCGGACTTAAACCCTATCGAGAACTTGTGGGCATAATAAAACGAGCCATTGCAGCATGAAAACTGGCAAATAAGGATATGTTATAGAAAGTTATCCAAGAGGAGTGGCACAAAATCACTCCAGGCCAGTGCGCTTCTCTTGTAGCCAGCATGCCAAAGCGATGCTCCACAGTATTGATGCAAAAGGGTTATCCTACTCAATATTGAGGTAAGCTAATGAAAAAATGGGACTCTCGACAAAATTTATTACTTATTTCTACAATTTCAACCATTTTTTTGTCAGATGACTTAATTATGTGAGCACCTCTTTTTGGCTAATTTCCAAGTTTTTAATTTTTTTGAAAAGAACCAAAATTTTGTAATTTTTAATTTCACTGTAAATTGATTGCTAACATATAAGAATAATAAAAAAAAATTATATTAGAATTAAAAAAAAAGGGTTTACGTATTTTTGACAATAATGTCGAGTAGCATACTAGTGACTTAATTATGTGAGCACAAGTGTACGTGGCATGGATTTAATAAGGTGGTTGATAAAATTGACTGGAATGCTTTTCCATTCAGTTTCTAGCGCTTCTTTTAAAGGTTGTTCAGAAGTGGAAAACAGCAACTCTGCGCTTTAAAATGCCAAATAAGTTCTCAATAGAGTTCAAATGAGGTGATTGGGCCGCCCAATCAAGTGTTTGAACCCCATTTTCAACGGGTCGTTGTCATGTTGAACTATCCAACGAAGCGGCATCTCCCCCTCAGAATGTGGCATCATAACATTAACAAGAATGTCTAAATCTGTCCATTAATCCGTCGATTTCGTGGAAGGGTCCAATGCCAGAGCCAGAGAAGCATCCCCAAATCATAATTGATTCCTCCTTTCTTGCGGCGAACAGTGCACATTTCGTCAGAGTTAAAAAAATTTAAAATTTAATTTAATTTTGACTCGTCGTTAAATAAAACAGTTTTCCATTTTTCATGCGTCCAGTTTTGATATTTTTGTGCAAAATGAAGCCTACAAATATTGATATGCTAAGCATTTTAGCGAAATAGAATTGAAATAAATAAGTTCTACCTTTTTGCCAAATGTTTCTTATTGAGCAGTGTTTTTTTCAAATTTAATTTAATTAAATTTAATTTAATTGTTGATGATTTATATGGGTATTTTTGCACAATTTGTACAATGTGGCGGTCTGTCCTTTCATCTGTCTTCCGTGGTGCTCCTCCCAAATGCAATGTTTTTACAGATTTCGTTGTTTTATATTTTTTTATAAGCCGAGATATTATAGATTTATTATTTATTTTAATCTACTTCTGTTTGACTCTTTCCATTAAAAAATATCCGTAACTATTTAATTTTTAAGTTTTCGGAGTATTTATCACTAGTCATGCCGATTTGATTTGAATATGATCAATTTCACAACGCAAGTAGCTGTCAGTCAACTTAAATAAAATTAAATTAAAAGAGAATGCAAAAATAATAGCATGTTCAGACGGCAAAATGAACCACTTGATTCGCTCTCTGAATCGCGATTGCGAACCTTGGTGTTCAGACGAGTGTTCTTGTTTTATTTTGACTTTTATATATTTTGTGCAAATATTTGAAGACATCCTTCTACACTTTATATTTCACTATTTCATTTTTTCCATTTTTATTTGAATATATATATGTATGTAAATATATACTTTTTATTTGTTAAATGTTTCTATTTATTTTATTGCACAAATTAATTTTTTGTTTTTTCTTTGTTTATGTATTTTTGACAGCTAGTTCAGATAAACTAGCGATAATTTCTTATCAAACTTAGAGATGACACTCAATGTTTCTATGTTCACAACTAGTTTCATTTTAAACCAAGTAGATTCGCTCTCAAAATTTTGTATGCCGAATCATGTAGATTCAATCATGATTCGGGCGGGAACCGCGAATGAGAGAGCGAACCGCGAATCTTGCTGTTCGTGTGAACATAGCATAAGCCGTTACACTTGAAAGTAGAGACAATGGAATTTGTTCTTGCTTGAAGTTGCTTTTATTGTGTCCAACTGAAGCAGTGCCATTTTGAGTTTAAAAAAAAAAAAATATAATGGTTCCTTTAATTTGCAATTTTAGTTCTTTCTTTTTATTTGTAATGTTATAAAGAGTAAGAAATAATAAAGAAGATTTCGGAAAAACAACAATAACATGCTTACAAATTCAATAAAGGTCAATAGTGATTTTGGTTGGTTTTGTTCTGACCAACAAAAACGTTTCTTTATGGGGCGTTTCATGTGAAGTGAACCAACTTTTGAAATCGATGTTTTCCGATCGGGATGAAATTTGCACCAAGGTTAGTCCTATTGGATAGTAGTTTAGACACAATTTTTCAACAAGATCGGTCCAGAACTCTCTGAGTTAGAGGGGGTCAAAATTTGACATTTTGTCCAAACAGGTGTTTTTTCTCAACTTTAATAAATTTAGCAAATTTAATAAAATTTAATCTTAATCATATTGGATCCATTTATAACATAACTATTTTAAAATTAATTTATTGTAGCTGCAGTTTTGTAACTTTTTAAATACCCAGTCTTTCATCCAGCTCATTTATCGCTTCCATTTGCTGCTATTTTGCCAATCTTTTCTTGGCGTTACTAGGTTCAGCTGTTGATTTCACTGCTGGTTTCTTTTTGGCTTTGGAAAGAAATCGCATTGAATGGAGGCAGAAAACATGGGTCTTCCATCGACAAGCGGTATAAAAGCATGGTTATTGAGCGGTGCCATCGATTCTTACCGCAGCATCGAATCTGCTCTTCAGTGTTTTCAATGTTTCCTCATGATACTCTTTGCTACTAGAAACTACTTTAGTTTCTTTACAATAATTCTTTGCACAATGAAATAAAGCAGTCGCATCTAAGATGCGACCTTGATGAGACCACTGGAGGCTATACTTCGCTACATTTCTTTTCAGGTTTGCTCTAATATCATCACATGCTCCTTTACCATGGGCAGTAGGATTAAAATGCCACACAGCTGGCATTCCAAAATCTTTTTCATGAGCCATAAGATTTGCGAAGCTACTTTTGTTTTTAAAATGTTGACGAGCTCCGTCCAAATCGTAGTATACATTCTCTACTGCAAATTAAGATTTTAGATATTTTAGTATTATCTTTTCTTACTCATAAACTGCAACGGTATCATGTTTTAAATCGTCGGATATGATTGCCATACTTTTGTGTTTCACTTTTTCATCTTTCATGTAGTAAATAACTACTGTGAATATAGTTGCTTGGTCGTTATAGAAGTGGGATGCTTGTATGGCATCCTGAAGAACATATTTATAGTTTTCATATAAAATAACGAATTCACCAGACTTCAAATTTATCTTCAAATCCTTGAAGAATGACCATTGCTCTTCGACTAAAAAGTCATGGGTTCTCAAGTTTAGCAGCAATCCTGTACACATTACTTCCACAAAACCATCCACATCTATAATATTAATAGGCTAGGCGATTTCTTGTGACCGATGTTTTGTTCTACCATTTTATCCCGATTTTGACCAAACGTATATTATTTGAAAGATATTTCTTTTTAGCCGTTTTGCAGATTCACAGATTTTTAAATTTTTCCCTTTATTTTGAGTAAATTGCATTTAAAGTTGCTACGAACACATACGCAAAATTATACAATGCTGTGTATGTTTATTAAATTTGTTAATGTGTTTGTAATAAAAATGAGTTTGTTTTTTTGTGTTGATTTGTGAATTGGCTACAATTTAGTGAAAAAAATAAAACTTCCTAGAATTTGCACTCGAATTTCGAGGGCTGGAATCTGCTAGTTTAAAATTATTGTTTTCAATGTGCATCTGTCAGTCTGAATCCAAGATTCAAATTTGACCTCCTCTATATATTCGCGTTCAAAACAGTTGATTAAATTTTCGATGATGAATGCGGTTTCCGGGCAATTTGAACATTCACCAAAGTGGCAAAAAGTTGTTGCATTAGGACACATAGTCAATTAAAGGCAATCGCGGTAATTGTGTAAATCTTCTGTCAAATCAGTTAATCAACAGCTGAACATAGTAACGCCAAGAAAAGATTGGCAAAAAGCAGCAAATAAAGGCGATAAATATGCTGGATGAAAGACTGGGTATTTAAAAATTTACAAAACTTAAATACTTCATCAGTCAGCTACAATAAATTAATTAAAAATAGTTATGTTATAAATGGATCTAATATGATTAAGATTAAAGTTTATTAAATTATTTTTTTATTTTTATTATTATTATTATTATATATTAATTTAATTATTATTACAAATAAATAAAAAAAATAACTTTTCATCATTTCTATAGAAAAACAAGTAAGAAAATTATAGTCGGTCTAGACCGACTATATGATACCCTATACCATGGTTTAGAGACCCTATCTATCGGTCCAACTACTTCGATATAGAAAATAAGCATAAACCAAATTTGAGTGGGATTTTTATTAATTTTTTTGGCTGCAGATATGAAAAAGTTCATATCGGATGCTATATCTATAAAGGGACTAGGTCCAAAAATGGACCGATCCTGATCATGTTTGGTAAAGTCTCTTGTATTGTGCAAAAATATGTACAAACAAAATTTGAGAAGAATCAGTGCAATATTTTTGTTATACCCTATACCACTATGTGGTTTGGGTATAATGACTTTGTGCTGCTGTTTGTAACAACCAAAAATATTTGACCTAGACCCATCTTTAATTATACCGATCGAATCAGAATCACTTTCTGAGTTGATTTAACAATGTCCGTCCGTCCGTCCGTCCGTCCGTCCGTCCGTCCGTCTGTGTGTCCATGTAAAGCTTGTAATCAAACTGCAGGTCGCAAATATGAATATATTTTGATGAAATTTGGTATATAAGCTTTTATCGGCCATGAGATGAACGCTATTGAAAGTGGTGAGAATCGGTCGATGTTCAGACCTAGCCCCCGTACAAATTACCCATATGAAATCGACATAAATTGCCATAAGATCCAAATTGTCATATAGATCTTACTCAAATTGGGTTTGTATGCGTTCATTACATCCACTAATGAGTAATCCAAAAATGATCCCTTTGACCCCATATAGAGCTGCTTCCCGATCTTCACTTAAATCTATTAAAAAACAAAAATATTGCACTGATTCTTCTCAACTTTTGTTTGTACATATTTTTGCAAAATACAAGAGACTTTACCAAACATGATCAGGATAGGTCCATTTTTGGACCTAGTCCCTTTATAGATATAGCATCCGATATGAACTTTTTCATATCTGCAGCCAAAAAAATTAATAAAAATCCCACTCAAATTTGGTTTTTGCTTATTTTCAATGTCCAGTTAGTTGGGCCTAAGAGATAGGGTTTCTAAACGCATGGTATAGGGTATCGTATAGTCGGTCTAGACCGACTATAATTTTCTTACTTGTTTTTTAATAGATTTAAGTGAAGATCGGGATGCAGCTCTATATGGGGTCAAAGGGATCATTTTTGGACTACTCATTAGTGGATGTAATGAACGCATACAAACCCAATTTGAGTAAGATCTATATGACAATTTGGATCTTATGGCAATTTATGTCGATTTCATATGGGTAATTTGTATGGGGGCTAGGTCTGAACATGGACCGATTCCCACCAATTTCAATAGCGTTCATCCCATGGCCGATAAAAGCTTATATACCAAATATCATCAAAATATATTCATATTTGCGACCTGCAGTTTGATTACAAGCTTTACATGGACACACAGACGGACGGACGGACGGACATTGTTAAATCAACTCAGAAAGTGATTCTGATTCGATCGGTATAATTAAAGATGGGTCTAGGTCAAATATTTTTGGTTGTTACAAACAGCAGCACAAAGTCATTATACCCAAACCACATAGTGGTATAGGGTATAAAAAGTGATTTTTTTTCCTGAGGTTAAGATATTGCGGGTATTACAGTATCGAAGTTATGAAATTTTAGTTAGATATGTTACATACGGTTGGAAAGGCTAATTTGTCTAGTTTCTCAGTATATGCTTTATTTTTAAGATTTTAGAAACACTTAGACACTAATAGGAAAAAATTCAAATTAGTGCATATGGTAAAAATTGAAAAACCGTTGTCTTGATACATAACATTTTTTTGGATAGATATCCCACTCGCATCCCACTAAACAACCAAAAAGCTCTTAAAGGAAAACACCTAAGCTTTCTTTTGAGCAAAAAAAGGGCCTTTTTTGAAAAAAATTTTTGATTTTGCAAAAAAAAAATTCAAAAAATTTTTGTTATTTTTTTAACAATTTTTTTCCGAAAGATAGAAGAAATAGCTATCAAAACTATTTGGGACAAATTTGCTAATAACAATAGGTAAAAAAAAGTTACATGGATGAGAAAGAACACCTGTTTGGCCAAAATGTCAAATTTTGACCCCTGTAATGCCTGGTTTTCATTATGTCATTTTCAATGGCAATTGTTGTCAATTATTGTCAGCTGTATAAAAACGGGTTTTAATGTCTTGTCATTTACAACCCCTGGCAACATTTGACATCTGAAATGAAATTGCCAGCATGTTGGCAATTTGTTTGTGTTTGACAGCCGGATTTTTTGTTCGTTTATAAGATGTTATGAATACGTAATGAATAGAAAATTACGAGATGTCAGTTGAGGCAATTGTTTGTTGTCAGCGTATATGACATAGTGAAAACCAGGCATAACACAGAGAATTCTGGACCGATTTTGTTGAAAAATTTTGTCTAAACTACTATCCAATAGGTCTAACCTTGGTGCAAATTTCATCCCGATCGGAAGACATCGGTTTCAAAAGTTGGTTCGCTTCACATGAAACGCCCCTTATGTATTCCTGAAAATTTCTGACGGCAATCAACAATGTAGCGTTTTTTAAATTTTTTTCTGTGATCCATTTCTAAAAATAGTACTTTGGTTAATAGCAATATCTTGTAAGGAATTCATTCTCTTATACAATATTAAGCTCTGAATAAATATTCAATGAAAAAATTCCCTGACATCATATTATTGAATCAATTCAATTCACTCGTTGTCTTCTTAGAAATATACATTCTTATGTATATTATGTTTATTTTTCAAATGATTAAAAATTCATTACATATGGAATTTATCAAAAGATTAGTTCAAGGAGTTTACTATAAAATTTAATAAATTCGCAAACTATTAATAAATTTAGAATTTTAAATGTTTAGTTCAGGAATTCAATCGTTCGATATTAGGTTAATGAATGAATTCCTGAAGCTTAATACAGGGTACATTCGTAAATGCAGTAAATTTGTGCATCACTGCTGCAGTTATGCCAAGTTTTGTTGCTGATGCGTGATCAGTTGTTGCAGATGCTTTGTTACTGGTCAACAATTGCAGAGAGTTTACTTTTTAGAACGTTTTGCAAAAGATAAAAAACATGTTCATCACAATAACATTAACAAATATTGAAAAACTTGATTCTAAAAATGACAACTTTTTGTTAACTTATAATAAAAACAGAATTAAAAGTAAGATGACACGACTTTTGGTTATTAAAAATCAATTAAAACGAAAAAGAAGGCAGATTCCTAAAATACAAAATTACTTTAAAATAATAAAACGATATTATTTAAATTTGTACTAACAATTTTTATATAATGCACTACTCTTCTATTCTGCACCAATGTTTAATTTTTTTTTAACTTCGCGTCATAGTTGCAAAAATTTGCGGCAGTACTGTCAATTGTTTCCATAAAAAAAACTTTTGACGGAAATCAGTGCTGCCAAGTGATGCATAACTACTGCATTTACGAACGTACCCACACTGATTTAAGTGTCAAATGTGTTTAGTCTTTGAACTTATAAAATTAATCCAATTTTTTAAAAATTCATTTACCAGCTCTCCATTGTTTCATTGTTAAATAAATAAAACACAAAATATTTTTTTTTTGTTTTTTAGTTTTCTATTCGGGAAAGGCTTTATTTAAATAATGACAATGCACTTTAATATTTCTGACATGTTTAAGGCCTAAAGAAATACACTTAAATTAAAATTTGTTACATAGAAAACTATATTTTATATATTTTTGTCATACCCTTGTGGTAGTTATAGTTAATAAACTTAAATACTAATACTACTAAAACTTTTTTAAAAAAATATAATTATTTTAGATTAAATATGAATACAAATAATGATTAAAAAAAAAAAAAAACAAAACAAAACTAGGGCAACTTAGGGTGGCGGTCATTTGTTTCTGTTAAATATTGAACAGTCATTGGCAAAATATTGTGACACATGGTGAAAGAGCAAGGGAAATAGGAAAATTTTAAGATAAAATTTTAGGAATTTCCATAAAGTTAAATTTGCTATTCAAGCCAGAAAAGTACCAGCGTATTTACGAATCAACCTGATATTGTGCCAATAACTAGTTAAGATGAATATGATAGAAATTTTTTAACCCTTTTTAATGTCATTCCTGCGATTGTAATTCATTTTAGATTTAAAAAAAAAAACATGAAAGTGAAATCAATACGAATATTTTCACATCATAGGGATGTGATTTACGGAACATGGACGAATATCATGCAAACATTTCATTAATATTTGTAAAAACTTTAGCTCAAAAATTGTCGATGTCTGGAAAAAAATATTTAAGGCAAATATTATTTAGTGTTCTTAAAGATGTGCTCAATATTTTTAAATATCCCGATCTCAAATAAATTAGAAAAAAATAAATGTCTTTAATAGAAGTACAGTAGAATCATAGAAAAGTTAACTCGCGCAAAGGTTAATCGCTCGTCTAAGTTAATGGAATTTCAACGTCCACGCACCGCTCTAAAAAGTTAACTTTTGAGTGAACTTTTGTGTTAACTAATCTAATTAATTCTAGCATTTTTTTTGGTAACACGGACGGCAACTTAGCAACACTTTTTAAAATTTCTCGGCGACAACGCTGAGCTCTAATTTTGTTTTTCGATATCCTCGATTTTTTTCTGTTTTGAGCTTTTGAATTTGGGAGTTGTGTATTGTTTATTTCAAAAATTTCAACAAATCAGAACAAATCAGTTTAGATTTACAGCAAAAAGTGGAGATTAAAAAAAATGATCAGAATATACACGGAAAACGATTGGCGTTGAATTATGGTACATATATCTTAAGTAGCCATCTCAAAAATAAAGAAAAAACTTTATGAAATTTTGGAGGCTGAGGCGAATACATTTGGAAAAGGCGCACAAGAATATGTGGTCTTGAGGCAATCTTGAGCTAATCAGTAGCTAAGGTCGAATTCGTCATACTGCACCCTGGAAAAAAATATAGTGCAAATGATGGCTGTATTGGCCATCTCAAAATTGGTGGGGAAATCCTTTCAAACGATACTTCGGAAATAACACCTATCATTCATAATTTACGAGCAAAAATTTATGAAATGGACATCTCCGGCTCGCATATGGATCTGGCCTATTTGATCGTTTTTTTGTTACTGGATAAAGTATTTGTCACAACAAACGTATAGGCGGCAAAGGAAAGAATCACATTTTTGTTGTATGTGAACTTAGGTGGTTCGCCCAAGTTGAAGAAATTGGTGATTGGTAAATCCGCAAATTCACGTTACTTTAAGGGATTTGAAAACCCGTTGGAATACGCCTATTCAAAAAAGTCGTGGGTGAATTCACAGTTATTCTCCAACTGGTTCCGTCATTCAGGTAAACTCATTTTTTTTTGGTTTCATTTAAAAATTTTTACTTGTGGCATAAAAATTTTTGCAGTTTCGCAAGTTTTCTGCTGAAAATAATTTATTACCAAAGGCACTGTTGCTGATTAACAACGGCACTGCACATATGCCAATTGTCATGCTACAGTCTGATGATGGAAACATTGTAGCAAAGCTTCTAACATCTAACGTATTAGTGGTTTTCAGGCCATCAAAATCCGATGATTGGTCAATTAAATGAATTGCCGCAAGATGTTCTTAGAAAAGCATGGAATAAAAAAATGTGATGATGATCAATACGATAGTGAAGACGACATTCATGTTGTCTTAACTGATTGAATCGAATAGTGCTTACAATGATACACTTCGAGAAGTTCAATTGTTGATGTCGAAGGTGGGTTACAAACTTGACATTGGAAGAAGAATCAAATTAAGGAAGATAACGAAGATTTCAAAGACTCCGATAATCATAAAGACAGGTTAATTATCGAGCAAGATATTTAACAATCGAAATTGATCTTTTCGAAAACAGTTGAAAGCATAAATATCTTCATAAAATGGTATGAAAATAATAACGATGCAAGTCTGATGGCAGACCTAGTTAATATGCGCACAAAAAGGTCAAGAGTTATTACACAAAAGAAAAAAACCAAACAAGTCTCGACTGCTTCTTCAAACCACAAAATCGAAAAATCTATGTTTATTATTGTATTATTTTTTTTTTACAATTTTGAAAAGTTAATTACCCTTGAGACATTTCGGTTAACTTTTTCGAGATATTTAAAAAATGTTCGCTTCAAAATGGTCCAGATGACAGAAGAGTTAATATTTTTTATTCCAAAACATTTCTTTTACATATTTGGCGATAAACATATTTTTTTTGTTGACAGAAACAAAATTAAATTTGTTTACTCTCGATTGAAACGGAATGTTTCGCGCCCAATTTTATAAATCTACTCGTAATTGTTAAAAAAAAGTTTCAAAATTATTAATAAATACTATGAAAAAAAATTTTATATATTAGATTTTTTTTAAGATAATCGAACGTATTTGCAAATGTTTGAAAAAAAATTCAGATTTTAAACACTTTTTGCGATGTCAGTTAATCGTAGTTTGATAAAACTCAAGTTTTTATCTCTTAAGTAAAATAGTTTATAGTTATTAGACCAAGTTTTTGAGATGTCAATTACAAAACATATTTGCAACATCAAAATTTGGTAACTTTGTAAGTGAACCCTCTAATTTTTTTATGGTAATTTTTAAACGAAGTCGTTAAAAAGAGGTGTACACGGTGGGCCATAAAAGTTTGGCGTTTTTGAACTACGGGTTTTTTGAGTATGGCAATCGGGCCTATACCCGTTGTCGTTGTCGTTTTAATTATAGTTTCTATGTCGTTGTCGCTTTTATCGTCGCTTCGTTCCTAAATTGGCATTCTTGGAATATATTGAAAAGAAGAAGAGAAGTTATCGAAAACAAAAATAAAATTATTAAAGGTTGGTAGCACTGCATTATTTTACGTTGTTATTTTTGAGAGTATTACAATTTTTTTTTTTAAAGTGAAACAATGGCAAGTACAGAATATTATTTTTCAAGTTCAAGTGAAGATGATGAAGTAATGAAGGTATGTTTACGATAGAACGTTAATATATTTGCCATCCCAGACTCAATTGTAAGTTACGTTATTTTTATAAAATCATTTGTAAGTAAATATTTTTTTTAAGGTTTGTGAACATATTTAGACTCAATAAAACTTCTTTTCGAAACGTCCTGGAACAAATCCATTCAAAGCTGAAATGCAGCATGCGAAAGTCTGCAATTACGCCAACAATTAAACTGGCAACTGCTGTGCGATTTTTTGCGCAAAGATCATATCAACTAAGCGTTAGAAATGATTTTAATTTGTCGTTTGCACAACCCACGGTTAGTAAAATTTTATCTGAAGTTTTGGGCGCGATGATTACAACAAATTAATTCTTTTGAAACTTCGTTCCAGAAACCATCGAAATTTAGCAAATTCGGTATTTTTTTCCATTTCGAATACTAATTTTTCAAATTGCTGCACTCGTTATTTTCAGTTTTAATTTAATTTTTTTAGTTGTTTCAACTTCGATACTAACAACGGCGACGACAAAAAAACGTTTCTCTGTCGTTATTATCTTCGTTTCAAAATGGAGAATACCAATATATTTTCGATACATGTCGATAACGCCAACAGTGATGCCAAACTGTCGTTTTTATTTTGTTTTCAAACGACAACGCCAATGGGAATAGGCCCGAATAGGTAATGATATTAGTTTCAATGAATATTTTTACATGTTAAATTAAATAAATTCTTCTAATTAACGTATATGTATTTGTTTTTTTAATTTAGAGTTACACTTCTTCTTCACTATCAAATGTGTTTACAATCAGCAAATTCTTACAAATTGCTGTGCGTTTACTATTTGGATATTTACGTTTTTGAGAACTAATTTTTCTTACTCTCTGAAATTAACTGGGAAAGTAAACGAAGAGAGCTATTTTGGTAGCACTGCATGCTTATCTTTTCTACCTAGAAATAACAACATGTTTTTAATAAAGAATTGAATTCTATGATATCCAGCTTCTTATTTATTCGAAGCATAGGCTACAATACTAATTTTTTATGTTGCGAAATTATTTTTTGCTAAAAGACTTACATATTCTATCACTGTCGTCATGTTTTGGTTCATAAAATCTAAAAAATCCAATTATAGAATAGTTATATTTTCATTATATTAGACCATTTAACCAAATTTGTTTTGTTAAAAGCTATGGCTAAGGCGGATACCAAGAGAGTGGTAAAATTTTTAATTTCAGAAGTATTTCACAAGTTTGGAACGCCTGAATCGATATTGTCAGATAATGGTAAGCAATTTACTAGCAAAGAGTTCGCCGCGGTAGTAAAAAACTTTGGTATTAACCACATTAGAACCGCTACACACTCTCCGCAAGCCAATGCCTCTGAAAGGGTTAACCAGTCCATACTGGCCGCAATAAGATCTTATTTGGCTGAGGATCATACCGATTGGGATAAATACCTATCTAGTATTGAATGTGCTCTCAGGTCATCGATTCATAACGCAACAGGCGTGACGCCATATTTTGCCCTGTTCGGTGTTAATATGATAAGTCGCGGCGGTAGGTAGGAAATTGACTTTGTTGAATGATCCAGAAAATAACTTAGTTCTTAAATCAGCAAGAATGGATTTAATTCGAGAGAAAGTCCGCGAAAATTTACATAGAGCCTACGAGGATAACAGGAAAACATATAATTTAAAATCACGCAAGATTAAATTTATCCCCGGGCAGCAAATATACCGACGAAATTTCCAGCAGAGCAGTTTTAAAGACAATTTTAATGCGATTCAGGCGGATCGGTTGATGGGCTTGGGTATCCTTTTTATATCGTTTTTTTCAAAGGTCACACAGGGCGGCCAACAGCGAAATCTGTGCTCTCGGAACAAGTGTAAGATCATAAGAGGGTTAATGGAAGTTGGTTAAAGTGTCAGTTCACTCCTTGTGTAACTTCCAGTTGTGTCCATTTACTTCGTTTTACTAGATCCAATCTGAAATTTTTTGAGAGCTAAAAGATCAACTAAAGCGGAAATGATGGAAGACTCTAGAACTTATGTTGGGGGAGAAATTAATAGGAACGATAAATGTTTACTAAATAAATAGGTAGTTGTAAGATTTTTTATAAATTACGCATTTGTTTGGGGGAGACTGTGAAATGTAGCACAATGTAATCTAATTTCATTATATATTTACTTTTTTATAATTCTCTTTATAAATCAAAATTTATTTGCTAGAGTGCGAAAAGGCAAAAAAAGCATGGAAAAAATAATAAGACATGACATAAATTAAATAAAAAAATTTTTTTTCGGTATTTGCTGTCGAAAATTGTTCGCGGAATTCATTGCACTTTGGCTCAAAAAGATTGAAAATCTATTTAAAAAATTGCTGAATTAATGAAGTATTCCACAACAAAGGTTTTTAACGCTATTCATGCTAAAGCTAAAGTTAAACCTGAAACGGAAGCTTGAAACGTCTTCGATTTAATAAGCTCTTGGTCCGGTTATTCAAAAACAATCTTTTTTGGTCATCAAATGAGTTTAAATATTAAAAAGTTAAACATATGGGTAGAAGTGCGAGACAGGTGCCATTATTGAGCAAGCAAAACACTAATGCGACGATGTGACCGTTGGTACAAGTCGGTTAGTAATCAAGTTGTTCAAGGTTCAGAAAATACACACATGAAAACCGCAATGTTCTGTTCTAAAGCATCCAACACATATTTTTATTTTCATAAAAATTATGTGTGTTTCTAAATTTTGTACGGTGCCCAACACAATCATGACTGTGTTTCGTTTTAATATTTCGTTATCTACACGAACATTTTTCTATCACGTATTTTTTGTTTCGAACATACATAAACCACACAGCTTCGAGTGTAGCTTTATTTTAAGTTCGTTTTCTTGCACATGTACTGCTAAAAAAAAAAAAAAAACAGAACATGTTCTTCAACGCATACATCTAACAATTAAAACATTATCCACTCGCGATCGAAAAAAAAAACGAAATTAAGTCATAAACCACATATAACATTTCTCTGCTTTCTATTTTCTTTTTATATAACTGCTAATGACTTATTTTGGATTTTTTAATAAATTTGATTGAAACAATTGTTGTCGTTATTATAGGGGTGTTTCAGATTTTTCCGAGATAATTAGCAGTGTTACAGGGAACCTGATGCGTTCGCACATCATACCTATATATGTTATGCATTAGCCTCTCAGTTTTCCAAAGACCGTCCACGCATGGCGAAGAGTCATACCCTGGCAAGAGGTGTCTCTGCTAATTATAACAGAACATGGCGGATCTAGAGAGGATACATCCGTAATCCCCGATGTTATCTGAACCGTGCTTATGGGATGAATAGCACTACGTTAGTGTGTTTTCTAACGCCGGTAGCAAAGGGCTCTGCTACCTATGCTTAACTCTATAATCACTATTTCTTCTTTCTTTACTTGCAAATGGAAAATTTAAATAATACAATAACCACCCCTAATATGGATCATTCGGATGCAGCTAATAAGGCTCAAGGTCTCAATAGCAAATCCGAAACAATGGATGTGGTAGAGTGCCAAATGGACGCAGGTCCAAACGCTGCTATTTCGTGTAGATAACGAAATATTTAAACGAAACACAGTCATGATTGTGTTGGGCACCGTACAAAATTTAGAAACACACATAGTGGATATGAAAAAAAAATATGTGTTTGTTGGTCTGAGCTGTTTGTTTACATATATGTACGAGTTTTTCATTCAGTGTGTGTGTTTTTTCTGAACTCTGGAAAAAAAAGTCATGTTGAGTAAAGATTGCATCACATATTATTGTGTGCGGCTGAGTTTTATTTGCCGACAATGTTTTTTAACCACTGCATTTATTAAGAAATACAATTTTGGACAGCTGCATTAAAATAAGGCCGAACACATTTTTTTTAGTGAGGACTGTTCAGATCGTTCAAATGGTGTCATTTTATCAGAAATAATCGAAAAAAATCAACGATATAGTTTTGAATGATCGGTGATTTAAAGTCGATGCGATTGCTGAGACTATAGGCAACTCAATTGCGAAATTGAAAGGATTATTTGCTGATATTAAAGCGCAATCGAAAGGAGTTTTGGCGTAGATTTATAACTGTGGACAAAACATGAATTCATTACGATCCAACAAAGTTATCCAGAGTTGATTTCCTTAATTTTGCACATAATTTCAAGTTAGTGGACAGTTGCGAACAACATTTTTCACACAAAAAATTAGCTTGGGGCCTAATTTTCGCAGTCGTGACCGAAATAATTGCTTATTGAAATTTATTTCGATAGAGTAAATATTTCAAATTTCCTTACTCATTACGAAAGGAAACGATTTAATGTTTCAGTATTGTAAAAGACGGAAATATGTTTTTCAACACTGCATAAATGTAAAAGATTAAGGAGAAAATGTCAACAAAACAAACCAATCCTCCGGGTAGAGGAAAAAACGTTGCGGTTTTTCATTTTGTGAGTCTCGTGGTTGCTGCTTGGCATGAAGTTGGGTTATGTACCTAAGTTCAGTAATTTACGTTTCATCAAATAAATGTCGTTTTCGTCGTTTCTTTTGTTTCCGGAAGAGGGATAACACGTTTCGGTGGTTGGTTTTTGATTCGAGCGGTTATTTTAAATAACCGATCGTTTTGATAGTTTTAAGGATTGAGATAAAATGGGTCTCCCTAACCTCACTTACAAAGGCTTAGGTTGAAGGTATCCATAAGTCGGAATAACCTGGCTTTTTGACTAGCTGGAGCTAGCGCCAACCTAATTATATATACATATATAAAAAAAAGACATTAAAATAAATAAAATATTAATGAAATGGATTTAACTTTGTTTTTATTCGCCATATTCTGATTCCGACGAGAATAAAATCTGGAATCATACGAAAAAAATTAAGATTTCTCAAAGTTGGTTAGACCTTGTTTTACCTTGTAAAGTGTTTGGCAAAATACTGTTGGTTAAATCGGCGTTTTTCATAAAGCTGCCAAATATCTTGTTCTGGGTAAAGATTATCGGCCGTATTTATAATGAAAACTTATGCAGTATCTAGCATGAGTATTATTTATAATGCACTTGCTGCTGCGTTTGCTAAACTCAGATCAACAACCTTTCAAACACTGACTAAGTGTGTTAAAACAGCTGATGTGTGTCAAACTAAGCAAAACAAAATATATAAATTATTTTTAAGTGCAAACAAATATTTTTTACTTTGTGGATCTTTTAAACATTTTTTTTACATAATTTGCAAATTAAAATAATTTTGTAAATATAAATTTTAAAAAATGAAGGAGTGAAATCACACAAATTGAAATGTAAACAGAGTTGATTTTCACTATATCAGGTTGCATTAATGCAAAAAATATGGTGGCATTACAAATTTCAGAGTTGTTTTAAAAGCTTTTAGATGACAACAAAAAATTGATTATGAATAAACTATGTGCTAACTAAAAACTAAGGCTAATCGGTTGACTAGTAAGAACCTCGTTGAGCGCGACATGTAAACAGCAGCTAACTTTTCATTATGAATTCGGGGGTATATTTTTAACAAGAATTATTGATATTTTTGATATATTTCTTCCAAATATATTATATATATTTTGCAACAACATTTGATTTTTTCACTTTATTGGGGGGGAAACTTCTATTCGCTTGCTATTTTGCCAATGAGTACAATTTCGCAAGGTTGCATTCGAATGATCACTCGTTATCGAATCACAGAATCAAAAATTTCATCACATATTTGTGATCGTATAAGAAAATCCCCAAAGTACAAAAAGTTGCGCACGTTTGAATAAAAAAGTTCGCTTACGACTGTGAAACATAGGCTCCTGCTTTTAGAAATATAGGTCGATGAAAAAGATTTCGATCAAATTATGTATATATAAAAAAAAGACATTAAAAGAAATAAAATATTAATAAAATGGATTAAACTTTGTTTTTTTATTCGCCATGTTCTGATTCCGACGAGAATAAAATCTCGAAATCATACAAATAAAATTACGGTCTCGAAGTTGGTTAGACCTTGTTTTACCTTGTAAAGAGTTTGGCAAAATACTGTTGGCTAAAACGGTGTTTTACATAAAGCTGCCAAAAATCTCGTTCTGGGTAAAGTTTATATTTTTAACAAGAATTATTGAAATTAATATTTCTTCCAAATATATTATATATATTTTGCAATAACATTTGATTTTTTCACTTTTTTGGCGGAAAACTTCTATTCGCTTGCTATTTTGCTAACGAGTAAAATTTCGCATTGCATTCGAGTGAATCCCAGAATCAAAAATTTCATCACATATTTGTTATCGTAAAAGAAAATCCCAAAAGTACAAAACGTTGCGCACGTTCGAATAAAAAAAGTTCGCTTACGACTGCGAAAAATAGGCCCCTGCTTTTAAAAATATAGGTCGATTGAAAAGATTTCGATCAAACAATGAAGAAATAACAAACATAAATGGCAATTTTTAAGCGTTGGACAAATCCTATTATTCAAAGGGGATTAAAACTTAAAATAAAAGTTGGATCGATCTAAAAGAAGATTATGGCAAGGTGTTTTCTAAACAGCCCACGTAATAAGTTTTCATTAGTCGTTTTCCATTCAACTTAAACTGATTTTTGAAATATTTTTTTCTGCTAATTTTACGAACATTTAACAAACACATTTTGTTAACTTTAGTTACATTTTATTGTTTGTCCTTATCTACAGCAGAAAACATACAAACTTTTTATTTAATTAATTTAAAATTTCCAATTTCATTGAAAGTGTTTTTCATCACATATCGTGTTTTAGATTTTAGATCGTTCGATTCTCTTAAGATATAAAATTATATGAAGAAAATAACTTGTTTAAATTTTGTAAAACAAAAAAAATGAATTCTTATGTCAATATTATAGTTATTATAGTTATTCAATAATTATACTTATTTTAAGAAATTTTCGTACACACAAAAATGATTTTTTTTTATCAAATATCGATTACATAATTCAATTGTTCAAAAATAAAATTGCTAAACTTTTTTTTTAAGTATAATGGGAAAAACTTAGGTAATTTAACAAAAATTGTATAATATAAACAAAATCTTTTTGATAAATATTTCATGTGTGTACGAACATTCAATCAAGTCCCTCAATGTGATATTATAGTAGATAAAATTGTTTTGTTAAAACTAATTGTTATTCTGGCTTTAAGTTCAGTTTATTTAAGGTAAAGGCTAGATTTTCAATGGTAAAGTGTGACACTCTGTGGATATTGTTTGTATTATTTTATCATCTCTCCACAGAATTTTACACTCTATCAGTGTGGTAATTACGTACGCATGCTAAGCTAAAACAGCTTGTAGTTCAATTTCTTTCAGTGTGTATTTGGTAATTTCTAAAAGTTATTTGTAGAAGAGGTTTTTTGTAGTAGCTGCTTATGTATATTAAACATTTGTATAGATTATTGAAATATAAAAAAACTTAAGTTCTAAGTATACTTAGCGTAAGTAAATTAAGGAAAAGAGCCAATACTCCGAAACTAAGTTTCGTCAAGTTTTCCAGTTTATCAAAAATTTAAAAAAAAAATATTAAAAACTGTGATACAAACTTTCAAAAACTAGAAAAAATTTTATATATATATTTTTTTTTATTAATGTTAATTTTTTTTATATAAATTTAATAAAAAATCACAAAAACTTATTTTTTACCTACACACAAAATAAAAGTTTATATTAAAATTTTTAATAATTAGTTTCTGTCAGTTAAAAATCTATTAGTAAAAATATTTTAAAATTAAAAATAAAAAAAAAAACAAATAAATTGAAGGTGTAAAAGAAACATAGTTTAGTACAAAAATTTAAAATTCAATAAATTAAATTTTTCTTTTGATTTTAAACCAGTTTTTAGGCAAATTTTTTTTGTGTGTAAATATTTTGTTTTTTCTTTATTAATTAATAATGGGCAATTAAATGTTATACAGAACTTAATCAAATTTTCGTTGAATTTTAAAGCAAACTTAATTAAACTTATGTCAATTATGGTTGAACCTTTACTAAAGTTTTAACATTTTATTTATACTTAAATTATTAGGTAATATAAAGAGAGGAAGCCAAACAAAAAAATAAATAAAAGCGTTTTTTTTTTTGCATTTAATTGTAAGAATTTTACTATCACAAACATTTTATTTAAAAATTACAAACAGAATTGAATTAAGTTGTTTTTTTTTATTTTTCGATTATTAAAAGATAATTTGGATAAAAAAAAAATAATAATTAGAAGAAAAAACGTTAAATAAAGAAAATCTTGAGAGAAAATTAAAAGTCAATTAAGAAGATAAAATTATGATTTTAAAGGGAAGAATCTAAAGAGCTTTGCTAGAGCGAAAATATCTTGAGAATCATCATAATACGAATATAAACTAATCGTGGCGAAGGAAGGATTTAATAATACTTTTCTTAAAAATTTCCTTTCGTTAATTGTTTTTTTAACGATAGATGCAGGAAAATCAATAAATAATCATCATTAATGAGGTTCGATAAACTGAATGACAAATTTATTTACACTCTTCTTTTTATGTTCCAAATATATTTCATATTATGGTATACTTAACCTGACCAACCATGCCACATTCGGCTAATAAAAGAGTCATCCCGTCTTAAATTTTTTTTTACAACTGTTTTTTAGAGCTCCTCTCTTAAAACTTGTAAAACTGTTATGAAGGCCTACTAAGTGGTGTATGACACTCACCAACATGCTTTGGCTTTTATAATGTTAGTATCCCTCAAGCAAAAAAAAATTTTAGGAGTTTTTGTATGGGCTGCTAAATTCACATATTTAATAGGTCTAAAAACACTGTAAATCTGATATCAAATTTTACTGTTATTACTTTGGATCAAATAGGAAGAATGTAATATAAAGAAAAGGTGGCCGATTTCCTAAATCCAAAATATGAAATTGAATCGATAAAAAAAATGTGGACCCATTTGTACTTTTTATGCAAATTGAAAGAATCGAACATATTCTATTATGTAAATTCTAAAACAATTCTAAAGAAAAAAGCAAGTGTTAAATTCGGCTACGCCAAGTCTTTGATACCCTTCACCTGGGTTTTACGTTTACATTAATATCTGGGCATATTGCACTACGTGTAACAAATTTAAACCAAATATTGGAAAAAGTAAAGAATTTGATAAACTTAATTCTCTGAATTATTACAACAAACACACTGAATTTTTAGAGGTATCTCCACATTTCAGAAAATATCTTGCCACAATGATGCCCGTTTTCGCTCATTAAATTAGTGAATGAGCGTCAGACAAACAGACGGATAAACGGACATCCGATATATCGACTCGATCAAGAATATATATACTTTATAAGGCCCCAAATCAATTTTTCGCTGTATTACAAACGGAATGACAAACTGATGTATACCCATAATGATGTATATCATAAAACTGCGGCTTTGCAATACTATTACGAACTTTACTTCCTTATAATTTGAAGTTTTTTTATTCCATATTTTTGACCGATAATCCTCTAAACGGTTGTAGATATTTTGAATAGCAAAAAAAATCATGTGAGTCCGATCGCAGGGGAGATGTGTAGACATCTAGTAATTAAAGATTTTTTATAGCACTTCCTTAAAATCAAACAGAAAGCGTATCACTTATAGCAATCAACTGCAGGGACTCCGTTAATATAAAAATATTTATTATTATTTATTTTAACCGGTTAATTTTTAATTTTTCGTTTTTTTAGTTTTTATTTTTTTTTAAATTTTTTATTTTTCATTTTTTAATTTTAATTTTTTATTTTTCATTTTTAATTTTTTTCTTCATTTTTCATTTTCCAATTTTTAATTTCTTTTTTCATTTTTCATTTTTTATTTTTCATTTTTTATTTTTCAATTTTCATTTTTTATTTTTCAATTTTCATTTTTTATTTTTAATTTTTTATTTTTCATTTTTTATATTAAATTTTTTATTTTTCATTTCTTATTTTTCATGTTTAATTTTTTATTTTTAATTTTTTAGTTTTAATTTTTTATTATTTATTTTTCAATTTTCCTTACTTTTTTTTTTAATTTTTTATTTTTCATTTTTTATTTTTCACTTTTTATTTTTTATTTTTCATTTTTTATTTTTTATTTTTCACTTTTTATTTTTCATTTTTATTCTTAATTTTTTATTTTCCATTTTTAATTTTTTTTTTTCATTTTTCGATTTTCATTTTTTTATTTTTCATTATTATTTTTTAATTTTTTATTTTTCATGTTTCGTTTTTCATTTTTTATTTTTCATTTTTCATTTTTTACTTTTCATTTTTCATTTTTAATTTTTTAGTTTTAATTTGTTATTATTAATTTTTCATTTTTTATTTTTCAATTTTCCTTTTTATTTTTTTTTAAATTTTTTATTTTTAATTTTTTATTTTTCACTTTTTATTTTTAATTTTTTATTTTTCATTTTTCACTTTTTTTTTTAATTTTTCATTTTTATTCTTAATTTTTTATTTTCCATTTTCCATTTAAAATTTTTTTTTTTCATTTTTCATTATTTTTCATTTTTCTTTTTCATTTTTCGTTTTTTATTTTTCATTTTTCATTTTTACTTTTGATTTTTTATTTTTAATTTTTTTATTTATCATTTTTTATTTTTCATGTTTCATTATTAATTATTCATTTTTAATTTTTTGTTTTTCATTTTTTATTTTTCATGTTTCATGTTTCATTTTTTATTTTTAATTTTTCATTTTTTATTTTTAATTTTTCATTTTTTATTTTTTATTTTTCATTTTTATTTTCAAACAGGTTATCATATCATAATTTTTTCACCTATACAATCACATTTTGTCTTACGACTCACATGTTACGCTTACATGTTACGCTGTTTTTGAAATTTACCCCCCTGCGCGTATAGATGTTTAAACATCAAAAATATATACATACATTTCGATTCTTATAGTTATTTGTTTTCAAATGAAAAGTTCTGACTCATAGAATACTTCATGCCGACAGCTTTTTGATTTTCATACGAAAAAATGACTTCGTTGAAAAGTTTTCATTAAAAAAAAAAAAAAACTATAATCTAAAACTAAATTTGAATAACTTGAATTCCTAGTTAATAGATTTTTAAAATTAATTTTATTTAAAAATTCTTCATGTGGAAACTAAGACCAAATCATGCATTTGAATGAAGATAAGTTTTACTTGCTTTCTATATCTGAGTCGTAAAGGAGTCAATTTAAATAAAACAATAAAACAATTAATTAATTCGATTGTGCCGAATCTTCGCTATACTCAACGAGTGGCGTTATTTTTATTTATTGTACTTTATCTAAGGGTTTTTTGGTAAGGTGTAACAATTTTGAGTTGCCGGGTTGGTTCGAGTATTTATGAATTCAGTTGTTTTTTAGCCAATTTTTCAGATCTACGTAGAAAAATTACTTCCACAATATTTTTAACATGTTATAAAATGCATAAGTTTGGAAAGCTCCATTCTTCTTCCTTCTATAACCATTAGAAAAATTGGCTAAACGTTAGTGCGCTACACGTTCATGTATTTGAACTAACTAACCTGAAAATGGTTTTCCCAAGTTTTAAGGGTGTTTTAAAACTATTAAGTGAGGTCCTCAATACGGCCTAAAAACTACATTAGGTTGTTTTTCACGAATAAAAAGTGAATTTTTGGAGGAAAAAAATTGTTAGAGTTCTTTTCACTTATAACTTTTACAAAAACTTATTACAAAAACTACAAAAATTTTAATTCAAACGTCAGGTAGACAAATCTGAAACAAATCGAACTATTATGTTCAATAATACACCCTCCTGTATTAAATGGTAACTAATTACTTACAAATTGCATTAAAAATATAGTTTACGATGGTTTTGTAGAATAAGTAAAAATTAAGATTATAATTTTAAGATGGGTTTATTGCGACATCAAGCCTTAAGTATGATTGACAAAACTTAAATGGAATATTTTGTTTCAAACGTGCGCTACTTGCTAGCAGTTTTATCACACATTGTGGACCTACATAGTAATCTATTTAAAAATGAAATATATGGATAAGACTATAGAGTGCCGAACGCTGAAAGATCATTCAAATAAGTTTCACAAATTAACGAAATAAAAACATCGATTAAGATTTTTTTTTTAAAAAAGTCCCATAAATATATCGAGTCCTACAAAAAGTAATTATTTTAATGTAAGCATTAAGAAATTTTGCTGTCTGAACCAGTTAAGTTGAAAATATTTTAGTTAAAACAAATATTGAAACAATAAAATAAGAAACAAAACAAAAAATTACATTACAACAAAAGACTAAAATATATTTTGAATTCGTCCTCTCAAGATGTGAAAAAAATAGAAGAAAAAAAAAAACAGAAATAAATAAGTGAACAAATTGAATTTTTTTCTTTTGTTTTAAGGATTTTATTTTCTAGGCTTGTTTAAGAGTTTTTTTGTTATACTAATAATAAAATAATTTATCATTCTTATCTCATTATCATCATCATCATCCATCCATCCATCCACTTCAACTTCTTCTACTTATTGTTGAACTACAATTATTACCTAATCTGTTATTGATATTTGAGCATACCCGACCAGCGAGCGATCATCGGGTACTTCACCCGGTTGTACCCCAGAATTCAATTGGAACGTAACGGTTCTTAAAGTAGCCCTTTGTGCGATCAGTTGATGTAAATTAATGGCCATCGGCTGAGTGTCCAAGGGATCAACGAGACCGGCATCGACCAATTCAGCGGCTATACCTTCAGCGGAATCTTTACCAACGGCAAACTCGAAACGTATATCGTGCAATTCACGTCGTTGATTACGCATGCGTAACACTAAATTGACCGGCGGGGCATCTTCTGCTCCAGGTAGAGCTTGTATCGATGGTAAGGGCATTTGAGCCATTGCCTCGGTAACCTGAGCTATGGGTATTGGTGATGTTACGGCGGCGACGGAGGCCGTGGCGGCAGGTTGTTGTTGCGCTGGTTGCTGTAGAGGAGTTTGCTGTTGCTGTAGTTGTGGCTGTTGCTGCTGCGGTTGTTGTTGTTTTACAGAATAAGCTGTGGCAGTGGCTTCCGAAAATTCCGATTGATCTTCGCGATCACTGTCGGAAGAATCAGCTCTTTCTAAACGATTAATAGGTCTGTCGTCTGTCTCGGAATCCGATGAATTCTGTTGTTTTGTATCATTATCTTCTTCTTCGCTCGACCACACCCATTCACCGGTTACGGTGCGATGCAAACGTCCCGAAGCTCCAGGTTGCCTTTTGGCGGCTTTATGAACTCTCGTCTCCATTGAGGGGCCCGATGTCAATAAAGTTTGTGCAAGATATTTACGATCTTTGGCTTTCTTGAAAAAGGCATGTTTCAGCAATTCACTTGCTGTGGGTCGTTTCGAGGGCTCCTTTTGTAGACATTCCACTATCATTTTACGGAATGTTTTACCATAGGCTTTGTATTGATCCTTTTCATCGGCGCCCGTATCCAATGTGGGTGGATCGTTTTGCAGAGTTAACATTAATACCTTCATAGGTGGATATTTATGATAGGGTGCTGTACCTGTAGCCATTTCAATGGCTGTAATGCCAAACGACCAGATGTCAGCTTTGAAATCATAACCATGATCCTGTTCCATAACCTCAGGAGCCATCCAACAAGGTGTACCCACGAAGGTGTGACGTACTTTTTGTCTCGAAAGATCTCTGCCGGTAGCCAACCATGCACTAACGCCGAAATCGGCAATTTGTATGGTGCCATCTTCACCAATCAATATATTACCGGCCTTGATGTCACGATGTATTTGACCGTTCGAGTGGAAATATTCGAGACCTCGTAGGACTTCTTTTAGAACAGTGGCAATGGTCGCCTCATCGAAGACACCATTTTTACACTGTGACGTCCGCATTTTATGCTTGATGATGTCCAATAAGGAGCCACCTTCGAGCAGGCGTAATACCAACCACAGTTCTTCTCTTACCACAAAGGAGGTGTGGTATGTTACAACATTTTCGTGATTGCAGGAGGACATAGCCTGAATCTCCTTCAGCAATTCATCCATAGAAGTGTTCCACTTTTCCAAATTAATACGTTTGATGGCACATTTTTCTTTGCGGGGTAAACAGAGAGCAGCATACACCACCGCAGTGGCACCTACACCTATAACATCGTGCAGCTCATAATCGTCTATAGAGTTTGGCCAAGGTTGTTTATCGCTGCCAATAGAACCACCTGTGGAACTATTAGTGGCTGTAGCAGATGACATAGTCGCGTCTAAGGATACCTCTGATTTTAAGCTATCCGTATGTGATGTAACGATCGTCTTCTCTACGGAAGAAAGTTCACCAGTTGAAAGTGTAGACGCAACAGTACCCGATAATGGATTCGTTGATAAATATTCGGTGCGTCTTGAAATTAACAATACATCATTTAGAGAACCTCTGAAATTACCCTCTAAACGTGGTGGTGCTGTTAAACCTCTGCGACGGTTTAGATCGTTTTCTTCAATATCCTTAAAATTGGCTTTCGGTTGTTGTCGTATTACTTCAAAGTCACATGTAGACTGGGAGGCTGTCAGCTGTTTGGTAATATCCTCTCGATTACTCTCCTTAACAATTACTGGCTCTTCTTTATAAGGACGGTAGAAGGCTTTGCTGGAAAACTCGTCTGTTGTTAAATCTGATTCATCGACTGCTATCTCCTGTAAAATATCTAGAGTTCTCGACGATATGGCGCTCAGGTCCTTCTTGTTTGTTATATACGCTTTGTTATGTTGAGGTGTCGCCAAACAGAACTTAAATGTTCCCGGTTGTTTTGTGAAGAATTCAACTTCTGTAATAAATCAAAAGAGAGTAGAAAAAAATCCACTATTGATATAATATTTTTTTTTAAATAAAAAAAAAAACTTGTTTTGATTTGTGTTTAGGATTTTTGTAAAGTTTAAACTACTCTAAGATAAAGTTTTAGCAAAATACATAGAACAGTGAAAGCATGATTACAGATGTTAGAAGTATGAATGAGGATTTCAAAAGGCTTTAATAGTTTGTAAATAGCTTAAGAGCGCAATAAAAGCAATATCTTTAGATTATGTTGAAATTTGGTTTTGTAGCTTCTGGAGTTTTTTTTTTTTTTTAAGAAAAGCAGTCAGACTTTTTTCTACAGCACTTAGATTCTTAAGAAAACTCCTTAAAATTGAGATAAATGTTTCATATAGTTTCCTATAAATTAATCCTCAATTAGAAATTATCAGCTTAAAAGAAATCTTAAGGTATTAATGAATAAATATATAGTCAGCTATTTTTCAACAGAGATTCTAAAGAAGGTTCCCTATACAAAAGCCATCAGATTATGAAAAGTTACATTTCCACACAAATGAAGTTAGACTCCAACAAGTCATTGATATAAATTCTTATTTAACCTTACGACGAATTCATCCTTATTTCTGTTAAAGAAGAATGTTAAAGGTTTTCGGGACTTCCTAAAAAAAAATCCCATTTTAGATAATCAAACCTTCGAATCTAAAGAATATTTCCTATAAGTTTTAAAGTGTTCTTCCAAAAAAAAAAAAAAAAAAAGCTTCAGGTTCTGTCCTCAGATACGGAAGGAATTCTTATATAGTAGAAAACCTTATAGGACAATCCTATAAAGAAAATTCCGAAATAGTTCGGAGACCTCGTAGTACAGTCAAAACAATAATTCCTAGATTTTCAAGTACAACGTGAAAAATCAGCTATCGTCCGAAAAATCAAAAACAAAACCAGACAAATAGTGTCACCAACAGTGTACTTCCATGAGGCCCATTTTAATTCACGAACTAATAGGAGAAAAAAGAAAAATAAGAAAACGTTGAGGGTATGCCATACCGTAACGTAGCCATGGTCCAGAGCATTGAAATCGTGCCATTTTTAAAGGCTAGAGTAAGATTAACTTATTTAAGTATGACGCAACGGTTAAAGTAGAGCGAATACCAAACACTGAGATGGACGAAAAAAAAATGCAACATGTTCAGTTAAACATGTTGAAGGTCTCAGGTGGTTTGAGGCTCCATGTGTGCGAACGGAATCGGTGGATAACATTTTATACGTTTATTTTTTGGTGTTCTATGATAAATAGACTTAATAAATACTAGCAGATTCCAGCGCTCGAAATTCGAGTGCAATTTCCAAGCAACTTTATTTTTCAACTTAGCCATTTCACAAACAAACACTTTTTTTGGTTTATTATTGTTGTGAATGAAGATAACAAAGTCATTAACAAACACATTAACAAATTTAATAAATACACACATAGCATATGTATAATTTTATGTATGTGTTAGTAGCAACTTTAAATGCAATTTACTCAAAACAAAGGACAAAATTTAAAAATATGGAAATCTGGAAAACAGCTCAAAAGAAATACCTTTCAAATAATATAGGTTTGGTCAAAATCGGGATAAAACGGTAGAACAAAACATCGGTCACAAGAAATCGCCTAGCCTATTAATATTATAGATAGTAAATATACTTAATAAATATAAGATTGAATTAAAAAAAATTTTTTAGCTCTAGTTTTTTGATTTTGGGGTAATTGTGTTTAATGAAAAATAATAGAATCGATGAATACATTATCTCTTCACTGTATGTAAAAAAACAATAAATATATAATATATAACACAGTGCAACAGCCATTCTGGGGGGGGTGAGAAATTCCAAGTCAAGGTGAAAGTACTAGACCAGTATAGTGAAACGTCCAAAGGGTGTGGCATTCGCAAATTTTTTATAACCTTTTATATTTTTTTTCCTTATCTTGATGTTTGTGATCTACGAGATCTACGAATTGTAATTATAAAAAAAGTATATTGCATCTGTACCTCTAAAGTGAGTCAACTCAAAATTTTTCAATTTTCACTTTTTGTAAGAAAACGATACACAGTGGTGATATCTATCCACTGTAAAAATCTTACATCGGTTTTGCAAGTCTTTCGCAAAAAAAATACAGTTGTAACCCTCTGTGTGTTATAAGAGTAGCTTCTTTACAATCCACTAAAAAGACATATTTTGAGTTCCACCCAAAAAAACTTGTTATTTTTGATGATCACTGAAAAAATCGCAACAACAACTAATGTTATATACTTATTAATCGCAATTCTTTACAATAAAACAACTGTTTTTAAATTTTATAGTAAATATTTAAAAAACCGTTTTTGGCCTCTACTGAAAATTTGTAAATTTTGAGTTGACTCACTTTAGAGGTACTAGTGTAGTTAAACATTTTTAAAATGTTTTCTAGCGCATCAAATGTTTCTTTAGTTTCTGTACTATACGTGATTAGAACTGAAAGTTTTACTTATACGGTAAAACCGCTTTCAAGCTGCAAAACTAAGCAAAGAAACAACAAGATAAGGACAAAATATAAAAGGTCATAAAGAAAGTTTGGCCTGAGAACACCAAACCCTACATGGGTTTTACTACACTGGCCTAGTGCTTTCTTCCTGACATGAAATTCCTCACCCCCAGACAATGACCCCGAATATGTTCCGCAATGCAATTATCGTAAATAAAGCAACTCTGTTTAATAAAAAAATCATTATATATAAAACAAGTAAGAGTGTTAAATTCGGCTGTGCCGAATTTTTTGATACCCTACACCTGAGTCTTAAACTCTATATTACACCCAATGTTGAGTACGGCTACCACTTTTAAGCTTTTGCCGATACTGAAACATTAATTTCGAATAACAAAATTCAAATGATTCTTGGCTAAAAAGCATTATTATTAAAAACAAGCAAATTTTAAAATATTTTTATCTGAATTATTTATTTTTATCTGCATTACATTTAATAAAAAAAAAATACATAATAATAACAGGTATAAAACTAAATATTTAAACTTTTAATATTTAATTTTCAGTTTTTAATATTTAATTTTTAATTCTTAATTTTTAATTTCTAATTTCTAATTTCTAATTTAAAATTTAAAATTTAAAATTTAAAATTTAAAATTTAAAATTTAAAATTTTAAAATTTAAAATTTAAAATTTTTAATTTTTAATTTTTAATTTTTAATTTTTAATTTTTAATTTTTAATTTTTAATTTTGAATTTTGAATTTTGAATTTTGAATTTTGAATTTTTAATTTTGAATTTTGAATTATTAATTTTTAATTTTTAGTTTTTAATTTTTAATTATTAATCTTTAATTTTTAATTTTTAATTTTTAACTTTTAATTTTTAATTTTGAATTAATTTTTAATTTTTCAATTTCCAATTTTCATTTTCCATTTTTCAATTTTCATTTTCCATTTTTAATTTTTCAGTTTTCGTTTTCCATTTTCTATTTTTCATTTTCCGTTTTTCAATTTTCATTTTCCATTTTTATTTTTCAATTTCCATTTTCCATTTTTCCTTTTTCGATTTTCATTTTTCATTTTTCAATTTTCATTTTCCATTTTTTATATTTCATTTTCCTTTTTTAATTTTTAAAGCTTAACTTCTCTTTTTTCAATTTTCATTTTCCATTTGCCATTTTCCATTTTTCAATTTTCATTTTCTATTTTTCAATTCTCATTTTCAATTTTTCAATTTTCATTTTCGAATTTCCAATTGTCAATTTAAATTTTTCATATTTCAATTTTCATTTTCTATTTTCAATTTATCATTTTTCAATTTCCATTTTCTTTTTTCATTTTTCATTTTTCATTTTACATATTGCATTTTTAATTTTTAAATTTTCATTTTTCATTCTCCATTTTTCAATTTTCATTTTCCATTTTGCATTTTCCATTTTGCATTTTCCATTTTTCAATTTCCATTTTTCATTTTTAATTTTTCGATTTTCAATTTTCATTTTCCTTTTTTCATTTTCCATTTTCCATTTCCCATTTTTCACTTTTCTATTTCCATTTTCCTTTGCGTTTTCCATTTTCCATTTTTCTTTTTTCATTTTTTAATATTCATTTTTAATTTTCATTTTCCATTTCCATTTTTCATTCTTCATTCTTCATTTTTAATTTTTCATTTTTAATTTTTCAATTTCCATTTTCCATTAGTCATTTTTTATTCTTCAATTTTCATTTTCCATTTTTCATTTTTCAATTTTCATTTTCCATTTCCATTTTCCATTTTGCAATTTTCATTTTCCATTTTTCATTTTCCATTTTCCGTTTTTCATATTTCAGTTTTCGTTTTCCATTTTCCACTTTCCATTTTTCGATTTTCATTTTCCATTTTTCAATTTCATTTTCCATTTTTCAATTTTCTTTTTTCATTTTCCATTTTTCATTTTCCATTCTTCATTTCTCATTTTCTATTTTACATTTTCCATTTTCCGTTTTTCATTTTCCATTTTTCATTTTCATTTTCCATTGGAAAATTTCCATTTTTCGTTTTCATTTTTTCTTTCATATTGGCGATTTTTTTTATTATAACGTGATAACGATAAAAAAATATGTGGCAATACTACTAACATGAGCTATGTTATTGTGTTCTTGGTATTGTTAATATATATGCATATTATTTTTGTGGCTTTTTTTTATATTGTTGTACAATTATTATGTTCAACCACTAAACTGTGACAACAAACACACAGGGTTTTATGTTTTTTTTTTAGAAATATCTACATATTTTTGCTCGTATCTAATCACAATGATGCCCGATGTAGCCCATTTTCAATACCAACCTGCTGGGAATTATGACAAATGATATTATTGTAACCTTATCCAGTTAGATGGCTTTTTTGTGAATGAGCGTGATTTCAAGAGACAGACGGACATCGTTATATCGACACGAGCTGTGATAAGGATCAAGAATATATATACTTTATGGGGTCGAAAATTAGTTTTTCGATGCGTTACAAACGGAATGACAAACCTATATATACCCTCTGCCACTGACGTGTGGAGGGTATAAAAAAAAATATGACAAATATTGGAAAATTTAACTATAAAAAAAAAAAAAATTGGTTACATATTTTAATTAGCACATTCAAATTCTTATATAGTGGGTGTCAATACATTGGAATCTTTTTAAAAATTCAGAATTTGCCAATTTTGTTTTTTTTTTTTTTTAATAATTTCGCGTTAAATCTTAAAATTTTGTTTTTTTTTTTTTTTTTGCGAAATCTCTATCGAAAGATAACAATTTTGTTACAAAAAAATACATTTAAAAAAAATTGATAAACGACAAAAAAGTATTTGTTTTTAGTGATGACAAAACAATGGAAACTTTTAAAATTTCTGTACCAGAGGTTATTAAAAGAATAAAATTAGAAGATGATATGAAAGAAAATGTATAAAATCTTAGCCGTTATTTAAACACAATTGTATTTTTAATGTCTTAATCTTATAATTTATTATTATAAATTAATAGCTTGAATAAAGTTTAGTGAGGAGTTAAAAACTAGAATAATCCATGATCTTACTGCTGGTCTTAAGCAAAAGAAAATAAATCCAATAAATCCATAATTTCAAAAATTATCAAGAATTATCGCGAAAGGTGACGACTCAACATTTAGACAGTAGACGCCGCACAGTGTCGTATTTGCTCGATCTACGCGGCCAAAAGTCCCAATCTCAAAATAACAATACTATTCATAAAAACCGGTTCCCCGAATAAAGGACTAACCCGTGAATAGAACCCGTCCCTTTTCTACCTGCTAATGCGCACTGCGCACCCGTGGCGTTAGTCGGAATTCAACCGTTTCACGTAGTGTATGTATCTGTTCTCGTCTACGCGCTTTATTAAACGAACTTCCCAAGTTATTTTTTATATTAACAAGTTCTTGTTACAAATTAAAAGTGATGGATCCTAATGAAGAAGGTAAGAAACTTACAAATTACATTAATAAAGTCATGGTAAACTGCAAAACAACATTATTATTTCAACTTATAAAAAATGCCTTTTTCGTACCCTGATTTCCTTCAATATTTTTCTTTACTAGTGTTTTTGTTCATGTATCGGGGTAGATCGGGCTATGGTTATTATTACAGGTTGTTATATGATCCTTTTCCTTATAACTAGTATAAAAATCATGTCCGGAAACATCCGGATAAATATAGTTTAATATAGAAATGTTTGTTAGTGTCTTTTAACTTAATGTATGTTTGTCCTAGTTTCAGAGGATGCATCAGGAGTAAATATAAAAAGGCACTTTACTGTACGAAATCAAGTAAAAAGCAAGCATCCTCCTTAATACCAATGCAAGCTTTGCAAATGTTTGTAGATGCCGATTTGACACTTGGACAGTATGAAATTATAAGAAAGACCAATAAAAAATTTTTTCCATGCTATAGCCGCTTACTAAAAGCCAAGCAGACAATTTACCCACCTAAAGAATCGATTACGGTGACAAGTACTAGTGCCGAGGCTCAATTGCAGCCTCTAATGGATGTTACCGCTAGGCGTTTATCGGAGTACCTAGAAGAGCTATTGGAGACTTTAAAGGAGCAAGAGCGTGAATGCCTAACTCTCATAAGTAAATGGGGTTGCGATGGGTCCCAGCAATCACAGTTTAAGCAAAAACTACAAAATGATACCGATTCGGATTCAAATATATTTCAAAGCAGGTTTGTACATGTGCAATTAGTTTGTGGAGATAATAAAGTTTTATGGAACAATCCAACGCCCTCTTCACCGCGCTTTTGTCGACCAATAAGATTCCGTTTTGTCAAGGAAACAACAGATGTTACTGAAGAGGAAATAAGACATGTTAAAAGCGCTATTAACTCGTTAGTCCCAACAGAGGTCAATATAGCGGAGAAAATATTCTTAATAAAGCACACATTTGTACTGACCATGGTAGACGGAAAGGTCTGCAATGCCGCCACAGGTACAAAGTCCACAAGTAGGTGCTATATATGTGGAGCAACATCGAAAGATTTCAATAAATTGGACTACACAAGAGAAGTGAATTTTGCAGCCCATGAATTCGGCATATCGGTGTTGCACGCCAGAATTCGAATTTTTGGATGTATCCTACATTTAGCCTATAAACTCCAAGTGCAAAAATACAGGGAAAGGAAATCTAAAGAGGAGAAAGATCTAGAAAAGCAAACCAAGAAAGAGATACAAAGAAGGTTTCACAATGAAACAGGCCTAATAATAGATATGCCTAAATCCAATTTCGGCAATACCAATGATGGCAATGCCAGCAGAGGGTTTTTTGAGGACTCCAAATTAGCTGCAGAAATAACTGGCATTAATTATGAGACTAAAATTCATATTGGAAGCAATTTCAAGCGGATTCAAAATTGATCCCGTGAAGTGTGAAAAATATGCTTCAGAAACTGCTCGTGTTTATGTGGAACTATATGATTGGCACCCTATGACGCCAACAATGCACAATCTTTTAGTCCATGGCGCAGTCACCATCGAAAAGGCATTATTACCAATCGGACAGCTTTCCGAGGCAGCAGCTGAGGCTCGCAACAAACATTTTAGATGTTACCGCCAGGATTATGCGAGAAAATTTTCAAGGGAAAGCTGTTATCAGGATATTTTTAATCGCTTTCTACTTACTTCTGATCCTATGCTAAGTAGCATGCGGACTGTAAATAAAAGGAAATCTGGAACATTTTTACCTGAAACTTTGGCCATCTTTGCACCTGGAGACCCCAATATATCAGAAAGTTCATCGGAGAGTGATTAAGAATGGCGATAAACTAGCATTTTTACGTTATTTCCCTTTGTACAGACCGAAGATTGTATTATTTTGCTTTTTTGTAAATATATAATGTATATAAACTTAAATATATATATATTTATTGTGAAAAATTGGTTTTTAATTTATTTATATTGTTTAGATACCAATTCAGCATAAAAATATTTTTGGCCGTGTAGATCGTGCAAATACGACTCTGTGCGCCGTTAAACGAGTCAAAGACAGGATAATTTAATAGCAAGATAGTTTAAAAAATCTCCAAAAAGAGGTAATTAACAATCTGAAACTAAAAATATTAGCTCGAACTGTTTCCCGACGAGCAATTGAGGCTGATCTTGGTTGTTATCGTCCTGTGAAGAAACAAATGCATCCTAGTTTAATTTAAGAGGCCACGATGGAAGAACATTTATACGACGACCAAAGGGAAAAAGACTAGACCCAAAATATATAAATAAAACTTTTAAGTTTGGCGATGGTAACATTATGGTATGAGGTTGCTTTTCGGGCCGAGGAATGGGTCCAATTAATGTACATGTAAATATACTCCGACTGGAATTGGATACAGGCATATTCTAAATGACGTAATTTATACATATCCGGAGGAAAATATCTCACATGACAATCACCCAAAACAAATCTCCAAAGTTTTAACCGAATGGCTACAATCTAATGCAATTAGTGTTTTGGAAGGGTCAATCCCAATCACCAGATCTCATTCCCATAGAAAATCTATTGAAAATTGTAGATCAAAAAATACGGACACGAAATTACACAAACAAGACAGATCTCATAGAGGCAATTAAATTCGACTGAAAAAAAAGTTCATCAACAATTTATTTGACTACATGGATCGGCGTTGTGAAGCAGTATGCCTGGTTTTCATTGTGACATTTTCAATGGCATTTGTTGTCAATTATTGTCAGTTGTATGAAAACGGGGTTTAATGTCTTGTCTTTTACAACCCCTGTAAACATTTGACATCTAAAATGAAATTTCCAGCATGTTGGCAATTTGTTTGTGTTTGACAGCCGGATTTTTTTGTTCGTTTATAAGATGTAATGTAAACGTAATGAATAGAAAATTACAAGATGTCAGTTGAGGCAATTGTTTGTTGTCAGTTTATATGACATAGTGAAAACCAGACATTACTGTATGTACCAAATTTCATAATTTCTATTTAAGTTAACTATATTAAAAAAATTTTTTTAAAATGTTATTTACGAATTCTATAGTAGATTTTCAAAAATTCTCAATATCTGGAATTAAACGTTTAAAAATTACTCTGGCAATAAATGACATTGTAAATATTTCGTATTATATTCCAAAGTACGTGCTCAAATTTAGGTATTTTTTTCTACTCTGACTAATGTTAAAATAAAATATATATATAAAAAATATATATGTATATAAAGGTTTCCTTCAAAAATATACACTTGTGGCACAAAAAAAAAACTAATTAAATTTTATCATAATTGAAACAATTTTTTTTATTTACATATTTCCTAAATAATAAAATAAATATGGAACAATACACCTGTCACATTTTTTCCATGAAAACTTTTTAGATATTCTTGTTCTTTTTGAATATTAAAAATTGGTATTTCCGCTAAAATTAATCCAAATGGATCAAGCGAATTTAAATTGTGGAATTAGTACGGAAGTACCATCGAACAAGGTTTGAAAGTAATTTTATTAATAGAAAAGTAATTAAATATTAAATTAGTAATTAAATAATTAACTATTAAGTTATTAAGAACAAATCTGGTAGTAAGTTGATATAAAATAAATGTTACAATTACGTGCGAATTAAATTATTGGCCATTTGGTTTGATTTTTCATAAGAATCCATATGCATAAGAGGGCCGTCCCAGAATCAACCCGACCTGATGTATAGATGGCAGTAGTATTTTAAAAAAAGTTGGAGAAAAGTGGCAACCTTATAAAACCTACGTTTTAAGTTTCACGTTGTTTAGTTTTTTTTTTTTTTTTTTTTTTTTTGAGCTATCAAAAGTAAACGATCTCAGTGAATTTGTAGACATGGAAAAAATTGGTCACCTTTATGTAATTCAATACTTTCATTTCAAAGGTCTCAGTCCAACCAGGGTGGCAGAGTTTAATCGAGGCCTTACGAGCTGCCAAGACGAACACCGTAGTGGCCGACCAATTGATCAGATGGCCATGAAAGAAGCGTTTAAGAGAATCTCCAAAATGGTATTGGTGCTTTAGATAATGGAATAGAACAAAAATAGCGTCGCAAAGATGTTTTAGAAAACTATATCATGATATCTCACCGCAATAAAGCCGCGCGTCGATTTGTAATCATGGTTGAGACAAAAAAGTGGACAGAAATAGGAGAATCGTTTCCAAAAAAGGCGAAGACAGTTCCATCTGGAGGTTATGACGTCTGATTTTTTGATGCATGTGGCATAATTTCTATTGACTATCTTCAAAAAGGAAAAACTATCAAAGGCGAGAATTATTTTAACTTATTACAGCATTTAAGTGATGCAGTGAAGGAAAAAAGGCCGCATTTGTCATCAAAACAATGCACCGGTTCACACACCCTCTATTGCGATGGCCAAAATCCATGAATTAAAGTTCGAATCGCATCATCTCGCCAGATTTAGCTCCCTCGCATTATTTTCTATTTCCAAATTTGAAAAAATGGCTCGTCGGTATAAAATTTGCCAACAATGAAGAGTTGGAGCTTGATGGCAATTGTAAGGAGCTAGACAGTTCTTACTACATATAAACAAGATATCGAAGCTATTGAATATCGCTGGGAAAAGTGTATCGAGCTAAAAAGAGGATACGTTGAGAAATAAAGAAAATTTGTTTTCCAAATTTGTTGTGTTTTCTTTGTCAAAGCGGGTTTTTCTGGGACCGCCCTCGTACATATATATAGCGAAGAAGATGAGTCGTTGGCAAAGGTAATGATTTTAGCTTGGTTTGAGATAATAAAGAGGACTTCGTGACAGAATTTTTTAGATTCTGAGATATTTTGCCAGTAATCCACATTGTTCCAAATTGATTTTGTAATTAAAGTGAACAAAAAGTTGACTTGCACCAATAGCCAATAATGACAGCTTGTCATTTTATTTAAATAGAAAATGATAAGATATTTATGTGTTTACTTAATGTTTTTTTGTTATTTTACTCAATGAATATATTCTTTTAAGTTTTTATCAAAATGAAATCAGTTATTAACTAATCAAGAATAACTAAATTTACAAACCACCAAGAGTGAAATTCATAGAAAATCGTTTAGTTTATTAAAGCTGACTAATTGTTTAATTATTTTAGTTTATTTCATTTTGTTGTTGCTGTTTTCTCTTATCTCTTATAAACTTTGATCATATATGTACAGAAGTATGTGTTGTCTTCTATTTCGAATGTTAATGACAAAAATGAAAACAACAACAAAATTGTGTTAACTCATGTTTACAGTAAAACAGAAACAACAATACACCTACACTCACAAATAAATGAGTTGACAAAGAGAAGAGTGCTTGTAAAGAATTCATTCCAATATTCGATTTTCAATTTTAATTTAATTTAAGTAAAACATTTATCAAATCATTTTCTTAAAAAATATCAAATAATTTTTATTCAGATCTACAATATTGTTTTTTAACTGAAATTTATTATTTAATATAAATAATATTAAATCAAAATCATTGAAATAATTTGACATTCAAAACAAATATTTATTAAACCAAATAACAGAATGGCATATATTTCATTCAGTAAATTTAAAATAAAACAAGTAAGAAAATTATAGTCGGTCTAGACCGACTATACGATACCCCATACCATGCGTTTAGAGACCCTATCTCTTAGGCCAAACTAACTGAACATAGAAAATAAGATAAACCAAATTTGAGTGGGATTTTTATTAATTTTTTGGCTGCACATATGAAAAAGTTCATATCGGAAGCTATATCTATATGGGCACTACGCTTAAAATTGGACCGATCCTGATCATGTTTGGTAAAGTCTCTTGTATTTTGCAAAAATATATACAAACAAAATTTGAAAAGAATCCGTGCAATATTTTTGTTTTTTTGATAGATTTAAGTGAAGATCGGGAAGCAGCTCTATATGGGGCCTATGATTAAGAGTTGCCCCATAGGGATCATTTATGGACTACTGATTAATGGATGTAATAAACACATACAAACCAAATTTGAGTAAGATCTATATGATAATTTGGATCTTATGACAATTTATGTCGATTTCATAGGGGTCATTTGTATGAGGGCTAGGCTGAACATGGACCGATTTTCACCAATTTCAATAGCGTTCATCCTATGGCCGATAAAAGCTTATATACCAAATTTCATCAAAATATACTCATATTTGCGACCTGCAGTTTGATTACAAGGTTTACATGGACACACAGACGGACGGACACATGGACGGACATCGTTAAATCGAATCAGATAGTGATTCTGATTCGATCGGTATAATAAAAGATGGGTCTAAGTCAAATATTTTTGGTAGTTACAGACAGCAGCACAAAGTCATTATACCCAAACCATATAGTGGTATAGGTTATACCACATAGTGGTATAGGGTATAATGAGCAGAAACAAATCATCTTAGGAAAAAAATCCCTATTCTAAACAGAAAACTTATAATGAAATTATCAAACTTTCCTGTAAACAAAAATTTAAATTAAAATGAGTTAACAATGATTTTTCATAGAAAAGACATTTTCGTAAAAATTGCTTTTTGTAAAAAAGTACCCATTCTTAAAAAACTACTTTTTCCTAAAGAAATACCTTTTCTTGAAAATTTCCTTTTCTTAAAAAAGTAACTTTTCTTAAAAAAGTACTTTTTCTTAAACAAGTACCTTTTTTTAAAAAAAGTACATTTTCTTAAAAGTACATTTCTTAAAAGTACATATCTTCAAAAAAGGTAAATTTTCATAAAAATAAGTAAAAAGTGCATTTTATTTAAAAATAACCTTCCTTAAAAAGTACCTTTTTTTAAAAACTACTAATTCTAAAATAATAAAGAAAATTACATTTTCTTTGGATACCTTTTCTTTAAATAAAAAAACGTTTTCTTGAAAAAAATGAGTTTTCTGAATAAATTTTCTTTCTTAAAAAATGCCTTAAAAGATTATTCTCGTAATTTGTTAACGGGTGACTAGAAGTCTATTAATTAATTACTAATGTCAATATAAAATATGGATATTTATAAATAAAAAGTTTACGAAAAACATTGCGAATCAAGAACATAAAAAATAAATAATAAACAATGGTTGTTAAAATAGTCTGAATAAATTTAAAAATCGTATGAAAAAACTGCGCAATGTCCAATGTTCTAATAAAAATAGCACGGCCTTTTATGCTTAAATTGTAATATATTATATAAAAAATTACAATAAATGAATAAGAAATTTGTCGAATTCCTATTTTTTCTAGCAATAAAAAAAATCTATAATATTAATAGGCTAGGCGATTTCTTGTGACTGATGTTTTGTTCTACCGTTTCATCCCGATTTTGACCAAACGTATATTATTTGAAAGGTATTTCTTTTTAGCCGTTTTGCAGATTTATAGATTTTTAAATTTTTTCCTTTATTTTGAGTAAATTGCATTTAAAGTTGCTACTAACACATACATAAAATTATACAATGCTATGTGAGTTTATTAAATTTATTAATGTGTTTGTAATAAAAATGAGTTTGATTTTTGTGTGGATTTGTTGCGAATTGGCTATAATTGATTAGCATACCTTTAGGGTCTTTATTTAATGAAAAAATAAAATTTCCTAGAATTTGCACTCGAATTTCGAGGGCTGGAGCCTGCTAGTTATGTACTAAATGACGAATTAAGTTACAAAATTTTTCGCTTAATTTATATTCAAATTGAATGCATTCTTTTGCACTCTGCATTACATTGTTTTAATATTACCGTGTAATAAGTAAAATGTATAGTATGTAGAACAACGTACCTAAGTATCTGAGTTCAAATTGCCGTTTTTGTTTGTTTATTTCTAAAAATAACAAATTGCGGTCATTATCATTTTAAGCGTATTTAGAACGAAACCCTCGAACAAAAATATCTTACCAAAAGAAATTAACTATTTAACCGCATAGTTTCCATGAATTTATTAATATGTGGTTTGGTTTTTGAATAAATTTTGTTGTGAAATATTTCAAGTAGTTTTATTTTAGAACCGAGAATTAACAAAAATACTACAAATAGAAGGGCAAGGAGAATAAGGGAGCATATATAGATAAATTAAAATTTTATTTAATTATAATGTAAAAATGTACTGAACGTAAATTAAAAAAATAAAAAGAATAAAAAATAATAAAAATAAATCATATTAAAATAATAAAAAAATAATAAAATTTAAAAAAAAAAAAAAAATAAAAATGAATCAGTTCATTAAATGAAGACGTACACCTCTGACTTTTCTTTTAAATTAAACCAAAAAATTTAATTGTATGATATTTAAGTTCCATAATTGTAATGAAAATTTTCATTAATTTCATTAAAACAAATTTAATTAGCAGAATGAAAATTTCCATTAAATGCAATAACAAATTCATAAATTTAATAAAAAGTTTCGTTGGCTGCATTCTAATGAAATTTTATTGATTTCACACAAGCAAAATTCATTAAAATCATGAATAAATTTATGTACAGAAGACGAACACACACAGACTATTTTTTTTTTTTTTTTTCAAAATATGCCAAATAAAGTTCATAAACCTAATTACAAATTCGATGGAAAATTCATAAATTTAATGAAAAGTTCCATTGTCTGGATTCCAATGAAATCTTTTTTTATGCAAAACAAGTAAGAATATTAAATTCAGGTTTTACGTTTATATTAACAGCTGGACTTATTTCACTATTTAAAACAAATGCTATACAACAACAACAACATACTGAAATTGTTGGTGTTTTTAGATATGTGTTTCCACATTTTAAGTCATATCTTGGCACAATCATGCCCGATTTTCCTCATTTTAAATACAAGCCTGCTCGAAATAATGATAAACAATATTATCCTAATTTTACAGAGGTAAATTGTTCCTATTGTGAATGAGCGTGATTTCAACAGATAGCAGACGGAGAGACGGCCATTGCTATTTCGACTCGAGTTGTTATAGGGATCAACAACATACATATATACATTTTTCGATACTTTACAAAGGGAATGACAAACTGATATTTACCCTCTCCATAGTGGTGTGGACGGTATACAAATTTAAATTATGAAATGAAAAATATTTTTGTTGGGAAAAAGTACAAACAAATCTGTGGTTTACTGGAATAACCGCGTGTGTCCATTTTTATCAGTTTTGAGTTAACGATGCCAAATATATTAATTTTTAACGCTCTTTCGATGTGTTCAATTTTTTTTTTTTTTTTTTAATATTGACCATTTCTGAGTTTTTTCTTTAAATAACGATGTAACTTAAATGTTTATTAAATTAATTTGCAGCACTAACGACGTATGTCAACCTACGTTTGATCGCTGACAAGTTATTTTCTCAGAAAACGACACATAGCGACATACGTTGTTATTAATGAAAAAAAAAATGCAAAATAATTTTGGATTAGTTTTCAGTTTAAACCCATTTATAAAAATTTTGTGTTTATTTCTGTTATTTTTTGTCACTATTATTCTTGATACAATGTTATATTCTCATCCTAAGTCCCGTTAACTTTTTGTTGACGAACAAAAAAATCCATTTTTCAAGTAACAACAACTTATGTATGTCTATATGGGTGGTTGCATTGGTAGTTTTCTTTTTCAAAGAAAACGACGTTTGTCGACATAAGTTGTTTTATCTGCACAACCTTTAAGTGTAATTTACATATTGTTTTTTTCGTCCTTCTCTAGGATCTATTCCTCTGAAGATTTTTGACTCAAAATTTTATATAAATTTTATATTGCCCATATCTACAGGACTGTTAAATAAAAAGCTCTAAAATCTTTATATCGAGCCCATAATTTCAAATATAACGTTTTTTTGGCTGCCCTGAACATTGTGATTTTATGACATACGCGGTTATTCTAGAAAACCACAGAAATAATTTGCTTTTAAATTCAGCCAATTAAATTTATATTATGTCAAAAATTCGTTTATGAAAAGTTTTACAATTTTAAAAAAACTTTTAATCAAACTTTCGTAACCTGTAACACATTTCTATTATTAATGCAATGATAATTATAAAACTATATTGATTTCATTTCAAAAAAAAAAAAATCTTCAAAATTACGAATAAATTTATTTAGTGCAAAATAACACTCAAAGAATCCCACTTTAAATTAAGCCAGTAAAAATAATTTCATGGAAAAAATTCAGTCATGGAAACTGTTTTAATAATTTACAAATTGATTAAAAAATGTTCACAACCAAACTAAAGATCAAAAACACTTCGTTTAGTCATTTAAAAATTATTTCGAATAAAATTTCGATACCCTTAATTATAGAAAAAGAGGCAAACTCAAATAATCTTTGGCGACCATATAACGTTTAGAGTTATAAATTGAAAATTTTAAGACATATACAAATCCCATAGCGAACAAACGAAACGATTAATGGATCCAATAAATTTTGGACATTTTGGAAATATTCGTAAACAATATCAATTGATTGTACTATTATTTTTTCAAAGCGCGTGATTTCTGTCACATTCCTAAATTATGTACGTCTATTTCTTTATTTGTTTTTGTTTTTAATTTTTTTAGCGCCTTATTTAAATTTTTCACAATTCTTCAAAAGATATCATGCATTTATTGCTATGGCTAATACATATATATGTATATGTGTATGTTTGTATGTACAAGTATAAAATTTTATGTAGTGGTAAACGTCAATTGCTTTAGTTTCACTTTTTTCGCAATTTCTTTTCGCTAGTCTCTTTTTTTCTGTTATTTTTCTATTTGAAATTTGTTGCCAAGTTGATAAAAAAAAAACAAAATATATTTATGTATATTAAAGTTGTTTTTTTCTTCTATGATATTGATTTTAATTATTTTCGCATATTTTTTTTTAAGTGGTGCTTTTAAATAATCTGTGTATGTTAAAAATCTTAAAGCATATTTTTGTTGTTGTTTAAATTATCGAAGGGCAAATATAATTTATTTGTTGTTTTAATAGATTTGAATAGAAAACAATGTCTTTTCTTCGTTTGTATTTTAAATTTTAAACGTATTTTTATAATTATTAATTGTTTACTCGTTTTACGTATTGTATTTAAAACTTGTTTCATCACCGCCATCATCATCACACCTTTGCATGAGTTCACTAGTACCTACATATTAACATGAGTTTATAGGTTTATTGATCTCACGTTATTTATTGTAAATTTCAAAATAAATAATAAAATTGTTGGGTGAAACAATAACGGCGGACCATAAGCGTTTTCACAACTTTTTCTGTATACTAAACCCGTAACTGTTGTATAGAAAAGTATCTCTAGACGGATTTATAATCCTAAACAACATAGAATTATGAAACGAAGCATTCTAGCTCTTTTTTTAACGTCATAGCAGTACCAGAATTACAAACTGCAGGTATTTTTTAAGGTATCCCGTTGCCTATTTTAATGAGTTACACACACAACAACACACTGAATATTTTCCCATTCTATGATGGATGGTGAAGATTCCTACTTAATGTTACCCGTCCAAGAGAGTTATTATGCCAAAGGAAAGTTATAAAAAGTAATCAGTTTATAGTTCTGTTATGTTGTTCCGATTTTAATGCTAATGAATTATGGGAAATAAAAATCTTGTGAAGACAAATCGAGCACAGAAACTGTTTTTCGCACACAGTTTTTTTTTTTAATTATTAAAAAAAAAATATTTTCAAAGGTGTGAATAAGTTTTTCTTGTAATTCCCAAAACAAAAATTAAGTGTTATGATTACAGCAACAAATAAACTTATCAATCGAAGTCACGAGATACTCACAACAAAAACGTTGAACTAAATTCGTTTAGCTAACAATTATAAAGTATTTAAGTTTACTTTTTTTTTTTATCATCATCACTATCATTATCAAGAAGACAAAAGACAAATGCACAAATCAAAACAAATAAATAATATGGCAGAAAGTTCAAAAATCAATAAATTACTTTGTTGTTGTTATTGTAATTATTGTTTTGTAAACAATAAAATATCACAGTTATTATAGTTGTTGCCGTTTTATTTTTCTTTCTTAAGATGCCCGTTAAATGTATTTATACGAAAAAAAAATAAAAAAAAAAAAACTTAATTTTTACAATTTAAAACCAATTACGTTAAAAAAAATATTTTAAGATACGCGCGCGCATCTATAAGTTGAATAATTCAGATTATTTCTTATGTTTTTATTATTGTATATTGTCTTCACGCGTTAAGTCACTTGAACCTTCATTTAACGACTGAAAAACAAATTAACATTATTAGCGTTCAGTTTTGTGCTTGAGAAGAGAAATTATTTAAAAGCTAATATATGATCAGAGTTGCCAGATCTGATGGGAGTTTTTGTGGCGATTTTGAGATTTATTGTTTCCAATTTTTTAAAAATTCATATCTTCTGCAGAATTAAGTATAAAAAGAAGTTTTCGTAAAATTTTTAAAGTAAAATGAAGGGATATGATGGGGTTTTGGCGATAAGCGATTTTTTGCTTATCAAATAATAATTTAAAAAAAAAAAAAAACTAGTAAACCCGGTGGTGGGTTGCTAAGATATTAATATTCGTAACTTAAGGACTTACATAAAGTATCAAGACTCTCGCTATCATAGAGCTCTAGATCTATGATATTTTTAATAACTCATATTATGTGAAACGAGATTTTTTAAATGCGAATGAAATTGTACTTCTCATGAAATTTATATTTGATGCTTTCAAATACCCATAATTTTGTGAAATTTCAAAGTTATTTTCAACAATTTCAAACATATGTTCTTTGTTAATCAATTTAGAAACATATGTTTAACCAGTTACAGAGATACCATAAAGTTTTTAAATCATTATGTTAAACTTGTTTGGTTCCATTATTGTTCAGTATTATTACTTTAAAAATGTAATTTTAATTTATTAACCCTTAATATCTTACTGGTACCGCCAGGAACCAACCAAAAAAAAAAAAAAATCGAAACTTTGTTAAACGATTTTTTTTAAACTTCCCGCTGCCACTTTAAATATAATTCTTGATACAAGCGCCACCGTTTACGCCGATTGCCACTTGAAACCGACTTTATTTGACACGTGTATGTTCAGTAAGGTGTCGTAACCTAAAAAAAAAAAAAAAGAATAAAAAAAAAACAGTTTTGCGAAATTGCGTACTTTCAAAAAAATATTTTTGTGTTAAATACGTAAAAATGTAAACTTAAAAAAATATATCCGTGATCGTTACAGTGCTAGAAGCTATTGTGAGTGTTTGAAATAAAATTTTCTTTTTTTATTTTAGTGGATTTTTTCAAATTTTTGGTTGGTCCCTTGCGGAACCGTCAACCGCCGCCCACGACTTCTATTATGGAAATTACCACAGAAATTCGCCAATAGAGGTGATTGCGAAGATTATGTGGGGAGGTTTCATGGAATCGACGCCACAACGGTAGCATGAATTGACAATAAGATTGTAAATATGGCATCAACAATGGTTGGAATGAAGCCATATATTTCGGCCGATGGTCAAACGCCCGAGAATGGACCAACCATTGAGCGATTTAATAAAAAGAAAAACGTAATGGAATGCCATTCCGTGTCCAAATATTGTTCATGAATATAACAAATACATGGGCGGTGTTGACCTTTTAGATTCGTCACTCGGCCGTAGTCATATCAGCATAAAGTCACGCAAATGGACAAATCGCTTGTTCTACCATAAGTGTGATATGGCCATAATCAATGCCTGGATTTTATACAAGCGACATCATGCAGTAACTAATCAAATGGAGCCGAAGAAAGTGTTGCATGAATTTGTGTGTGAAGTTGCCCATTGCTTGACAAAATCTGGTACTGAAATGAAAGTGGGAAAAGGTCGACGAAGTAATCTCGAAGTTGAAATTGTTGCGATACGTCATCGCCCAATGTCTGCTCCGACGCCGCCGCGTGACATTCACCTAGATAACGTTGGACATTTACCCGAATATGTCAAGGAAGGGAAACCGCGATGCAAATATACGAAATGTACATCCCGAACAAAAGTTCGATACCTAAAAAGGTGGTATACATTTGTGTTTTTCGACGGAAAAAAACAGTTTTGCTGAGTTCCACCAAAATTAAATGCCATTGCTATATTTTAATATTATTAATACATAATTTTTTTTTAACTTTTTCAATTTTCTGAAAAACTTATGTTGATTTTTGTTTAAAAAAATTTCTTTGATGGAAAATTTTTGATATCCGGGTGCCTAGTGGTTCCACAAAGAACCAACCAGGTTTTTCTTACCTAGCTCAGGTAAATAAAACATGAACAAGGTCGTAGAACAATAATTTTTCAAAAACGTGAGTTTTATAACATTAATTTTTTTCAGCTCAAAAAAAGTCAGGCTATTAAGGCTTAACTAAATTTAGTAAAACATTTTTTTATAATAGAAATAAGTTTGATTTCTACTGACACCACCAATTGTTAAAAAATTAACAGAATTGAGGTCGCCATGTTGAAAAATTGCTTAAAATTTGTAATTGCATATTTTCGTTACACTGTTTTTTTTTTTTTTTTAGCAATAATAGTGAATAAGGGTAAAAATTAAGCTTGAATATTTTTTTTTTAAAATTTGTAAAAAAAAATTATATTTCAGTGAAACAGTATTATTTACATTTGTGCTTTTGGGAACAAACTAGATTTTTTTTTAATATATTATTTTTTTTAAGGGTTTATCAAATATTTTATTTTGATAAAAATAAAAATAAAAAAAAAACTAACGCCTATAAACCAAGTTTTTTCTATACTCCATTTCCTTGTAAATGAAGTAAATAAATAATTGATTGGCTGAAAATAAAACAAGTCTAGAAAAATATCTATGTCAAAAATCAAAAATTTGTTATATAATTTTTATCGTCGCCACACGTCTGCCTGCAAAGTATCAGCTGGATTGGATCACGGGAAAAGGGTTAAAAATCGATCCAAAGTTTTTTCGGCAAGCAAACACTACGAGTTAATATAAAGGGAGTAAAAAAATACAAATTTTGAATTATAAATGTAAATTAAGTTTATTATTTATTTCTTATTAGAAAAAAGTGTATTAATTTAACTTTCACGAATATTGAAATAACGAATAATTTATATTGGTTTCATTTCATGGGAATGTGAATCGTAGAAAATGGGCGTTTTACTTTGTATTGGGAAGATTTTATAATTTCTTTATATTAGAGATGCCAACCATACGGGTCCGATCCCGTCCACTTTTAGTTCGACTACTTACAATAACAATAAATGATAACTATTACTGCAAACAGAAATATTGTTTTCTCGATTACTCAAAATAAGAATTGATGGAATTGATGTCAATGCTCTTGCTATCATAATGCTTCAGATATAAATATTTACTTTGCATAGGAGGTGCCGGTTCCTCTAGTTTGATCCCGCCCAATTTTGCTAAGACTTCACAAAACAATACTTATAAACTCACACCAAATTTCAAGCCTCTCAGTATCAAAGCACTTCTTTTATAAAACATACCAAGTCCACTGATTCGATCCTGCTCATTTTTAGTTTGACTAATCACATTAATAACTTATAGGCTATTAAAAATTTGAGAACTCTTACTAGCAAACTATTCCAGATATATGATGATACATTTTTACTTTCTATGGGCGATAATCGCGCACTGCTCCGCTGTCGCTCATTTTATGCACGGCTACCCAAACTAATAACTCACACAGTTTCGTTACTTCGACTTTTATTAATATTTTTTTATTAAAATAATATATTTGATTCTGAAAATTTTGAATTAAAATTATTCTGTATTATTCTGTTTAATTAACTAAAGGTTGTCTTGCTAGTGGATCCAAAAGATGAAGGAATATATTGAAAACTTTGAAAATATCTTCCGACAAACGAACACCCAAAAATTTTCTTCCAAATCTAGCGTTAACCCTTTTCCACTGGCTTTCAGTTGTTTTTAAACATCAGATCAGGTTAATTGGTCGGCATGTAGGGTTAATTTTTTTTTTTATTTTTTTTTAATAGCACCTTTTACAAAGTGGAACATTTCAGAGACTATTTGATCAATCGATTTGGAATTTAAATTAGATTAAAGAGAAACGTGAAACATTACACAACATCTTGGACTTTACTAATCTTCCATAACGTCAAAATCTTCTACAATTTTAGAATATATTTTTTATGTTTATGTAAATTGTGATTTTATAAAATTTCGTATACTTTGAGATCAACCAAAAATATATCGGCGATCGACCTACTTTTGATCATCCCTGATCTATAAGATGTGTAAGGGCTGCTTGCGACCTAGAGTGAGAATCCTTGGAGTGAAAACAATCCACACGCCATTATAGAGATGCCGTTACATCCACAAAATTATTTTAAATTAAGTGGTGAAAAATTGGTTGCAAATTGGACTTCGTCATTATTAAACTGGTAAATAGAAAAGTGAAATCAAAATGAAACAACTCTTCGATGAAAAACTGTTTTTTTTTTTGCTACTTTTACATCTGGCAGCATTGTATGTGATTTGCGCAAACAGTTTATATTGAAATTATTTATAGAAATACTGAGAAAGAGAGATTAAGATAATGAAAGAGAGTGTGCCTAAACGAATGATATTATATACGTTTGTGTTTATCTATTTGATGTTTTCAGACGTCATGCAGAAGTGGAAAGATATGGATGAAGGAGAAAAAAAGAAATAAAAAAATAGTTCGCATAGAAATAACGAGCATAGGAGAAATTTGTATTAAAATTGCATTTCAAATCAGACAATCATTTAAGTGATAAGTACAAAAAATATGTTATGTAGGTATATTAATTTTGCTTTATGCTTAAATAACTTCGGAACAAAAGTTCATATTCAATAATTATAAGAGCAGATAATAGATTTCCGGGTAAATATTTTTGTGTTATTCACACAAGAACCGAATTGAGAGATGCAAAACTTATTTTATAATGAATTTCTCTACGATTCTACAATATTGCTTCAATGTAATATCAGTTCACAAAATGTATATCCGCTGTGCGTTTTTGCCGAAATTTGGTCTCAATCATAAATGCTGTTTGCAAATCATCACCTTTTTAATTGAGACATAAACAAAAAAAAAAAAAAAAAAAAAAAAAAAAAAACATATTCATTGCATTATGGGGCGACGTCAGTTGAATATTTCTCATTTTATTGTGGATCACAATACACAAATTCTATTTACACACATGTTTCTAAAAATAGTCCATCCGACGCACAACAGTCAGAAATTCTTATTTGATTTTTTTTTTTTTTTTTTTTTATGAAAGTGAAGTATTTTCATGAGGATTTTTAAACCAAAACAGCGACAAATGTTGAAACGTAAATAGACACAATGACAACAGAAACGCGACATGACGAGACATGCATAGTTGAATAAAGTCGGAGCACTGAAAGAATTAATTCACTATACTATCTTTTTAAATTTTTAATAATTATTATTTCTATATTTTTATACCCTATACCACTATGTGGTTTGGGTATAATGACTTTGTGCTGCTGTTTGTAACAACCAAAAATATTTGACCTAGACCCATCTTTAATTATACCGATCGAATCAGAATCACTTTCTGAGTTGATTTAACAATGTCCGTCCGTCCGTCCGTCCGTCTGTGTGTCCATGTAAAGCTTGTACTCAAACTGCAGGTCGCAAATATGAATATATTTTGATGAAATTTGGTATATAAGCTTTTATCGGCCATGGAATGAACGCTATTGAAATTGGTGAGAATCGGTCCATGTTCAGACCTAGCCCCCATACAAATTACCCATATGAAATCGACATAAATTGCCATAAGATCCAAATTGTCATATAGATCTTACTCAAATTGGGTTTGTATGCGTTCATTACATCCATTAATGAGTAGTCCAAAAATGATCCCTTTGACCCCTTATAGAGCTGCTTCCCGATCTTCACTTAAATCTATTAAAAAACAAAAATGTTGCACTGATTATTCTCAAATTTTGTTTGTACATATTTTTGCAAAATGCAAGAGACTTTACCAAACATGATCAGTATCGGTCCATTTTTGGACCTAGTCCCTTTATAGATATAGCATCCGATATGAACTTTTTCATATCTGCAGCCAAAAAAATTAATAAAAATCACACTCAAATTTGGTTTTTGCTTATTTTCAATGTCCAGTTAGTTGGGCCTAAGAGATAGGGTTTCTAAACGCATGGTATAGGGTATCGTATAGTCGGTCTAGACCGACTATAATCTTCTTACTTGTTTTTATTTATAAAGGAAAACATTAATTTTAAGGTTGTTTTAAATTAAATAGACTTTAAACATTGCATGGATATTTTTTCAAGTGTAATAAAAAACAAGTGTTAAATTCGGCCGAATCCACCTGAATTTTACGTTTTCATTAATGTCCAGCGCATAAAAATTCGAGTGCAATTTCTAGGAAGCTTTATTTATCAACTTAGCCAATTCACAAACCAACACTTTTATGGTTTATTATTATTGTGAATGAAGATAACAAACTCATTAACAAACACATTAACAAATTTAATAAAACACACATAGCATATGTATAATTTTTTATATGTGTTAGTAGCAACTTTAAATGCAATTTACTCAAAATAAAGGCAAAAATTTAAAAATCTGTAAATCTGCAAAACGGCGAAAAAGAAATATCTTTCAAATAATATACGTTTGGTCAAAATCGGAATAAAACGGTAGAACAAAACATTGGTCACAAGAAATCGCCTAGCCTATTAATATTATAGATGTAAACAAAATATTTGAAAACGTAAACAATTTAATATATTTAATACTAAATTATTACAACAAACACAATTTTAAAACTTTTTTAGACGTGTCATAGAACAACCGCCAAATTTTTTTTTTCAAAAGTGGGGGGGGGGGGCAAAGTATAAAATTCGTTTTTTTTTTCGATTTACCGGTACAAATTATATTTTAGAAACTCATCTTTTTGGAACATTGTAGAACAATCCTAGAACAATTCAGAACAATCTTCAAAAAATTTTATGTCATATTTTGGCACAATGATACCCAACCTGCTCGAAATAATGAGCAGGAAAATGGTTTATTTTATTAACACCGATAACACCGCTATATCGACTCGAGTTGTTATAAGGATCAAGAATATATATACTTTCTGGGGTCGCAAAAGCATTTTTCGGTGCCTTACAAACGGAATGGCAAACTGATATATACCCTCTGCACAGTGGTGTGGAGGATATAAAAAACTTATGATTCAATTGATTTTTTTTGCCACTCAATATAAATTAAATTGATTTCTTTGTCAATATTTAAACGCGAATGAAAAAATATCACATGATTTTAGTTAAGAAAGTGATTGATTTAATTTACTGCCGAAATTAAATTGGTTTTGATATATTTTTTAATTGAATATGTATTTATTACTGATATCAGTAAATATGTCAAATTAAATGTTTGGCTGAATATGAAATTAAATTCAACGAATAAAATCAATTTATTACTTTAGTTCCTAAACACATTGTTTTCACAATGACAACAACTTAACTAAATTTTCAATGAATTTGTTCGATAAACAATTAAATTATTAAAGCTCTGGCTAATTATACAAATCAACAATGTAAGAAGGTTTAAGTCGGTCTAGGCCAACTGTACGATAACCTACTTATACCGTGAGTTTCGGAAATGGGTCTCGAACCATACTGGATGAGGAAATTAATGGGCATAGAAACTAAGTATAATTAAAATTTGAGAGAGATTTTCATCTATTATTATTATTATTATTTGAAATTTCATATCGGATGTGATTATTATTATATGGGGATTTGGTGCAAGTCTCTTATGGATTATAGTTTCAGGTCATTACATATATTTAAGTGAATATATTTAATGACTAAAATAGGATCATAGGCCCATCCACCGAATTTCTTTAGATCGATCGTACTTAAACCGATTGAAGCTCATGTGACAGATATTTGTACAATTGCGACCTGTTTTTTTCTATAAAACGATTGGTGTAACAAATAATGGTTCCAGTTCAAGTATTTCTGGTAGTCACAAACTCATTATACCCTCAACAAATAGTGATATAGGGTATACAAATGGACAAATGGAAATTGATAAAGATAAAATATTTAGTAGTTGAACACTCACTAATTCATTTTGTTAGTCACTAATTTATTCTTGCAAACATTCATTCATTCATTGGTTTGCTTATTAGCGTTAAAAAAAGAACTGACCCAGTTGGAAAAATCGTCGTAGATGACCTTGACTTTTACGATTCTTATGAGAAATTTTATAATTTTTCACCATATAATGAAAACCGTCGTCAACACCCCACTGGGAGACAAAATACTCAGTTGGTCGTGCATTCACATCCCGTTGTTAACGAAAAGTTAAGCGACCGACAACACCTATGAGTTTTTCGCGTAGAGATTTAATAAAAAATTTCGCTAACGAGCAGCTGAGTGACAAATAACTTATATGGTCGTGTATCACATCCTTTTGACAACTTAATGTATTGTCGTATTCCAGAGTCCGTTGACGGAAAGGTGACTGACATCGTGTCGAAGTTGTCGTCGTTCGAACAATGTCTTCAAACTATTCGTTGATGATAAGATGAGCAATCATATCGTCATGCCGTTCATGTATTGAACTTCGTTAGTTACAACATGAGCGACAATGTTCGTGTACTCCGTTGACGACAAGATAACCAACAAGCTCTTTATATATATAACGATACTTAATAACGGCACCAAGTCAAATATAAATTGAGAAAGTAACCATATAAAATAATTTTGTCATACAAGTGGGCAGAGTATAACATTTTAGCTCTGAGCTTCGTAAACCAATAAAAAACCTTCACAATCAAGAATTTTCATACCGGAAAATATTCAAAACGTTGAATTGCTCTTGGGGAATGGCAGAGAATGTAGTAAAATATACGGTCCAGAAAGAAACACGTCGACGAAAATCAAAGATATTGAAAGGAATAAAGTGAGATTTATGAAAGAGAACCCTTTTGTGTCTCTAATCATATCAGAAAGGAATTTTCTTTGGAACTTTCTTAGCAAAAGGATAATTAATCAAAATTTAAATGTCAATATACCCAGAAAAGTACCGTTTTTGTCCAAAAGAAATGTAAATAAAATACTACTTTTTGCTAACGAGCATGCCAGAGGAGAAATGGCACAATATCCTGTGGTCAGATGAGACCAAACGCAACCTCTTTACCCTGACTGTGGTACTCAACAAACCGCAATATACAGTTAAAACTGTAAAACACGGAGGAGGTTCCAATTATGGTGTGGGCCCAATATACCGAATTGAGGACGCAATGACAGCAGTGACTTATTGCAATATTTTACACCAAATTTTGTTGCTTTTTGCTGAGGCAAAACATACCGCTTCGATGGGTGCTTCAGCTAGCAAAGAAGTGGTTTTCGGATAACATTATCAACGTACTAAGCTGGCCTGCTCAATCATCGGACTTGAATCCGATCGAAAGCTTGTGGCAAAAAGTGAACGTAGCTTTAAGGGGTAAAAAAAAAAACACCACACGCAGATACACTCTAGTCACTAGTACAGGAGGCCTGGAAAGCTATTCCCCGGGTCACATGCCAAAAATTGGTTGACTCAATGCCTCGCTGATGTATGGCTGTTATTCAAAGCAAAGGATTTGTGACGAAGTATTGAGACACAATACTTAAAAATAAAAAGTATTTAAAAAAATATTTTAATATTTTTTTTTTTTAACTGCAAATGTCCCTATTTTTTTCCAAAACATAATTTGGGTTAAGCTATTGGAATAATTTTTTTTCTCATTTTACATTCATTTCTAATATTTTGCTTTTGTTTTCTAATGACAGGATATCTATAACATTAATAGGCTAGGCGATTTCTTGTGACTGATGTTTTGTTCTACCGTTTTATCCCGATTTTGACCAAACGTATATTATTTGAAATGTATTTCTTTTTAGCCGATTTGCAGATTTACAGATTTTTAAATTTGTTTCTTTATTTTGAGCAAATTGCATTTAAAAATGCTACTAACACATACATAAAATTATACAATGCTATGTGTTTGTTTATTAAATTTGTTAATGTGTTTGTAATAAAAATGAGTTAGTTTTCTGTGTTGATTTGTGAATTGGCTATAATTGATTAGCATAGTTTTAGGGTCTTTATTTAATGAAAAAATAAAATTTCCTAGAATTTGCGCTCGAATTTCGAGGGCTGGAATCTGCTTCTTATTATTAAAAATATTATTTTTCTTTGTATTCTTACGAAAAACCGCAGTGTGTCCATATTATTTTTTACATGACTGTATATCTAGAATACTATAATACAGTCCATAAGTTATTAATGTCGTAGCCAAGCATGACGGGAATTAATACCATGCATATAAAACTGAAACTAAATTATATTAAAAATAAAATTAAAATTAATAAAAATATATACATACACACAAATTTATTGCCAATCAAATTTCGTTTATTAACTGACTTTTAAATTGATTGCTATTAGAATTCTACTGTCTTAACAGCATTTTAGCAAAATAGAAAATGGTTAATGCACGCAAAAATTCAGAACAATTCGGTTAGAGAAATTTTTTTTTGTGTGTAAAATTCAGGTTTATTAAAAAAAGTGTAGTTTTTATTTTACTGAGTGACCCTCATACAATTTTTGACGACCATATCCGCAACAGTTTCGGTGATGTTGTCGCGGGCAACGAAAATGTGTGTATTCCGGTCGTCAACGATTATATTGTACAAGACGGAGCATATTTTGGATTATATGGTCGTCGCCGACAATGAGGAGAATTTTGCGCTCAAACGAGGTCAACGATAAGACAACCGAAAGTGTCTCTCTTTTGGTTTTGTATAATTCCGGGGACATTTGTATGAAAATTTCGTCAACTATTTGTTCGAGCTGTTCTCAAATTGTCTTCAAAGATTTACAAATGGAACTAGCTGCGAGTCTTTTACAACAAGTTGTTGGTATCGGTTATATGTTTTTTCTTTTTAATTTAAGTTTTTAGTATTTTTTAAATTAGTTGTTCTATAAAAATATTTTTAACAATTTAGAATCTGAAAATATTTTCAACAGATTTGCCTTATCGAAAACTCTGATCATGAGCAACTTTTTTGTCGATAACTCCTTAATTCTAAGGGTTTTTTTTTATAAATACATAACGCTTAGAATCTGATCTGAACCTTTCTGATTGTAAAAATAGTTGCACGAATTTTTTTCAAAAAGCATTAACGTATCAAATGAAACAAATTATCTCTTGATTAAACTTTAATTCCACCCAAATGACTTAAAAGAAAATATTTCTTCGTAACAGGTAGGTAAATCACCCACAAATTATATATTGGCAAATGACAAATTAAGAGCACCAAAAAAACACTTCAAATAACAAAACTCAAAACAAACAAACAAACGGCGATAATTTGTCGTAAGTAGAATTATTATTGCCGCATAACTTAATTTTGGAAATGATTCAATTATTTTCAACCAACTGCATAATTTGTAATAATAGTTAATAGAAATAAATATATAAAGTTTTCGAAATATGTTACAAAAATTATTAAAAGAAAAATACTGTAGTTTGTTCGTTCAAGTCAATTTTCAAAGGTTAATTATACGTCAGGGTGGTCACAAATTTTTTTTATACATATTTTTTTTTATTTTGTTGCGGAAGATACAAGAAAAACAAAAATGTTTAATTAAATTTTAGAATAAAAATGTTCGCTATTGTATGTTTTGAAAACTAGAAATCACGTGCAAATTGTATAATTCAATGACAATTATCATTTTTCGAGTTCATTGAATTTTATTTGCTAATAGTTGTTGTTGTTGTTTGTCATAGTGTAGTTTTGTTGAGAAGTTATAAAATTTTATTACAACAACTACACCATTTCCAAATTTATTTGAGCTGATGGTTTTTAAAACATTTCTTAATTTATTGGCTAATATTTTATGTCTTTTTTTTATTTTATATCAGACTTTTAAAAATAATATACAGTGGGTAACAATACATTGGAAACTTTTATAAAAATCTAAATTTGCTATTTTTTTTTTTAATTTAATTCCTAAAATTATGTACTTTTTTTTGCGATATCACGCTTTGATGTGTTCTCTATCGAAAGATAACAAATAAATAGATGACAAAACAATGGAAACTTTTAAAATTCTGTACCAGAGTTGATTAAAACAATAAAAATAGAAGTTGGTATGAAAAAAAAAAATGTAAAAAATCTTAACCGTTATTTAAATTTTTATATTTTCTGACGTTTTCTTCTAACTTTTTTTTTCTTTTTTAAATATAAACGTATTTTTTAATGTTTTAATATTGTAATTAAGTGTTATAAATTAATGTCAAGAATAAAGTTTTGTGAAAAGTTAAACAGAATAATACATGATCTTACTGCTAGTCTTAAGCATAAGAAAATTTTTGAGAAATATTCGATCAATAAATCCATAATTTCAAAAATTATCAAGAATTATCGTGAAAGAGGTACGGTGACAACTCAACATTTAGGCCCAGGCTCCACAAAACGAGTCAAGGACAGGATAATTTAATAGCAAGAGTTTAAAAATATCCAAGCAGAAATATTATTTACCAATTGAGCAATTGAAACTGATCTTAGTTGTTATCGTCCTGTGAAGAATCCACTGATATCGAGGAAAAATCGTCTGGCTCGCATACATTTCGCTAAAGAACATATGAACTGGTCAAGACGGAATTGGAATACTGTTCTCTTTTCAGATGAGTCCAAGTTTAATGTAAATATACAAAAAAAAAAAAAAAAAAAAACTGTTGCAGTTTGGCAGTGACAATATTATGGTATATGGTTGCTCTACGGTTCAAGGAATGGATCCAATTTATGTAATAAAATGTACTCTAACTGAAATTGGATGCAGACGAATTTTAAATGACATAATGGAGGAAAATATGCCCTTGGTCTGGAAGTTCCATCGTGAGAATGATCTAATGCGATTAGTATTTTGAAATGGCCAGCCCAATCACCAGATCTCAATTCCATAGAAAATATATGGGACATTGTAGATCGAAAAAAAAAAAACGGATATGAAATTATACAAACAAGATAGTGGCTGTTAATACAGAGTGGCAAAAAAAAAATCAATGGATATCATCAAAAATTTAATGGGCTCTACACCTCGGTGTTGTGAAGCAGTAACAAAAAATAATGGATGAAATTTATAGACAATATGAGAGAAATGTTAAGAAGGAGGTAACTAAAAAAAACTAGTAATTAATCAATCTTCGAATGAATCTATTCCACAATGAAAACCTTCCATTAGACGTACGCCAGTTCCATTGTGGAATCAACAACTTGAGATTTTAAAAACTGAAAAAATAGGTTGTGCTATTTATTCCGAAAAAATATAAATAACGTAAACATGATAAGATATAAAAAGCAAAAGCTTTGTTTAAAAAAGAAATGAAAACTACCAAACGTAAATCTTTACATAACTTTGCGTTTGAAATCAACCTATATCCGCTAAGAAAATTTTAAACAATATCAGAAGATGCTGTGGCTATAAAACCACATTCAGTATTCATTCCATACAAAGTAACATTCCATCTTTAAACAGCTGAACATAGGCAATGAGTTGGGCCAATACTGGTTCGAAAATTCTTCTGATCATAAATTTCCAGCTAAATTCCAAATATAAATATTAGTAAATATTAACCCCGACAATAAGGCAAAGTAGTAGAAGATACCAGTAACATTAAATATCTATCCACTCTACATAGAAATTTCTATCCACTCTACAAAGGAAGTCACTGGGGCTAGATAGAATATCATACAATGAGGTAAAAAATTCTCCAAATATAGTTAAGAAGAGAATCTTATATTTTTTCAACAACATTTTAAAACAAGTAAGAAAATTATAGTCGGTCTAGACCGACTATACGATACCCTATACCATGCGTTAAGAGACCCTATCTCTTAGGCCCAACTAACTGGACATAGAAAATAAGCATAAACCAAATTTGAGTGGGATTTTTATTAATTTTTTTGGCTGCAGATATGAAAAAGTTCATATCGGATGGTATATCTATATGGGGACTAGGCCCAAAAATGAACCGATCCTGACTATGTTTGGTAAAGTCTCTTGTATTTTGCAAAAATATATACAAACAAAATTTGAAAAGAATCCGTGCAATATTTTTGTTTTTTGATAGATTTAAGTGAAGATCGGGGCCTATGACTAAGAATTGCCCCATAGGGATCATTTTTGGACTACTCATTAATGGATGTAATAAACGCATACAAACCCAATTTGACTAAGATCTATATGATAATTTGGATCTTATGGCAATTTATGTCGATTTCATAGGGGTCATTTGTATGGGGGCTAGGTCTGAACATGGACTGATTCTTACCAATTTCAATAGCATTCATCCTATGGCCAATAAAAGCTTATATACCAAATTTCATCAAAATATATTCATATTTGCGATCTGCAGTTTGATTACAAAGTTTACATGGACACACAGACGGACGGACGGACATCGTTAAGTCGAATCAGGTAGTGATTTTGATTCGATCGGTATAATAAAAGATGGGTCTAGGTCAAATATTTTTGGTTACAAACAGCAGCACAAAGTCATTATACCCAAACCACATAGTGGTATGGGGTATAAACACAGTATAAAACAAGTTTGGTAATACCTATCTTAAACCAAATAGAAACTAGTCAAAACAAAATCTTATAGGCCAATATCAGTGAATTCCTGCATTGCAAAAATCTTAAGACAGAATTATTGCTAACAGAATTTGGTGGTTTATAACTTCAAGTAATATCCTAAATATCAGTCAAATGGTTTCTAGGAAAGATAAATCCACAACGGTTACTCTCCTTTTTATTGAGCACTTAGCTGCTAGCAGTCTAGCTTCAAATAGGCACCTCACCATAGTGTCATTTGACTTTGAAAATGCATAAGATATAGTTAACTTCATGACCAACAGAAAGTTTATGGTTCGCTTAGGAAAATCATACAAACATTTAACATGCATAATGGAATCCCTCAAGGATCTCCATTGTCGATCATTCTTTTGCCTACAACAAATTTTGCGATACAATATACAATACACAAAAATATTAGCTTTTGGGCATACGCTAATGACTTCAACATAATGACAAAATCAAAAAAGAAAAAAAAAAAAAAAACAAATATTAATATTAGCGATATTATAGAAGATATTTTGAAATGCTGTGATGAATCGAGTGCTGTATTATTGAGCACAAAATACCAATTTATGCATGTTTGCAGAAATTACAATTGTACTCCTAATATTATCTCAAGTAATATTCAACTTACAAATACCAACACATTAAAAATGTAAATTCCAATAGAACGCCCATATGGAAGAATCACATCGAATAAAATAAATATTTAGTAAATCGCATTAATATCATCAAATGTTTATCATATTCAAAATTCAATAGTCATACAATTACACTTAAAAGCTTTAATTATACCTAAAATTAGATACGGACTGGTTTTATTTGGTAATTGTTCTTCAGCAACCTCTTTAAAAGAAATCAATGCGGTTATAAGCGCATTAATTTTACTTCGAACTACCCCAATTAACAATATACATTTTCAAAACAAATACTCTAAATGTAACAGCTTTATATCAATCAGAATTTAAAAAAAAAAAACTATCGATCAATCAGAAACTATAACGATACACCCACCCCGAAAAATTATAGAAAACTATGATAAGAACAAGGAACACAATTAAAATCAAATCAATTCTATACAAAATTATTAGATTATCCTCAAATTCGATCTTCTATGGAATTTTAAAGCAGAAACTATCGACTCGTCTCTATAAATTTATAAAAAAAGAAAACACTTTTAAAATTTCAATACCGCCCACTTTTCCATTAAATCATCAACAACCATCATGACAGAACATTCGTATGCACGGATGGGGCAAAATCACAGGAAATAGTAACTTTTGCAGTCACTTTAGAAAACAACATAATTTATACTTCGCTACTTCCTAAATTTCGTTCAATTTTTTCTGCTGAAATAATAGGAAAGCGATTGAATATTGTCAAAAACCCGGTAAATTTGCTATATATACAGACTCACTATCAGCAATCCACGCTATTACAAATATTAATAACAACAATTCATATGCAATCAGTACCAGGCCACTCCTTAATATTAGGTAATGAATTCGCCTATAACGCTGCCAAACTAGAACATAAATCTAAAATATTAATAGGCTAGGCGATTTCTTGTGACCAATGTTTTGTTCTACCGTTCTATCCCGTTTTTGACCAAACGTATATTATTTGAAAGGTATTTCTCTTTAGCCGTTTTGCAGATTTACAGATTTGTTCCTTTATTTTCAGTAAATTGCATTTAAAGTTGCTACTAACACATACATAAAATTATAAAATGCTGTGTGTGTTTATTAAATTTGTTAATGTGTTTGTAATAAAAATGAGTTTGTTTTTTTGTGTTGATTTGTGAATTGGCTATAATTGATTAGCATACCTTTATTTATTGAAAAAATAAAATTTCCTAGAATTTGCACTCGAATTTCGAGGGCTGGAATCTGCTAGTCACCATTAATAAAGACAATTATCCAAAACTTTTGTGAAATTCGAAATACTGTAACAGAACAAACTAATAGTCCCAACTCCTACATTTGGTCCGATGCAAAAAATTGGTACAAATCTACTAATCTTTATAAAAATAACATTTACACTTAGCTGCCCAACAACAATAATATCAAACGCAATGATATAACTGAGATGGGGTTATACCAAACTCACTCATAGTTACCCCTATTTGTGATTGTGATAACAATAATCCCCTAGACATTCTACACTACACACGGAAAGGAGATTCATTGCGGCTACCGAATTTACTGCCAACCGAAATGCGATGAACCTAATAACCGAATTTTGAGTTAATTACGTGTAAAAATCTTTTGTCGTAACAGTAAGTGTTTTATTGCAATAGAAAACATGTAGTTCCTCCAAAATTTCAGTTGGTACAATCGAAAATATAATTAAACATGAACAATTCGGTTGGTGAATTTATTTTCTGATGTGATTGCACAAAATTTGTACAATTTAGAAAAATAATGTATGTGACACGGAAAGTTAAAATGGACCTATGGTCAGAAAATAAGTTTTGGAGAAAAACGACTTTGAAGTTAACAAGTTGATTTTGATGCGCCTGAACGCTTTTCTTGCTTGAAACTTGTTACTCGGAGGTTTTCTGGGTCACTGATTAAAAATCTGGTATTAGATTTTAGAAATTCAAAATGGCGGATCTAATATGGTGCACTAATGGGTCCGCCATCTAACGTTTTTTTTTTTCAACTAGTGCTTATTTCGTGAATGGAAACTTAGCTCATGTCTGATTTGACAGATAATTAGTTTTATCCTTCCGCTGAACGAATATGGTTGTGTATACGCTTGAACAACGCTGGGAAATATTGCGACATTACTTTGAAAATCATGCTAATGTTGCAGAATGTGTGCGAAAATTGCGTACGGATTTTGGAAGAAGAGAAGCACCGTCAGCTCCGTATGTTCGTTATCTTGTGAAAAAAGTGAAAGAAACTGGCATCCTCATCGATAAACCAAAGCGTGAAAAGCCAAAAACAGTGCGCACACCCGAGAATATTGCTGCTGTGGCAGAAAGTGTGCGTGAAGCGCCATCAACATCAATTCACCGTCGTTCTCAAGAATTGAACATTTCGGAGGCATCATTGAGACGAATTTTGCATAAAGACCTTGGTATGACGCCATACAAAGTCCAATTGGTTCAGGAGTTGAAGCCAACTGACCATCCAATGCGTTTTCGCTTCGCTAAGTGGGCCTGCGATCGACTTACAGAAGATGCCGATTTTGCCAAAAAAAAAATCATCTTTTCAGATGAAGCTCATTTTGATCTTGGCGGGTATGTAAACAAGCAAAATTGTCGCATTTGGGGCACAGAAAACCCGCACGCATACATTGAAAAGCCGATACACCCAAAACGAGTCATTGTTTGGTGCGGATTTTGGTCCAGAGGTATAATTGGGCCATTTTTCTTCGAAAATGAGCAAGGAGTGGCCGTTACAGTCAATGGCGATCGTTATCGGGTCATGTTGAAAGAATTTTTGTTCACAAAAATTGAAGAGGAGGATATTGGCAACATTTGGTTTCAACAGGACGGCGCTACGTGCCACACAGCCGAAGCTACACTCGATGTTTTGCGCCCTGTTTTTGAAGATCGCATTATCAGCCGCAGAGCTGATGTCGTTTGGCCACCTCGGAGTTGCGATTTGACACCGTTGGACTATTATTTGTGGGGTGCCCTTCAAGATAAGTGTTACGTCAACAAGCCAGAGACAATTGACGCTTTAAAGGACAATATTCGTGAAGCCATTGGTGAAATACAGCTGCACACAATCGATAATGTGCTTAAAAATTGGACCGATCGTGTAGGCTACTGCATGGCCAGCCGAGGCAGCCATTTGAATGAAATTATTTTCCATTATTAACCGGAAGGATTGTACTTTCAAAAAAAAAAAGAAATTTGAGATAATATTCAGTAGTTTTTTTATTTTTTATAGCATTTTCAAAAAAAAAAAAAAAAAGTTATTTGGCGGACCCTTTATTTTAAAACGTTTTTATTAGGTCGCTTTCTTGTCTCTTTGTATATTCCGGTGGAATCTTTGAATTGATTTTAAAGTAATTTCCCGATAAGCTAGAGACTTGAAATTTTCAACATAGCTCAGAACTAGATGACAATGCAAAATTATATCAACATTTTTTCTGTATAGGCGTGGCACCGCCCACAAATAATGTTAACGAATTTTGGTATATTGATACATACATTCGTTTCCAACATTTCTCCCAATTGTGGCTGGCGTTGGACATCGGGGCATAGCCCCGCCCATACAACTCCAACTTTAGGAATGCTTTATCTCGGCTAATTTTACAGCGTTATAAATGAAATTTGGTATAAAGGTGTTAATAGTAGTTTCTTATGCCGTTTTCTTTTCTGACAAAAAATGTCGCATTTTATTTGCACTTTTTTCGAAAAGTCTATTATTTTATATATTCTAAATTAAGAGTAACCTAATTTCATACATCAATCGAAAGGTCTCAAAGTGCTGTGTTCATAAAAGGCAAAAAATTTTGATTATTATCTTCTTTGAAGTCATGGGGTGAAAATATTCAAAAAAAAAAAAAAAAAGGGGAACAATGTGGAAATACTCTCACACTATGACCTGAAAGAAGTCAATGTCTATAATTTTTTGCGATTTACGAGCGCTCGACTTTGAGACCTTTCGATTGATGCATAAAATAAGGTTGCTCTTAATTTAGAATATATAAAAAAATACACTTTTCGAAAAAAGTGCAAATAAAATGCGACATTTTTTGTCAGAAAAGAAAACGGTATTACATTCCTGTCATGTGGTATGATGTTACTCACCACACTCAAACTCACCACACTAAAATTCACCACAACAAAAATCCACCACATTCAAACTCACCACACTCAAACTCACCATATTCAAACCCACCACACTCAAACTCACCATATTAAAACCCACCACACGTTGGGCGCAAAATAATAGTATAGTTGTGTTAAGAAAACAGTTCATATAACTTGCACTTCAACAAAATTGTACTTAAGTGATTTAATAATAATAGTTGAACTTAAGACTTTCAAAGCATAAATGACTAAAATTCATCAATAAAATAGTTGGGATCGAAATACAAAGCATGCAACAAAATTCTAACTACGGTTAAGTTTTAATCTCCTTTTTAGTTGAAACAAGTTTAAATCAAAGAATAGGCAGTACAATCAAACTTATAGTGATTGGGTTAGCTATTTTAAAAAAATTACAAACCAATGCTTGGAATCACGAAGTTTCATATTTCGTAATTTCTTCGGAAGCTATAGTAGCGAAACAGTTTACAGACAGCGATGAAACAACTAGATTTGAACAACCTGTAAGTGATTTAATGCCAAACATTATAACACCACAGGGTTCATCTTGGAAAGACAGTTCGAGACTTAGTTTCTGACATCAAAAAAGCCGACGATGTAGCACCACAATCAAAACAAATTTTGGATAAAAAAATAATAATAAAGATGAGGCAATGGTAGATGTAGCAGTGAAAAGAAGAAACGCTAATTCAGAATCAAAAGTGAAATCTAAGAAACGAATATGTAAGAAGCAGAATTAATTTTAGTTAAGTTTATTTAAGTTATTATGTTTTTTTTAATTTTTAAAATAAATAGTGAAGTTATTAATCTGCTGTTCGTTTCATTAAAAACATCGGATATATCTATTATAATCATCCATCTTAAATTTTCAAAAGCTATCTCCTAAATTTTTAAATAACTAATCCGCCCGTTTGAATTTTAAAAATCCTTTAAATTCATAATCAGCGACCGCAAAAACCTTTGAGTAACGATTTTAAAACAAATTAATAAAAAAAAAATAATCCACCATTTTGGATCCGCCATTTTGAATTTTTAAAATCTAATACCAGATTCGTAATCAGCGACCCCAAAAACCCCTGAGTGACGAGTTTCAAGCAAATCAGATCAATTGGAGAAAAGTTTGTCACATCGAATTCATTTCTACCTTTTTTTTTAATCAAAAGTGTCTATTTTGACGCTAATTTATGACAAAACTAATGCAGTTAGAAAGCTGCGGTTTGCTGCATTAGAAAGAGCGATTTTGCGACCCCTTTAACTTTCCCTGTCACATATATTTTTTTTTAAATTAAAATTTTGTATTATTTATTTTTTATTATTTATTTTATTTATTTTTGTCTGCCGAAAAAACTTTGGATCGGTTTTTAAGCATTTTCTCGTTATCCAAACGAGCTGAAACTTTTTAGCCAGACGTGGCGACGATAAAAATTATCTAACAAAAAATGGGCGGGATAAGATCAGTGGGCGTGGCAAAGTAAGTATTTGATATCATATAACTGGTGTATTATAATAGTGAAAGCCTTGGGGATTTGTGGGAGTTCATAAGTTATTAATTTTAGTACTCAGAAATAATGGGGTATCAAATCAGTGAGTGTAAACATTTAGTGTCATATATCTGGAGTACCATAATAGAGAAGGCCTTGGGACTTTGTCTGAGTTCATAAGTTATTAATGTTAGTTAGCCAATGGGCGTGGCACAGAAAAACTTTGGATCATCCTTATGCCGTGATTCGAGCTGAACCAGCAGACTCGTGGCGACGATAAAAACTATCTAAGATTTTTGACATACCTAGATATTTTTCATTTTCAGTCAATCAACTATTTAATTACATAAAGAAAAAATTTGGTTTTCATGGGTTCGTTTTTTTTTTTAAATTATTTAAATTTTATTTTTCAATTGAATAAAAACAAATAAATCAATTCAAATTGGATGCAGTGTAGTTGTCAATTACAACAAAAAATAATTGCATGTTTATGTAGTTGTACATACTCGTAGCGCCGCTGATGATGGTATTTTTGATAATGTCGCTTTTGATAATTATATTGTTAATGTCAAAAGCACGCACGCAATTTTAATGTTCGACTAATTTGATTTAGATTAGTACGGGTGAGTTTATGTTTAGAGTTAACGATACCGCTGAATAATTTGCAAATAGTTTTAATTTGAAATGAATCACCGGAAAATTTTGTTAGAATTATAGTTTTGTATAGGAAATAGTTCCCCTAAAATTCTGCAGGGAAAAGGTTATATAAAGCCAATGTTTTTTTTTTTTCTTTCTTATTTTCCTCTTCTAAAGTGAGAGTTTTTTTCATAAATATATTTTTTTTTTGCAAAATACTTAGTCTTAGTTTGTCTTTAGGATAAAATGTCATAATTTTCTGAGTCCTCATTGGCATAAGGTAATCCTTCAGGAATAGGCCACTTTTAGGGGGTTTTTCGTAAAAATGTAAGCTTTTTAAATCACAAAATAACCATCAGTGTCAAAAGTTTTAGTTTTGTTTTTAGGGTTTCCATACTATTTAAAAATCCTCAAATGTATAATTACCGACGATGAGTCGTGGATTTATGAGATTGAAAAGTAAACTAGGTACCTCGGCCAAAAATAACAGCCTGACTGTTTTCTTATTGTTGTGCACTTAAGATAATCTTTCGGAAGCATAAACGGTCAATAAAAAGAAGTTTGACAGAGAACATCCGTTGTAAAATTACAAACTTGAGAAAGGATTTTTTTTAAAAAAAAGTGTTCAAACTCTCGCTCCCAACCCCTAGAAATATGCGAATAGCAAAAAAAAAAAAAAAAAAAAAAAAAAAAAAAAAAAAAAAAAAAAAAATGAGATACAAAGTTTTGGGCCAATCAAAAAACATTAAGATGTCCCTCAACGCGACTGAAAATTTCATTCTAAATTTTAATTTTTTTGACAAGTTGTTATATAATTCGGGATCAGTTTTAAATTGTCTTTTTAAAAAGCTATAAAACTTCAAAATCGATTAAAACTCGCCAAGAAATAACAAATGCCCCAGATCACTTTTGTGCAAAAAAAAGCTATGTCATGAAATTTGATTTCGCATTTTTTTTCAATTTTGACAAATTAATTGAAGCCATCATTTTTTTTTTGGTCTCTATACTTACAAGTACTCAGATATGAAGTATCGTTTTATTACCACGTTGTTAAACTATTTCGCATTGAGACCGAATATGGGAAAGTTTTTTGATAAAATTTTGAAAACTCCTTTTTCAAGTATTAAAAAATTTTCTTAAACAAAATTTTAAAAATGGATCTGGTACTTTAGAGTTTTGTTAAATACATGCTAGAGATTAATTGTGTGAATTGTTAGGCAAATCCCTATGCCAAAATATTTTTTGAAAGGATTTTATTTTAGCGGATTTCGAGAAAAATGGGATTTTTGTTAAATATTCTGTAAATGGACTCTTTCTAACTACTTTGTATCAAAAAGTCATAATTTTTCTACTTTTAAATGTTATATTTTATCTTAATAGCCTAGGGTATCGGAAAAAAATATGACGCCGTTAACCCTTCTGGAATTGGGGTCACATATGACCCCAAGCTAATAATAAAAATTTCAAAATAGCATGAACAATTAAGACACATTTGATTTTTAAAAATAATTCACATAGCTTCCATAAGAGCAAAGCGTTTTTATTAACTATAATACTTTTGATAGAATTAAAACATAATGTAATCAAACTAACAATAAATATTATTTTTTCATAAGTGAGGATTTAGTAGCAGTTGGGTATTTTTTTCGCTCTCCGGCAGCCATTAATATGAAAACTGCATTTCTATCAGTAATTTTGCACCTATCAAAAACTTCAGAAAGACGGGGAGTAAAAAAATGTATTGTACCTCGACAGGCTAAAAAAAATGGCTGCAATTGATGCTGTTGGCGATATCTGTTGAACGATGGTAGCATTTTCACTGTCGTCACCACAATCACTATTTTGGCTGCTTGATGTTGAATCATCATTTTCCACTACAACAGGTTGATAAGTAGCAAATTGTTGTTCCATTTCTTCATAAGTTCTTTTTTTCCTGACACTTTCCATTGTAGAGCGTTTTAGTGCTCTTTCTTCCTTATATTTTAGTTCTGTAGAAAAAAACGCTTAAAACATTTATATTCGAAGGTAGTTTGACTCCGACGATTTGATTGGAAATATAACCCACAACAGAGACATAAAAATCTTTTCTAAACTTGAAGAATGAACTATGTGAAGAAGTTGACGCCATTTAAAAGTCTAGGAAATACTTCGTTCGCTAAAATAGTCAAGCCACCTCAAATCAGCAGTTCAGCAGTACAAACTATTATGAAACGCAAACATATTGTTTTTTTTTTTATAAAGCAAAAAACCCTTGGCTATTAAGATAAAATATAACATTTAAAAGCAAAAAAAAATTATAACTTTTTGATACAAAGTATTTAGAAAGAGTACATTTACAGAAGATTTTACAAAAATCCCATTTTTCTCGAAATCCGCAAAACTAAAATACTTGTCAAAAAAATTCTGGCATAGGGATTTGCCTCAAAATTCACACAGTTCATCTCTAAGATATATTTAACAAAATCCTAAAGTACCAGATCCATTTTTTAAATTTTGTTTAAGAAAATTTTTTAAAACTTGAAAAAGAAGTTTTCAAAATTTTATCAAAAAAATTTCCCATATTCGGTCTCAATGCGCAATAGGTTAACAACGTGGTAATAAAACAATACTTCATATCTGAGTACTTGTAAGTATAGAGACCAAAAAAAAAAAAATTATGGCTTTAATTAATTTCTCAAAATTGAAAAAAATGCCGTCAAATTTCATGACATAGTTTTTTTTTGGCTCAAAAGTGGTCTGGGGCATTTGCTATTTCTTGGCGAGTTTTTATTCGATTTTAATATTTTATAGCTTTTTGAAAAGAAAATTTAAAACTGATCCCAAATTATATAACAACTTGTCAGAAAAATTAAAATTTAGATCAAAATTTTCGTAAAATCTGAAAAAAAGTCTTATTTTCCCTAAATAAACACACTTGAAATTTTCAGTCGCGTTGAGGGACATCTTAATGTTTTTTGATTGGCCCAAAACTTTTTGCTATTCGCATATTTCTTGGGGTTGGGAGCAAGAGTTTGAACACTTTTTTTCCTCCATATAATGAATACATGATAATGATACTCACAACATCGAACAAGCAACAAATTTTAAATATCACAGTCTTCGCCAAAATTTGTCCTGTGATTTTTTTAATTTTTCCATAATTTAAATTACCACTCCTTGGAAGGCTTTTCGGTTCAAAGCAATTCGCTGAAAGGTCCGAAAAACTGATTAAATTCTGACGACTGGTTTTTTTATGGGAAAATGTGTATTGCATCAAATGGAGCCTATTTTGAAGGTGACAAAGGGTAATAAATGAATTTCTTGAGTTTTTCTGCCACTTTTTTTTTAACACCATTTAGGAAAGAGTTTAAAACTATTCCAGGTATTTCTTTAGATATAGATTACTCGCAGTAAGAATTTAAGGAAGTTCTTTAGTATTTAAAAGTTTTTCTACTCTACAATAATGTACCAGATATCCCTTTGAAATGCTTTCACAAATTTAAGTTTGATTAATTTTAATGAAAATTTATTAGAATGCATTTGATGTAAAATGTTAATATGATTTATTAAACGTAATTTTTAACACTAATATTATTGCAGTGATTTTATGTTAAACTATTTTTTTATACACACTTTTGTTTAAACAACCCAAAAATAAAAACTTCATATTGAATGGATTGCGATTTTCGGAAAAAAAAATCCAACAGATTTTGAAATTCAATGTTAGGAAACCAAGAATTTCAACTTTAATGTCAGCTCTATGCTAAAATTCCATAAATTTACAAAGTAACTGATTATTTGTAAATCGAACACCATTTATAAAACACTTTCTTCGGATGTGGCTTTAAAATGAACAGTACCAGTTGGTCGATGTCGGCATTAATTTAAAAGTTATTGTCTTAGTAACCGAATGAAAATACAAATTAACAGCAACCCGACGAGCATAAAATATTTAAATTCAAAATAACAGCGACGAAATCTAAAATTGAACTAAAGTTGTTGCTTCCTTTGGATTCAATATTTAACAGAAGATTTCTGAAATATCTCAACACGAGCTTAAGTTCGAAACAATATAACAACAAATGAGAAACGCTACTACGCTATGTACGACCAGAAATGTACAATAACATGAAGTGTTAATTTTCTTTAGCTTTTATTGTTATTTCACATTGTTGTATTTAATTTTTAAATACAACTGAATATGCGCTAATTAACTGTAGTGTTAAAAGTTAAAGTCGGTCGGTCGGTCGGTTGGCGGTGAAATATTGTACATCACATTTACTCTATGAACCCAACAAACCCCAATTTATAAAATTTTACCAAAAACAAGCAACAAAATGGAAAATGTGACTAAGATTTAGTTAAGATTGTAATTCATTTCGAATGCCACTCCAACGAGCGACTGCTGTTGTTGCTGCGATAATAAATTTTATTGGCGTTATTTATTAATTGTTTTGTTAAATTATAGCAAATTATAGAGACAATTCGACATTTGTTTTGATTATTTTTTTTTTATTGATTTTAAAAAGTGTATGTGATCTTGATTTAATTATTTTCAAAAAGATTCCATATTCCTCACCCATAAAACAAATTATTTATATACCTGATTTATACGAAAAAATAATAAAATAGTAAAATATCATAGTAAAGTAAAAAATAACTTTTATTACCTTTTCTCAAAAGTATTTTTTTTTTTTTTTAAAGTGCCTTTTCTTAAAAACGGTATGTACCTTTTATTAAAAACGACTTTTTCTTGAAAAAGTACCTTTTCTTAAAAAAAGTATGTTTTCTAAAAAAAAGTACCATTTCTTAAAAAGCAATTTATTACAAACACACCATTTATTAAAAAGAATCTTTGTTAAAAAATTTCCTTTGTTAAAAAAGTATCTTTTCTTAAAAAAGCAAATTTTCTCAAAAAAGTACCCTTTCGTAAAAAAGTACTTTTCTTAAAAAGTACCTTTTCTGAAAAAATAACCTTTTCTTAGGAGCCTACATTTTCTTTAAAATATTTAATTTTCATAACATATTACCTTTTTTAAAAAATTACCTTTTCTTAAAATGTAAGTTTTCACAAAAAAGTGTTTTCTATTAGGTACTTTTACAAAAAGTACCTCTTCTTTAAAAACTACCATTTATTAAAAAAATATTTTTGAATAAAAGAGTACCTTTTATTAAAAAATTGTTTTCTATTAAAGAAGTTCCATTGTTAAAAAAGTATATTTAACTAAAAAGCCTTTATTAAAAACGTACCTTTCCTTAAAAAAGTAATTTTTTAAAGCATTATTTTTTTAATATCAAAAAAGTAGTTTTTTATTAAAAGAGTACTTTTATTAAAAAAGTGTCTTTTATTAAAAAGAAGTACCTCAATTAAAAAAGTTCCATTGTTAAAAAAGTATTTTTTAAGCATTCTTTTTTATCAAAAAAGTACTTTTTATTACAAGTGCATTTGGTTCCTAAAAATTACTTTTTACTATTTATTAAAAAGGCACCTTTAATTAAAAAGTAACTTTAATTAAAAAGTGTCATTTATTAAAAGTCCCTTTTTTAAAAAAGTACATTTCTTAAAAAAAATACTTTCTGATAAAAAATACATCTTCTTAAACAAGCATCTTTTCTTTAAAAGTAGCTTTTCTTAAAGAAATACATTTTCTGAAAAAGTACCTTTTCTAAAAAAGTACCTTTTCTTAAAAAGTATATTTTCTTAAAAAAGTACCTTTTCTGAAAAAGTACCTTTACTGAAAAAAGGACCTTTTCTTAAAAACGTACATTTTCTTAAAAAATACATTTTCTTATAAGAAAAGTAACTTAATTAAAAACTACATTTTCTTAAAAAAGTAAATTTTCTTTAAAGATAAGTACATTTTTTTTAAATGGCCCTTATTTAAAACGTACCTTTTCTTAAAAAAGTAAATTTTCTTAAAAAAGCACCTTTCCTATAAAAATTACCTTCTTAAAAAAGTACCATTTCTGATAAAAATATCGTTTCTTAAGAACGCAAATTTTCTCAAAAAGTACCTTTCTTAAAACATTACCTTTTTTAAAAAAAAAAAAAAGGTCTAAAAACGTATCTTTTCATGAAAAAGATACATTTTTTTTTATAAAAGTGCGTTTTCTTAAAAAAAGTACCTTTTCTGAAAAAAATAACTTTTCTTTAAAAAGTAACAATTCCAAAAAAAAGTACTAATTCCAAGTTAGGATTTATTCGAGAGCATATTCATGTAAAGATCTAGAAAATATCTCAAGACTTGGACTAGTTTTTTTTTTTTTTTTTTTAGACAAAAGGTTTATTGTAACTACCTGGTAGCGCTAAGGACATATTAATATTCTATTTTTAAAACTAGATTGGGATAAATGAAGACAAAATAATCTATAATATTAATAGGCAAGGTTATTTCTTGTGACCGATGTAAGTTTCACAGTTTTACCTCGATGTTGACAAAAAATTTATCATTTGAAAGGTATTTCATTTTAGCTGTTACCTAGATTTACAGATTTTTCATCGTCTGGAATATTTTTTTTGGAGTTATGATCGTTTCAAGTTGCTACTAACACATACATAAAATTATACAATGCTATGTGCTGTTTATTAAATTCGTTAATGTGTTTCTGTTAATGTGTTGAGTTTGTTTTCTTCATTTAAAATGAGTTGAATTGTGAAGCATACCTCTAGGGGCTTTATTAAATGAAAAAATAAAATTTTATAGAATTTGCACTCGAATTTCGAGTGCTGGAAACTGCTAATTGTTACTAATATTTTACTACTAAAAGTAGACAACCTAATTAGAGAGGATCATAACAGCGAAGAAAAATACATATTTCCTATTTTATCTAAAAGAAAATTTAAAGTTGTCTTATATATAAACCTATATATACGAGGATAGTTTGAAAAGTATTTTCAAAAAATAAGGAGGTGGCTTTCGTAGATTTTAAACAAGATTTTTTCTGATAACTACCATCTGTTAAATTATCTGCCATATTGATCACGTGGTTTCATTTTTACAATCAATTGAAGCAGTGATTAAAACAATTTCACTTGAAACAAGTAAGAAAATTATAGTCGGTCTAGACCGACTATACCATACCCTATACCATGCGTTTAGAGACCTTATATCTCAGGCCCAACTAACTGCATATAAAAAATAAGCATAAACCAAATTTGAGTGAGATTTTTATTAATTTTTTTGGCTGCAGATATGAAGAAGTTCATATCGGATGCTATATCTATATGGGGACCAGGCCCAAAAATGGACCGATCCTGACCATGTTTGGTAATGTCTCTTGTGTTTTGCAAAAATATATACAAACAAAATTTGAGAAGAATCAGTGCAATATTTTTGTTTTTTGATAGATTTAATTAAGTGAAGATCGGGAAGCAGCTCAATATGGGGCCTATGACTAAGAGTTGTCCCATAGGGATCATTTTTGGACTACTGATTAATGGATGTAATAAACACATACAAACCCAATTTGACTAAGATTTATGTGATAATTTTGATCTTATGGCAATTTAAGTCGATTTCTAGGGGTCATTTGTATGGGGGCTAGGTCTGAACATGGACCGATTCTCACCAATTTCAATAGCGTTCATCCTATGGCCGATAAAAGCTTATATACCAAATTTCATCAAAATATTTTCATATTTGCGACCTGCAGTTTGATTACAAGCTTTACATGGACACACAGACGGACGGACGGACGAACATCGTTAAATCGAATCAGATATTGATTCTGATTCGATCGGTATAATTAAAGATGGGTCTAGGTCAAATATTTTTGGTAGTTACAAACAGCAGCACAAAGTCGTTATACCCAAACCACATAGTGGTATAGGGTATAAACATTTAAGACTGTTAACAATTGGGTCAATGATTTTAAACTTAGTCGCACATCCACAAGGCATGAACAACGTTTGGGACATCCAATAGAAGTAACTACTGCGGCTATGATTATCAAAATTCATGATATTGTTGTAGGTGACCACCATGTGAAGTTGCGTGAGATCGTTGAGATGTTACATATCTCAAGAGAACATGTGGTAAACTTTAGGGCATGAAGAATTTATCCACGGGATATTCGCGGCTGATCAATTAATTGACCACAATCGCAATCGAAGGAGTGTTTTGCGATGTAGAACCACAACCTAGACGAAACTGCGGCCGTTTCGTAAATGCGACCGAAGCAATAGTGAGTTTCTTCTGGCCGATCGGCGTCGAAGAAGACTAAGGCCATGGTGACAGTTTTTGAAAAGTAAAAAAAAAAAAAAAACAATGAACGGCGAATTTTATGTTTCTTCAACGAACACATTTCGTCAATAAAAAAGTGTTGTTCCACCAATATAACGCAGGGAAGCAAATTGCGGTACTAATTGCTCCCTCATCCAGCATACTCGCCAGATTTAGAACCTGTGACTGTTTTCTGTTTCTAGACCTGAAGAATTGACCGAAAAATTTCAAAATCGTTGGGCGAAGAAAATAAAAATAAATTAACCCAAAACAATGTGTTATTTTATTGTCAGTTAATAAAGCATCCTTCAGTAGGGTCATATAGTTGCGTTCGAAAAACTTCATATTTGCGACCCGTAGATTTATAAAGAGCTTGTCAAGAACTAATAGACAGACAGATAGATAAAACTTAAACGATATCAACTCATATATTCTGCACCACAGAGTGGTAAAACAGCGACTTACTTTTTGGATTTAAATAACTACGTTTAAAATTAAACTTTTATTTTAATTTCATATTAAAATTGTTATTGATGCAATTATGTTAATACTCGGAAGTATCAAAGAAAATCACTATTATACACTTATCCTATTTTAACAAAAGTTATAAATTATAAAATAAATAATTCAACAAAAGAAAAAAAAATATGCTAAGTGTTTAACGTTAAAGTGTTACTATGCGCAAATAAATTTTAAAAAGAAAAAATGGCTTACTTATTTAAAGTATTCACATAAATTATATGATATAAAATTAACACATATCTTTATTTTCTTTATTTTATTTTATATTTTATTTATTTTTTTTTTGTATATATAATAAATATAGAAATAACGAAAAATAAAACTTTTTATGGCGATTTATTGTAGCCTATTTTTTAAGATATTTAAAAAAAAGCTAAAATTAGAATCATAAGCACAATGAGAGAAAAATAAGCTAGAGTAGAATAAAAAGGTGATGAATTTTTTAAATATATGCTTTCTACTTCTCTACCACGCAGCATTGAAACAAAATTAAAAATTGCATATTAATTACAGTATTAATTGCAATATGTCTGAAAAATCACTACAAATCGAACAAACAAAAATTTTCGCTTCAAAGAATCATCTCAAATATATGTAAAAAGTGCAATATGGCAACTCTTAAGAAACTGGGAATATTGGAAATTAGAAGTATACATGCAAAAATATTTAAAAATTCAAAAGAACGAATGTTTGTTTGGACAGGGTTTACTTTCTGAAATTAATACGAAGTAAAAGCTGTATGGTATGAAAACTAATTCTAACCACACTGCTCGTAGGCCTGACTTTAGGTGAGTATGTTAAAGTGCTGACCAAAAACTGCAAGTACGAGTGTGTGTGAAGTAGAAAAAATTTCATATAGAAACAATCTATTCAATTATAACATAACAATTATAACAATGTTCAATAAATCGCTGATGAAGGCCAGAAACCGGTCCGATTAAGAATACAGAGTAGTTGTGAATTTTTGAAATATATGCTTTCTTCTTCTCTACCACGCACCATTGAAAAGGTTTTTATTTTCGAAAAACCAGCTTATAAAAGGCTACAGGTATGTATGTGCATTTTATTTGTGTTTATATAAAATATTTGGAACACACAATTTTTTTTTTTTTTTTTACTAAAAGTTTATTTTTACTAAAATGTTGTCCCGATATAAAATTTAACAAAAATGGAAGTAGTTATGTAGACACACAAAAATTGCCTAAAATTAGTTTTTTTAAACAAAATTCGTGAAAGGACAACCACCCCTTCAATACATCATTCATAAACGCAGAGGATTGGCTACAGCTATCACAATACAAATTATAATTTGTTTAAAACACTATTAAGACGGCAAAAACTGTAAAATTTTTCTAAAATTCGACAAGTGGATAGTGGATAGCAGGTTGATTCCATGTCAAACCATCATGAAAAACTGCCTTTTTCGGAATCACCCTCTCCGATTTGAATGAAATTTTCCACAAATGTTGTATATTACTAGACTTGAAAAAACCCAAACTTATGGACCCCAACGACTTTCGGTTTCCGAGTTATGACGTCATGAATATTAGAAAAAAACTCAAAAATGTCACTAAAGTTTGTTTATAAAAATGTCTATAACTTTTAAACTGTAAAAGCTAAAATATTTTTGTTTACAGTTTTTTAAAGGTAAGAATATGCTCTTTAAAATGATATGCATATGCATTTTTTTCATGGAAATTTCCACCGAAATTTTTTCGGATCTAAAATTCAGAAGGCCAAATCGGGAAAAACTATATTTTTTAAAATTCTTAAAAAAATATATGTTAATATCTAAACCCTTGTTAACATATATTCAAAATTTCTGATTGGAGCCATGATTAGTTTTTGAGTTATGAGCTAAAACGTGGCCCTATATACGATTTGCGCTTGTAAAAGATATGTATAATAAACACAAAAGGGTGCGCCATACATGGTAAACTTGCGAAATTATGCTATAACTCCCCCTAGATATGTTTCTTATATAGTAAAATAAAATTCATATTTGTCTAGATTTCATTTTAATTAATTCATTTATTATATAATTTTATTGTTTAGATATCAACCAAAACATTCAAAAACTTAAAAATTTAGTTTTTATTTCATATTTGTAATACAAATTTATTAAATATATTTTTTTAAATTTATCACATTAAAAAAGTTTTAAAAACTTGAAAGGTTTGAGATTTAATATAAAATAATAATTTATACAACATCTAGGTATAAATGTTTTCAACTAAAAAATCAGTATCGTTTGAAAATATCTTTACTTTTAATTTGTTGGTTCCTTCGGGAATAAAGCTGTGGTATTTTTGTGTACCTGGAATGGTACGTAAACCATTAAAGCGATCTTTGAGAAATAGATCTTCTTTTTGATAATCGTCTTCAGAAAGATATTTAAAATTACAATTTTTTAAATTTGCTTCGCACCAATCAAATAAGAGTTTTGACGTTGTAATTTGGTTTTCAAGTGGACGTTGTAAACTGGCTCTACGTGCTTCTCTTTTCACAGTTCCACCAAGGCCGTCACTAGGACCTTTTCCGTGGCTCGTAGCAAAAAAGTGCCACTCTGCATCACACCCAAAATCTGCGTTATGATAACACAAGTTAACAAAGTTTTTTTTATTTTTAAATTGACCAGCGCATCCATCGGAAAAATATATTATTTTTTCCGGAACTCTTTGAAACTTGTTTAATATAAAAAAAATCATGTGTTTGTGAAATAAATGAACAGCTACAGTATTATGAACAAGACAGCTTGAAATAATTATAAAATTAGTATTTTTCAATATTCCATCAATTTTATAGTATATGACAATCGGATATAATGTAGCTTGGGAATTGTTCCAGTGAAATCCTTGGACACAATATTGGACAACAAAGGAAACGTTTTCCGAAAAGTCGCAAACAATGACATATTCGTTTTCTTTTAATGAATTTTTTCTAAAGTTTAGAAATGCGTTCTGCTCTTTGGAAATTAAGGAATGTGGCAGTAAATTTTTTAGTTTTTCGATAAATAAATCTAAAAAATCATCAGTAGGTTTAATCATTGTTTCCAAACTATCCCTGTCAGTACTAATCCATTGCTTGTATGTTATTTCGTCAATATCGTTTTCATCGAGTAACTGACGAAGACTCTGTAGAGCAAACAATTTTTTTAAAACAGTCTTTGTATGATTCTTCCATTGTATTTGTTATTTTTTTTAAATTAATGGAGTGCAACATTAATTTAACATTCTGGTGTTTTGTACAAACGCATATATTATGACTACCGCTTGAGTTGACCAGCACAACATTTTTAGGGCGAAGCTCACAAAATTTCGATAGACCTATTTTTTGTTCCTCAAATCTTTCTTTAAACAAGGCATACATTTCTCTTAAATTTCCCAACAATAGTCTCTTTGTTTTATGTACTTTAACTCCATTTTCAACAACAGAAACAAAATCCTTCCCACCTGGCATACATCGACTAATGTCATCGCATTCATAAAACGATTTTACTTTTTCCATAATTTCGGATGAAAGGGCTTTTCCCAGTTTTGGATTCGGGGTACTTAAAATGCCTTTTTCATCCACAAGTTGTTTAACTTTGCGAGCCATGTAATTTGATATTTGGAATTCCTCCATCATTTTAAGAATAGACCAGCTTTTCGGCAAAATCGTGAGTAATTCCATTCTATCACTGTTTTTTGTAAGAGTTGCAAATTTTACTTTTAATTGCTCAATTATTTCCGAATCGGGACATTGGTGAGATGTTGATGGTGTCAATCCTGGAAAAAGCTTGTTTTTTATTGAACAACATACAGTCTCAAACTTTTCGCTTCTGTACTTCTTATACATCATTTTTTTGGTTGATATTGGAGATTGTTCTAAATATGGTAACACATCGTTTAATTGGGAAACTGCAATTGCTGGTGTGTCAAATGGCTTATCTGCACTTAATGATTCATTTTGCTCCAATTCCTCAACTGCATTTTCATCTTCAGAAACCAGCTCTTCTAATGCTTTTTCTTTTTTAAGTCGAAAAAGTTTTATTCTGCAAAAATGGCATATTCTGCTTGATGATGATATGTTTCTGTTAACGTCAATCATCCATTTTTGGACTTCTCTTAGACCTACTAACTTATATTTGTGTCCCAATATTTTAAAAGGGTTACAACAATACATTTTGTCAAACGGCATATTAATTACAATTAAATTTTTGTATCACTATTTTTTTTACGAGTATTTGTATAATATTAACTTTTTTATTTGAACTATTCCGTCTTGGACACGTGCTAAAATACAACTGCCCACATAAAGCATCAATTAATTCTTAGATTTTTTATTTTATCTATGCAAAATAAAAATTACCGTTATTTTACTCACTTGCATTTTCAAATTGAATAAAAAAACGCATTGATATTAACTTGTAGAAAAAAATATAGCAAACCCAGCAAAACTGGACACAAACAATTGTGTCTATAAATTACCTTATACATTACAACATAGGTGATTTTTACACGAGATTAGACTCAAGGTAATGTGTCCGTTGATTTTTACACAAGATACATTACATTGAGACTTATCGCTTGTAAACTCATAACTCAAAAACTAATCATGGCTCCAATCTGAAATTTTGAATATATGTTAACAAGGGTTTAGATATTAACATATATTTTTTTAAGAATTTTAAAAAATATAGTTTTTCCCGATTTGGCCTTCTGAATTTGAGATCCGAAAAAATTTCGGTGGAAATTTCCATGAAAAAAATGCATATGCATATCATTTTAAAGAGCATATTCTTACCTTTAAAAAACTGTAAACAAATATATTTTAGCTTTTACAGTTTAAAAGTTATAGACATTTTTATAAACACACTTTAGTGACATTTTTGAGTTTTTTCTAATATTCATGACGTCATAACTCGGAAACCGAAAGTCCTTGGGGTCCATAAGTTTGGGTTTTTTCAAGTCTAGTAATATACAACATTTGTGGAAAATTTCATTCAAAACGGAGAGCGTGCAGCCGAATCGTATGATGGTTTGACATGTTTTCTCCCAGCACTGTTAATAAGTATTCCAAGTTTAAAATCGTCAAAATTTGGTGATGTATGAACAATAATATTAATTTTTTTATGGGGGATCAAAATTTAAAGGACATTTTCGAATGTTTTTTCTCCTTAAAAAATACAAGTAAATTTTTTTTAGTCATCTGATATGATCCTAGTCATCGTACAATAGGAATAAGTACTAAAAAAGAAATTTCAAATATCTATATGTCATTTAAAATTTTAAAATTGTTTTAAAAGGAAAGGGAGCAAGTTTTCTCTAGTTTCCGGTGTATGTAAAACGAAGCAAAAGTAAAGTGAGAAGTCTTGAAAGTATAAATATAAAAAAAGTATTAAATGACAAAAAAAAAATAGTAAGAAAACAATTGTCGGAATAGACCAACTGCAGGATACACTATACCAATTAATAGGATATAAATGAAAGCATAAACCAAATGTAAGTAGCATTATTATGAATTTGTTGTCGCATATATGAAAACCTTCAAATCGGATGTTTTTTATATTGTGATCATATTTGGCGGTCACTTCCATTTCAAAAACATATATAAACTAAATTTTAGAAAAATAACCAGCATTTTCAAATATTATTTTCATAGGCAATCTCAAAAACTCACCAGATTTATTATATTTCAACACCCCAAATTAAAAAAAAAAAAAACATGAATATTAAATTCGGCTATGCTGATACCATCCACCTGGGTTTCACCTTTACATAAATATTTGGACTTATTGCAGACTTGTTGTAAACAAAACATTTGAAAAAGTAAACAATTTGATAAACTTAATACTAAATTATTAAAACACACAAAATTTTTTAGAGGTAGCTCCATATTTGAGTTCTATATTGGCAAAATGTTGCCCGATTTACTCCATTTTCAATAGCAAGCTGCTCGAAATAATGACAAACGATATTATCATAAGTTTACCCCAGTAAATGGTTTATTTTGTGAATTTGCGTTTTTTCAACAGAAGGCGGACAGACGGACATCGCTATATCGACTCGAGTTGTTATAAGGATCAAGAATATATGTATATACTTTATGGGGTCGCAAATTAATCTCTCAATACGTTACAAACGGTGTGGAGGGTATAGAAAAACACCGAAAAGATCACCAAAATATTAATTACACTATGCAAAAATTTTAGGGTCATTATCTCGGGGGTGAACCAAACTAATGTCAGACGATAGCATTTGTCCTCAGAAACAAAACCATAAACTCCATTTTGCTCCACTACGGCAAAATTTTTTTTTACAGTGGTTTGAAATTTGATATTTTTGGTCAAAAGTAGAATCAAAGAATATGAAAAATCATGTGTAAAAATGCATTTGGGAGAGTTCATGTCTTCGGAGACCTATATTGAAATTTTCGGGGGACTATTTCCCCGGAGCATTTTAACCCTCTAGCTCCCTCCCGTATGGGACATTTGTGGCCCAATTTTGAAAAAGTGCTTAAAAGTCAACTTTGGAGAGAGGTGGAATTTTCGGGGGACTATTTCCTCGGAGCATTTTAACCCTCTAGCTCCCTCCCGTATGGGACATTTGTGGCCCAATTTTGAAAAAGTGCTTAAAAGTCAACTTTGGAGAGAGGTCAAGGGTTAGAATCTTTGATAGAAATATTATCCGGAAAACTTCACTAAGAGTCACCGAAGACGAAAAACCTCTACGAGTCAAAGGTTACAAAATAAAATGAAAATACATGTGTGTATGTTAACGCCTGGTAACATTGGCTGATGCAATGATTTATTGTGTGTCATCATCTGTAGCAGAAGCAACATATGTAGAAGGATGGAAAGAGACATAAAGAGGCATAATGTAATATTGTCTTTATCCCGGTATGCAAATGGCTTTATGTTGCCTTTTGTAATTATTCTTTTTTCATTCTGATTCTAACAATTGAAAAGACAAGTCGGTGCAAAAGTGAAAAGAAGGAAGTGAATCGTAAAATCTTTTATTCGCAAATGGAGTATTGCAAAAACATCAACAAATTTTGTTTCATCTGCGGTCATTTCAAACCGGCTAAACGCAGTCAAGGTCATTTCAGCCAGAAATTAATATTGACGTATGAAAAATATTTTGACCAAAAATTTATTTCTGGTGCCACAAACAATTTGCAAGAGATGCGACAACTACTTGTTGGAATGGTCACACCACAAACGCAAATCGATGCCGTTTGGTGTTCCTATGGTATGGACGAACCCCATTAACCACGATCCTTCCAACTGTTATGCATGTGTGAATACTATGCGCGGTCTACAAAAAAAGAACATGGCGAAATTTCAATACGAAAGTGTTCGGAGTGCTCAAGTTCCACTGCCGCATACTGATGATATTCCTACACGATTTCCCAGCCCAGATGTATTTTCAATTGACGAGCACTGAGCAGTCTCCCTGAAATGGAAGTACAATCTTTGTATGATCCCGAGCCGTCAGATATTAGTTCACCAATTATGATTACGCAGGAAAGATTGGATTTCATTGTTGCAAAACTTCATTGACACAACGAAAATCAGAGGAACTTGGTTCATTTTTAAGAGCACACAATTTGTTGGCACCAACTACCAAAGTTTCCGCATATCGCAAACGGATTTACAAAAAATGTTTTCAGTTAATGATTCAAAAACATATTCATACTGTAGTGATGAAACTGCTTTAATGGCATCAATGAACATTGAACACAAGTGGAGGTTATTTATCGATAGTTCCAGAACTAGTCTCAAAGCCGCTAAATTTGCGGCTAAATTTTGTTTAGCATTTCAATATGGAGATACCAGCGCACTGTGGGCGAAATGGTCGATCTAGCGTCGAATAATTAAATTTTCAAAGTGTTTAATTGCGTCAAAGTTGTATCTCCATCGATTACTTACATCCCACTAAACTTATATATTGATTCTGTTTTGATTGACATGATCTAGTTGAGCAGCTGTGAGCTGTCAAATACAACATGTGTTTCAGCCGGTGCATCACTAAGCTTTAACACGTGTTTTCTTTGCATTGCCAAATTTTCTCTAAAGTTGCATTTGTGTCAATTAAGTGGAAGAAAAGTAATTTTATTTATATTAATTTTATTAATTTTGTTTGTGACCTGTGCTTAAGTGTTGTAGAAAAAAAAAATATAGTTAAAGACTATATCACTAACTGCTTGAAAAAAGCCAAAATAAGACTTCCGTGAACCGAAACTTCTGATATTCGTGGGTATTCGCGCTGGAATATTTTTTTTTTAATTACTATGTTATCTTGTGATTGTATAATGTCCAAGTCATCTGCAGCCACCTGCAACTTTACATGATATTGCATTTTTTAGGAACAATGTCGGTGCTCAGACGAGAAGTTTATTTACTATGGCGCAACGAGCCCGCGCCTACTAGAAAATGTTCTGCCGTTGAAAGTCATATAATTAATAATACTAGCAGATTCCAGCCCTCGGAATTCGAGTGCAATTTCTAGGCAGCTTTATTTTTCAACTTAGCCAATTCAGAAACCAACCCTTTTATGGTTTATTATTATTATTAACAAACACATTAACAAATTTAAAAAACACACATAGCATATGTATAAATTTATGTATGTGTTAGTAGCAACTTTAAATGCATTTTACTCAAAATAAAGGAACAAATTTTAAAATCTATAAATCTGCAAAACGGCTTAAAAGAAATACCTCTCAAATCATATGCGTTTGGTCAAAATCGGGATAAAACGGGAAAACAACAAGGAGTGGTTAGACGGACAACTTTATTAGTTAATCCACTGATTAATCGTAGAAGATAAGAAGTTCGACGAATGTTCCAACAAAACGAAATTAAGTAAAGTTCTCCAAATTGTTAAGGAAACACCTCACAATGAGGAGCTAATTTACAGATTCAGTGTCATTTTACGCTCGATTGCTTGTGGGCGGACACAAAATCGATATTGAATCTTTTAGGCAATATGCTTTACAGACCACAGAACTTTTAAATACACAGTATCCTTCCTTGGTTTTATATGCCTTGTTCCATACATAAAACAAGTAAGAAAATTATAGTCGGTCTAGACCGACCATACGATACCCTATACCATGCGTTTAGAAACCCTATCTCTTAGGCCCAACTAACTGGACATTGAAAATAAGCAAAAACCAAATTTGAGTGGGATTTTTATTAATTTGTTTGGCTGCAGATATGAAAAAGTTCATATCGGATGCTGTATCTATAAAGGGACTAGGTCCAAAAATGGACCGATCGTGATCATGTTTGGTAAAGTTTCTTGTATTTTGCAAAAATGTATACAAACAAAATTTGAGAAGAATCAGTGCAATATTTTTGTTTTTTAATAGATTTAAGTGAAGATCGGGAAGCAGCTCTATATGGGGTCAAAGGGATCATTTTTGGACTACTCATTAGTGGATCTAATGAACGCATACAAACCCAATTTGAGTGAGATCTATATGACAATTTGGATCTTATGGCAATTTATGTCGATTTCATATGGGTAATTTGTATGGGGGCTAGGTCTGAACATGGACCGATTCTCACCAATTTCAATAGCGTTCATCCCATGGCCGATAAAAGCTTATATACCAAATTTCATCAAAATATATTCATATTTGCGACCTGCAGTTTGATTACAAGCTTTACATGGACACACAGACGGACGGACGGACGGACATTGTTAAATCAACTCAGAAAGTGATTCTGATTCGATCGGTATAATTAAAGATGGGTCTAGGTCAAATATTTTTGGTTGTTACAAACAGCAGCACAAAGTCATTATACCCAAACCACATAGTGGTATAGGGTATAATAAAATCAAGAGGAAACATGTCGAAAGAATCGTTAGAAGCCCGGAACAAAGATTACCGCAATTGCTGTGATCACCACACGGGAAAGACAACCTGATTAAATACAGTGGAGGACTTAATGCATGCGCTTTTGTGTTCATCATATCACTTGCTTTCAAATTTACGCAAATCACAAGGCAACTTAAAAAAAAAGAATATCGATAATGACATTTTGCAACTTTTGTCAGAATATTGTGTACTTTGCAGTTTAGATTCATCTAGTGGTTCTGAATCAGAATAAAAAGCTGTTACTACTATTGTTATTAGTATTGTTTTTTTTTTGTATTATAATTAATTTTTGCTATGAAAACAACTGATATACATAGATGTGACCTATTCCGAGAAAAGGGACCTAGTGTGTCAAAAAACTAGTTGTCAAAAACGGTGGATTCTGGTACCTAAAAGGGTGCAGAAACTTTAAATGCGTTTTTTTCTCAAAACTTCATTTTCACACACTAGGTCCCTTTTCTCGCAGAAGGTCACAATATGAAGACTGAATAAAGCCAAAAATAGTTATTTCGACAGAAAAAAGTTTAAAAATAAATAAATAAATATATGTTAAAAACAACCGTTCTTCATATTAAAGTTAAATATATTTTTAGCCCAAAATAATGTGAAACATTAAATATATTAACTTTATCATGTTTTCCTGAATGAAATAAACCAAGTCTAAAATATGAAAAAAAGATGCAAGTTTCACAAAAAAAAAAAAAATATATGTCAAGTGATCCAACTTTCGATACCTATGTCTTTCGATCGGGATGAAATTTGCACCAAGGTTAGTGCTATTGAATAGTATAGTTCAGGCACAATTTTTCAACAAGATCGGTCCAGAACTATCTGAGTTAGATAGAGGGGGATCAAAATTTGACATTTTGACCAAACAGGTGTTTTTTCTCATCCATGTAACTTTTTACCTATTATTCTTAGCAAAATTTGTCCCAATAGTTTAGCTATTTCTTCAGTCTTTCGGAAAAATAAAAAATAATTTTCGACTTTTTTGCAAAATCAAAAATTTTTTTTTTACTTTTTTTTCAAAAGAAAGCTTAGGTTTTTTCTTTTAAGAGCTTTTTGGTCGCTTAGAGGGATGCGAGTTGGCTATCTATCAAAAAAATGTTTTGTAACTCAAGGCAACGTTTTTTCAATTTTTACCATATACACTAATTTGAATTTTTTCCTATTAGTGTCTAAGAGTTTCTAAAATCTTAAAAACAAAGCATATACTGAGAAACTAGACAAATTAGCCTTTCCTACCGTATGTAACATACCGAACTAGAATTTCATACCTTCGATACTGTAATACCCGCAATATCTTAACCTCAGGAAAAAAATCACTTTTTTTCTATAGAAATGTTGAAAAATAGTTTTTTTTTTATCTATTTGTAATAATAATTTAATTAATAAATAACTAGAGGACCCCTGCTGCTCCGCAGTATTATATTATATTATATTAATTTTTATAATTTATTTGCTACTTTTTTGCCAATCGTTTCTTGGCGTTACTAGTTTCAGCTGTTGTTTAACTGATTCGCCAGAAGATTTACACAATTACCGCGATTGCCTTAAATTGACTATGTGTCCTAATGCAACAACTTCTTGCCACTTTGGTGAATGTTCAAATTGCCCGGAAACCGCATTCATCATAGAGAATTTAATCAACTGTTTTGAACGCGAGTATATAGTGGAGGTCAAATTTGAATCTTGGATTCAGACTGACAGATGCACATTGAAACAATAATTTTAAATGTGGATGATTTTGTGGAAGAAATTTGTACAGGATTGCTAAACTTGAGAACAAATGACTTTTTCGTCAAAGAACAATGGCCATTCTTCAAGGATTTGAAGATACATTTGAAGTCTGGTGAATTCGTTATATCATATGATTTCGCAGAAAACTATAAATATGTTCTTCAGGATGCCATACAAGCATTCCACTTCAATAACGACCAAGCAACTATATTCACAGTAGTTATTTACTACATGAAAGATGAAAAAGTGGAACACAAAGTATGGCAATCATATCCGACGATTTAAAACATGATACCGTTGCAGTTTATGAGTACCAGAAGAGAATACTAAAATATCTCAAATCTAAATTTACAGTAGAGAAGGTATACTACGATTTGGACGGAGCTCGTCAACATTTTAAAAACAAAAGTAGCTTCGCAAATCGTATGGCTCATAAAACCGATTTTGGAATGCCAGCTGAGTGGCATTTTCATCCTACTGCTCATGGTAAAGGAGCAAACCTTAAAAGAAATGCAGCGAAGTATAGCTTTCAGTGCTCTCATCAAGATCGCATTCTAGATGCGACAGCTTTATTCCATTGGGCAAAGAATTATTGTAAAGAAACTAAAATAGTTTTTAGTAGCAACGAGTATCATGAGGAAACATTGAAAACACTGAAGAGCAGATTCGATGCTGCGGTAACAATCGATGGCACCGCTCAATACCATACTTTTATACCGCTTGTCGATGGAAGACTCGAGATGAAAAAGTTTTCTGACCCTACTCAATGCGATTTCTTTCCAAAGCCAAAAAAGAAACCAGCAGCGAAATCAGCAGCTGAACCAAGAAATGATTGGCTAAAAAAGCAGCAAATAAATTAAGTATAAAAATAGTTATGATATAAATGGATCTAATGTGATAAAGATTATATTTTATTAAATTATTTATCTATTTATTTTTATTATTATATATTAATTTCATAATTATTACAAATAAATACAAAAATAATTTTTCAACATTTCTATAGAAAAAGTGATTTTTTCCTGAGGTTAACATATTGTGGGTATTACAGTATTGAAGGTATGAAATTTTAGTTAGGTATGTTACATACCGTCGGAAAGGTTAATTTCTCAGTGTACGTTTTTTTTTTTAAGGTTTAAGAAACACTTACAGACTAATAGGAAAAAACTCAAATTAGTGCATATGCTAAAAATTGAAAAACCGTTGTCTTGAGTTACAAAACATTTTTTTTTTTTTTTGACTAAGCGACCAAAAAGCTCTTAAAGGCAAAATCTAAGCTTTCTTTTGAGCAAAAAAAAAATTCCTTTTTTCCTTTCTTTTGATCAAAAAAAAAATTCCTTTTTTGAAAAAAAGTCAAAACAATTTTTGATTTTGCAAAAAAAAAGTAAACAAAAAATTTTTTTTAATTTTTTTTTTTTTTTTGCTAAAAAGAATTATTGTTGACCTTTATTGTTGTTGTGTGATGGCTTTTGTTTGGCATGAGGTCATGAAGTTAAAAATTAACAAACAACACAAATGTTTTAATTTTTAATTTTTAATTTTATTATATTTTCTATATTTCGAACAGGAAAAAAATTTATAGCTCTGTAATTACAATTTTTTTATTTTTTTTTATATTTTATTTTTTATTTTTTTTATATTTTCTTTTTATTTTTTTTATTTTATTTTTTTTTTTTTATTTTATTTTTTTTTATTTTTTTTATTTTATTTTTTTTATTTTATTTTTTTTATTTCTTTTTTTATTTTTTATTTTTTTTTTTATTTCAAATTTTTTTTTCCGAAAGACTGAAGGAATAGCTATCTAAACTATTTGCGGCAAATTTTGCTAAGAACAATAGGTAAAAAGTTACATGGATGAGAAAAAAACACCTGTTTGGTAAAAATGTCAAAGTTTGACCCCCTCTAACTCAGAGAGTTCTGGACCAATCTTGTTAAAAAATTGTGTAAACTACTATCCAATAGGACTAACCATGGTGCAAATCCCGATCGGAAGACATCGGTTTGAAAAGTTTGATCACTTGACATGAAACGCCCCATATATAAATATATTTTTAAAAAATATTTTTTTTGTTTAACATTGCAGCTTAATCTATTTTCAAATAACAAAAAAAAAAATATATACAAAAAAAAAATTTTTTTCCCTGAGCGCTATTAATTAAACGCCGCTATATGAGCCTTTTCGCTCATTGTGCAGCGCTTCAAAACATTTAATTCCATGTGACGTTTCACGTTTTGCGAAAAATGTTGAGATCTTTTAAATCCTTTGGCTATCACGCGAGTCGAAATAGCATTTATAATTTTTGAGCCGCTTTTAAATCTTTTGACAATATTTACTCCCATTCTCAGGTTTTCAATTAATTTCATTAAAATTGGCAATGCTTGTTCTCACAAAGAATATAACAATTTTACATTTTTACTAGAGAAAAACATTTTTTATTGTACTAGGCGAAAATAGACTTTCAACGTTCTAATTCTGAAACCATTATTCACAAAATTATTTTAATTTTGAGCGTGATTTGAAATTAATAGTCTAACAAATATATATTTTTAAATAAAAGGAAAAAATAATGTAGATGAAACATGATTCGATTAGGCGATTTCAATATTCCCAATATTTACTTTAGATCAAAAATTCTAAATTTTATTTTAAAAAATTAAACGTACATTAGTTAAAATGTTAGATAAAAAATTAAAGGGAAAGTATATCAATTTAAAAAAATGTGCTTACTCTTAATGGTTATTTTTAATTTTTTTAATTTTTAAAGGTGATCATTTAAATTTTTGTTCAAGTTTTTTTTCTTTTTTTTAATATTTTTTTTTTCTTTTTTTTTTTGAATTTTTAAGAATTTGTTTGTTTAGTTTTTAAAAAAAAATTGCACTTATTTTTATTTTTCATTAACTAAAGTGTTAATTGAAGTGCACGTGAAATCAATTTTAGAATGTACATATTTATTTTGATTTAAAAAAAAAAAGATTTTCCAACATCTTTTTATTTATTTGTAATATTATTTCCATTTGATTACGGTGATTAAACCAACAAATCTAAAGATATTTTTTTTTATAGATTTTTATAGCCACTTTTTTAAGAAATTATTTATTAGTTTATATTTTACGTATAAAATCTGAATGCGCGTTCATACTTCGACACAAACGATATGAGGAATTAATATAAAATCCGTGCGTATGGCATCACTACAATGTGAGTAATGATCGTGAGATAATTATGGCTACCAAATATGTTGTATATTTTTTTAAAAGATTTCTTTCAATGAAAGAGTAAAGAAAAATAAAATAAACACATAAACTCAAACGTTAATGCAAATATTAACATTCACTCAAAAACAAGCACACAAACAACAAAAAAATATTATTTAAAAAAAATTTTATTTTTATATTAAACATTAAACAAAACTAATGATTGCATATAAATTATGGCCAAAAATATAAATGATTCTGTCCATTAGAAATGACCTCAAATAAAACAAGGACGTTTAATGATCTAAGATTTTTATTTAAAATCATACGTAACAGAGCTGATACCGCAAAGGTTCATTACACTATTTGCGAAATATTCGTATGTTAAGTGAACTATTTTTGACAGTTTTTGTTAATGCAATTTTTATATGAATGTCATACACCGAAGGCAAACATCGTGTTTTTATTAAATTGAAATTATATTATATATATTATATATAAAAAATCATGAATTTCTTAATAAAAGAACTCCATTAAATACACTCCAAAAAACACACGTAGTTAAAAACTTCTTTATGCATTAAATTAACAAGGACTAAAAGCTATCTATCCTGATTACATTCAAATTTTCTGTAACCCAAACAGCCTCCTATTTCTTGCCGAACACAAAATTAGTGAGCGATAAAAAGAAAACATTTTTTATAAATTCAATATAAAAAGTATGAAAGGCTCATAAAAACTTATAAACGATTGTATATCTGAAAACTAAACCTACGTCCACTTATTTAGTTGTTCCGATTTCGAACTTCTTTCCAATGCATTCTGCTCAAAAAATATATTGAAACTTTGTATAACGTCTTTGTGGTTTGGTAAAAATACTTGACTAATACTTGATACTAATTGTACAAGATAATAAAAAATTTATTATTACTTTTTTTTTATTATTATTTATTTTATATAATTATGAATTTTGTATTAACACTTTGTTTCATTTCTTATAAATTATTTATTACCTAGCAGATTCCAGCACTCGAGTTTCGAGTGCAATTTATAGGCAACTTTATTTTTCAACTGAGCCAATTCACAAACCAACACTTTTTTGGTTTATTATTATTGTGAATGATGATAACAAACACATTAACAAACACATTAACAAATTTAAATAACGCACACATAGCATATGTATAATTTTATGTATGTGGTAGTAGCAACTTTAAATGCAATTTACTCAAAATAAAGGAAAAAATTTAAAAATCTGTAAATCTGGTGAACAACTAAAAAGAAATACCTTTCAAATAATATACGTTTGGTCAAAACCGGGATAAAACGGTAGAACAAAACATCGGTAACAAAAAAATAGCTTAGCCTATTAATATTATAGGTTCTCAAAATATAAGTGAACTTTAATTTTTGTTTGTTTCTTTTAACGTGTGGCCAGTAAAATATCGAGCCATGACCACGAAAAGAGCTTAAGTGACATAATATTAGATTTTAGTCCTTTTATGAAAATCTATAATTTACGATCATTACAATTTATATTGAAAGCAATTATAGTTTGTTAACATAAAAGGCTTTTTCATGTAAAAAGCTATTTTCGGGATCAAGGCTCAATATGAAAAAGTTCAGAAAATATAACAGAAGTATCTAATTTTCTGATCAATTATGTGATTTAATGAAATTCGTAAAAATAATTTGTACATTTTATGAACATATCAGTCCAAAACTAATATTTAAATTAAAATTTCCTGCCCGCCAAGACCGTCAAAAATTGGAAAATTCAGCACGCGGAAGACGGCAGTAGATGTTGGTACGCAAACGAATAATTAGGAGTTCCTATTGGCATTCATACTGCCAGAAATCGATTAAAAGAGCAAAATTTATAAAAAAAAATATTGATAAATGTTGCGTTATGTCATATACTCATTGTCATAATCCTGTTTTTTATAACTACATTATGTGATGTCACTATTGAGACAGTTGGTGAATTTAAAGATTTAGGAGTTATTTTTGATCCCGAGTTGAAATTTCATAATCATATAAATTACATGATATCTAAAGCGTATGCAATGTTGGGATTCATTAAACGAAATACAACGGACTTTAGTGACCCTGTCGCATTAAAATCATTATATGTTTCTTTCGTTAGAAGTAATTTGGAATATTGCTCTATAATCTTATTATGAAAGCCATTCTGCCAGAATTGAAAAAATTCAGAAACTATTTACAAAGTTTGCATTTAAGAAAATAAATTGGTCCAGAGATGTTCTTTCTTATGAAAGCAGGCTAGGACTACAATCTTTAAGAGATCGTAGATCATCATTTGCTATAATGTTTACATTTAATATTTTAATAAATAATATTGTTGTGATGCTTTGTCAGATTTAGTGAGGGTTCATACTCTTCATCGCGATTTACGTCACGAGCGTTTATTTTATGAAGATTTTCATCGTACGAATTATGGGGTTAATGAACCAATTACAAGATGTTTAAAGCTTTGTAACAGTTTCTCAATCCTTTTAAATTTCAGCTGAGATAAAAATAATTTTAAGTTGAACTTATTTACTTATTTAAACTAAAAAATATTAATTATTGTATAACAATATTATTATATTTTTATAGTCTGTAAGATGTAAATCAGTAGACTAAATAAATAAATAAATAAATTTATTAATTTTATTATTTTTTATAAAAATAAAAAAATCTTATTTTCGATCTTTATCAATTTAATGATTGAGTTTGAAATTGTTTGAAACTGAATTGTTTGAATTGTTTGAAATTGAACAATTTCAAACTCAATCATTAAATTGATAAAGATCGAAAAATAAGATTTTTTATTTTTATAAAAAACAATAAAATTAAAAATACGGAGGGCACGCCGTTAACGCTAAATGTAAGTTTAGCAAAAACAAATTGTTTTTCTCGTTTTTTCAAGACAAAAAAAAAACATGTATATTGTAGTATGCAATGTGTGCTGTTACACAAACATATTTGTTTCAAAGTTGTTCTATATTTTAGTTTGTTATATTGGAAGAGGCTTAAATAGTATAACTTTTGCTTGAATTCTCATTTGGTTGTTTTCAGCAAATATATATGAATTTAACTTTTTACCAAACAAAGTATCTACTGCTTTTGGTTACTGATGAGGTTTGGTGACTCTTCCCGAAACAGTTGTATAACCTGTCATGCAGAATATAGATCAATTTTTGAAACAAATGTGCTAATGCTTTTGCTTTATTTAAAGTAAAAACATTTGATCTTGAGCCTGAACAATTTCAAACTCAATCAATAAATTTATTAGCTAGAAATTTATTATAATATCAAAAAGAAAAAACGCCCTGCTTAGCCAGACGGTATCTCCATTGGTCAAAGGAGCAGTTGGTCAAGGTGTTGTGAAGCGATGAATCCAAATTAATTTTTTTGGCATAAATTACGTGCGCCGGCCGCAAAAACAAAGATACATATTCGCCCAGATATCTCTTGCCAACTTTTAAATATGGCGGAATAATATATTTATGTAAGAGGACAATGAACGCCATTAATTAATGAGTAAATTGGAAAGACACATGCCTCCCATTTTCAAGAAATAATGGCCCCTGGAAGCATATTCCAGCACAAAGTCGTTTAACTCGCAAGTCTTTAAGCGATAATGATGTCCAAGTTTTAAAGCCAATCCCGATCTCAATCTCCCGATCTGCCTATGGAAACTTGTATATAGAGAAATTAAGAAAAAAAAAACCCCATAAAATTTGCAGCAATTAAAAGAAATTTAAATTTTATAATTTCGATTCCATGCCATCCAGATTAAATGCGGTAATAGCAAATAATGGCTATGCCATAAAATATTAGTTTTAACAAAACTTTATTAAGTATAAATTTAATTCAAATAAAATTTTGTATTTTTTCTCGTATAACCTGAGATGATTAATAGGATGCATAATTAAGCCATGAGTTGAATTTTTTTTTTTTTTGGTACTGTAGTTCCCAGGAAAAAGTTTTATTGACATTGATCTTAAGTGAACATCAGTGGACTAGTATTTTTCAAAAGATCACTACATGTCAATGCGAAAATTCATAATATAAAATGTATTCCAGCTCTTTAAAAATTTATAGAAATATGTCATCGACGAAACAAAATTATTTTCTGTCATTTCGCTAAAGACAAAAAAGCGAATTTATGGCAAAAGAAATAATCCCTCCAAATGTTATCCAACTAAACCAATTAAAATTTTTTGGAAAGGAAAGGTGTATAAAACGGTTAGCATGCACCGAACCTTAAAACCATTCATACAAAGGAAATTGAAAGGTTAAAGTTCTGAAAAAGTTTGAAAGCAAACCGATATGGGGTTAATTTTTTTCCCTCTAAGAGTTTTTAAAAAAAGCATATTCATTACTTTTTTTTATTTATTTATATTTTCTATAGTTTTTGCCTATAAGTTCTGAGTCAAAAGTGAGTTTTTCAAACATTATCTCTGTTGTTCTAGTTATCAGTTGTTTAGTTTAAAAAACAAATTATGATTTATGATTTGTATTAAAAACAAATTCTAAAAATATGCAGAAAACAATTTAGTTTATAGAAATCCGTACAAAATATGTTCGCGCATAACGAGTGTTGCGTTTAAAATACGTAAAATTCAAATTACGCGCTAGACCAAACTGCCAGAAATCAAATTAAAATTTTTTAAAGAGAAATACTCAATAACCTCCTAACATTGTTTTCGGTTTAAGTTTTCACTGTTTCGAACAATATTTTTTGTTAACAAATGAAAGGCAAATCCAAACCGACACACATTTCAATGCAAAAATACTTTAAAATTGCAAGAATATCTGTAGTTATTAACAGGGCTATGTTAATGTGCAAAGTGATGCAGAACGAACGTTTGTATGGTTGAACATTGCAAGGGACGGAGGGAATGGCTTAAAATCCCGAAAGAAGTCAAAGCTGCCAAAAGTCTCAGAAAGGCAAAAGAAAATCTTATAAATCATATAAAAAAAAATTGCTGCGTTGTTATGGATGACGATTTCTGGTCTTCAATATTATACAGCTTTTGAAGATGAGATTCTTCCAGTTTAGAAAACTTATATTGACGTAGGCTATGTCCATAAGGCAAAGCCATCTTCATTTTTAACAATAGGAACTATTAAGGCACAAATATAATTCGTTTTATGCAAACCCACGATGGATCCACTCTATTTTGACTTGATTTAGCTGTAGCTAATTACGCTGCAACAATTTCAAATTTGCTAAGGAAAAAAATTAATTGTTAAATTTGTTTAAAAAAAGACATCAATCAATAGAAAAAATTAATTTGAAGAGTAAACAAAGCCAAAACAAATCTGTGGTTTTCTGGAATAACCGCGTATGTCCATTTTTGTAAGTTTTGAGTTAACGATGCCATATATAATAATTTTTAACACTCTTTACATGTGTTTAATTTTTTTTTTTTTTTTAATGTTGACCATTTCTGAGTTTTTTCCTTAAATAACGACGTAAATTAAATGTTATTTAAATTAATTTGCAGCACTAACGACGTATGTCAACCTACATTTGATCGCTGACAAATTATTTTCTCAGAAAACGACACATAGCGACATACGTTGTTATTAATGAAAAAAATGCAAAATAATTTTGGATTATTTTTCAATTTGTAACCACTTATAAAAACTGTTGTGTTTATTTCTGTTATTTGTTGTCAATATTATTCTTGATATGTTGTTATATTCTCACCCTAAGTCAGTTGACCAAAAAAAATCAATTTTTCAAGCAACAACAACTTATGTCTAAATGCGTATTTGTAGTGGTAGTTTTCTTTTTCAAAGAAAACGACATTGTCGACATAAGTTGTTTTATCTGCACACACTTTAAGTGTAATTTACATATTGTTTTTTTTTTTGTCCTTCTCTAGGATCTATTCCTCTTAAGATTTTTGACTCATAATATTTTATAAAGTATTTATTGCCCATATCTACAGGACTGTTAAATAAAAAGTCCTAAAAACTTTATATCGAGCCCATAATTTTAAATATAACGTTTTTTGACTCTCCTGAACATTTTGATTTTATGACATACGCGGTTATTCTAGAAAACAACAGAAATAACACTTACAAAAACTTGTTGAAGGACATTCAGAAAAAGCTGTGAACGGCTTGGACACGAAAATATAACTGATATTATTTTTGTTAAAAAAAATTTTTATGACCTTAATTTATGAAATTAAATTGAAAAAAATAATTTTATTTACATGGTATTTGGTACATAGCCTACTTTTACGAATTTGAAACGTAACTTTCCTTACACTTGTACGAATACTTTATGCACTTTGCGACATGCCAACAATTTTCATTATTTATTTTTGGTTTATTTTGTTTCTTTAATTAAAATCCGCTGAAAATAAAAACTTTTAATTATTTTACAAAAACCGTAAAGGCGCCTAGGAAGTCATGCCAAATAATTTAAATAAGAGGAAAACAAACAACAACAAAAGTAAATTAGAAATAAGTACGACATGCTATGGCGGTCAATACAGATTGTTTTTTAATTTTTGTAATATAATAATTTGAAGGGGATTCTATTTTTTTCACTAAACTAATCTTTTGAGTTGATTAATCGATAATAAGTATAGACTAGCGCGGGCCCATAAGTTCGTGATTTTATGAACTTTCCTTCAATTAATTGAAAATCAATACTGCTCCCGGCAACTGCCATCTGTTAATAGACTGCTTTCAAATTTTTATCAAGCTCTGTTATTAAGTTTTAGAGTTCTGCTTTCTAGTTCAATTAGTTCACTATTCCCGTTCAATAGCTCTTTTAATAAAAAAACACAGTTAAATTGTAATAAAATGTAAGGAAGAGATGACAAAAGATTAATAGAAAATTATAAAGTGGGAAAGTTTGCAATTATATGGCAAAAAATATTTTTAGATTTATTTAGTCTGGCAACAATGTCAAGCTATACATTTAAATAATAACTAGCACAGCCGAAATTCGAGTGCGAATTGTAGGAAATTTTATTCGTTCATTCAATTTATTTTTCAATGTTTTTTAAACTCTTTCTTTTAACTCATACTCTCTGTCTTCTGTCTGTCGTGGGTCAAACCCATTCCCCCTTATCCAATTGATCTGAAACTTGACCCATAGTCTTGTTGTGACTACAGATTAATTTTGGGTTAGTCACGCACAGTCACGGAGTGATCTAAATGCCATTTCCCCCATCCGATCGATCTGAAACTTGGTCCATACACTTGCTGTGAAAAAAGATTAACTTTGACTTAGTCACGCACAGTCACGCATGGTCACGCACAGTCACGGAGAGATTTAAAACGGATTTCCGCTGATCCAATCAATCTGAAACTTGGTCGATATACTTGCTGTAAAGAAATATCATCTTATAGATAGTCACGCACAGTCACGCACAGTCACGGATTTATTTAAAACCCAGTTCCACTTATCCGATCGATCTGCAACTTGATCGATAGACTTGCTGTGAAAAAGGATTAATTTTGACACAGTCATGCACAGTCACGGATAGATTCAAAACTCATATGTATAAGTTAAGAAAGAGTTTTGATAAAAACTTTGTTTTTATGGGTTAGATTATTTAATCTATACTAGAGGACCCCTGCTACTCCGCAGCATTATCTTATACATATATTAAAAGAATTTATGAATAAACTTTGCATTCAAAATTTTTTTCAATATTTTTCTTCTCTCAAACCTCTATAACTAGAGTTCTAATTAACTTAGGCTGTTGACATAGGTCTAAGAACACTCAGTGGATCAAGCTCCTTCTTTTGAGCTATTAACTGCCTAAATTCATTGGGTTTGAGGAAAGTTATGCGTGGAGAATCAACTTTACTTTTACTGTACGTTAACTTATCTTGGCATATTTTGGCATTACTGTACGTTAACTTCTCTTGGCAAATTCGTTGGGTTTGAGGAAAGTTATGCGTGGACAATCAACTTTAATTTCTCTTGGCAAATTTTGGTATTATATTATAAAATTTAATATAATATAATGCTGCGGAGCAGCAGGGGTGCTCTAGTATTATATTATATTAATTTTTATAATATAATATCAAAATTTGCCAAGAGAAGTTAACGTATAGTAATGCCAAAATATGCCAAGAGAAGTTAACGTACAGCAAAAGTAAAGTTGATTCTCCACGCATAACTTTCCTCAAACCCAACGAATTTAGGCAAGAGAAGTTAACGTATAGTAATGCCAAAATATGCCAAGAGAAGTTAACGTACAGCAAAAGTAAAGTTGATTCTCCACGCATAACTTTCCTCAAACCCAACGAATTTAAGCAGTTAATAGCTCAAAAGAAGGAACTTGATCCACTGAGTGTTCTTAGACCTATGTCAACAGCCTAGGTGGTTTTATCGGCCAACAAGGTCATTGGCGACTTTTTTTAATAATCCTTGAAAATAGAAAAAACAATAAACGGTGAATATTGAGGCGACTTATTGAGTAAAAAATGATCGATTTGGCCAAAAATTAAGTGTTTTTCGACAAGATAATGCGCGGGTGCATAAATTCCATGAATTGGCCTACGAATTGCTATCTCCTCCGCCATAGTCTCTGGATTTAGACCTCAGCGAATATTTTATATATCCAATCGTTGGACGGAAAGAGATATGCCTCAAACTATGAAATTATTTATATGTATATAAAAACCATATTTTGAAGACTGAGAAATCCTATTACTTGGAAGGGATACAAAATTTAAGAAACATTGGAAAAAGTGTATGTTGATATACACTTTTTTTTATACCCTCCACATCTCAGTGGCAGAGGGTATATATAGGTTTGTCATTCCGTTTGTAACGCATCGAAAAACTAATTTCCGACCCAATAAAGTATATATATTCTTGATCCTTATCACAGCTCGAGTCGATATAGCGATGTCCGTCTGTCCGTCTGTCCGTCTGTCCGTCTGTCCGTGTGTCTGTTGAAATCACGCTCATTCAAAAAAAAAAGCATTTACTTAGGTCAGGTTACGAAAAAATTATTTGCCATAATTCCCACCAGGTTGGTATTGAAATCGGAGTAAATCGGGAGCCTCTGCGCTGAGAAATGAACAAAAGTTTATAGATACCTCTAAAAAAACATGAAACCTAGTGTTTTCTTGTAATAGTTTAGTGGTTGAACATACAACAACATAGAAAAAGCCACAAAAAAAATGTGATTCATACATATTAACAATAACAAGAACACAACTACCATGAGCTATGTTAATAGTATTGCCACAAACCGAGGTGGAGGGTATCAAAGATTCGGCACAGCCGAATTTAACACTCTTACTTGTTTTTGTTAAAATGCTGTCATTTATTCAAAAAGCCGCGGATTTATTTATTAGCCCTCGTATATTCTTTATACTTAATTTATGCTGGTGGCCAAAATTTCCTCGATTATTTGGAAGACACACAAGTCAAGATGAAGATGGACCTTTATTTTTTAAGTCACTGTTCGAAGTGATAACAACTTTTGTTTAATTCAAGTATAATAACCTGTCATAATTCACTCAAAAAAAAAAAAAAAAAATGTTGATTTATTTTTAAATTGTTCATTCGTTAATTCAGTGTTGTGAAATGCTAAAAATAGACTTTAATAATGCAAAATTACAACTACTTGATGCTAAATTTAAAAGTAATTTAAAATTTGCCATTCTAAAAAAAAGCACGAAACTGTAAAGATAAAAAATACAGAAAGAACCAAGGGTCTCATAATATATACATTATGCAAATAAACATTAGGTTATCAGCTATTTTCATGAACTAATTTCTCTGTTCTTTTTTATTTATATTATTTTTGGCTAGATATTTTTCTTTCATTGTATTTTCAGTAAGCTATTTTTTTTAAAGTAATTTTATCTTAATTTCTCTTTTCCCGACGTTTCGTAGCTTTTTTGTCTACTTTCTCCAGGGATCGTAATATTACTTTTACATTAGACTATAATTTTTTACATTTCAGAAAAAACATACAAACATTCATCATTCGAAAACTCTTTAATTTCGTCCGAATAATACTAAATCCAAGCAAAGAACAACTTTAGTTTACGTATTACACGCAGTTGACAACAACAATAATAAAACGCAAAATAAATTATAACAGAAAACGGTAAATTTCTAATACTCAATATTTGAGCAACAATCTGTACACTTTCTTTTGAATCCTTATATTTGGAGTATTTTTAGTTTTTGTTATAGGGGAAAGTGTTCGACTACCGGCACCCTTTTGTTTTTTGGCTCATAACTTTTGTTCAATTGCACAATATGTCGACATATGCATTCCAATGGAAAGCTATATACTTAGCTAATAACTGGTGAAGGAATAGTTTATTCTGTCCATTGGAAAATGTTTACTAACAGTTTAGTGAAATGCTTTTTTTTTTGATATTTAGATAAATGTGGTCGATTGTCGGCACCATAAGAAAATCCACTGAAAATGGAAGAATATGAATGAAAACCACCAGTATTCAAAGAAAAACAAGAGTGAGTGAGTCTTAAACTCTATAGTACACCCAATGTTGAGTACGGCTACCACTTTTAAACTTTTGCCGACACTGAAACAGTAATTCCGAATACCAAAATTCAAATGATTCTTGGCTAAAAATTATTATTATTAAAATTAAGCTAATTTTAAAATATTCTTATCTGAATTATTTTTTATTTTTATCTGCATTACATTTAATACAAAAAAAATACATAATAATAGCAGGTAAGAAACTAAATATAGAAATTTAAAATTTTAATATTGAATTTTTAATTCTTAATTTTTAAATTTTAATCTTTAATTTGTAATTTGTAATTTGTTATTTGTAATTTGTTATTTGTAATTTGCAATTTGTAATTTGTAATTTGTAATATGTAATTTGTAATTTGTAATTTATAATTTGTAATTTGTTATTTGTAATTTGTAATTTGTAATTTGTAATTTGTAATTTGTAATTTGTAATTTGTAATTTGTAATTTGTAATTTGTAATTTGTAATTTGTAATTTGTAATTTGTAATTTGTAATTTATAATTTGTAATTTGTAATTTGTAATTTGTAATTTGTAATTTTTAATATTTAATTTTTCATTTTTAATTTTTAATTGTTAATTTTTAATTTTTAAGTTCTAATTTTTAAGTTTTAATTATTAATTTTTAATTTTTCATTATTCATTTTTCATCTTTCATTACTCATTTTTCACTCTTAATTTTTCATTTTCCATTTTTCAGTTTTCAGTTTTCAATTTTCATTTTTTATTTTTCATTTTTCATTTTTCATTTTTCAATGTTCATTTTCCATTTTTCAATTTTCATTTTTCATTTTTCATTTTTAATTTTTAATTTTTAATTTTTAATTTTTAATTTTTAATTTTCCATATTTCATTTTCCATTTTTAATTTTTAATTTTTCAATTTTAATTTTTCATTTTTAAATTTTCATTATTCATTTTCCACTTTCCATTTTCAATTTCCATTTTTAATTTTTCAATTTCCATTTTTCATTTTTCAATTTTAAATTTTCATTTTACATTTTCCATATTTCATTTTTCAATTTCCATTTTTAATTTTTCATTTTCCATTTTTCAATTTTCATTTTCCATTTGCCATTTTTCGTTTTTCGGTTTTCATTTTCCATTTGCCATTTTTCATTTTTCAGTTTTCATTTTCCATTTGCCATTTTTCATTTTTCAATTTTCAATATTCATTTTCCATTTTTCATTTTCCATTCTTCATTTTTCAATTTTCCATATTCCACTTTTCAATTTTCATTTTACATTTTTAATTTTTTAATTTTCATTTTCCGTTTTTCATTTTTCAAAGTTTCATTTTCCATTTTGCATTTTTCAATTTTCATTTTCCATTTTTCACTTTCCATTTTTCGTTTTCCATTTTTCATTTTTCGTTTTTAATTTTTCATTTTTCAATTTTCATTTTCCATTTCCATTTTCATTTTCCATTTTGCGATTTCCGTTTTCCATTTTTCATTTTCCATTTTTCAATTTCATTTTCCATTTTGCATTTTCCCTTTTTCAGTTTTCAATTTTCTTTTTTCATTTTTCATTTTCTATTCTCCATTTTTCATTTTCTATTTTCCATTTTTCGTTTTCCATTTTCCGTTTTTCATTTTCCATTTTTCATTTTCCATTCTCCATTTTTCGTTTTCATTTTTTTTTTCCATTTCTCATTTTTCAATTTTCTTTTTTCATTTTCCATTTTCTAATCTCTATTTTTCATTTTCCATTTTTCATTTTCCATATTCCATTCTCCATTTTCATTTTCCATTTTTCATTTTTCGTTTTCATTTTTTCTTTCATATTGGCGATTTTTTTTTATTATAACGTGATAACGATAAAAAAAAATATGTGGCAGTACTACTAACATGAGCTATGTTGTTGTGTTCTTGGTATTGTTAATATATCTGTGGTCACAAGCATTAACCGGCTAAGTCGAAAATCATGCTTTCGAGTAAAATAACTTTTTATATAAATGCAATGGGGCTTCATTACGACTTAGGTCAGTATGTTTTCATTAATAACTTTTTAATAAAGAGTGTTAGAGAAATGGGGATTACACGTAAATATAAAGCATTTTTAGTAGAATGTGATAGCATACTTAACTTAAATCGTTCTTAAGTCGACTTAGGCGGTTATCGTTTGTGAACACAGATATATGCATAATTTTTTGTTGCATTTTTTTATGTTGTTGTACTATTATTATGTATTATGTTTTTTTTTAGAGGTATCTACATATTTTTGCTCGTATCTAATCACAATGATGCCCGCTTTAGCCTATTTTCAATACCAACCTGCTGGGAATTATGGCAAATGATATTATTGTAACCTTATCCAGTTAGATGGCTTTTTTTGTGAATGAGCGTGATTTCAACAGACAGACGGACATCGCTATATCGACTCGAGCTGTGATATGGATCAAAAATATATATGGGGTCGGAAATGAGTTTTTCGATGCGTTACAAACGGAATGACAAACCTATATACATATATCCTCTGCCACTGACGTGTGGAGGGTATAAAAATGGTATCAATGGCACTTTTCACATTAATCGTCATCAGAGTCGAGTAGGCTGAAGCACTCGATTTTATTGGATTTTTCCACCAAACATCGTTTGATTGCTGTAATGTTTTAGGGGTGACATGGCTAAAAATATCGAAAAATTTCTTAAAAACAACACTGAAATTAATTATATTTACATCTCTGATGATATTTCTCCATTTGTCAAAAAAAAAAAAAAAAAAAAGAAGGGTGCCGATAATCGACCATCACAAAATATACTGAATTTGTTTCACAAATATTCAACGCACTTACCTTTTCGATCGATTTGCTTCACTTTAAAACATTAAGCAAATCACCAATATAAAACTTCAAAGTTGAATTTCACCAGTTCAAAAATATTTTGATTTTAAAACCAAAGCACATGCGTCTGTTTTCTTCGGTATTCGGCGCAGTAAAAACGTGCTAATAAAACGCACATTTGACATTTGGTAGAATGACCGTATGATCTTTCTGTGAAAAGCTAAGGCGGAGTACCGACAACTGACCACTTTACCCTACATTTTTTTTTATTGTAAGAATTTTTGTCCACTTACAAAAATAATAAAATGTTTAATTAAAATGAAATACAAACGAACGAATTACACACTTCACTCACTACACTTTCATTTGACTACGACTGTATTTATTTATATTTACGACTGTAGTTTGATTACAAGACAGAGTGCGGACAGACGGACATCACTAATGCCGTTTTCTTTTCTGACAAAAAATGTCGCCTTTTTTTTGCCCCTTTTTTGGAAAAGTGTTTTTTTTTTTATATATTCTGCATTAAGAGCAACCTCATGTTATATATCAATCGAAAGGTCTCAAAGTGCTGTGTTCATAAATTTTGATTATTATCCTCTTGGAAGTCATAGGGTGAAAATATTCCAAAATCGGGAACAATGGGGAAATATTCTCACATTATGACCTGAAAGAAGTCAATGGCTGGAATTTTTTGTGATTTACGAGCGCCCGACTTTGAGACCTTTCGATTGATGTATAAGATAAGGTTGCTCTTAATTCAGAATACATAAAAAAATACACTTTTCGAAAACAGGGCAAAAAAAGGGCGACATTTTTTGTCAGAAAAGAAAACGGCATAAGTCGGCTTAGAAAGTGATTTTGTGCCAATTGGTACACTAAAGGTGACCACAGAGCTGTATAGAATATAAAAAATGAACTTAACAAATAAGTTTCATCCTAACAAATATGATGTTACATTATGCTTCGAAGTAAAAGCAAATTATATATATTATTGCTGCTGCTGTTGTTGTTGTTACTGTTGCTGACAACAATAATATCATTCTTGTAAACGTCAACAACATCAAAAAATTACTACTCGTATAACGTTAAATGAACTTGACAATTTTGCATTTGAGATGAACAGAAAATAAAAATAAAAACAAGCAAATCTCACAAAAAACATTATCATTTTATAGTTGAGCGACTGATGCATTGATAGATACATGTTTCAGTTTGTATTTGATTTTTTTTTTTTTCTTTTATGATTATCCTAAACACACGAAAATATTTCTATTATTTCTTTTTTGTAATATGTTTAATTATTGTTGTTGTGTTTCTTGTTATGGTTATTTTAATACCTTTTATTGACCGTGCGAATTGTGTTTATATTTTGTCGCAATGACAGTTTATTGCACCCAATGTGAACCTATTTAGCCCATTTTCAATAAACAACTGCTAATGATTATTCCACAGAAGATTTCAAGATTGTCTAACAGTGTTGGGGTACCAGAACTATATTTCTTGTCCCGCCCATTGATGAAAAGTGTATTAAAACAAATAAAAATTTTAACTAAATTGCTTTTCAGTTCAATTTATTAACGTCTAGACCAATTTAAAAAGCGTTAATTTATATTAAATAATTAAAGAACAAACTATCAGGTATTTTATTCTGGGACTAAAACATTCAGATTTATTTAAGCTATAAATGTAGAGGATTGTACACTATTTATCACAAGTAAAAAAATAAATATTGTGCAATTGAGTTTTTATTGATTTTTTTTTTACTTACCTATAAAATGGCAAAATTTAATGTTCCAAAAAACTTTGTAGAATTAAAAGTTTGTTATCTGAAATTAAAACAGAAAATTGAATTTAAAAATGAATTATGCGCAACAATTAAAAATGATCATTGAAAAAAAATGGAATTCTGGCAAATATTTCTGCGGAAGTTTATATAAAAAAAAATATTTGCGTAAAACAACATGAAACTAAAAAGATATAGTGTTAGAAAAAAACAAATAAAAACAACAAAAAAAAAAAAAAAGTAAATATGTATTTAACCATCACAGCAAAAACAATTAACTCAGAATATATTAAAATTCATGTACACCCAAAAAACAATTTCATTTTAAAAAAAGATGAAGACAATTGCAAAGGTAGTACCACAAAATATCCATACTAAAGCAACCTTGACTCTTTTTTTAAGTATTTGGTTTAAAAAAAAAAAAAGTGTGGCAAACAATAATAATTGAAATATAAACAATCATTATGTATTTGCATATAGACTCAAAAGGCTTCACAATACAGAGCTGTGAAAGAATTAATTCCATATGAATTACCAACATAAATTTCATTACATAAGAATAGGCGGACCGGACCAGTGGGCGTATTCAATCCCATACAAAGTATTTTTATTTCGTCACCAAACAACCTATCAGCAGTTTTCAAAAGTTTACAGGAGAGAAAAAAAAAAGTTATAAAATTGGAACTATTTGCAATATTGAAACGAAAATTATATATTCTTAATTTGGTTATTTGTAATATTAGGCGTTAAAAATTTTGCATACATATGCGTTATGATATAGGGAATAATATTAAATAAAAAACTCAATTTTGAAATTTTTGCTGATAGGTTGTTTGGTCTTTAAGGTGACGATTTGGAGTATTATGATAGCAATTGCCTTCAAACTTAATAAATTATTTTTTATCGCATCAAACTAAATATATATGAGGACATTGCATTTGGTCAAATGTATCATAAATAATAAAAAAATTTAATTTTTAGTTCGTAACGTAGTTTTGCATTTCAAATGACGATATGCTATAAAATTAAAAATCTTTACTTATTAACTGAAATCAGTTTCATCGCCTTCAAAATAATCCTCCTCCGATACAATACACTTATGCCAACGTTGTTGTTATAGTAGATTTTGGGAATGGCCTTCATAAGATGATTAACAAAAATCTTCGTGTTTTTAATAATTGAAAGCAATTATTAAATGAAATCAGCGTAAATGTAAAAACATACAATTACATTTTTGTTTGTTTAAAGAGAGTATGAGTATAACCATCACTCTCTTCGATAAACTATACGTTCATATGTCAAAAAAAAAAAAAAAAAAAACAACCAGCAAACAAAAAAGTTTATGTACATACACATGTTCCGTTACGTATAAACATTTTATATCAAACTATTGGAGTATCTTCACATTTTCGTATGAGTCTGATTTCAACAGACAGACGGACATCGCTATAACGCCTCGAGTTGTTACAAGGATCAAGAATATATACACTTTCTGGGGTCGCAAATAATTTTTGTTGCGACGAACGGAATAACATACTGATATGCACTCAATTTTGAATTTACATGGTATTTTTAACACGGTTTTGATGGAACACAGTCTAGAGGAAAAAAAAATTGATTCCGTTTTTACACTAGTTCATTCGATTTAGCATGATTAAAGAATGCTATTATATTAAAATTGTAAAGAAAAATATATTTATTAACCGTAACTTGTTAAAAAAAATTTCTATCTGTTATTTATAAAATAGGGAACTTCCCTTTCTAATTTTTTTTCATAGCAGCTTAAGTATATACTAGCAGATTCCAGCCCTCGAAATCCGAGCGCAAATTCTAGGAAATTTTATTTTTTCATTAAATAAAGACCCTAAAAGTATGATAACTCAGGTATACACACATTTTGGTGCCGCTACTTTTTGAACTGATCTTTAGTAAGATCGAATCTGCAATCGGTTTTTGCCTAGCAGCTCGACTTTTCGCGATATACCGTTATTTCCAAAATTAAGGCACTACATATATTGGAATTACTTGAAAACGGTTCGCCATATTCAGTTAAAAAAAAATTGAAATTCGTCAACAAAATTATCTTTAATCCGTGCCTACATTGTTTTTAATTTGGCCCAGTAGTTTCAGATATATCGTTAAAGTTTTGTAAAAAAAAAAACAACAATTTTATCAAAAAAAAAAATAAAAATTTGTTCTTCAGTGTTGGTCTAAAAGCATTTAGTTTAATATATTTATAATAATAACAAATAATATATAATTAATATATTTGTGAAAATAAGAAATATATTTTTCACTGCTTATTTGATGTACTGGGACCCAAGAAGCTTCGTTTTTTGGTTAATCTGTAATGTGGTTTTTTAGGACAATCTCTTTGCAGATTCCAACAGTAATCTGCCATCATATGAGTATCCCACTTGCCCTGGTATCGTTCTTCCATTGTCCTTATATCCTGGTGAAATCGTTCACCTTGCTCTTCACTCAAGTCTCCCAAGTTTGCAGGAAACCGGTCCAAATGGTTTTGCAAGTAATGCAACTTGATGCTCATGTTGCATTCAAGCTCACGAAAAGCAGTCAGCATGTTCTGAACTAAATCCTTATAGTTTGAAGCCTTTTTGTTGCCTAGAAAGTTTTCGACAACTGACACAAATTATGTCCACGCTTTTCGTTCGTTTTCATTCATAGATTCAACTAAATTGGTGTCCTACATTAACTGTCTGATTTGAGGGCCATCGAATATGCCAGCTTTTATTTTTTCATTGCTTAAACCTTGCATCTTTGTAGATATGAATTTAAAACATGATGAATCTTTATCTAGAGCCTTAACAAATTGCTTCATTAAGCCAAGTTTTATATGAAGTGGAGGCAGGACTATTTTATTCCGATCAACCAAAGGCTCATTAACAAAATTTTTTCCTCCAACAACCATGTTCTCTCTTTCAGGCCAGTCTTTTTTACCCAGTGATCTTGTTTAGCTCTGCTATCCCAAAGGCACAAGAAGCAAGGATATTTTGTGTATCCAACTTGCTGTCCAAGGAGGAAGTTAACCATTTTCAAGTCAACACAAATGACCCATTCATGTTCGTGATACTTAATCTTTTCCAAGACTATGGCTATATTCTTGTACTCTTCTTTCATTTGGGTAGAGTGAGCAATAGGTATTGATGCCAATTCGTTACCATTGTGTAAAAGCACACACTTCAAACTTCGCTTGGAACTGTCAATAAACAGACGCCAACGATCTGGATCATACTCGGGAAGGCCGATTTTTGTTATGAGGCCTTTAACATCGTGACAGAAAACGAGGTCTTCTTCCTGAGAATAGAACGTAACCAACTCCTTCCCTTCTACGATAGAACGTTATTTCTGTTCCTTTATCAAGTAAATTTTTTTCTTTTAGCCGGGATGCCAGTAACTCAGAAGATTGTTTTGAGAGGTTAAGATCCCTGATGAGATCACTTAACTCACTTTGGTTAAATCGTTGGGGACTTGATGTATTTCCCTCATATTCACTGTCTTCATTTGTGTAGCAGTGGGATATTTCATCCTCCGATAAATCTGGTAGCTGATGAAATGTTTGCATGGGAACTTCATCAGAAAGAGGGATGGGCCGTAGAGCAGAGTCTAAATCAGGATACGTCCACTTCCTTCGGTTTTTACTATTGATACCTCTGATATTCACTAGACAGAAATAACAGTCGTCATAGTGATTTTTTGGTTCTCTCCAAACCATAGGCACACCAAATTTCAGACTCCTCCTTTTCCCATCAGTCCACTGACGTAGATGTTCAGTACATGTTTTGCAAACTACATGTGGTGCCCAAGATTTATCTTGCTATTCAAGTTTGATACCAAAATAAGCATTGTATGCTTTCTTTATAAATTCAGTAATGGATTTTCTGTTTTCAATTCTCGTGTATTCACCACATGATGACATCTTTGAAAATTAGCTTTGAATTAAAATTATCACTGTTACATCTTGATGTTCTATTGAGACCTTGAATGATTCCAACGCGTACTGGACGTAGGTTTCTTATCGATATATATTTAGCGAGTTTTAATTCAAGACTCAAGAATTATAATAAGAAACAAGCTAGGGAATGACATTTATATAACTACAATGTTGCCAACATACTAAGAAACAAGCTATACAATGTTGCCAACATACTACATACGTTTGTTGCGTTTATATCAGAAGGGCATATGCATTTTTTAAATAAATAGTAGGGTAAATTGAATATTTTTTGTAACTCGAGAACTAGAGCTGCTAGGGAAAAATGGTTTTCAGTTTTGAAATCAGCGTTAAAAGTACCAATAAAACCAGCTGCAAAACTCAAGGCACCAAAAATTTTTTTTTCATTTTGTAGACCTGTACAATCAATTATAGCCAATTCACAAATCAACACAAAAAACAAACTCATTTTATTACAAACACATTAACAAATTTACTAAACACACACATAGCATTGTATAATTTTATGTATGTGTTAGCAGCAACTTTAAATGCAATTTACTCAAAATAAAGCAAAAAAATTTAAAAACCTGTAAATCTGCAAAACGGCTACAAAGAACTACCTTTCAAATAATATACGTTTGGTCAAAATTGGGATAAAACGGTAGAACCAAACATCAGTCACAAGAAACCGCCTAGCCTATTAATATTATAGATTTTAGTCTTTTGTTTAGTTTCAAGAAAATAGGACGTATAAGCTGTGGACTAAGTAACATAAAAGAGTTTAAATCGTTAAGAATTTATACATATTCTAACTTATTGATATCTTTATTAAATTTTAAGGCCCTAAGAACAACGTCGGTTCCTACAACACCGCAACTCAAAAGAGGATGTATTTTCTTTGAAAACTAAAGTTGCAGTTTTAGACCGCCTCAAAAATGGAGAAGGTTCAACGTATGTAGGTAAGTTTTGGTCTGAGCGAAGCCAAAATAAGGACGAAATGAAGATGATATTAGGATATCTCTAGTATGTGGAACGAAATTATCTGCTAAGACGTCATTATACACTAGAGATTTTGTTAAAAAAAAAAAAAAAATGAAAAAACACTGGTAATATGAATAGAGGACAATACACACAAGAAAGATACTATTTGATGGAATTACCATTCACCATACACTCTGGTGTAGAGGGTATAAAAACAGTTAGCATGATCTTGATTTTAAAACAACTTTGGCGTGATTTTATCGGTCTTACTTCATCTTGATTGGTCGGTTGTTTCGGAGTCGTGAGCACTGATGTGTAATCAGAAATCATTTTATCATAGATTTTATTTTTAAAAAATTTAGTGTTTTTGGAACCAACCGCGATTTAACTCCCAAATACCTTTTAAAATGGTGTTTACTGATTTTTTTTTTAAATGTTAACAATATCAGCAAGATCTCTAATAGTCATTCGACGATTTTTCAGCACAAAATCTTTGATTTCCTTAAAGTGTTGATCACTTGAAGTTTTTCTCTTCCTAGCAGTTCTTAGTCTTTAACATCTTCTCTGCCTTCTTGGAACTGTTTGTACCACTTGTAAACATTTTTTTTTTTTAACATAACCTGGTCACCGAAATAACAACCTAAACTTTTCTGCAGCAGAAATTTCATTCTGCGAGCAAAATTTAATGGAACTTCTTTAAAGAAAATCAGACATTGTTAAAAGGCCAATTTTACTTTTAGTTGATTACAAAAAACGAGCGTCACTATGGAATCAAAGAATATGTTGACATAAAATTTGACACAGATGTCAAAAAAAGTACTACCAACCTACATAAAAAAATATTAGTTGAGGTTGAAATTGAAAAGTAACCTTTTCATTTGGCCACAGTATTACATAAGTGGCCTCGCTAAATATGATCATGATCGGACTATTTTGGGATAAAATAAAAGCTTTTATATTTAAAAAATAATCTCAGTGAAAGTAAAGAAACAATTTTTTTTCTCACAAGTTATGGTTTCAATACATAGTTGGTGTGTAATTAATTTCTATGTACATATATAATTTTAACTAAACGATAATAAAAAAATAGAAACGGCAACCACAAGCTGAAAAAATTCAGTTGATATTTTTCTTAACGATACGTATATAAAGGGTGCTTCTTCAGAGGTACTTTAAAATTAAATAAAACACATATCACATTGTATTAATTGCAATGCAATGCAATGTGACTGGCTCGGATGTAGCCCAATTCGGAGGTGCAATATTCGATTACTTTTGGGACCTTATATCGGTAAAAACGCGGCAAATGTTGTGTTCCAAGTCGTCAATAATTTCATATGCCACACAGAATCCAGAGGTGTCAAATATCATGATTTTGATGGTCAATTAACAGTCCCAAACGCGAAAGCTTGCGTTCACCAAATATGTCCTTCTATAATCACACGCGCTGTGTGACATGTTGCACCGATCTGTTGAAACCACAGCTCTTCCACATCAAGGCAATTTGTTCAGGGCCGAAAAAGACATTGCTTTATAGGTGGTCACAATTAACTGTAACGTATTGGCCAGCATCGGTTTTGTGGAAGTATAGACCGGCACACCAAACAGCTAATTTTTGTGGATGTAACGGCACCTCAACAATGGCTTAAGGTTCTTCACTCCAAATTCGTCAGTTTTGTTTATTGACGTAGACATTCAACCAAAAATGAGCATTACTTGAACAAAACTTAAAAAAAATTTCTTGGAAATCTACGGCGCTGAGTACTTAAGCCCCAATGAACAAATGCCCAAAAAAAAAAAAGCCTAAAAATGAACAAATGCCCCAATTTTTCAAAACACCAAATAAGAAATGAACCTACACCCCAAAAAACATTCCGCAACATTTTTCACATATTTTTATTTATTGGTTTTTTTTTCGCCAAATATCTATTCAAATGAAAATTTGCCTGCTCTCAATCTTTTCGGCAGCATCATTGCGGAGCTTTAGCTCGCAACCATAGCATATCTTGCAATGTTTGCAAAACTTTCATAGCATTTTTGCGTTTCCTCTTATCCATCAAAATGTAAAATATTTGAATGATCTGCAAAAAATATGTTTTGCGGCGATTAGAAATAAGTTAACGACAACTGAGCGGCGCGGGTGTGGCTGTCAAAACTCGTGCGGAAGCGGCGCACAGACGCCGGCGCGACGCGCTCGCGGAATACAGTTACGATAAATTTTTTTTTACTGATTACTTCAATTTACAAACGATTCCCGATATTTTTTCAGTTTACGAAAATAAATAAATTACAAACAAAACAATAACATAAACCGATTTCGTAGTTTACAAATTAAAAATGAATATCATATTGGAATAAAAGATTAACTTGTGCCCCAGTCCAATACACATTTTTTGGGGCATTTGTTAATTTTTTTTTTTTGAGCATTTGTTCATTGGGGCCTAAGTATTCAGCGCCGAAATCTACATTCCTGAAGAAATGGTGCAAACCAAACTACAGGTAACAAAATGGCGGACACTGCAAACAGTGTTGCCAACTTAAAGGGGCTCTTATTTTCATAATTTGTATTATCAGTTGGACTAATAATTTACGTACGTATGTAAATAATGTACATATATAAACCAAATTTGGTCTACACATAAATCATAATATGGATCCTAGAAACATTTAAGTGTACCGACTGCAAGGAAAAAGTTATTTTAAACTTCCAAAGAGTTGAGTTAATAATCTTATATTTCAAAATTTATAAAAAAAAAAACCGAATTTATTAATATTTGGTTACATAGCCTTTATTTTTGATTAGTTCTTCACATCTTCTAGCCATCGAGTCTACTAAGGACTCAGATGTGGAACAAGGAATCGAATACCATAAACCTAGAATTTTTCCCCAAAATTTTGTTTTTTTTTTTTACTTTTTTCAGTTTCAAGCTTGTCTTCTACAATCTTCCAGAGATTCTCTATTGGATTTAAATCCGGAGATTGGGAGGGCCATTCCATAACATAAATTTTGTTATCGAAAAACCATTTTTTTAGCAAGATGTGAAGTGTGTTCGATCGTTTTCTTGCTTAAATTTACATTTCAAGGGCATATTCTATTCAGAATAGGGTATCATTATACTTTCCAAAATGTGTACATAGAGATGCAAGTCTTTAATAAAAAAAAAAAAGATTTACACCATACCAAGAAAAGCATCCACACGCCATAATATTCCTCCTCCATGCTTAAAAGTTTTTGATGTAAAGCGTGGATTTAATTCCACAAGTTTTGGACGTCTTATCCAATTTTTAACACCGCTAACAATCAAGTACATTTTACATTCATCGGTCCACAGTACATTTCGCCATTTCTTTATATTTTCCTAGACACACCAATCTTTATAAATGATTTGCAATTTCTTTCTTGCCTGAAAATATAACATGTTATCGGTTCATGATCAATTAGCCTGATCTGTAAAACATAATAGTGCCAGTAGAAACAAAAACAGTAAGCAGCAAACAAAAACCTTGGTTTACTTTGCAGATTAAACGTCTTATAGAAGATCGCGATTATGCATACTCTCGTTGGAAGCGCTACAAAACAGTTGACCTGAATAACAGCTATCAACAAGCCAGAAAGACCGTAACTAAAGCCATTAGACAAGCTAAGTCAACATATTACGCCGATAAGTTTGCGAATTCAGTTAACACACGTAAAACTTGGAGAACAATAAGAGAAATTTGAATAGTGAAACAGAAATTTAATGAAGAAACCCCAGTTTCAGACCCAAATGTCATTCATGAAAATTTTATTAATATTCCGATGCAACAGGCGAATCACTCTTACTACAGTAACTTTCAGAATGAACTTGTACTAGAAAATCAATTTAGATTTGATTGTGTTAGTCAGTATGATGTACTCATGAGCTGGTCATCCATCAAATCCAACGCAACAGGTGTTGACGGTATTCATCCCACCTTTTTAAATTGCCATATTAACGTACTTACTGGTACTGGTACATAAGCAAATAACTAATTATATCAATGATAATAATCTTCTTACTTGTAAACAATCTGGTTTTCGTGCCAAGCATAGTTGTATTACAGCTGTTACTGATGTAGCCGAAGATCTTAGAAAAGAACTAGACGACGGCTGTATGGCAATGCTGGTCTTGCTAGACCACTCAAAGACTTTTGATACAATTGATCAAAAACTGGAAAAGATTATGCATTTTCCCCCCAACGTCTTCCAAATTAATATATTCATATCTTAATGGTCGAGTATAGTATGTAGAAATGAACTCATCAATAACCTCAAATTTCCTACCCATCGCTAGGGGTGTACCACAAGGTTCCATTCTTGGACCTCATCTTTTTCTATGTATGCAACTGATTTGCCAGACCTCATTTAGTCTCCTAGGCATCGTCCTTTGGAACCTTCTTTAAGTCTGCTCTGCCGGACTGTGGCGGATGATCAAGTGTCTTAGGAGTCCGGTACAGTAACCACTCTTTTAAAATTTCAGACATATGCTTTGGATCGTTGTTCTGTTGGAAGATCCAGTGTCCAGCCAAGCTTAATTTCTCGACGCTATGGGCAAAGTTATCCTTGGCTAAGTAATCCATTTTCTTCATAGTGGAGTAAATAAAAACAAGATTACCAACACCTGCTGCCGCCATATAGCCCAAACCATAACTGAACCTCCACCGTGTTGAACAGTGTTGGTAACGCACTTTTCTTTGAAGGTTTCCTTTTTAGCATGCATGATTTGATTTTAACTGTATATAATATGCTATCCCAAAAAGATTGAGCCTCATTTTTGTACTTTTTATAGAATTTCATTTGCTTGCTCTGATTCGCCTTTGATATGTATGGTTACTTGCATGGCCATTTTTGTGAAGCGATCGCCTTACTGTACTCAAACTAACTGGTTTGCCTGATCTCTGCGTTATGTTTTCGGATAATTTAACTGCTCTGTAGCGTGATTATATTCATAAGGTGGACGATGACTTCATTTAGTCACTAATAAATGTATTTTAGTTTACGACTCAAGTCATCGTCCAAAATATGTTTAAGTACAAACATTTGCTGATACGACAATATACAATAAAGTCATTGCCCGTATTTTATATACGGAAATGTTTACGTTTAATCAATTGCCGATTCAGCAGATGTATTGTGCAATATGTAATCACGCTATGCCCCATATGATTGTATGTAGGTCATTTATATTTTGTTTACACAGGTATTTTTCCATACACAATTAAATCAAATTATGTAAAATTAATAATATAAAGAAGCGAAAAACAATAAAGAAATGAATAATAATCAATTGACATTCAACCAGAGAAGAAGTGTTTTAATTTAATTTAACTTTTGTTATTTAAAATAATATATAATTACTTCTTATAGCTCTATAGGCTGGATATGTCTGTACTTCTCTTACTACAGCTCTAACTTCAGTACTGCTAAGCCGCTTTAGGTATCCAGACCTAGGTAAACCTTTAAACTGATAGTGTTTGACGTATTCCTACCCACAATATCGCCAATTTCACTCGAAGATTTACTTTTTTCTTTTAAATGTAATATAATTTAGAGTGAATTTCTTTTTTCAAAGAACAATTGATATAATTTTATTTATTTTGTTAAATTGAATGAAAAATAAATAAAATATAGATACTACTAAAAAAAATCTACTTTTTACCTTTGACGACCAATGGCACACTTATAGCCACGGTCATATAAATGGCACAAAATTAGATTCCAAATAAATTTTAATTCTTTTTAACAAATAGTGCATCAAAATAAAATTTTTTGTGTTTAGCTTAGAGCTTCAATTTCTCTGCTAATTATGATACGGCAGACAAAAGTTCCGCTTATGCTCTGCTTATTATTTATCGTTATAATTTTTTTTTGTAGAGAAAGTTGATTTTAAATGGCACAAATTACTTTGAACATTCAGTACTCGAATAGCTTTCTACAGAATTGCGTGATATTTTATTTAGTCGAAAAATAATCTAAAAAGTATTTTAAAATTGGATCAGGTAGACATACCACAATTGAGGAGAGACGGATAGTATGGAAAATGCACAATGGGGAAAAAAAATGTGACGAAAATTTCTAATCTTATGTATATTTTTCGGAAAAAAAGGTGAACAATGCAAGTCATTCATACAGACAAAATACAGAAGCCAAAGGCGTGCAAAATAATTGTGCAACATTAACCAGATTGAATGAGGTAAATTTGTTTGGGCGCATTCCCAAAAAAAAAAAAAAAAGCCAATAATGTAAAATAAAAATATCTGAAAACGTTTAACCTTCGCCAAATACCCGTAAAGAAAAAACGTTGATTCGTGGAAAAAAAAAGTGATGTGGAACGTCAAAATGAAGATCAATAGGATAGTACCAGATGGTAAAACCTTTGCTATTCGCCCCAAATGTGAAGAGTGCAACTCCAGGCTCACCCAGAAGACGGTAACACACGAGGGTGGTTGCATGAGTTGGGGTGCATTTTCTTGGCTTGACGAAAAAATTAGTGGCAAACTAGTGATTTTAAAAACCATATGCAACCACATTCCTTTGATTTTATGCCAAATAAGCGGAAATTTCAGAAAGATAATAAACCCAACACTTCTCCAAACTAAAAAAAAAATATTGGTTGTACGGAGAAGATCGACGTTTTGGTTTGACCAGCCCAATCCAATAGAAAACCTGTGGAATGTAGTCAAGGTTTAAATCGCAAAGGAAAATTATAAAAACATGGACGCAATATGGTCTGCTTCACAGAAAGCTTGTAATGCCATACCCAGAACAGAATGCCAAAAACTCGAAGTCAGTTCAGGCCGCAGGTGTGAATCTATCATCAAAAACAAAGACTTCAACACAATTCCCGAAAACAATTTCCCGAAATTACAATTTTCGAAAACAATTTCCCGAAATTACAATTCCCTGAAAACAATTTCCGGAAATTACAATTTCCCGAAAAAAATTCGGGATATAACAACAGTGGCAATCTAACCGTGATCCTGTGTGCATGTGTCAGTTGTGCGTTGCCACTTTTCAGGAAATTGTAATTTCGGGAAATTGTATTCGGGGAATTGTAATTTCCCGAATATTTTTTTCGGGAAATTGTAATTTCCTTAAATCGTTTTCTGTGAATTGTAATTTCGGGAAATAGTTTTCGGGAAATTGTAATTTCGGGAAATTGTTTTCGGGAAATTTTTCGCAAATCGTCACTACAATCAACTGCAAACGATTTCCGAGCTAGATCTCGATGTCTTCTGATTTCCGGTTGCTTTTTGAGGAACTACAAACGAATTAGCGACCACTACATTCAACTACAAACGATTTCCGAGCTAGATCTCAATGTATTCTGACGACTCGTTGCTTTTCGAGGAACTACAAACGAATTAGCGTTCACTACAATGAATGACAAATGATTGCCGAGCGAAATCTCGATGTATTCTGACTTCCGCTTAGTTTTCGCGAAACTACAAACGAATAAGCGGCACTACAATCGACTACAAATGATTTCCGAGCGAGATATCGATGTATTCTTACTTCCACTTAGTTTTCGCGAAACTACAAACGAATAAGCGGTCACTACAATCGACTACAAATGATTTCCGAGCGAGATCTCGATGTATTCTAACTTCCGTTTAGATTTCGCAAAACTACAAACGAATTAGCAGTTACTACAACCAACTACAAATTATTATACAATGAACTACAAATGATGGCCGAGCTAGACCTCGATGTATTCTGACTTCCGCTTAGTTTTCGCAAAACTACAAATGAATAAGCGGTCACTACAATCGACTACAAATGATTTCCGAGCGAGATCTCGATGTATTTTGACTTCCGCTTAGATTTCGCGAAACTACGAACGAATTAGCAGTCACTACAACCAACTACAAATTATTATAGAGCACGAACACAATTTTGAAAAAAAAAATTCAAAAAAATATATCGGCTATAACTTTTTTTCCTTGCTACTACAAATGGAAATTTCTTCACTACAATCAGCAAACCATTCTCTATAAGAATCAACCATTAGATTTAAGTGCCTTCAAATCCGGGCGATGGGTTTTTTTTTTCAAAGTCCTATAACTTTTTTTTTTAAGCAACTACAAACGAAATATTTATTAAGAATCGCAAAAAAATCCCGATTTTCAAAAGTCGGGTGCCAAGTTCACAGAGCTCGATTTTGTCATTTTCTGTGTCCAGCACGTTTCATTTGTTTCCATATTTTACTTTTTATTAATGAATTATGACTTAAGTTGCAATATTTGCGATATTTCAGTATAAGACAAATATGTCATTTGTATGTCCATAGCTGTGTGTCCCATTTTAAATATCTTGATATTTCTGAAAACAGTAAGAACTGATCTATGACATATCAAAACTTTAAATTTAAAATAACATCCGAGAAAACGGTTTCCAAAAATTATGAAAAGAATATTTTTTTATACTTTGGGGTCACTCTATTACGCTCTGAGCCTGTATAAATGGCATAATCTAAAAGTTACACTCTCCCCTATCGATACTCGCCAGTTTGGAAATATCAGTTTAAAAAAAATTTACCAATTATAATAAAAATTGGTTGTCAAAGGGTTAGAAAAACAGATATGTATCTTAAATTTGAACAAAATCCATCAGCAGTTGTTGAAATTAAATGAAAACTTGTGATCGTCCGTAGACTTTTGTGTTAGTGTATTTGTTTAAAAAAAAAACTAATACAATTATGTAAGTCAGTCAACAACACTGACCCAACAAACTTATGCTAAGCTTGAATATATCTTTCTAAATTCAAGTATTTTCTAATCAATTTCAATGTTACAAGTGTGTGATTTCTTTATAAACACTGTACATATTTTATATCGATAAACGGAAGGACAAAACGATTTGAAAAGTTATTCTGATATTGATTTCTTTGCTTTTATGTCAAAAAATGTGTGCCATTTTCTGTCACATGAATTGAAGTACATATAAAAATATAATTTCTCGCTCTTTTTTTGACAATCGAGTGTCCAACATTTATTTAAACAATTAAGTGTGGGTAATGAAAAATGAGGATTGAAATTGTTACAAATGTTCCAAATCTTTCGTATCTGATTGTAAATATTAAAAAAAAAAAAAAAATTACATTAAAAAACTATATGATGCAATTGTTTTGGCATAATTTTTTTTTGTTGCTGTAATTTTCATAATTGAGGAGAACACAATTTTGTTCATGCATATTTAATTAAAAATGTTAACTGTCTAAAATATTTTGAAATAAACTGACAGAAGTCGTCGTCTGTGAACAGAAAACATTTAACGAAATTCAAACAGAATAAATAACAGAATACTAACAACCAAAAAAAAATATATAAAATAAATTAATGATTAATAATTAGAAAATATTGCAATATTTTCAAAAATAATAAGTGTTGCCGAACAACAAACGGAAATTGTAATGAAAATTTTGTTTTACAACGAGACAACAATAGGAAAAAATTATCTGAATCCGAAGGTTTTCAATAGGAAAGCAAACGGAATCAATGAATATTAGTATTTATTTACCCCGACGAGATTTTTGCGAAACTTGTTTTTGGCAGAAAAAACAATGTAATAAATTAAATGCCATTTCTGGAAAAATAAGAACTTTTACAGTAGATGGGCAAGCGGTTCAAATGGTTCCATATTTGCTAGCTGCTTCATTATATATTAAGCAGAAGTAAAATGTCATGAGTTCACTGTATGTAATATTGTCAATGGTGGCGCCATTTGTTACGTATGGCATGAAGCCGAGGGTGGTAGGGAAGGTAATGTTTTTGCCTTAATTTTTTGAAAATTGAAGTTAATCCCAGTTCACCTATTTTTTTTTATAGCAGCAGCAAGCAAAATCGTAATGTAACTCTAGCAAATGCCTTGTATCAATTTGTGAATCCAAAAAATATAACTATATAACAAAAGTCAGAGGACACACTAGTTACCTACGGTCACCAAACCAACCAAAAATGGTAACAACTACACAATAATCAACAACAACTGTATGTTTAGCAACAACATCAACAACAATAAATTACCTATTGTCAGTAACCCTACCAACAGCTAAACATAAATTAGTTCAACAGACAATTGTTCCATCAGCATATTTTTATTTTAATACTTAACTAGGTTAATTATTAGAAATTCATTTATCGCATTTATAATTGGGTCAATTATGAAGAATATTAATTTTATCAAACCTACTTATTTATTTCATTTTATTTTATTCTTAATTTGTTTCCTAAATTTATTCTTAAATTTAGTAAATTACATTCTAGACAACTAAATATTATCAATAAATGAAGACAATAAAAAAAAAATGAATCATTAACCAACGAACCAGCAAAGCAAATCGTTTTACTTCTCGAAAAGGGCGGTATTGGCAGTAGTGAAAATGTGAAATTATCTATATCGAAGTTTAGAGAATAACATAAAAGGAAGTATATGAATGTATATCAAACTTTAAATTACTTAAAAAAAACACACAATTTATACGAAGGAATATCATATAATAATCTAACCCATAAGAACAAAGTTTTAATGAAAACTCTTTCTTTCCTTATGCATATGTGACCTTCTCCGAGAAAAGGGACCTAGTGTGTCAAAAAACGGGTAGTGTCAAAAACGGTGGATTCTACTACTTAAAAGGGCGTTTTTTTTTTTCTCAAAACTTAATTTTCACACACCAGGTCCCTTTTCTCGGAGAAGGTCACATATGAGTTTTGAATCTCTCCGTGACTTTGCTCGACTATTTTAAAATTAATCTTTGGTCACATCAAGTCTATGGACCAAGTTTCAGATTGATTGGATGAGGGGAAATCCGTCTTAAATCTCACCGTGACTGTGCGTGACTGTGAGTGACTAAGTCAAAGTTAATCTTTTTTTGACAGCAAGTGTATGGACCAAGTTTCAGATCGATAGGGTGAAGGGAAATGACATTTATATCACTCCGTGACTGCGTGACTGTGCGTGACTACCCCCAAAATTAATATGTAGTCACAACAAGACTATCGGTCATGTTTAAGATCAAATGGATAAGGGGGAATGGGGTTGCCCCACGACAGACAGACAGAGACTATGAGTTAAAAGAAAGAGTTTAAAAAGGAAATGTATATATATATATATATTCATATAATAATACGAAACAAAATGAATAGAAATTTGTTATTTTTTAACATCATTTTGTCTAATATATAATAAAGTATAATAAAACAAAAATATATGAGCAAGGAAAATAATACAGAAAATTCCGATATATTTCACAAAAGTTCATCCACGAATTCCGTGAACGTACCCCGAGAAATTACGAGTACGACATACAGGATTGATTGTAATCTACTACTGCTATTATAGACTTGAAAATGGGTAATGCCAAGGTAATAGATCACTATCAGGACTTAATCCATATAATAGATCTCAAAACTTACGTAAATAATTCAGAAAATATTCAAGATTCACTAAAGATTAATTATATTCAAAAGATTAATTATAATATATTATGCACATACCGATATCTACACGACTTGGTATGGATAGGAATGTCATTCGAAGTTGGGATAGAGTGTTTCATCTGATTTGTAAATGTCAATAGGTCTTGTTCTCTGAAAAATATGTCGCTATACTTTATGAAAAGTTTGGAAAGTCTCATACTCGTACGAATTTAAACGATCCATTCTCAAATTGAAATCTGGTTTAGTTATTTCATTCGTGTTAGTACTCGTATATGAATTAATGCTGTTTATTTCTATAAAGTTGTCCGAGTTATAAGAGGTCCGGCATCATGCTTAACATCACACCACTGCACATTCAGAATCACATGAGAGTCGCTAAACGCTTCACCAATGACCCGGTAGCGAGTCACGGGTAGAATACTGCCAAAAAAGATATTTATCAGGGAATTTAAAACAATCATATTGGAACGGAGCTTATGGACCAGTAGGACCTGGGAACCGGAGCAGGGTCCTCAAGCGTGGTTCATAGACGGTTCAAAACTATCTAATTGGGACGCTGGCGGGGTTCCAATTTTCAACGTACCTTACCCATGGGCAAATATCCATCCATTTTTCAATGTCATTTACATAATATCCGACACCCAGGCTGCACCAAAAGCAATTATGTCTTACAACGTGACGTCTAAGCTCGTTTTGGATCGCATCGAAGTGCTCAACCAACTAGGCAGATGCAACAAACTGGGACAAAAGTCCCTGTAAACGGCAAGCTAAGAGATTTATAACTCCATCCAATGTTCAATCGGAAAAATAACTTTCGTTTGATAAGGAATTAAGGACCCTGATTGGTTTCTTTACTGGACACTGTAATCTTAGATATCATCTACGAATAAAAGGTCTGTCTGTTACAGACACTTGTAGGTTCTGCGAACAGGAGGTAGAAACAGCCGAACACATTCTCTGTGAGAATGTCCAAAACTAAGTGGCAAAAGAACCCTTGCCCTAGAAGGATACACTGTATTCCCCGGGTCACATGGTATCTCATGCCAAATAGGGTAATTGGATGTATAAGGAGCCTTAATCTTTAGGAAAACTAAGTCCAAAACTAAGTGGCAAAAGAACCCTTGCCCTAGAAGGATACACTGAATTCCCCGGGTCACATGGTATCTCATGCCAAATAGGGTAATTAGCTGTATAAGGAGCCTTAATCTTTAGGACAACGATGGATTGCACAAAAGATCAAATTGGTTCACAGACGGTTCAAAACTATCTAATTGGGACGCTGGAGGGGTTCCAAATTTCAACGTACCTTACCCATGGGCAAATATCCATCCATTTTTCAATGTCATTTACATAATATCCGACAGCCAGGCTGCACCAAAACCAATTATGTCGTACAACGTGACGTCTAAGCTCGTTTTGGATTGCATCGAAGTGCTCTACCAACTAGGCAGATGCAACAAACTGGGACAAAAGTCCCTGTCAACGGCAAGCTAAGAGATTTATTACTCAATCCAATGTTCAATCGGAAAAATAACTTTCCTTTGATAAGGAATTAAAGACCATGACGGGTTTCTTTACTGGACACTGTAATCTTAGATATCATTTATGAATAAAAGGTCTGTTTGTTACAGACACTTGTAGGTTCTGCGAACAGGAGGTAGAAGCAGCAGAACACATTCTCTGTGAATGTCCAAAACTAAGTGGCAAAAGAACCCTTGCCCTAGAAGGATACACTGTATTCCCCGGGTCACATGGTATCTCATGCCAAATAGGGTAATTGGCTGTATAAGGAGCCTTAATCTTTAGGACAACGATGGACTGCACAAAAGATCAAATTGGTCCCAGTGAGTAGAGCCTTCTTAATCTAATCTAATATATGAGGTCGCAATGAGGGGTTGTTCTAAGAAAAGTATTTGTTGTTCAACAGAAGAATTCTATATTTCAATCATATTAGGCCATTTATTGGCCTCCCTGAATTTCTAATGAGTTTCAGCTTAATTCAGGGATACCCCAAGGTTCCGTTCTTGCTCCTTCTATTTTCCATATCTTTCTGAACGACCTTGTTGGTCAAACTTTTAATTCTATATACTCTTTCTCAGATGACAGCCACATTTGTCATTCATTTTCCTTTAATTGTAGGCCAACCCTCTTGGAGGTTGGGGGCAAAAGGCGAAAAATGATTTACACACTCAATCAAGACCTGTTAACAATCTCCGAAGGTTGATTTTAATGCGCTGAAGACTCAATGCTATCTGTTGACCCATAGGACCAAGGATTCAACAATGGCATCTGTATATATGGGTGGTATAAGTATTTAGCAATCGGATGCTCTTGATGTTCTGGGCATGAGAATTCAATGTGATGTTCGTTGGAACGAGTATGTTTTTCAAGTGTCGAAAGAAGCGGGTTGTGTAGCACTTCTGAGATTAGCGAACTTATTCCAAGCGCCCGAGTTTCAGTTCGCTCTACCCGCTTCTCCAGTAGATCACATCCGTTTGTAGTCTATTGTCCAGTTGACCGTACAACGCATTACAGAGAAAATTCGTTTATCAGTCGAACTAGCGGTATGTGGAATAAACTCCCCACAAACACTACTTCCTCTTTCCTCCTTCCCATAACACAATGCACTGCATCTGTAGGGGGCATCCCCTGAGTGTTGGTCAATAATTTAAAAAAAGTGTTAGTTTATCATTATCAAATGTATATCACCTGATTGGTGATTGACGGGTAATACTAGATTTCATATATGTTTGTACTAGAAGATTGTTAAGGATTATCTGGTTGTTTTCCATGTCGTGAAAAGGTGGTGCTCGTGTCCATGGTTCCGGTTGTGAAAAATTGGGTGTATTTTTATTGAACGGCACTTGTTTTTGATAATCAAATTATCAATTCACCGTCATTAAAAGACGTTTGTCTTCGCTACTGGTTACAAGAAATGTTATTTGAGTTGGCATAGCGACTACACCTACTCTAAGCCATTTTCTGTGGAACTGTTGGTACAAAACCGTTGGCGTTTCCATTCTGATAACCACCACAATTTGGTTTATTATAAAAACGATTCTTATATGGGTAATTATTTCTCTCATATTGATTATATTTCCAAGTGTACCCATAAGATTGGTGATCATATTCATTTGCTCTTTTATGAAGAAATTCAAGGCTTCGGCTACTGTGTTTGGTCTCATAGCCCTAATTTTTGCTCCTAATGGATTCCTGTCCCGCGACGAAAAAGTTGACACACATTTCCTCATAAAGTTCCTTCTTAGCATTTACCGCATTGTGGTCTAATTTTTGTAAGGAATACGTTGTTACAGAGAGCTGATTGAAGTACCACCACTTCACTGTAAAACTTTTCGAATGGTTTGTTGTATTGTCTTAATGTGTAAAGGTCATTTATCAGGGAGGTCTCTGAAAGTTTATCTGAGTAGCGAGTTATCAGATTTCTCCTCGATTGCCTGTCCCTCAATTCTGTTGCGGATGCTCCTTAGTAAAATTTGTCCATATGGAGTCTTATCCGTTCCCCTTATGAACAGAAGAATTTCCTCAATATTATAAAGGAACTCATATAGTAACCTAAGGTTACCATCGAATGTCGACAATTGTTTGATGGCATCAGGTATACTTAATGACTGGAATTTGGCTTAACGCCGGCCCTGATGAAACAGGAGGGATATTGCCAGAAGAAGACTGCTCACGTAGTTCAATATTCATTATAGCTGAGTCTTCTAGTTCAAGAATCGATGTTAAACTTCTACTTTTAAATAATTTCAAAGGGCTATAAGGCGAAAACTTTTGTTCAGGCTTCAATTATATGCCAATTTTGTGTTCAGTCTCTTTGATCAAATTTTATCGATAATAATGAAAAAATTTACCAGACTTTACGAACGGTTAAATGCTAAGTGGTTAAAGAAAATGTATGCAACTTACAGTATTGTCAATCAGCATGTCCATTAAGATAATCAGCAGTAATGTGGCGAGATTATTAATCAACCAGCAAAGTTACTCGTTTCATTTCCAAACCTTATCTAGTATAAATAAATGAAGACAATAATATATTAATAATTATTAATCAACCAGCGAAACAAATAGTTTTACTTCTCAAACCGTATCTCATGCAAATAGTGTTTGACTTCGTACATTCAACAGTCGAAACGCGTAAAAGAAATCGCGAATTGCATGTGTCCGGTAATTTTGTACCGATAATTCATTCAAGAAGCAAGATTAAAAAATCCTTATAAAATGAAGTGTGTTGATCATACGTATTTTTTTATATATAAATATTCAAAAAACTTGTAAATTTATTAGACCAGGTAACAAGATTGGATCTCCGACTGTCTTGCAGTTACGTATATTGAAGTACAGTAAATACAGTATTATGTATAAATTATTATTTAATGATCAGTGGAAGGATCTACCACAAAGATTGACTAAGAAGTACAACGAAGTTCGAACAAATCCTTTGTACCAAGGAGTTATAGCTACTACAGTTCAAAAATTTAAAGATCTTCAATCGTTGAAATCATTAATCCATTATGATTATCATTCATATTAAGACAATTTACTTCAAACTAATGATTAATCAAGGTCTTATATAATTATTAATTATTAAAATATTTGAAAAGGAAAAACTGGATTATGCGCTACTCACAACGAGTTCACAACTAGAATATGTTTTAAGGTTTATGAGCGGTTGTTCGCAAGTCTATTCATAAGATTGTTTATCTTCTGCCTAGCTAGAATTTTAACATCCCTGATTTAGTAAAATCAAATCTGATTTTTAAGGCATTATTTTTTTAATTGCCTCTGATTTTTACATTTCTATTTTAATTTAAGCATTAAAAAAGGTAAAAAAAAAAATACAAATATTGACTAAAATTAAAAAAAAAAAGTCTATAAGATCATCAAACTGGGTTCAGGAAGAAAAGGTAAGTACTATATGAGTTTCATGATGCTTTGCCCAAACTGGGTTTGAATAAATTGGAAATAATAGAAAACTAAAAAATTTATACATATACCAATAAACGAAAAAAGGTGCTTGAAACTCTATCCATCAATTTTTCGTTTAATCTACAGAAATCAACCGAACTTTTGAACAAATACAAGCCCAGTGGAAGAAGATTAAGTCAGTAATGAACACCAAAAAGTTGTTATTATGACAGATGAAGCAGACAGGAGGAGGTGCAACATTTCGGACCTAAGCACCGTGGAAAAGGAGTTAAGTACTCGTATTCCAAAACAATTTGAGCACTATTACAATATGTATGACAGCAACCCCACATCCCAAGTATTGTCCGACCAAATTGTTTATTTGGAGTTATTAAGCAAGAACGAAGCAGAGGGTTACATCGATGAACGGAAAAAGCATCACCGAAAACAAAAACAAAAGTCAAAGATGATGAAAGTACAAAGAGGAAAAAACTGTTGGACATATTATAACCTTCAAAAAGAAAATGAAATGAAACGATCGGCAAAATATAATCAGTTGCATAAAATATCAACAAGTGATTGAAGAACATACTTTGAAAATGGAAAAATTTAAGATGGAGCTTGAAAGTTTAAAGAGGATTTTTTAAAATAAATTTTAATGTTACAAAAAAAAAAAAAAAAAAAAAATAATGGGGTCAAATCGTCGCATTCGATATCGAGTAAAATCAATCGAAATTCCATATTTTGGTTTATTATTTATAGAAGACGGCAATCGTCAGACCACTTTTCACTTTTACTATTAACTATGGACCATTACACGTTAGTTGTGACAGAGAAAAATTTTTCTTAGAATTAAATTTTTGAAAATAGAAAAAATTATTTCGATCGAAAAATTTCGATAACGAATGCGATTTTTTTTATTATACCCTATACCACTATGTGGTTTGGGTATAATGACTTTGTGCTGTTGTTTGTAACTACCAAAAGTATTTGACCTAGACCCTTCTTTTATTATACCGATCGACTCAGAATCACTTTCTGAGTCGATTTAGCGATGTCCGTCCGTCCGTCCGTCCGTCTATGTGTCCATGTAAACCTTGTAATCAAACTATAGGTCGCAAATATGAATATATTTTGATGAAATTTTGTGTATAAGCTTTTATCGGCCATCGGATGAAAGCTATTGAAATTGGTGAAAATTGTTCCATGTTCAGACCTAGTCCCCATACAAATGACCCCTATGAAATCGACATAAATTGCCATAAGATCCAAACTATCTCATAGATCTTATTCAAATTGGGTTTGTATGTGTTTATTGTATCCATTAACCAGTAGTCCAAAAATAATCCCTATAGGACAATTCTTAGTCATAGGCCCCATATAGAGCTGCTTCCCGATCTTCACTTAAATCTATCAAAAAACAAAAATATTGCACAGATTTTTTCTCAAATTTGGTTTGTATATATTTTTGCAAAATATAAGTGACTACCAAATATGGTCAGGATCGGGTTATTTTTCGACCTGGTCCCCATATAAATATAGCCCCGATATGAACTTTTTCATATCTGCAGCCAAAAAAATTAAAAACAATTCCTCTCAAATTTGGTTTATGCTTATTTTCTATGTCTAATTTGTTGGACCGTCTTTAAACCATGGTATAGGGTATCGTAAAGTCGGTCTAGACCGACTATAATCTTCTTACTTGTTTTTCTTATCGTTTTTATAAAATATTATTTTTTGTTTTAATATAACAATGTACTTTAGAACCCTAATTTGTGTTTTGATTTATCTATAATATTAATAGGCAAGGCGATTTCTTGTGACCGATGTAACTTCGTCAGTTTTAAACATATTTTGATCAGGTATATTTTGAAAGGTATTTCTTTTTAGCTGTCTACCAGGACATTTTTTAAGTGAAATTCATTTAAAGTTGCTAATAACACATACATAAAATTATACAATGCTGTTCATTAAATATGTTAATGTGTTTGCAAAAATTATATATGAAAAGCCCTGCGTTGAATTGAAAAATAATTTTGGACATAAACCAATAACGACAATAACGCAATCGAATACCTTTAGGTGGCATAGAAAAGGGTCTAATACCTTTAGGCTCCTATTTCTGTGTGTTCAACAAATATTTTTAATGAAATGGATTTAATGAATTAAATAGATCAAAAAACAATGAAAGAAATAAAGTGAATAAAAAATAAAATTTCCTAAAAATTGCACTCGAATTTCAAGGGCTGGAAATATATTTTAAAATTAATTTTGTTACTTCAAATATATATTGTTGACAGAATTGTCAAGTTAAGCATAGTTTTTTAAATGGTGTTATGAATAAGATATTCTTATACAGTGGATATACAGTGTCTAAATTTAGCTTATGAATACGTCTGCTTTTATTGTTAGGTCTTCTTAAAATCTGTGAGATGTTCAAAATTTTTAACAAAATCGTAAGTGTGCCATTTTTGAAAATAAAATTTTTTGAAGATTGTTCTGAATTGTTCTAGGATTGTTCTACAATGTTCCAAAACGATGAATTTCTAAAACGTAATTTATACCGGTAAATCGAAAAAAAAAACCAATTTTAAGTTTTGCGCCCACTTTTGGGGGGAAAAAAATTTGGCAGTTGTTCTAAGTTGTTCTAAACATTGTTCCAAAATAGATATGTCGCAAACCGTAACGTACGCAAATGAGAACGAAAAACATTTTTCCGCGATATCAAAAGTGTGCGAAGTTAGCCCCCCCATTTTTGGAAATAAATTTTTTTGAAGATTGTTCTGAATAGTTCTAGGATTGTTCTACAATGTTCCAAAACGATGAGTTTTATAATATAATTTGTACTGGTAAATCGAAAAAAAGAATTTTTAACTTTGCCCCCCACTTTTGGAAGTTGTTCTAAACATTGTTCCAAAATAAATATGATAAATCTATTTTGTCTGTCCGCCTGGTGTACATGTAAATTTTGTAATAAAACTACAGGTCGTAAATATATTTTATAATTGTTTTATCGACCATAGGACGAACGTTAAAATGGTGAGAATCGGTGCAAATTCAGAGCTAGCCCACATATAACTAACTCCTATGAGACCGACTAAAGTGGTCGCAAGATCCAGATTATCATATACATATACATATATCGATAAAATTTGACGTGTGCGTGTCTATCATACCCACTAATCAGTAGTCCAAAAATAAGCCTTGAAGGACCATTTTCAGTCATAGTCCCCATATAAAGCTGATTCTCAATCTTCACTTAAATTTATCAAAAAAAAAAAAAAATAAATATTGCATACAAATTTGGGTTTTATATGTTTTTGAGAAAAGTAAGTGACTTTACTAAATATTGTCATGGTCAATCCATTTTTCGATCTAGTGCCCATATAAAAATGACTTCAGATATGAACATTTTCATATCTGTGCGCCACAAATTAATAACACTAGAATAAAATTTGGTTTATGCTTCTTTTCTATATCAAGTTATTGCCTCAGCAAAGTTGGATCCAAGATCCTCTCTCTCGACAAGCATAATATAGGGTATAGTATAATTGATCTAGACCGACTATAACTTTCACAGTTGTTTTTTGTTTTGTTATTTTTATGCTGAGTTCATTCAAACTGTCATTCATTCAATATACAGCACCTGTTGCAAATTAAGCAAAATTATCTAACGGCGAAAAACGACAAAATCGAATTTGAAATAATTGTAAATATTTCAATTAAATATTCAATAATTTTTGTTTTTGTAAATGTTTGATTGTGCAAAAAATTAATGGTCACAATTTCAATTTAGCAATGTAGATTTCAAAAAAAAAAAAAAAAAAAAAAAAAAACATGTTCCAATCATTTGAATTCATTTACAAATGCGATGAGTCGGGGATGATGATGCGTGTCCAAATATTTATGTGTACGCACACATTAAGCAAAATTTATAAATTTGTTGGTTTTCATTTTGAGAATTTCTGCGTTAGTGGGTTGTTGTTGACAGACAGAAACAGGTGGCGGTGCACAGTGGTCGAAACGGTAATTCTGGCATCCTACACATAATTAAAAATTTCAATATGCGAATCCGTTTAAAAAAAATATCTATTACCGATAACTCACAGAGTATTGCTGTGAGCTGCTAAAATCAACGTATGCGATAAAGTTTTTGACGCGCTCTTGTTGAGTTCACAATAATATTTACAATAAATTATCAAATGAAGTGAAGGTGCGTTTTTATTAATTCATAGGTTCGTACTAACAATGTGTTTGTGACTGGTGATTTTATGTTTTAGTTTAATATCTGTTAGATCCGCTCAGATCCACTTTATTTCTTATTTTTCTCAATTCTTTAGATCTCTATATCTGATTATGAAACGTTCAATGTGATCTGTCTATTCTTGCTCATTTAATATCGAATACTATGTTTAGGCAATAATGTTTCTACCCAGGCGAACACTTTTTACAGTTTGGCACAGGGTAAATATTCCAACAAAAAAATTTTCTTAAGCGATTTACAATGTATTTAACCAAATATGCCATAAAAACAAAGTTAGTAAAGAGCGGTAGCAACGAAACCAAAGAAAATTGAGAACTTTTGTCAACAAATTGTTCGATGAGTGGAAACGTTGTAACAGGGCATTGGCTACGTTTGAACAACGCATATTGATTCAACCAAAGAAGGAAGCTTTGTAAACAAATAAAAGATCAACAGTTTATCTACTGGTAAACAAAAATTCATGCAATGAACTTAAGCCGACGAACGACGAGCGGAAGTTTGTATAAAGCTGCAAAAAAAAGTCGTATCTTTGCTTAATTCTAATATAGAAGTAGCATCGAAGAAATGTGCTAGCTTTGATCTAAAGCTTCCTATTAAATTTACTTCCGAAACAGCTCAGATCCTCTATGCCGATGGGGAGTTTCCCAAAGCACTCTTATTACCAAATTTAAGCTGAATCATAACTTACTAAAATAAAAAGGTTTATCAGGTTAGAACATTTTTATCAGGTAAGAACAGTTCGATATTGCATAAATCCTATGCATGTGAGATTAAATAAAATTATATTAAAAAATATGCTACCGATCCTGATCTTATTTGATGTTTTGATTTGACTATACCAGAAAGTCTTAAACTCCCAATTTCTTTCCGATATTTTTTAACATCGACATTTCGGCCATTGTGAGATGGTGCGTTTTTTATGATTTATATACTCTTCGCTTCACATGAATAGGTGCAGTGATTTAGCAATCAATTTAAGCTTCCTGCTCTCAAGATAATTCATGGAGAGGATTGTTTTGTACTTTTTATTAAAGGTTTAACAATTGAGAAAAAGTGTGTAAACAAAGAAAAGTCGAAAAAATTCCGTTAGATTTAATCTGTGCTTCTTTTTATAATTATTCAAAAAAATAAGAATTATTTTTGCGTCACTTGAATAGGTGCATATTGAAAAAAAGCATAAAACAGCAAAAAAAAAAATTTAAAAAAAAAAAAAAAACACGAAAAAATAAAGCTTTGTTTGTTAATTTTATTTATTAAATTTTAATAATGTGTGCTTCCGCTTTTCGACAAAATTATCTGATAAATTCTATTTGGAAGGGAGTCATACAGATGCGATAAATATTGCAAGGAAATTTGCGACCATGCCATGGTGGCCATGGCAGCAGTTCAACATTTTGCTCGCTAATCCACGTTTTAATAATCCTTGCTGTGTGGATAGGAGCATTATCCTGTTGGAAAGTCCATGGGATGGGTCCAAAGAAGTCTTGAAATTTTGGGAACGCCGTTTGCAGAATAGATTGGTCGGAATTTGCTGTCATTTTCGTGGTTTGAAATTCCAAGTCTATGACTCCATAGTACGAAATCGAAAACTATGGCGACAGGCTAAAAAATGTTCTTCCTTCCTCAAATCATGGAAATAGTAGTTAAAACCATCGGGTCCATCAACATTGACCTTCTTTTCATCTGAGAAAACTACTTTATTCAACTCACTCTTCCAAGTCATGTGTTCTTTGCAGAAATTCAACCGTAGTTCCTTACGTTGCTAGTTTAATGGAGGTTTTTTCTGCAATTTAATTAGCTTTAACTGTTCTGCTGCATTTATTATCCTTCTTATGGTAGAAACACTAGCACTGGAACCACTTTTTGCTTTAATTTTTGTAGCAGAGTCACTAGAATTTGAGGCTATTCTTAGAATATTCCGCCTTTCCGCAGCTGTTGTGGCCATTGTTTGCCTTCCCTTCATGTTTTTACCATATTTTTCTTTATATCTTATGTAATTCCATACAACGTTAGCACTTTTATTAATTTTTACAGAAATTTCACGGCCGGAGAGATCTTGATCATCATAGGCATCAATTTTTGCCTTATCTTCCACCGTTAATGATTTACCACGGCCCATTTTCATTTAAAATTGACAGAAAACTATTTTTATTTTTTGTTTTTAAAAAATGCTGATTTTTTTTTTTTTTTGTTAGTTAAAATTGGCACAAATGACCACACAGCCACTTTTTAATCACTGCACCTATTCAACTGACGAAAAATAATTCACATTTTTTTTGACATATTATAAAAAGAAGCACAGATTAAATCTAACGGAATTTTTTCGACTTTTCTTTGTTTACACACTTTTTCTCAATTGTTAAACCTTTAATAAAAGGTACAAAACAATCCTCTCCACGAAATATCTTGAGAGCAGGAAGCTTAAATTGATTGCCAAATCAATGCATCTATTCATGTGAAGCGAAGTGTATGTGAGTTTTTTTTATCAGTATGACGATCAGATCTATGTTACAACATTTCAAGAATTCAAATTTTGCAAAAATTGAATTTAAGATTTGAATTTTTGGAATTATTTCTGTTAAAATAAATATCTCTTAAGATATTTCTTAAAAATATTTTTATCCAAAGAATTTTTTTATGAAAATTCAGCCAATTCTTTTTTAATCAAAAAATTTAACGTTTGAAATTTATTTTTAGTTTTGATTTTATCATACAATTTTAATCGTTTCGTTACGTTTCGTTTTTGAGAATATTCCCTAAAAAAATTAGAAGCAGGAGAAACCATAAAATTATTTAAAAACAAGTAAAAAAAAAATTATAGTCGGTCTAGACCGATACGATACACTATACCATGCGTTTAGAGACCCTATCTCTCAGGCCCATCTAACTGGATATAGAAAATAAGCATAAACCAAATTTGAGTGGGATTTTTATTAATTTTTTTTGGCTGCACATATGAAAAAGTTCATATCGGATACTATATCTATACGGGGACTAGGCCCAAAAATGGACCGATCCTGACCATGTTTGGTAAAGTCTCTTGTATTTTGTAAAAATATATACAAACAAAATTTGAAAGGAATCCGTGCAATATTTTTGTTTTTTGATAAATTTAAGTGAAGATCGGGAAGCAGCTCTATATAGGGCCTATGACTAAGAGTGGTCCCATAGGGATCATTTTTGGACTACTGATTAATGGATGTAATATACACATACAAACCCAATTTGACTAAGATTTATATGATAATTTGGATCTTATGGCAATTTATGTCGATTTCATAGGGGTCATTTGTATGGAGGTTAGGTCTGAACATGGACCGATTCTCACCAATTTCAATAGCGTTCATCCTATGGCCGATAGAAGCTTATATACCAAATTTCATCAAAATATATTCATATTTGCGACCTGCAGTTTGATTACAAGCTTTACATGGACACACAGACGGACGGACGGACATCGTTAAATCGAATCAGAAAGTGATTCTGATTCGATCGGTATAGTAAAAGATGGGTCTAGGTCAAATATTTTTGGTTGTTACAAACAGCAGCACAAAGTCATTATACCCAAACCACATAGTGGTATAGGGTATAAAAATAGTATGTCAGCGTCCACGCACGGGCCTATTACTTTGCTACCGCAATCATAAAAATCAAATCACCTTTTGCTTATTAGCTTTTTATACCCTATACCACTATGTGGTTTGGGTATAATGACTTTGTGCTGCTGTTTGTAACAACCAAAAATATTTGTCCTAGACCCATCTTTAATTATACCGATCGAATCAGAATCACTTTCTGAGTTGATTTAACAATGTCCGTCCGTCCGTCCGTCCGTCCGTCTGTGTGTCCATGTAAAGCTTGTAATCAAACTGCATGTCGCAAATATGAATATATTTTGATGAAATTTGGTATATAAGCTTCTATCGGCCATGGGATGAACGCTATTGAAATTGGTGAGAATCGGTCCATGTTCAGACCTAGCCCCCATACAAATTACCCATATGAAATCGACATAAATTGCCATAAGATCCAAATTGTCATATAGATCTTACTCAAATTGGGTTTGTATGCGTTCAGTACATCCACTAATGAGTAGTCCAAAAATGATCCCTTTGACCCCATATAGAGCTGCTACCCGATCTTCACTTAAATCTATTAAAAAACAAAAATATTGCACTGATTCTTCTCAAATTTTGTTTGTACATATTTTTGCAAAATACAAGAGACTTTACCAAACATGATCAGGATCGGTCCATTTTTGGACCTAGTCCCTTTATAGATATAGCATCCGATATGAACTTTTTCATATCTGCAGCCAAAAAAATTAATAAAAATCCTACTCAAATTTGGTTTATGCTTATTTTCTATATCGAAGTAGTTGGACCGAAAGATAGGGTCTCTAAACCATGGTATAGGGTATCATATAGTCGGTCTAGACCGACTATAATTTTCTTACTTGTTTTTTTTAAATCTGAGAACCATAAAACAGTCATCAACCTTTTTCCAAAGAATTTTGTATTTATCCTATAGCAAATTTTTGAAATTAATGAAGTACGATTATCGAAATTCATTCAGACCTAGCCCCCATACAAATGACCCCTATGAAATCGACATAAATTGCCATAAGTTCCAAATTATCATATAGATCTCAGTCAAATTGGGTTTGTATGTCTTTATTACATCCATTAATCAGTAGTTCAACAATACTCCCTACGGGAAAATTCTTAGTCATAGGCCCCATATAGAGCTGCTTCCCGATCTTCACTTAAATCTATCAAAAAACAAAAATATTGCACAGATTATTCTCAAATTTGGTTTGTATATATTTTTTCAAAGTATAAGTGCCTTTACCAAATATGGTCAGGATCGGTCCATTTTTCGACCTAGTCCCCATTTAAATATAGTATCCGATATGAACTTTTTCATATCTGCAGCGAAAAAATTAATAAAAATGCTACTCAAATTTGGTTTATGCATATTTGCTATATCCAATTAGTTGGACCGAAGGGATAGGGTCTCTTAACCATGGTATAGGGTATCGTATAGTCGGGCTAGACCGACTATAATTTTCTTACTTGTTTTTATTGATATGTGTTTTTCCGTTGGCTACATGTAACCTATGATTTTTTACAGAAATGTACACATGTATGAGTGGTCAATATTTGGAAAGTTTTGAAAAATTAGAAACGCACACGTGTTGAAAGATGCGCCCATTCATATGTATGCTATGTTTGCGGAAACTTAACATTAAAAGCGCAACGAAAACTCCTTTGTCCGCTTCTAAAAACTGCTTTTCATTTATATTTTCTTTTCCAAGTTGGTCATCTAGACAAGGATTGGGCTCCAAATTCAATGAAACAAAAAATCAATATTCTTATCGAAATGAGATACTTTCACTTAATTGTGAATAAAAGCGGAACGCGTTCATCGATTTCCATGATCTATGTCTCATTTTGTTCATAAGCTTTGTAGCTTTAAGAAAATGTATTAAGCCTTGAAATTTTTTTCCCTTTTAGGATTTTTCATGACCTTTAAAAACAAAAAATTAAAATTTTTAAGCAAAAAAATATTTTTTTTTCATAAATTTATTTATAACTGCGAAATTGTTGATTATGTAGAGAAATGGTATATGAATAGATGAAAGGAATGGTAATTCTTAATTTTTCTAAATTTATTTCAGCAAAATAGGAGTACATAGTCGTTCTTGAGTTATGACAAACAAAAGACTATAAGATAACAAAAGGGGGAGGGGGCGTCCCGCGAAAACGGTATGAAATGGGGAAAAACGGGTGTGATATTCGGATTCAGGAGGTCATTTTACATTGGAATCAGCAGGAATAATTTCGGGGCTCGAAAAATAATGTTATTGCAGAGCAGTGTAATTGAAAAAAAATAAGAAAAAAATCAAATAATTTTTTGCTATAAATTTTTAAATATTTTTATCTGAATAAGCTATTAATATTTAAATTAAAAATAAATAAATAAAGGCAGGCAAGAGAATAAAGGCGGTCTATACACATATATATATATGTACACCATATTTCATCGAAAAATACATATATTTGAATAATTGCGACCTTTAGTTTGCGTAACAGGTTTACGTGTACTGCCGAACGGACGGAGACGATCGGTATAAGAGGTGTGCGTTTGTAAAGTATTATTGATCATCAACACAAACTCATTACATATTTTATGTCAAAAATTTTCTTCTTAACGTGATAGATAGAATGTGGTGTCAACTATATCAAAATTGCAATAGACTGTTATTAAAACAATACATTTTAACATGCTTTTGCTTTCAGTTACATATAATTAATATTATTTTCGTTTTGCTTAGATACAGTTTGAAGATTCGGTTATATTATTAAGGTGCATTATTTTTTTAAAGCCTACGGGAACTAATTTTGTTCGATTTTCGGCGATTTGATGGGCAACTTTAGAATCTGCATAATTTTTAAACGTATTCAATAGGAAAAATCTTTACATTAAGATAATTTTATATGTTGAAATTCTTCTTTAAAAAACAATTTTAAAGTTGCAAAAAAAAATTCACGTGAGTCCGACCACAGGGGAGATATGTAAACACCTAGTAATTCAAGATTTTTTTATGTCATTTTTTAAAATCAAACAGAAAGCGTCATCTATGTATCACTTATAGCAAAAACTGTTACAGCTAATTCAACAACCCTTTGCAGTAAAACGTTAAATATATCCCAATATAAACGTATATAAGTAATACATAGATGACGCTTTTGAAAAAGTGGCGTAAAAAAACAATTTTATATCATGATTTTTTCACCAATACAATCATAAGTCACACACCGATTTGTGTTACAGCTCTCACCGATTTGTGTTACGCTGATTTTGTGATTGTATTGTGAAATAGAAATTTACCCTCCTGCGCGTATAGATATTTACACATCAAAAAGTTACCAAAATCCAAATAATTTTTATTAAAAGCTTAAAATATTTATTTCATTTATTATTATTAGATGTTGAATATTTATGTTGAGAAATTATGAATAAAATGTACATTTTTAGCAAAGGAACTTTTAATGAAAAGATACTTTTTTGTGAGAATGTAGTTTCTTAACCCCTTGCCTTATGATTTAATTAAAAAGAAACATGAGTTTGTCAGTGTTAATATATTTATAAACCTAACAGATTCCAGCCCTCGAAATTTGAGTGCAAATTCTAGTAAATTTTATTTTTTCATTAAATAAAGACCCTAAAGGTATGGTAATCAATTATAGCCAATTCACAAATCAACACAAAAAAAAAAAAACAAACCTCATTTACAAACCCATTAACAAATTTAATAAACACACACAGCATTGTATAATTTTATGTATGTGTTAGTAGCAACTTTAAATGCAATTTACTCAAAATAAATAAAAAAATTCAAAAATTTGTAAATCTGCAAAACGGCTAAAGAGAAATACCTTTCAAATAATTTACGTTTGGTCAAAATCGGGATAAACGGTAGAACAAAACAGCGGTCACAAGAAATCGTCTAGCCTATTAATATTATAGATAACGCTTTTTTGTTAAGTATAATAAATTTGCTACTACTACTTCTGAAGCATTTAAATCTGTGGCGGGCATAGCCCGTCAATGTCGAATTTGGCACAGAAAATGTTTGCGGGCGACACTCGTCATTTCCACTTAACAGGTTAAGAAACAAAAAAAAAAAAAATAATTTAAGTAATTAAAGCTTTTCAAGAAAATTCACTTTTTCAGGAAGACATACTTTTTAAGACAATAAAAATTTTTAAGAAAATGTATTTTTTTATGATAATCTACTTTTTTAAGAAATGGTAATTAAAACAGTACTATTTTAGAAAATGTACTTTTTTAAGAAAAGGAGCCTTTTTAAGAAATTGTACTTTTTTAAGAAACGGTACCTTTTTAAACAAAAGGTAGTTTTCAGAAAAGGTGCTTTTTAAAGAAAAGGTACTTTTTCAGAGAAGGTCCATTTTTAAGAAAATATACTTTTTAAGAACAGTACTTTTTGAAGAAACTGTACCTTTTTTTAATAAAAGGTACTTTTTTAAGAAAAGCTACTTAAAAAATAATCATTAAGTAATTATAGCTTTTCAAGAAAATGTACTCTTTTAAGAAAAAGTACCTTTTAAAGTAATTGTAGTTTTTTTTAAGAAAGTGTATGTTTTAGAAAACTGTACTTTTTTAAGAAAAGATATTAAGAAAAAGTACTTTATTAAGAAGAGGTACTTCTTTAAGAACATGTTTTTTTCTTAAGAAAATGTACTTTCTTAATAAAAAAGTACTTTTTTATGTAAAGGTACTTTTTTAAGAAAATTTTTTTTTTTATGAAAAGGTACTTTTTTAAGACAATTTAATTTTTTAAGAAACAGTATTTTTTTCAGAAACTGTACCTTTTTTTAACAAAAGGTACTTTGTTAAGAAAATGTACTTAAAAAATACTTTTTAAGTAATTATAGCTTTTCAAGAAAATGTACTCTTTTAAGAAAAAAATTTTTTATAAAGTAATTGTAGCTTTTTAAGAAAAGGTATTTTTTTTAAGACAAGATATTTAAAATATACTTTATTAAGAAGAGGTAGTTTTTTAAGAACAAGTACTTTTTTAAGAAAATGTACTTTATAAGGAAATATACTTTTTAAGAAAACATACTTTAAAAAAATACCTTTTTAAGAAAAGGTACTTTGTTAAGAAAATTTACTTTTTTAAGAAAGAATTTTCTGTATGTGGGGATATCGATGAAGGAATGTGTGGCAATACTTGCTTACGCCAATGTGACTGCATTACAACCAAACAGACACTCTCGTGAAGCAAATACTACAACTACAACAATAAGAACAAAATATAACTTTACACAAAGAACAAACATTTTTTATTTTTTCAAAATCATTAAGCCAAAAATATTCTTTAGTTCAAAAAGCAAAAAGCACAAAGAAACAAACTGAACGCAGACTTTTTGGTTGCTATAGTTACGTGTTGTAACACTTTCACAAAAATGAAGAGAGGAATCTGGATTTGCTTTTTGCGTTTTGAACTAAAGAATGTAAACAAAAAATATATGAAAATAAAATTTATATAAATTACATATTTATTATGTAGTGTTCTTGAACCACTTATACAAATTTACAAATTAGTAAGATGAACGCAGACTTTATGGGATATGTGTATGTCCATTTATGACCTAACTCTGTATGGCTGGTATCTGACCATTTGTGGGCTTTAAAATCCTTTTCTCATGGGACCATAGCTTTTATACTTGTTTTTTTTTACTACTACAAGTGTCAGATAACAAATCTTTCAAATCTTTAATAGTGTTAAATCTGATAAAACTAAATATTTATCTTCTAGAAGCATTATTGCCAAAATGAATTATTTATTTATTTATTTATAAAATTTATAGACATAATAAATTATGAGAATAAATAGAATTATTTTATGATGTACTGACGTAAGAGGTTTTTGACCTTCTGATAATGTAAAAACATGTAAAAATTTAATGCTGTGCTTGTTTTATTAATAACGATTTACAAAAGATTTTTAGTTTGTAAAACATACAATATACAAAAAAATGATCATATTTCTTATAATGTTCTACAAAACACTGCTCAACAATTTTGAAATAACTTTTCGTAAAAAAAAAACAAAACAAATTATCTCTTCTTTAGATTTGCCAGATTTGAATTCATCATATCAAAGTTTATTAGAAATTTTGTATTACAAGTTTAGTTTTTTGTTCCCTGTTAAGTAGTGTAATGATATTAATTTATTGTTTTCTTTAAAAAGCTTCAAACTATATTTGTTGTGTAAAAATAAACTAGTTAACAAATAAAACAAATTTTTTTATATTTTTAGTTGAAAAAAAAGCAACATTGGATAAAAAATATACAAAGATATAAATGATTTGGGCAATTCACAACAGGTGTTGTATCGTTGTATCTGTTGTATCGTGTATTACTTTACAATAGTGTAAAATTGTTATTGGTAATTTTCATTGAAAAATCTGATACAGCGATACAACTTCATTTGCTACGTATAGTAAATGTTGTATATTGTATCATAACATATCAGTCCCAAGTGAATGCCAGCTTTTATGAAAAAGAAAAAACAAATACATACAATTTTAGCAGCATAAATAATTATAAAATATAAAATGACAAATAATTCAAATAACGAAAAGTTTATTTATATAAAAATTAATGTTTATATTTTTAGTATGTATTTTCTCTTTCAGTCTCAACCAAAACATTTTAACTTTTTTTTTTTATTCTAAATTAAAATGGAAGAGGTACGTAACTAAAACACCAGGGTATATCTTATGACCAAAAAGCAAACACCGACACGTGCTTTCTTTTGTACGAAATAACAGAAGTGACGAAGTAACCTTTCCTCGTTGGGTCGATAATTACTAAAGAAAACGTTTTACATTATGAAAATACAACTGACTGTTCACAACAAATGATTGTATTGTGTATTTTAATACAAAATACAACACCCGTTGTGAATTGCCCAATTGTTTTACTACAAAAAATAACTAATTTACAAAATTGTTTTACCTAAAAAATTATACGAATATTAAATAATCAATCAATTGTATTTTTTCCAACATAAAAATCGTCTATATTTTTTGTAATATTGTATCGGGTAATCCAAGTAGAGATACTTTTTTCAATAGTCTTTTTTTTTGACAGATCACGTGTGAGTCGTGTCATGCTGTCATGTTATTTTTGTTTAGTATTTGGGCAATTCACAAACGGTGTTGTATGTTGTATTTTGTATTAAAATACACAATACAATAATTTGTTGTGAACAGTCAGTTGTATTTTCATAATGTAAAACGTTTTCTTTAGTAATTATCGACCCAACGACGAAAGGTTACTTCGTCACTTCTGTTATTTCGTACAAGAGAAAGCACGTGTCGGTGTTTGCTTTTTGGTAATAAGATATACCCTGGCGTGTTATTTACGTACCTCTTCCATTTTAATTTAGAATATAAAAAAAAAATTAAAATGTTTTGGTTGAGACTGAAAGAGAAAATACATACTAAAAATATAAACATTTTTTTTTATATAATAAACTTTTCGTTATTTGCATTATTTGTCATTTTATATTTTATAATTATTTATTGTATGTATTTGTTTTTTCTTTTTCATAAAAGCTGGCATTCACTTGGGACTGATATGTTATGACACAATATACAACATTTACTATACATAGCAAATGAAGTTGTATCGCTGTATCAGATTTTTCAATGAAAATTACCAATAACAATTTTACACTATTGTAAAGTAATACACGATACAACAGATACAACGATACAACACCTGTTGTGAATTTCCCAATTGTTTGGCATTTCATCATGGAAAGACTTACGCCTGAACAACGTTTACAAATCGTTCAACTTTATTACGAAAATTCACGTTCTGTGAAGAATGTGTTTCATGCACTTCGTTCAACTTATGATCAACATAATCGGCCTACTGAGCGTACTATTCGCAACACCATCACCCATCTTTTTGGGACGAAGAGCAATCTGAAGAGATTCAAGTGCTGCCACTTCATCCAGAAAAAACAACGGTTTCGTGTGGTTTGTGGGCCGGTGGAATTATCGGTCCATATTTCTTCAAAAATGATGCCGGTGAGAACGTAACCGTCAATGGCGACCGTTATTGTGCCATAATAATCGACTATATGATGCCTGAAATTGAAGCTCGTGATCTCGGCGACATTTGGTTTCGACAAGACGGCACCGCTTCCCACTCAGCGCATCAATCAATGGATTTATTGAGAGAACACTTCGGTGAGCAGATAATTTCACGTTTTGAGCCGGTCGATTGGCAACCAAGATCGTGTGATATCACACCGTTAGACTTTTTCCTGTGGGGATATGTAAAGTCTAAAGTTTATGCGGACAATCCCGCTTCGATTCAGACCTTGGAACAAAACATCACGCGTGTCATTCGCCAGTTACCAGTCGAAATGCTCGAACGAGTAATGGAAAATTGGACTCAACGGATGGACCATCTGAGACGTAGCCGCGGCCAACATTTGATAGACATAATCTTCAAAAAATAAATGCCAAAGAATGTTCTTTCAAATGATAATAAAAATTCCCATTAAATTTGAACTTTCTGTGTTTTTTTTTTATAAAAAAGTAGGGAACCTCGAAATTGATCACCCTTTATATAAATTTTTGTTCGAAAATGTCAAAAAATTCACGAATAATTTGCGACGAGGGTGACAGTGTGCGAATTGCCCTCTAAAAAATGCAGTGCATTGTGTTGATCTCAGGAAAATAGGTTATGGGAAGGAGGAAAGAGGGAGTAGTGTTCGTGGATATTTGACTTAAATTTAATTACATTATAACTGTCAGAAAAGACCTGCACGGGGAGTTTATTCCACATACGGCTGGTTCGATTGATAAATTAATTTTCTCTGTATTGCGTTGTGCGGTCAACTGGATAATAGACTACAAACGGATGTGATCTACTAGAGAAGCGCGTAGAGCGATCTGAATCTCGGGCACATGGAATGAGTGCGCTAATCTTAGAAGAACATTTCTCATGGTAAATAGTATCTACAGAACAGTGTTACTCAACCTACATTCCGATAGAGTTGGATACCCTACTGTCATTGATGAGCGCCAACACCCTCCTTTCCACATGGTCCAGTAGCTCCAAAAGACTTTGAAGCTCGGTTGGATGTAAGTGGTATAGATTTTAAGGAGATCAGAAGGAGTGAAGTAATTTTTGCACCGTTTTAGAGAACCAAGACACTTGGATGCTTTTTTCGACACTTGAAAAACATGTTCATTCCAACGGACATGGGATTGAATTCTCATGCCCAGAACCGTTGACTATAAAAATACGTTCACTTACTACAATGACATCAAAGATTTAGTGAATAAATTGGGAATGGAATATAATGCTGATAACTGGCGATTATCATTGACGGCTCAGTTTCAAGTTTGATTTATAACACTAGTCAACAGTCAAAATGTACTCGGGATGCGATAATTTTTTCTGTGTAGATAACCTTGACATGAGCTCGAAAAACGCAATAAAAAATTTTTTTTTCGTTTGGTTTTCTTTTTTTTTTTTTTTTTTTAAATTTTAAAAATTTTTTTTTGGTTAATTTGTTTCGTCCGGCATAACTCGGGAACCACTAGCCCGATTTAATTGAATTAAATTGTAAAAAATTTAAAATTACAATTCCCTTAATCTGTTTATATATTGTTTTCCTATACAAGCAACAGTTTCCAAGTTAAAAATGAATATATAAAGGAAAAAACTTATTTTTGCCTAAAAATTTAAATTTTTTTTTTTTTTAAAAATCCATAAAAAATCCCAAATGAAAAAAAATTTCAAATCTTATTACTTTTACGTAAAGATACATAACATATGAGCAAAATAAGAGAAAGATCATGAAAATCGATGCACGCGTTTCGCTTTTATTCGCAATTGAGTAAAGGTATGAATTTAAAAAATTTGCTCGACATATGCACAACTTTGTCTATGGTAAGGTTTTTTCTTTTTTTTTATGATTCTCAGAATTAACAAAACGGAATAAACAAAGGGTTATTTAATTTTTATGATTGCGTAAGCAAAGTAATAAACGGTAATAAATGTGCGTGAACAATTAAAAGGAAAAAAGGAAAGGGGACTTTTTTACTTATTTGGGTTTTCCGGTGACTACCTGTATGATTTTTTTACATAAATGCAACCCACATTTATTCGGAAAATTTAAGACTCACACATGGTGAAACAGGTATGTAGCCACCGTAAAAAAATATACACCCATTTATAAGTACCTGTCAGTAAAATACTAAACAATACACAGTACAAATAGGTCTTCATTGATCGATTTTACTCATTCAACAAGTGTCGACGAACGCGATAGTTAAAATGAGCAAACGTTCGCGAGTATTTGAATGCAATACCAATCCAAGTAATTTTTGTTACATGTGCGGAGAATACGTTTGTGGAAAAAACAAGCGTTATTTTTCACCTAAATTGAGAGATTCATTTGAAGAGAGCTTCAATTTAAAGGTCTCAAACATAGATGAGCGGTGGACACCAAGTGCTCTATGTCCAAGGTGCTACGTACAGCTAAGTGACTCAAGGTAAGTGTAGATTACGAAATTCAAGAACATATATAACTTATTATTGCAATTCTTTCAGACGACAGCCGAGAATCATCATGCCAATGCTTTGGAGAGCTCCGCTTTGCCATGCAACAGATTGCTACTTCTGTCTTAGCAAAAAAACAGGCGTGGGAAAAAATATACGATGGACTTACGCTGCTGTTTCAACAGTGAATTTTCCAGTGCCATTTTCCAAAGAACCAGTGGACCCGCAACCGCCCGTTTCAAGATGGGCATCTAATAATGAGGCGATACATCCATCATCAGATCCGGAGACAGTAGGAACCACATCAGAATGCGAGTCAACATATACATTGCATGGAGGTCAACGCTTATGTTCCCAAGCAGAACTGAACGATTGGGTTAGAGAATTGAAACTCTCCAAGGAAGATGCAGAGTTGCATGCATCGCGCATGAAACAGTTCGGTTTCTTGGCTCCTGGTGTGGTGACAACAATCTACAGGAAGCGTCATGAACCATACGCAAGGTACTACACAAAAAAAGACAACATCTGTTTTTGTAAGGACATTCCCGGATTATTTGGTTAACTCGGGTACTCTTACGATCCAGGAGAGTGGCGTCTTTTCATCGACAGCAACAAGCAGAGCCTTAAAGCAATTTTACTGCACAACGGCAACAAGAAACCTTCGATTCCAATTGCTCATGCCGTTGACACCAAGGAAACATACGAAGTCATGGACAATCTACTAAAGTGCCTTAACTATGAGAAACACGATTGGAAAGTTTGTGCCGACCTTAAGGTTATCGGTATCCTTTGTGGATTACAAGGTGGATTCACAAAGTACTGTTGTTTTCTCTGCCTTTGGGACAGCCGCGATCGTCAACATCATTACACCAGGAGGAGTTGGACAGAAAGAGTTAACTTCATCCCCGGCAGCGACAACGTGAAATATACACCACTCATAAAAAAGGAAAATGTTTTTCTCCCACCTCTTCACATAAAGCTCGGACTCATAAAAAACTTCGTGAAAGCTATCAACAAAGATGGCGAAGCGTTCGCCTATTTAAAAACCATTTTTCCTCACCTTTCATCGGCAAAGATTAAGGAAGGCGTTTTCGACGGTCCGCAAATTAAAAAGTTGTTGCAAGACCAACAGTTTGAACACATTTTATCACCAAATGAAGCTGCAGCTTGGAACTCATTTCGGCAAATTGTTTCCGGATTTCTTGGAAACAACAAAAGCTCAAATTACAGAGAGATCGTCGAACAACTACTCCAAAATTATAAAAAAATTGGAGCAAATATGTCGCTTAAGATACATTTTCTACACTCGCACTTGGACTTCTTTCCGGACAACCTGGGCGATGTGAGTGACGAGCATGGTGAGCGTTTTCATCAGCAAATGAAAGAAATTGAGCACCGATACCAAGGATTTTGGAACGAAGCTATGATGGGGGACTATATCTGGTTCCTAATAAGAGAAACAGACCCACAACAATATAAAAGAAAGACAAAAGCACATAATTATTTTTAATTTGAAGGTTTTTATTTTTGTGTTTAGATATTTTTTTTTAAAACTTTTTTATAATTAATTAATGTTGATATCCTTAGGATAATTTCTTGTACATATATCGAATTGTTTTTTAATTTAAAGTCATATATTTTTGTCACCCAACAAATTTTAATTTTTTTTGTAATAAAAAAGAAAAAACCTTACCATAGACAAAGTTGTGCATATGTCGAGCAAATTTTTTAAATTCATACCTTTACTCAATTGCGAATAAAAGCGAAACGCGTGCATCGATTTTCATGATCTTTCTCTTATTTTGCTCATAGGTTATGTATCTTTACGTAAAAGTAATAAGATTTGACATTTTTTTTCATTTGGGATTTTTTATGGATTTTTAAAAAAAAAAAAATTTAAATCTTTAGGCAAAAATAAGTTTTTTCCTTTATATATTCATTTTTAACTTGGAAACTGTTGCTTGTATAGGAAAACAATATATAAACAGATTAAGGGAATTGTAATTTTAAATTTTTTACAATTTAATTCAATTAAATCGGGCTAGTGGTTCCCGAGTTATGCTGGACGAAACAAATTAACCAAAAAAAAATTTTTAAAATTTAAAAAAAAAAAAAAAAAAAAAAACCAAACGAAAAAAAAATTTTTTATTGCGTTTTTCGAGCTCATGTCAAGGTTATCTACACAGAAAAAATTATCGCATCCGGAGTACATGAAATTTTTTTCATTTTGTTGAGTAGTGTAATTGATACATAACAACACGTTAAAGTTATTGACTTTTTCTATTCGTTTCTATTTTTCTTTTTCTATTATGCAGCGAAATTATTGTCAATAATTAAATTCGAAATCAGTTCAAACAACCTTCACGATTAGGAGTTTGGTCGGCCGTTTTGAGGAGCAGGTTCACGGGGGAGCAGGTTCAGACTGAAGACAACGTGGAAACTGTGGGGCAGATTATTGCAAATAATTCATCTGTCTCAAACTCGTCGTAGTTCTCCCAATCGGGAGAATTTTAAAGTTGGAGCTTAAGACGTACCCATACAAAACTCAAATTATACAAGCATTGCTACCGCATGACCACTAACAACGACTAAAATACCCCAATCCGTCTTATTTGGCCCGTCCTGTATGTCCTGAAGGTGAGGAAGAAAATTACACATTTTTATTTAACCGTTATGTCAACAGCAGAACTGTTTTACGTACATCAACAGCAACATACCTGGATATGTACATACGTTTTGTATGGGGAATGGCATGCCGTTAGCATAAAAATTTTAATATCTAACTCCGTTATATTAATAAATCAGTTTCTAGGAAAATGCATTATTTTCAATATATTTAGTCATTTTTACGTTTGGATAAAATCTGGATGAAACGGTAGAACAAAACATCGGTCACAAGAAATCGCCTAGCCTATGAATATTATAGTTTGGGTACTTGCAACAAAGGCGAAATGCAGACAGAGTTTTTCAATGCGCAACGCCATCGAAGCCATAAAAGATGGGCCCTTCGGAGTTGTGGATGCTGGAGCACATCTGCTCGAAACTACTCTACCCTACTCGTAAAGCATGCATATTATGCAATAAACCAGTGTGCGCAGAGCATTCCAAAGACTTGCCGCAATGCGATAGATGTATTTGAATTTCAATAATTTTAAAATTTTTCGTAGTTTTTTAAATATTTAATATAAGTATTTTATAATTTATAATAATTTTTATACCACAAGTATTTTTTTCATATATTTACAATAAAAATTAAAAAAATTAACTCAAAATAAACTATAATTTTCAATTATATCATCATATTTGCATCATATTCCCAGGTATCTATGCTGTTGACGTAAGAATGCAACTTTGTAAATGGGCTTTATCTTCCAAACGGATAATCCAATCCCAACCAAACTTGGGACTATTGCGTAAAACAGTTTTGGCGAGGATATCACGATATCAATTTCAAGTCGATCCGATTATCCAGTTCAGAGCCATGGCATTATAGGTATTAATAATCTAACCCATAAAAACAAAGTTTTTATTAAAACTCTTTATTTTCTTACGGATATGAGTTTTAAATATCTCCGTGACTGTGGGTGACTGTATGTGACTATTTTAAAATGAATCTTTGGCCACAACAAGTCTAAGGACAAAGTTTCAGATCCATCGGATGAGGGGAAGTGGGGTTTTAATCTCTCAGTGACTGTGCGTGACTATGTCAAAGTTAATCTTTTTTTCACAGCAAGTCTATCGACCAAGTTTCAGATGGATAGGATAGGGGAAATGACATTTAGATCACTCCGTGACTGCGCGTGACTACCCCAAAATTATGCTATAGTCACAACAAGACCATGAACTATGATCGATCGGATGATCGTGACTGTGCGCGCCTATGTCAAAGTTAATTTTTTTTCACAGCAAGTCTATCGACCAAGTTTCAGATCGATCGGATAAGGGGAAATGTGTTTTAGATCACTACGTGACTGTGCGTGACTATGTCAAAGTTAATCTTTTTTCACAGCAAGTCTATCGAGCAAGTTTCAGATCGATCGGATAAGGGGAAATGGGTTTTACATCACTACGTGACTGCGCGTGACCATGCGTGACTGTGCGTGACTAAGTCAAAGTTAATCTTTCTTCGCAGCAAGTGTATGGACTAAGTTTCAGATCGATCGGATGAGGGGATATAACATTTAGATCACACCGTGACTGTGCGTGACTACCCAAAAAATAATCTTTAGTCACAACAAGACTATGGGCCAATTTTCAGATCAATTGGATGAGGGGAATGGGGTCCAGCCGCGACAGACAGACAGAGAGTATGAGTTAAAAGAAAGAGTTTAAAAAAGAAAAACAAAAATATTTTATAAAGTAAAGGCCTAGTTAGCCACACGTTGTTAAAATGTATCTGTACCGTAAATGTAACGTTGGCATTTAGTGCAATTATAGAACGTAAAAAACGAATCAGTATGTTGCTATGTATAATTAACCACACTTTATCAGCTGTTCACAAATGTCACGTACAAACGTAGCAAAAATCTATTTTCAACAGATTGGGACGTTCCGGTTACGTGACAGTTGAGTTCGGTAACTGCTCTAAATGCTTTTCATGTAACAGAAAAAAACAGCTGACACGGTTGGTTACGGTTACGGGTGGCTAACTAGGCCTTAACGCCAAGTTCATATCTTAAGAACAAATGGAAAAAAATAGTACCTTCCGTTTATTGCCAATACATTCTATAATTTTTGAACAACTATATTCTCAAAACGAAAAAGAAAAGATTTATTTATTTCCCTATATCATGTCTTAAAAATCATCTGCTTTCAGCGAGCTCTTGCTCGGTAAAAAGGCTCAATATCTGAAATGCCATTTTGATTAGGTTTGGAGGAAACTTTTTTTTTCTATTTTTGTGTATGAAATAAACAAAGCATTCACTGTATGGCGCCGAAGAAGGCCAATAGATCATGCCAACAGTTTTTAGAATGTACGCAGCATAATCCACATTGATTGCCTTCGAAGAAAAAAAAAAAAAAAAAAAACAATCAACAGTGAATATAAGCCCACTAACTGGTACGATTCAACGGAAATTAAAAAAAGACAACCCCATTTGCTTTTTCATCAAAGCAATGCACGGGTTTACACGCATAGTCGCCATGCCAAAATTCCATGATTTGTACTAGGAATTGCAATCACTATTTTCTATTTCCAAACGATGAAATCATTGATCCAACAAATGCCTATTATGAGTACCGTTATGAAATTATATTATTTGAAGGGATAAAATAATTGGAGAAGCGTTGGACAAAGTGTATTAGCTAGAATGTGACTATGTTGAGAAATAAAAAAAAATATATTTCACTCAAAAGTCACGGATTTATTGATCCACCCTCGTATATAAGATTAATGATACGATGATCTCGAACCGAACAAAATCATATTTTACAAAAATTTTGTTTATTATACTTTTCATAAATATTTGCTATCAAATATTTTATGATTTTTCTCTAATGAAACATCAAAGATTGTATTAAAAAAGATAGCACATTATATACAACATAGTATATACATATATATTTATAAGTAGCTAAGCAAGAGATTCATTAAGTATTTGATATTTTGTTTAAAAAAAATAAATAAATAGATGAAAATGCATTGTCTAGTCTATTTAATCGCACAACAGGTTGTTAAGTTATTGAATCAAGTCATTTGCATTCATTACTATTAAACGCAATTAGTTTGTATATTGCTTTTAATAACAAAACTATTTTTAGAAATCAAAACCGAAAAACTATAATTTTATGATAGTAAAAAGTTGGCATCAACTAAAAAAAAGCGCCAGACAAAATATCGACGTAATAATAGGTTTATATATACTTGCCAGAAAACATATCCGTACACTTGAAAATTAAATTTTTAACTATTAAAAAAAAAAATTATAAAATATTGAACAACATTCAAAAGACATTCGTAAAGACTAGCAGAGCCCAGCCCTCGAAATTCGAGTGCAAATTCTAGGAAATTTTATTTATTCATTTAATAAATAATTTTATAAGAGCCTAAAGGTATGCTAATCAGTTTTAGCCAATTCACAATTCAACACAGGGCTTTTGATATTTAAATGAATTCTACTCCCAAAAAAAATGTACCAGACGGTGCAAATCTGTAAATATGGAGGACAGCTGAAAAGAAATACCTTTCAAATGGTATATTTTTTTTATCAAAATCGGTTTGTAATTGAAGGTGTAAAATCGTTCACAAGAAATCGCTTTGCCTATTAATATTAAATTAATATTAGATACCGTTTGCAAAATATAAAAAAAAAATCTGACCTTCACGTGTTTTGTTTTCAGATGAAAGCAAGTTTTTCATTTTAGTCAGTTTTCGAAAAAGTTAAACTGCATTAAATAAAGAAAATCTTTTGCCAATGGAGGTGGCATTATGGTTTGGGGTTGTATGGCAGGCAACGGGATTGGCAAACTCGTATTTATTGAGTCTCTAATGGATCAAATTGGATACATGAACATTTTAACCCTTATCCTGTGTAAGTGGGTCAAAACAAAAAAAAATTACTTATTTTGCTGTATCTTGAAAAGTTATTAATATATTTTTCTGAAACTTGGTGACTTTTACTCATTCGAGAAGATGTATAGAATACAAAAAAAAAAAAAAAAAACTAATCCTATCACCTAACAGAGCGTCCTCATAAAAAAAGTAGCGTATAAGGGGGTCAAAATTGCCCAATACAAATTGCATGATAATTCGCAGTTTTATATGTTTTCTACTTGTACATTCATTTATTTTATTTCAAATTATATATTTGAATTTTTAAATTCAATGAAAAACACTTTGCAGTTTCGAATTTTTGAATAAAACTAAGTAGCCAAAGGATTTTTTTTTTTCAATTCAAGGAAATAATTTTTTATATATTATTCAGAAACTTAGTTTAGTATGAATATTACTTTAGTCTGAATATAATTTCAAAGCGTGCGGTTGTTGTAAAACAAATTAAAAAAATGTCGCGATTGAACGAAAATCAAATTCATGATTTGTTATGTAAATCAGAAGATGATGAAATAGCTAACGATCTTTCAACAGATGAAGATGATGGTGTGATATCAGATATTGATTCCGTATATAATCAAAATGTATCAGATTTGAGTGAAAGTGATAGTGATGAAACTAATGATAATGAAATCACAGAGAACTTTATCTCTAAGGACGGAAAATACGTGTGGACAGACCAGATTCCAAATTTAGATAATACTGGAAGACGTGCAGCTGAAAACATTATAGATAGTAAATCTGGACCAACTCTTTACGCAATTACGAGAATGACATCTATAGAATCATCTTTCGATTTGCTTATGCCCATTGATATCGTTAAAATTATCATAGATATGACTAATTTAGAAGGTAAATTATAAATTTACATTGGAATATGTTTTTTATAATTTAGGAGCTTCATATTTATTTTTGTAATTGAGGAGTTTCTGTTTATGGCAAAAACTAAAAGCCAGTTAATGAGATATCAATGAAGGCGTATTTTGGTATTCTTTTGTTGGCTGGTGTATTTCGTTCGCATGGTGAAGCTTTGGAAAATTTATGGGATGATCGAAACGGAAGACCTTTTTTCAAAGCAACTATGCCTCTTTATAGATTTCAAAACATAACAAGAATTATCCGTTTTGATAAAAAAAAAGCGATAGAATTGAAAGACGCGCTCAAGATAAAGTTGCTCTAATAAGAAACCTTTGGGATCGATGGGAATATAATTTACGGAAACTGTATAATACTGGTCCGTGCGTAACAATTGATGAGCAATTAGTTACATTTCGAGGAAGATGTACCTTCAAACAAATTATACCATCAAAGCCCGGCAAATATGGGTTAAAAATTTGGGCTCTTTGCGATTCGGACACTAATTATGCATGGTCAATGCAGGTGTATACAGGTAAAGACAGAAATTGCCAACCAGAAAAAAATCAAGGACGTCGCTTAGTTTTGGATTTGGTTAAGGATTTAAAAGGTTGAAATGTCACCTGTGACAATTTTTTTACTTCTCATGAACTTGGAATTGATCTGGTAAAAAAAAAAATAACAGTCGTTGGTACCGTTCGAAGAAAACAAAAACCTTCCTTCCACCTAAGTTTACCGACCTAAAAGGAAAACCACAACATTACTCGCAATTCTTTTTCGATGTAACCAACGATACAACAATTGTGTCATATGTGCCAAAAAAAAAAAAAAAAGAATCGTTCTGTCATTTTATTGAGTACATGACATCATAGCGCTGAAATTGTTTCTGATACCAAGAAACCCGAAATGATCCATTTTTACAACGGAACGAAGTCCGGCGTAGATACACTTGATCAATTAGTCCGCAACTATACTTGCAAGCGTCGATCAAATAAAATAGGTGGCCACAATCCTTATTTTACAACATGTTGGACATTTCCGCATATAATGCTTTTGTTATCTATACTGCCATTGACGCTGAATAGAACAAACAAAAACACTTTCGACGTCGCCTTTTTTTTTTGGAAGAATTAGGTAATGCCCTTGTCCACGATGAAATACCACGTCGTTCCATAATGCCGAGAAGCAGTTTTGCCAAGTCGACTGTACGAAGTTTGCAGAAGGAGGATAAAGTGGTTGAGAAGAGCGCTCTAAAGAGGGGCCGATGCTATATATGCCTCCAACGTTCATCCAGTACAAAATATTCAAATAAATGTACTAACTGCAATAATTTTATTTGCAAAATGTAATATTTTCATGCGAAAACTGTAAAAATTATGCATAATTTAATGATTTTATAATAAATTACTATTGGCCAAAATTGACCCACTTACACCTTATACGTAATTTTTTTTTTTTTTTTACACAGGGTTAAATCAAATTTTAAAATAAAGTACACAACAACTAGGCCTTGGAGAAAATTTTTTGTCCAACAAGATAATGATCTAAAACATACGTCATAAAATGTCAAGATGTAGTTGCTCTACATCGCATTTGCAGAATTTACTTGTAGTACGCACGTAGAATCCGTCAACAAAAAAATAACATGAAAGGAAATGTTAAAAAGCGTCATTTTGGATGAATGGAGTAAAATAAGTGATACATTAAAGTTGGTTACGTCGATGCCAAATCGGCTCATAAAGGTCATAAAACTCAAAGGATATCCTACAAGTTCAGCAATATAACAACTAAATTTAGTTTTTTGTGTTAATATTTCATTTTACATTTTTAGCTTTAATAAATTTGTTAAAGGCAATACATCCGAAATAAATTAAAAAAAAAAAAAAATAATAATAATAAATTTATTATTAGAAAAAAAAATTAAATCAGCTTAGTTAATTGCTTCGTATTTTTTTTCGTAGTATGTCAGTTTTTATTTTAGGTGTACGGATACTTTTTCGAGCAAGTATACGCTATTATATTATTTCATTGAATATGTTAACAAAAATATTTCAATTTAATCGCGAAGGTAACACGTGCTTTTAAATAATTAGTAGCATGATTTTGTTTTTGTTTGCCTGAATACTATTTCTTTGCCGTAAACAATTTACAACGCAAATTATGGTTAACTGTAAGTTTTAACAAAGTTTCGCTTAAAATTTATATAATCATAATTTTGCATAGCAATGAAATATTAAAGCGATAAAGAAAATAAATAATATTCTAATAATAGCTACAAACTATAATTAACTTACCTTGACTTGAAAAAACGATTCAACGGTTACTCACTATTATCTATAATCTGTTATGAAACAACTTAAAGCACTAAAATTGAAAAGTTTCTTGAGTTGAATGAAATTATAGCACTACTCGGAAGCATGTCTGTCTGTGTCAGAAAAAAACTTGATCACGTCACCAATAAGTGGACAAACATTTATTATTATTATATAAAAAAAATGTTTTCATTCACTTGTCCTTAATAAAAAACATTTCAGATTCTTAGTAATCATCTGTTTATATTGCATTTGTAATTAATAATAAATAATGTATTTATAATGTATTAGTATTTTTTTATATCTCATAAAAGTGAAATCAAAATACAGTGGACATGTCTGAATGAGTCAAAACAAATTTAATTTTTAATGTAGTTGTACAGACTCGTGTTGAAAATAAATAATTGCTGGCGATATGCACTACTTAATGCCAACAACAAATTAAAAGTATGACATTAACATGAACTAAACAAAATTTGTAATACCACGTTTTTGGTATTTATACCCTATACCACTATGTGGTTAGGGTACAATGAGTTTGTGCTGATGTTTGTAACTACCAAATATATTTATTGTGCCGAATCAGAAGGTGATTCTGTGTCGATTTAGCGAATTCCGTCCGTCTGGCTGTCTGTTCGCCCGTCCGTCTGTGTGTCCACGTAAACCTTGTAATCAAACTACAGGTCGCAGTATATAAGCTTTCCTCTGTTATAGGAAGAACGCTATTGAAATTGCTGAAAATTGGTGCATGTTCAGATCTAGCCCCCATTCAAATAACCCCTATCAGACCGGCTAAAATTGTCGCAATATCCCGATTATCATATATTTATAAAATATGGCGTAGGTGCGTATATTATACCCACTAATCAGTAATCCAAAAGTAAACCATTTTCCATCATAGTCCCCGTATAAAACTGATTCCAGATATTCACTTAAATCTACCAAAAAAAAAAAAAACAAAAATATTTCATGGATTTTTTTATGTAAGTGACTTTACTAAATATGGTCATGATCGGTCCAATTTTTGACCTAGTCCCCATATCAAAATAACTTCAGATATGAGCATTTTGATATCTGCACGTCACAAATGAATAATAACATAAAAAAAATAAAAACCTCAGCAAAGTTCTTCGAAACGCATGTTACAGTATCGTATAGTCGGTCTAGACGACTATAATTTTATTACTTATCTTAATTTGCAAAATACATTATAAACCTTTTAAATATTTTTATAATACGTATTTAAGATTTTAAATATGGGCTGATCCAGTTTTTTTTTTTTTTTTTTTTTTTTTTTTTTTTTTTTTTCAGAATATATATAAAAGGTACTTGATATTTATATTTGTGATCACATAATTCTGGCTAACAGTTTTGGTATTGAATTGCGGAAAATCCTGGAATGGTTCCGGATAAGCAACCTTAATGTTTCCAGATTTGGAGTCATGCTACTACAAAAAAAGTAGCATTGGAGCTTTGCTATACCGTCAACTAAATTGCAAAAGGATTTTTATAAGAAGTTGAACATTTTAAACCCGAACTAGAAATTAGTTATCTCATATTAAATAAAGATATTTAAGAACCTAAAGAGCCAAAAAATCAAAACAATAACTCAACTATTTCACTAGCGTCATTCAAAATACACGTTATCTGTTTATTATTTTAGCCATTGGCTAAGGAATTAAATTAAAATTTTTAAAGAGAAATATTCAGTAACCTCTTAATCTCGAACGAATTGTTGCGAAGATGAAGGCAAATCCAAGAACGCTATCTTGAAAACCTAAAATGAAAACTTTCATACTACGATAAAAATTAGAAAAAATTAACTAAGCTGAATTATTATTATTTGTTTTTTTTATAAATTATTAAGCTATTAGATTTTTTAATTCATTTAAGGTTTATTGGTGATGTCACTTCTTTTTTGCAAAATCATATACAAACCAAATTTGAAAAAAATGCGTGCAATATTTTTGATTTTGGTAGGTTTAAGTGAAGATCGGGAAGCAGCTTATATGGGGGCTATGACGAAGAATTGTCCTATAAGGTTTCATTTTGGAATACTGATTAATGGATATAATGAACACACACAAACCCAATTTCAACGAGATCTATATAATAATTTGGATCTTTTGGCAATTTAAGTCGATCATATGTATGGGGACTAGGTCTGAATATGCTCAAATTTTCACCACTTGCAATAGATATGGGTAATAAATACTTTATATAAAATTTTGAGTCAAAAATCTTTAGAGGAATAGATCCTAGAGAAGGACGAAAAAACAATATGTAAATTACACTTAAAGTGTGTGTAGATAAAACAACTTATGCCGACAAACGTCGTTTTCTTTGAAAAAGAAAACTACCAATGCAACAACCTATGTAGACATAAGTTGTTGTTGCTTGAAAAATGGATTTTTTTGTTCGTCAACAAAAAGTTAACGGGACTTATGATGAGAATATAACAACGTATGAACAATAATAGTGACAAAAAATAACAGAAATAAACACACAAGTTTTTACAAGTGGTTATAAACTGAAAACTAATCCAAAATTATTTTGCATTTTTTTCACTAATAACAACGTATGTCACTATGTGTCGTTTTCTGAGAAAATAATTTGTCAGCGATCAAACGTAGGTTGACATACGTCGTTAGTGTTGCAAATTAATTTAATAAACATTTAAGTTACGTCGTTATTTAAAGAAAAAACTCAGAAATGGTCAATATTTTTTTTAAAAAATTTAACACATGTAAAGTGCGTTAAAAATTAATATATTTGGCATTGTTAACTCAAAACTGACAAAAATGGACATACGCGGTTATTCCAGAAAACCACAGTGTCAAGACAGACGTTTCCTAATCATCAATATTATAATGTTTTTGAAGGAGAGATACTTCCAGATTTGGGATTAAAAAGTTTGGTTTGCAATGTGTATGGTCTATTTGCCAATGTGCCAAAAAACTCATACTCATTTATAACAACAGGAACAATTAACGCTCAAGTGCACAGAGAAGAGTGCTTAAAAAAGAGATTAATGCCCACTCTATTTTGGTTTCAGCTCATTTCGCTGCAACAAACCTAAAAATTTTCTGAGAAAATAATATTGAACTAGCAAATTCCAGCCCTCGAAATTCGAGCGCAAATTCTAGGAAATTTAATTTTTTCTTTAAATGAAGACCCTAAAAGTATGCTAATCAATTATAGCCAATTCACAAATCAGCACAAAAAAACAAACTCATTTTTATTACAAACACATTAACAAACACATACATAGCATTGCATAATTTTATATATGTGTTAGTAGCAACTTTAAATGCAATTTACTCAAAATAAAGGCAAAAATTTAAAAATCTTATATCTGAAAATCGGCTAAAAAGAAATACCTTTCAAATAGTATACGTTTGGTCAAAATCGCAATAAAACGGTAGAACAAACCATCGGACACAAGAAATCGCCTAGCCTATTAATATTATAGATTGTAAAAAAAGACATCAATATAACAAACTTTCAATAATGTCCATCAATTAAAAGGTATTGGGTTCTAATAAAAACCAATTTGAAGACAAGTAAACGGACTGTTAGATAATAAATTTTGAAAGGAAATGAAAAGGATTCAATTCAAAATTATGACAAAATGTTATAACGCGTACATATAATAATTTTGAATGTAACGTCACCTAAAAGGGACACTGCGTCCGTAGTTCAATTGTTGCGATGACTGAGTAAATATGTTTTTCATATATAGACTTACAATTTCTGAAATATTGAATGAACTGGATGCCCTTGACGACAATGAGTTGAATGGAGTTAAAATTTGCACAATTCCACCATTGGATGGAGCCGATACTGATCAAGATACCAATGAAAGCGATGATGAGCATGAAGCAAATCTTAATCGTCTCGGTCCAAAATTATTATCTACAGAATGTGAAGTAGCACAGAAAGAAAGTGAATGGGATGACAGTGATGATGAAATTAATGCGCATCTCCTGTGGATCAAACACGTGTTCAAATTGTTGGCGAAAAGTTGAACCATTATAGAAAATATAGAAAATAAACTGCTGACGCGCAGTTGTGCAAAACTCCAACAGAATTTTTTGAATTATTTTTTTCTGAGGATATTTTAAGACATTTTAAGGAGCAAACGAACTTATATGAACTCCAAAAGAATATAAATTTACAAGTAACATTGGACGAGATGAAAGTATTTTTAGGAGGTATACTGATGTCTGGATCCAATAAAAAATTGTATAGGTCAAATAAACCTGACTGTCCTAAACTGCTCTGTAATAGCATCAACCTTCAAATTGATATTGATCACCTTTACAAAATAATATCTCTAATAAATCACCTAAATGCATCATATCTGCGACACGATGGGATTGATGAAAATTTGTCAATCGATGGAAGTATGATCCCGTATTATGGCAAGCAATATGCCAAGCAATATATTCGCGAGAAACCAATCCGATTTGGTTTCAAAAACTGGGCGTTAAATTCAGCTAACGGTTTTATTATCCAATTTGATATGTATATATATATATACATATATATATGGGAAAAACTGCAGAATCTACTCCCAAAGGATTTGATCTAGGTGGTGATAAAGTGTTTGACCTCCTCTCAAAAGCTAATGTTCCGTCTAATAAAGGATTCAAGGTAATATAACCAAAGTATTCCCAAAACTAATTTTATGTATTTCAGGTATTCATAGACAATTTTTTTTACCTCCATTAAATTACTGCGATACTTATCACCAATCGGAATATGTACTTCGGAAACGATACGAGAAGGGCGAACAGAAAAATATCCTCTTCGCTTAACCCCGTTAATGAAAAAAGAAGAAAGGCGATCTGTATATCACAGATTTACAAATAGATAATGGAAACATATTGCTCACACGATGGAAGGATAACAATGTTGTTACAATTGCAAAAAATTTCGATGTTAATGAAATGGGATCGTGCAAACGATTCGTTAAAGAACGGGGTGCTATAAGTATTTCCCAACCAAAAGTGTTTCATCGATATAATATGGGCATGGGAGGCGTTGATAAGATGGATCAATTAGTTGCAGTCTACCGCTCGCGAATCAAACAAAAGAAATGGTGGTGGCCAATATTTGCATATCTCCTTGATGTCTGGTGTTAATACATGGCTGCTGATGAAGAAGTTTCATCCCAATGATTTGGCATGTGCGTCTCTTCTTGGTTTTCGCGAAATTTCGCTACATCCTACCTTGAAACGTATGGTACCCCATCTAAAAAAGGTTAGCTTACTAACAATGTGACGACAGATACACGATATGATGGCAGAGAAGACCTTATTGAATACTCTAAAACTGATAAACGATGTTGACATTGTGGAAAAAAAACAAAACTTTATTTGCAACGAATGTGAAAAAGGGCATCACCCCAAGGAATGCTTTAAAAGTTATCATACATCTAGTGTACCTACTGCGCAGTGTCCCTTATTGGGGACGGTCCATAACTCCAAAACTATAAGCTTGTTTGAATAAAATGTTTTTAAAACGAATAATCAGATCATCTATATTAATAATTAGTGAATTGTTTAAGGAAAGTGGCCATGGAACTTCGCCCACCAATGGGTTAAAAATTATAACATCATGTTAGCTTGGAAAAGTTTACTTAATCAAAATTATTAAATTTGTTTAATCCTAAGGCCTAGTTAGCCACCCGTAACCGTAACCAAACGTGTCAGCTGTTTTTTTTTCTGTTACATGAAAAGCATTTAGAGCAGTTACCGAACTCAACTGTCACGTAACCGGAACGTCCCAATCTGTTGAAAATAGATTTTTGCTACGTTTGTACGTGACATTTATGAACAGATGATAAAGTTTGGTTAATTTTACACAGCATGTTGCTGGTTCGTTTTTTACGTTCTAAAACTGCACTAAATGCCAACGTTACATTTACAGTACAGATACATTTTAACAACGTGTGGCTAACTAGGCCTTTAGTCTTGCAAACTATTATGAAATATTTTTTCCATATATTAACAATATTTAATAACACTGTACAAGAATTTTTATATAAATTTATTCCTTCTATTAAAAAGCCATCATTGTTTTTATAAAAACACAATAATAAAAAAAAATCTATAATATTAATAGGCTAGGCGAATTCTTGTGACTGATGTTTTGTTCTACCGCTTTATCCCGATTTTTACCAAACGTATATTATTTGAAAGGGATTTCTTTTTAGCCGATTTGCAGATTTACAGATTTTTTAATTTTTTCCTTTATTTTGAGTAAATTGCATTTAAAGTTGCCACTAACCCATACATAAAATTATACAATGCTATGTGTGTGTTTATTAAATTTGTTAATGAGTTTGTAATAAAAATGAGTTTGTTTTTATACCCTCCGCACCTCAGTGGCAGGGGGTATATATAGGTTTGTTTGTCATTGCGTTTGTAACGCATCGAAATAAATTTGTGAGATCCCAAAAAAATATATTTTCTTGATCCTTATAACAAGGGAAGTTGATTTACCGATGACCGTTTGTCCGTCTCTCTGTGGAAATCACGATCACGCCGTCAATATCTAAGCTAGACCGTTCGTTTTTGTATAAAATCCTTTATTAACATCCCAAAGGAGTTGCTATTTAAAATCGTCAAAATCGGTCAAAGGGTTCACGAGCTATGAATTCTTCGTATTGTTGAAGTCATTACAGTTGTGTGTATATTAAATACCGCACGTGTCACATTGGCCGAAGCAAGTTTTACCACATATTTTTTTATCATTAAAATTAAATATTAAAAATGAATAAAAATAAAAAATGGAAAATGAAAAATGGAAAATGGAAAACGAAAATTGAAAATTGAAAAACGAAAACTGAAAAATTAAAAATGAAAAATGGAAAATGAAAAATGAAAACTGCAAAATGAAAAATGGGAAATGAAAATGAAAAATGGAAAATGAAAAGTGGAAAATGAAAAATTAAATATTAAAAATGGAAAATGGAAAATGAAAAATGGAAAATGAGAAATAGAAAATGGAACATGAAAATTGGAAAATGGAAAATGAAAAATGAAAAATTAAAATTGAAAAATTAAAAATGAAAAATTAAAAATGGAAAATGAAAAATGAAAAATACAAAATGCAAAATGAAAAATGGAAAATGAAAATGGAAAATGAAAAGTGGAAAATGAAAAATGAAAAATGGAAAATGAAAAATGGAAAATAGAAAATGAAAAATACAAAATACAAAATACAAAATGCAAAATGAAAAATGGAAAATGAAAAATGGAAAATGAAAAATGAAAAATGAAAAGTGGAAAATGAAAAATTAAAAATTAAAAATGGAAAATAGAAAATGAAAAATGCAAAATTAAAAATGGAAAATTAAAAATGAAAATTGAAAATTGGAAAATTAAAAATGAAAATTGGAAAATGGAAAATGGAAAATGAAAAATGATAAATGATAAATGGAAAATGAAAAATGGAAAGTGAAAAATGGAAAATGAAATATGCAAAATGGAAAATGAAAAATGGAAAGTGAAAAATTTTAAATTAAAAATAGCAAATGGAAAATGAAAAATGAAAAATGGAAAGTGGAATATGGAAAATTAAAAATGAAAGTATAAAAATTAAAAATGGAAAATGAAAGAAAAATGGAAAACGGAAAATGAAAAATGAAAAATTAACAATGGAAAATGGAAAATGAAAATTGAAAAATGGAAAATGAAAAATTGAAAATGGAAAATGAAAAATGGAAAATAGAAAATGAAAAATACAAAATACAAAATGCAAAATGAAAAATGGAAAATGAAAAATGGAAAATGAAAAATGGAAAATGAAAAGTGGAAAATGAAAAATTAAAAATTAAAAATGGAAAATAGAAAATGAAAAATGCAAAATTAAAAATGGAAAATTAAAAATGAAAATTGAAAATTGGAAAATTAAAAATGAAAATTGGAAAATGGAAAATGAAAAATGATAAATGATAAATGAAAAATGAAAAATGGAAAGTGAAAAATGGAAAATGAAAAATGCAAAATGGAAAGTGGAATATGGAAAATTAAAAATGAAAGTATAAAAATTAAAAATTAAAAATGGAAAATGAAAGAAAAATGGAAAACGGAAAATGAAAAATGAAAAATTAACAATGGAAAATGAAAGAAAAATGGAAAACGGAAAATGAAAAATGAAAAATTAACAATGGAAAATGGAAAATGAAAATTGAAAAATGGAAAATGAAAAATTGAAAATGGAAAATGAAAAATGAAAAGTGGAAAATCGAAAATGAAAAATGAGAAATTAAAAATGAAAAACTAAAAATGAAAAACGAAAGGTGAAAATTGAAAACTGAAAAATAGAAAATGGTTCAAAAAAAATTAAAATTGAAAATGAAAAAGGTGGAGGGTATCAAAGATTCGGCCCAGCGGAATTAAACACTCTTACTTGTTTTATTTTTTTTTTTTTTTTGTTTAAATGTAATGCAGATAAAAAATAAAAAATAATTCAGATAAAAATATTTTAAAATTAGCTTATTATTAATAATAATAATTTTTAGCCAAGAATCATTTGAATTTTGGTATTCGGAATTAATGTTTCAGTATCGGCAAAAGTTTAAAAGTGGTAGCCATACTCAACATTGGGTGTTATATAGAGTTTAAGACTCAGGTGGAGGGTTTCAAAAAATTCGGCACAGCCGAATTTAACACTCTTACTTATTTGTGTTGATTTGTGAATTGGCTATAATTGATTTGCATACTTTTAGGGTCTTTATTTAATGAAAAAATAAAATTTCCTAGAATTTGCGCTCGAATTTCGAGGGCTGGAATCAGTTAGTTATAATAAATACGGATCAAAAGGAAAAACAATTAACTTTAAATATAAATGGTATTTGAATTTAAAGGGTAATTTCGCTGTGCAAAAGTCCAAAAATTGTTGTACAGTTTAATTATTTTACCTTAATATGATTATGAATAATGGATCCACTTCGATAACCCAAAATTGAAGAAATCATGGGGACCACCTCGCAAGTATGTAACATCTACAGCTAAGACATATATTCATGGTTTTATGAGTTTTTCAAACCGAACGAAACCATTACTGAGAAAAACAATCAACCAAAAGCGTGTCCAATGCTATTCCAGACACAACAATATTATTTTACTGCATGATAATGCTCGTTCAGATGTTGCGACACCGCCACTGTTCCACTCAAATTACTCTACACCTCCCATAGTTCATCTTGAATTTTTAGTTTTTCAAAAAAAAAAAAAAAACGACCATAATGTTCCAAAACTATGCACTCTTGGAAGAAAATTTATTGAATAAAAAGTACTCAGAATCATTCATGGAATACTCAAAAATTTTTTTCTCAATTTTTGGACAATTAAAAAAAAATTTTTTTTAATGTATTCTGAAAAATATTAAAAATAAAAAATTTTTCTCCGCAACTTCACGCAGACAGTTTTTTTTTTTTTCAGTATTTATCTTTATCGAAGCGAAGATCCTCAGCTGAAAAATTAAAAAAAAAAAACCATTCACATTTGCGGCAAAAATCTTTTTTTTTTTTTTTTTGTAAAAACAAAGTTTTGGAGACAAATTCTAGAAATATATGAGCCGAAATCAAAAATCCCAAAAGAGGGATCGATGGACAAATTCAAGACGAACATTTAAAAAACCCCAGCTCAAACAATTGAATATGTGAGGTGTAGATTAATTTGAGTGGAACAGTGGCGATTCGCCCCACTGTACGCCGATGAAAACCTATTCAGAAACACTAAATTCGGAGGTTTTACCCCACACACTAGACATTGCTTCTTCTGATTTCCACTTGTTTCGATCCATGACACATATGAAGGCACCAAAAATTGCGTCGATTCGTGGATAACCTCAAAAGATGAAGCATCCTTCCGACCCGGTATAGTGAGAAGTGATGGACAATATTCGAATAAAACATAATGGTCTGTTCGTTCATAAAAATAGAACATTTTTTTTTTATCAAAAATGGCGGAATCTTAATTCTACACCGATATTATAAAAGTGCTTATGAGAGGTATTTCTGAACAACTTTAATTTTTCATAAAAGACCAAAATAAATATTAAATGATAATTTTTCAATGATATCGGTTCTTTGGTTCAATAGTTATTGCAATTTATTAATGTTAAAATTTTTTTGTGCACAGTCCTTAAAGATAATTTTATGATAGACTTCATTTAATAAAATTAAGTTTAAAAAAAATTAAATCACAATCTATTTGGTCTATAGCCTACTTTTTATTTTACGAATTTTATACAAAATTTTCCTTAATCTCGAAATCGACGACAGCAATAAAAAGTGAATTTAAGGCCGCCTTCTCAAAAAATATGTTACAATACTTATCAATTCAAAAAGTGATTCTGTAGCGATCGATATAATAAATAATGGGTCTAAGGTCAATTATTTATGGCATTTCTGTTCTAATTTTAATTTTAGAACACTTTCAGTGATTTTGGACACATTAAACAAATATTTGTCCATTGATCTCAAATTCTAAATTTAGATATGAAATGAAAATAAAAAAACATTGTAGCGTGCCAGGCCAAAGTAATATTTATAAAATATGTACGCCACGCCACATTTGCTAAAGATCTGTAAAAATTCAACTAAAAGCATTGCACATTCATTCAAGCATTCAAAAGCAATTAAAATTATATTGTAAAGAGGAATGTTTTTCTTACAAGCGCCCCCTACTCCAAAACCTCTCCTCTCCTCCTCCTTACCTCTACGTTTACCCAGCGTATACAATTAGAAAGTGGAAGAGAAAATATAAAACTATGGATGGACTACGTTTACTAAACACATACTATGATCAAATTAATAGCGTGGGACAAATTAGGTGATCAAATAGAAGAGATGCCCACCATAATAAAAAGAAAAGTAATAAGTAATGAATGAGAAAAAATGTCACATTCAATTTGTAGGTGGTTGGTTGTTTAGTGGGCGAATGTCTGTCTGTACGGTAGTTTTATACAATTCACCTATTTCGTAATCTAATTGGAATTTAAACGCACACTTACCCCCAATCAATCGCATTCACACTAAAAATTTTTTTAAATTAAATTATTAGAAAATTCTTTAAAAAAAAAAAAGAAAGAAAAATAGTTCAATAATTAACCTGTGAGAAAAGTGAAATACCTTGTGTTTCTAAGAAGAAACGACCAAAAAAAAAAAACCACTTCAAATGTAAAGTGACATAATCTCTAAATTATTGTTTTTTTTTTTTTCTAAATTATGATTAATTATATTTCAATTTTGTAAATTTATAAGATTTACAACAAATCACACTTGGAACAACAAAATACATCATGTATCTTGAAAATCGCGTTTGCAACTGATTGTGAATAAAACAAAACAACAGCAGCAACAACGACAACAACAGCCACAACAACAACATAATGAGGTTTTATTCCACGACAATAATTTCAAAAACGTTGACAACACAATTTCTTTTTGTTTTCTTATATTTTCCTTGTATTTATTTAGTTTTGCTTGTATCGTAAATAGTTAAAACAATACAGTGAGAAAGAATGTACAAAACAATACGAGGGTTGGTAAAAAAATATTTTCAAATCAAAGTTTTGCCAGAGGTAAATGAGCCTCAGAATCTAAGGTTTTCATTTGGGAAAAAGCGGATCTTTTTGAATGGACGTGGCTTTAATGTTGGGCACATTGTTTCACATTTCAGAAATTCAAAATTTATTTGGTAGGAAAATGGTGAAGTAATAATGAAAAGTTAAAGCTCATTGGAGGGACATTTCAAATACCTATCCGACGATATGCAATTTGCTTTCGATTAGTAGTTTTGAGAATAATGACTTCAGCGTGGCTCGTCCACATTTGACCCAAAATTTGAACTTATATTATACCTCAGTGGGATTACCTTAATCCGCTGAACTTCTTTCGAGACGTTTTCTTTGTTTGCCTTTAATCATAACATTCCCTTAGAATCTGAGATTTACTTTGATTTCCTTGATATTCTTAAACATTCTCTATTCACCTTCGTATTTAAACGTACATATAGGAATAATAATAATATAAAACAAGTAAGAAAATTATAGTCGGTCTAGACCGACTATACGATACCCTATACCATGAGTTTAGAGGCCCTATCTCTCAGGCCCAACTAACTGGATATAGAAAATAAGCATAAACCAATTTGAGTGGGATTTTTATTAATTTTTTTTGGCTGCAGATATGAAAAAGTTCATATCGGATGCTATATCTATATGGGACTAGGCCCCAAAATGGACCGATCCTGACCATGTTTGGTAAAGTCTCTTGTATTTTGCAAAAATATATACAAACAAAATTTGAGAAGAATCAGTGCAATATTTTTGTTTTTGATAGATTTAAGTGAACATCGGGAAGCAGCTCTATATGGGGCCTATGACTAAGAGTTGTCGAATAGGGATAATTTTTGGACTACTGATTAATGGATGTAATAAATACATACAAACCCAATTTGACTAAGATTTATATGATAATTTGGATCTTATGACAATTTATGTTGATTTCATAGGGGTCATTTGTATGGGGGCTAGGTCTGAACAAGGACCGATTTTCACCAATTTCAATAGCGTTCATCCCATGGCCAATAAAAGATCAAATACCAAATTTCATCAAAATATATTCATATTTGCGACCTGCAGTTTGATTACAAGCTTTACATGGACACACGGACGGACGGACGGACGGACATCGTTAAAACGAATCAGCTAGTGATTCTGATTCGATCGGTATAATAAAAGATGGGTCTAGGTCAAATATTTTTGGTTGTTACAAACAGCAGCACAAAGTCATTATACCCAAACCACATAGTGGTATAGGGTATAATGAACAAACTGGTTGGTTGGTTGTTGCAATACAATTTTATCATCAAACTGACGAAATGAAAACTTACATATTCTGCATGCAAACGTAGTACATATTGTACGAAAGAAATTGTAATTTTATTTTATACTAAATGTAATGAAAATTAAAAAAAAAAAATCAATAAATAAAATAAATGTAGATAATTATATAAATATAGAGCAAAAAAAGTTTAGTCGAGAATACGTATATTGGCATGACATGAAAGATAATTATGGCAGAGATAAGAAATAGGCATGCTTGATTTTAAATGAAATTTTCAATATTTAATAAAAAAAAAAGAAAAACTTCAAATTGCAACTACGACCTCTAAATGATATATCAGAGATTGCACATACGAGTGCTGTATGATAATTACTTGACCTTGGCAAGAGATGGCATTAATAGAATTCAAAATTGTGTTTTATCCAAAAGCAATTTTTCACATGACACCTGTCAAAATTTAATTTCGTCATACGATTCGTGATTGACACATATTTAAAGCGAACAACTTTTGTAGATTTGATTAAATATTTCTTTTTTATGAAGAAAACTAATCTTAATTAAGCGATACAAAACATTTTGCTAAATTAATTCGACATGAGAAATCCATTCCACATCTGCTGACAATTATGCTCGTGTGTCAATTTCAAAGGACCGTTTGAAGATGTTAAACCGCAATCCAAAGAAGTTTTGGCATCGATTCTTAACTGTGGATGATACATTACGCCAGCGACCAAAGAGAATTCAACGTAATAACCTTCGTGCCGAATCAGCGGCTCCAAAGCAGATGAATGCCATATTGTCAGCCAACAAATTTCACGCACAGATATCCACGTCGCTTATCTTGAAAATGGGAAAAGTTAATATTATTCCAAAGTTCTGCCCACGAAAAAATTTGAACATACATTTGCACTTGTTTACTCAAAATTATTAATTATACCCAAGTGAGTCAAAATTGAATTTATTTTTTTGTAATATCAACTTACGGGTCAAGTATTATTTTATTAATTAAAGATTTAACAAAAATACATGTAAATATGATTTTACTTACTATTCGAACATATTATATGTATGATTATTATTTTATAATAAAAAAACAAAGAAAATTTAATATCAAAAAAATTATACATATACACACATTTAATGCGAAACTTGTTGTTGTTTATTTGCAGAAAATTTATGTATATTTGGTTCATACTTGGAATTCATTACTTTTACACATGCGGCAGTCATTTCATTACCAAATCTATTTCTTTACGTGGATTTTATAAAATTCATTGATGAAAATAAAGTTTCGCATACATATGTATGTTGAACCAAACATTGTTAAAAGAGCATTTGCCAGTTTTTTCATTGTATTAAATGTATCTGGTAAAGAGTCCCATTTCTTTTAATATTATATTATCAGGTCTTTGTTCGAATACCTTTTTCTTATTGTCAGAAATATTTTCTAAATCCTTTTTTTTTGCAAATCTGCGATTAAATTTTCAAATTTATTTTTCCACATAAAACTGTTTTGGAATTCTGCTAATTCCATTTCCAAATTTTCAATACGTAATGTTTTTTCTAAATCCTTAAATTGATTAAATCTATCCAGAAAAGCTTGTTTTATTTCCTCAATAACAGTGCAATATTTTTTAATTGTATGATCCTGTGTAATATTACTATTTTCAAAGTTTTCAGTTGCTTGGAAATGTTTTTGCAGATATGGAAAATATTTCAATATTTTCATTTTCAAATCATTACTAAATATATCAAGTTTTGTCATAAACGTTTTAATATTTTCAAACATGTAGTCATGTTGACCAGGTCCTTGGAGTTTTTTATTCAATTCATTAAAATGCTGAGCGATATCACAGCAAAACATTAGGTCATTTAGCCATTCTATATTTGATAATTCGTCAAAAACATTATTTTTTTCATGCAAAAATAGTTTTATTTCTTCTAATAAATCTACAAACCTATTTAAAACTTGACCACGACTGAGCCATCGAACATTATTGTACATTAAAAGCCCAGAGTATTGAGAATCAATTTCCTCTAATAATTTGGCAAATTCTCGCTTATTTAGAGCTCTTGCTTTTATAAAATTGACTATTTTTGTTACAACTGGCATTACGTTGGAAAATGTTTTCAATCCTTGTTTTGCACATAAGACTTCTTGATGAATGAGGCAGTGAAATTCAATTAAAGAATGTTGGACACTATGTTTAAGTTGCTAAATAAAACCAATATTTGTTCCAATCATGCCCATCGGTTGTTACAGAAACAATTTCCTGTAAATCAATATTCATATTCATAAATGTATCAGCGAATTCCTTAAAAACATCAAGACCAGTAGTTCTTCCTGTCAATGTTATTAACTTGACCAGTTCTTCCATGAAAAAAAATATGTGGAAAAAAAATGAAAAAAATTATGTGGAAAAATATGGAATTTAGTTTTTTTTAAATTCCATATTTTTCCACATAATTTTTTTAATTTTTTTCCACAGAAAAAGACACACAAATTTCTTGCTTGCATTTTATGTGTTATTTTTACAAAGCCTACTGCAAAATTTTCACAGTTTTCTTCGTACATCTACAATAACACAATTTGTTAATTGAGTATAACAATATCTCAGTTTAAAAAAACTTAGAATTTCAAAATATGGTTTGAAAAAACTTAGAATTGGTTTAAGAAAACAAAACAACTCGTGGTGGGTCACTTAAAATTGTTGCGTGTGTCAGTGTGTGACCCGTGGGTCATAGGTTCGCCATGGCTGACCTAGACCCATCTGTTATTATACCGATCGACTCAGAATCACTTTCTGAGTCGATTTAACGATGTCCGTCCGTCCGTCCTTCCGTCTGTGGGTTCATGTAAACCTTGTAATCAAACTACAGGTCGCAAATATAAATATATTTTGATGAAATTTGGTATATAAGCTTTTATCGGCCATAGGATCAACGTTATTGAAATTGGTGAAAATTGATCCATGTTCAGACCTGGTCCCCATACAAATGACCCCTATGAAATCGACATAAATTGCCATAAGATCCAAATTATCATATAGATCTCAGTCAAATTGGGTTTGTATGTGTTTATTATATCCATTAATCAGTAGTCCAAAAATAATCCCTATTGGACAATTCTTAGTCATAGGCCCCATATAGAGCTGCTTCCCGATCTTCACTTATATCTATCAAAAAACAAAAATATTCCACAGATTTTTCTCAAATTTGGTTTGTGTATATTTTTTCAAAATATAAGTGACTTTACCAAATATGGTCAGGATCGGTCCATTTTTTGACCTAGTCCACATATAAATGTAGCACCCGATATGAACTTTTTCATTTCTGAGGCCAAAAAAAATAATAACAATGCCACTCAAATTTGGTTTTTGCTTATTTTCTATATCCAGTTAGTTTAACTGGTATGGTATATGGTATCGTTTATTCGGTCTAGACCGACTATAATTTTCTTACTTGTTTTTACATATAAAAATGCATATTTGCATTTTGAACTCAATGCGCGACCAGAAAGCATTGTCCGATTCGGCTCAAATTTTGCACACTAAAGTTTTAGATCCAGTGTCATAATAATCCGAACCGCACGTCTTGAAATTACAAAAAAAAAAAAAAAAAGAAATGGCTGTCACCCTAGTATACATACGTATAATTTATGTAGATTTTAATGTCTTAGTTATTCACTTTCACACATTTAATTTGTTAGCTTCCGTACGTAATTTGTAATGTAAACTACACATAATTTTGGAAGGTTATTGAGTATTTTACTTTAAAATTTTTATTTCGTGCAGTTTGGCCTATAGCCTACTTTGAATTTCTATTTATAGGTATTTAAATACACATTCGGCGTTAATGAGGTAATGACTTCATTAGCGTAATCGAATGCCATAAGAATGGCACATATTTCTGCATCACAGTTAATAGTCTAGTAGGAGGTGTTGGAACTTTTCAATATTTTTTCTCTCATACATGTATTACTAGGGTGGCCCTTAGTTATATGGAGGGAAATAAAGAGTGCAAACTGACGGTCTCACCCCCTAGAAATATGCGAATAGCAAAAAAACTGAGAAATACAAAGTTTTGGGCCAATCAAAAAACGTTTTGTTGTGGCGCAAAGCGATTGAAAATTTCAAGTGTGTTTATATGGGGAAAATATGACTTTTTTTCAGATTTTACGAAAATTTCGTTCTATAGTTTAATTTTTCCGACAAGCTGTTATATAATTCGGGATCAGTATTAAATTATCCTTTCAACAGGTTATAAAACTTCAAAATCGAATGAAACCTCGCCAAGAAATAGCAAATGCCCCAGACCACTTTTGTGCCAAAAAAACTAGGTCATGAAATTTGATGGAATTTTTTTCAACTTTGAGAAATTGATTAAAGCCGTCATTCTTTTTTGGTCTCTATACTTATAAGTAGTCAGATATGAAGTATTGTTTTATTACCACGTTGTGAACCTATTGCGCATTGAGACCGAAAATTGGAAATTTTTTGATAAAATTTTTAAAACTCCTTTTTCAAATTTGAAAAAACTTTCTTAAACAAAATTTAAAAAAATGAATATATCACTTCAAGGTTTTATTAAATACATGTTGCAGATTAACTGTGTGAATTTTTAAGTAAATCCCTTTTTGACAAGGATTTTATTTTTGCGGATTTCGACAAAAATTAGATTTTTGTGAAATATTCTGTAAATGTACTCTTTCTAAATACTTGGTATCAAAAATTCATCACTTTTCTACTTTTAAATGTTATATTTTATCTTAATAGCCTAGGGTTTCGGAAAAAAAATAATATGACTCCATTAACCCTTTTTGGAATTGGGGTCACATATGACCCCAAGCTAATAAAAGACAATTTATTCAAAAAATTCAAATATTTTGTAAGTGCTATCCAATTTTTAGATGCGACGCTTAAAATATAATAACCAAATGTGTAGAAGTTTCGTTCCAAAAATTTGGGATAAATCCGAGAACGTTAACCCATTATTTGCCAAGGCTAGCTTAGGATTTTAAAATATTTTTAAATAAAAATTACCTAAAACGAGTTTTTCTATTAAGCTCGTTGATACCACTATTTAGAATTTAAGAAAAATAAATCGATTAATTTTTATTTATTTAACCATTCAGTGCTCCTGGGATCAAAATAATCCATTGTGATATATCTTTGGTGCAATTATCTGCTTATTGCTCGCGAATATAAATTAAAACAACTTTTAACCAATTTTGTTATAAAATTACTTTATGTAATAAAGAAATAGTTGAATTTCTTGCGGTCACACCCAGCAATTTGGTGGATATTGATTAAAAAAAAACGCCAAAAAAAATTTTCAGGTCAATCGGTGAAGATGCCATTACTTATAATGGTTGACATTTTTTGATTTTTTATAATCGGTCGCTTTATATTATCTTCAATGTCACCTACATGTTTTGAAACTTCTACCATTTTATTTCACAGTTTTAAATAGTTTATTAAATAAAAGTAAATTTCAAATATAATATATATAAAAGGTAATATTAAATTAATACTACTCTTAATGGAATAAATTACAAAATTAAATCAAAGTGAATTTCAAAAAACAGAATAGGCTTTGCTGCAACAACAAAATATTTGCGTCCTATTTTTTTACACATATAACCTAAGTTGTTTTAATTTATATTCGCGAGCAATGAGCACATAATTGCACCAGAGATATATCACAATGGATAATTTTGATCTCAGGAGCACTGAAGGATTAAATAAATTAATATTAACCGAATTATTTTTCTTAAATTCTAAATAGTGGTTGCATCGCGTTTAATGGAAAAACTCGTTTTAGGTCATTTTTATTTAAAAATATCTTAAAATCCAAAGCTAGCCTTGGCAAATAATGGGTTAAAATAAAGTGACCATACGTCCCGGATTATGCGGGACTTTCCCGGATTTAAATCGTATGTCCTGCATTGAAAATTGTCCCGTAAAGTGTCCCGTATTGTATACCTTACCTTATTATTGCTATCTATTTGTAAAGTAACTTTTTCAATTAAATAACACTGCTTTGGTTCAACTGGTAACAATTATTTAAATTCAAAATTCAACTGTTGCAATTAAAGTATGTCATGAATTTTTAGCGAAATCACATTGCTTAAGTATTTAAAAAAAAAATCTATTTCTATAATTTCTATTTCAGTTTAAAAAGTTGAAGTGTACAAAACAAAAGTGAAAAGTTTAAAGTATTTTTTATAATTGTGTCCACAAAAAGGTTTGTATTTATATTTCATTAATTTTTAATATGTATATTACTTCTAATATAAATTCTAAATAAAAAAAAAATAATCTCAAATTCCAGAGAATTATGTCCAAGAAGCGCCAATGTACATTTACTGACGAGTTCAAAAAGGAATTTTCTTTTATAAAAAAAAAAAGCAAAATTGAAAATAGTGTTCATTGTGATATATGTAACAGTGACTTCTCGATTGGCTCGGGTGGTAAAAATGATATAACCAGACATGTTTCGTCGGATAAACATAAACGAGCATTATTAGCTTCAGCTTCTTCAAACAAATTAAATTGTTATTTTCGAAAAGTTGAATTTGGTTCGAAAGAAAAGGAATTAGCTAGCGCCGAAGCAGTTTTTGCATATCACAATATAATGCATAATCAAACATTCCGATCAATGGACTGTATATCTAAGCTGATTCGTACATTATTCGAGCCAAAGTTTACTTGCGCTCGCACAAAAACCGAAGCGATTATAAAAAATGTATTTGTACCTTATACAATTCAGGAACTTATGAAAACTTTGGAAAATATTGATTTCATTACAATATTTACAGATGCGTCAAATCATAAAGAAACTAAATTATTTCCGTCTTTATTTCTTTTTTTTTTGATTACAAACAAGGTGTACAAATTAAACTTTTAGATTTTGTATCTCTTCCAGGTGAAAATTCGGAAATAATAGCTAACTCAATTATAGAAATATTGAAGAAATTTCGTTTAGAAAATAAAATTGTAGCTGTTTGCGCAAATAATGCAAATACAAACTTTGGTGGTCTACTTAGAAATGGAACAAATAATGTATATAGTAAACTTAAGAACCATATTCAGAAGCCAATTATTGGTGTAGGATGTGCTGCACATATAGTGCACAATACTATTCAGTCAGCAGCAGATCAATTTCCTATTGATATTGAAGGAATCATAATTAAAGTTTACAGACACTTTTATATATGTATATACAGTAAGGGTTGAATTATTAAAAGAGTTCTGTGAAGATGCAGAGGTGGAATACATGCGCTTGCTAGGCTACAGTAAGACCAGGTGGTTGGCTATGATGCCCGCCATTGAACGAATTTTAAAATTATATGCTCCCTTAAAATCATATTTCCTATCCATCCACAACTGTCCAATAGTTCTGCATAAATTTTTCGAAGAAGATAGCTCAGAATTGTGGTTATATTTTATGCATAGTCAGGCAGCAACATTTCACAATACAGTGAAGAGTATCGAAGGTGATAAAATTACAATTATGGAAGTTTTTACAGAAATAGACAATTTAAAATTGAGGTTAAAAGAAATAATGGATATACAGTATCTACCTCTAAATGTCCGTAGTCAGCTAAGAAATTTAGAAGAAAATGGTTGGTCCAAAACAAATTCCTTCAAAACCAATACGAATAATTTTTATAAAAAATGTATTCAATATTTAGAAGTTCGTGTATCACAATTTGAACATTATTATTGTTTTAAATGGATTAATCTAAAAAGCATTGTTAATTGGCAAAATGTACAAGAAAGTTTTGAATTTATTTCAAAATTTAATCACAATTTGGAAATATTCGATGCTGATAAAGAAGAAAGAGAACTTTTTGATGAGATTACATATGTAAAAAAATATGTTGATACAGCAAAAGTAAATGCTTGGAATGATGAAAAAATTCCAACCGATGTAAGGTGGTTAGAAATATTTAATCACTTTCATACAAATAATATACCGTTCAAAAATATTAACAAAATAGTTGGTTTTGCATTATGCTTACCAGGCACTAATGCTACCACCGAACGAGTATTTGCAGTGGTGAATAAGTATTGGACCACTGAAAAAAACGCAGTTAAGCGTGGATACATTAAAAGCGATACTGCAAGTGAAATGTAATTTCTCCTATTCATGTGAAGAATTTTATAAGTTTATTTCTAGTAATGAAGATTTACTAAAAAAAATTCACTCAGCAGAAAAATACGCTTAATTAACGTGTACTTTAAATATACTTATTTATGAAATATTGTTATTAGTTTATTTTTATTAAGTATATTTCTTGTAATAAAAAATTAAAAGAATAATAATTTTATTTTATTGTTAATTTTTTTTTTTTTTATATTAATTATATGAATAAAATGAAAAATCTATGATATTTTAATTCGGAACAATTAACTATGAAAATTATGTCCTGAGGAATGCGTTAAGCTTTTTTTATATTTATTTGAACTGGTCCCGGATTTCAGCATAAAATATGTGGTCACTTTAGGTTAAAACTTTCTCGGCTTTATCCCAAATTTTAGGAACGGAAGTTCTACACATTTGGTTATTATATTTTAAGCGTCGCATCTAAAAATTGGATAGCACTTACAAAATATTTGAATTTTTTGAATAAATTGTCTTTTATTAGATTGGGGTCATATGTGACCCCAATTCCAAAAGGGTTAATGGAGTCATATTATTTTTTTCCGAAACCCTAGGCTATTAAGATAAAATATAACATTTAAAAGTAGAAAAGTGATGAATTTTTGATACAAAGTATTTAGAAAGAGTACATTTACAGAATATTTCACAAAAATCCAATTTTTCTCGAAATCCGCAAAAATAAAATCCTTGTCGAAAAAATTCTGGCAGAGGGATTTACTTAAAAATTCACACAGTTAATCTACAACATGTATTTAATAAAACCTTAAAGTGGTAGATTCATTTTTTTTTTAAATTTTGTTTAAGAAAGTTTTTTCAAATTTGGAAAAGGAGTTTTAAAAATTTTATCAAAAAAATTTCCAATTTTCGGTCTCAATGCTTAATAGGTTAACAACGTGGTAATAAAACAATACTTCAGATCTGAGTACTTATAAGTATAGAGACCAAAAAAACAATGATGGCTTTATTCAATTTGTCAAAGTTGAAAAAAAAATGCCATCAAATTTCATGACTTAGTTCTTTTTGGCACAAAAGTGGTCTGGGGCATTTGCTATTTCTTAGCGAGGTTTTATTCGATTTTGAAGTTTTATAGCCTTTTGAAAGGATAATTTAATACTGATCCCGAATTATATAACAGCTTGTACGAAATTTTCGTAAAATCTGAAAAAAATTAATATTTTCCCCATATAAACACACTTGAAATTTTAAATCGCTTTGCGCCACAACTAAACGTTTTTTGATTGGCCCAAAACTTTGTATTTCTCAGTTTTTTTGCTATTCGCATATTTCTAGGGGCTGAGACCGACAGTTTGAACACTTTTTTTATTAAGGGACTCCCTAATGTATTACTAACTTCCTCAATTCTTGTTTACAGACTTTAATAATGTGTTTGGATAAAATTGATAATGACACGTCGCTTAAAGATTTTAAATATAAATTTTGGCCTTCAGTAAATTTTCAATGAAGAAACAACAACAAAATATTAGAAAATTGTGGGGACTTCGCTGTTGTTGTTATACTTGTCTATTTAGTAAGTTGTTTATAAGACGTGTGTTGTGCTGTTGTTGTATGAGAAGACAATTGCAATTTGCAAATAATTTCAATTTAAAATTGCAAATGTTTGATCTAAATATTACGAACGGAACGAGTACAAGCCGACCGAATTGAGGCATTTGCGCTAAGAACTTTATTAACCTTTGTTTGCCATAGTAGAGGGTGGTGTTTTGTTATTTCTAAATTGTTATTGTTTATTTTATTGAAAATCAGAGGTTTAAAGGATGATTTTCTGCTTAATTTTCTTTTTTTTTTTTTTAATATAATTTAATATTTTTTCTGTATAAAATTATTTAAGTTAATCTGGCATATTGCCCGTCATAACTGAAACTCCAGTCACTTCACTTCACATTTCTTTAGAACATCTCTGTTTCTCTTTAATTTCGAATTCCAAATAACAACCAATTATTAAAAAGTTTTAGAATACAATTTTTTTTTTCTATTTGATATATCATACAACTTTATGATTTTTACGCCTTTTTGGTATGTATGGCATACATAATTTTTGAGGTTATGTCTTCCAAGTATATAACAAGTAAATCCCAAAACAAATTAAGACCTGCTTTTATACGCTTTCTGGTTAACCATGAGAAATAATGATTCAATTCATGTTGAAAATGATTTAATAAGGACTGCGTACATAAAAATTATAACATTAATAAATAACTTTTATAACTTTAACGAAATAACTAATTTAAATAAAAAATACAACTAATTTAATTAGTTGATAAATCAATATTTCATATATTATTTTGCAAAATTAATTGTTTTCTGCGAAAATTTTAAGTTTTACAGAAATACCGGTCATAACACTTTCAGTGATCCTTTTGCTGGACTTAGACCATTGCCGAGCAAGAAGTGTGATACTTTTGGCGACTTGCTTTGTGCTCTTCGTCACTCTTTTTTCATATCTTGATATGAAATGAACATTAGTTTTTTGTACCAGTCAACAGACGAGTTACTGCAATGTGATGCTGCTATAGGAATGGAAATGGCCTCTGTTGTGAGCATTCTTTAATGTATAAATCGTTATTTAATGTACCCATTGTCACATACGAACTTTTTTTCATTTATTTTGTGTCAAATTGTCTATGGTCAATCCCTCCATTAGCTACCACTCCTGGTAGCTGAAAACAATTCGCCGAGCACGTAATGTCATCGTTCATAAGGCAGCATTCATACTTGTTGATTAAACACATTACAATTTGTTACCATGTTCTTTTGCCTCGATATTCTTTTTCCTATTTTTATCCGGAACCTTCTTTTTTGAACTTCTTTTCTTCCCGAAGTAGTCGAATTTTCGTAAAAATGTACCAATATTTTTTAACCCTGTTGGGATTCCGGGCTTCTCGTTATAATTTCGAAGTTCGTTACAATTTTTAATAACCCGGGAAACCGTTTACCGAGCAACTTTTGCCTATGAAGGAATTGTTTGAAAAGCCTGTTTTTTCACATACTTTTTAGAATCCATTTTAAATTAAAAAAATTATTAAATATAAATTAATAATTTTAATTAAGTTTTTACAAGTGCAAATGTATGTTATAGTTTTTTTGTGCGCAAACCTTAATGTGTTGTCTATTTAGTTCTGTCTATTGTGAGAAATAGAACAATATGCAAAAATATTATTTTTCCGTGGACTGTAAATGTTTTTTTTTTTATTACAAGTGATAATTTACATTGTTTTAGTTTACTTTTTGAATTATATCACACTGTGTATTTATTTTCGTACAAATTTTCTGATCACACGTGTGAAAGACGTTTCATCAAGTGAACGATTCAATTAAATTGAACTTGGGGTGGCTAAAGATTTGTTTTAATATCTGGATGCTAAAGTAAAGCATCAGTTGGTTACGACTTTTTACTACAAAGATTTTACAAATCTTTTTTACTTTTAAGAAAATTAGGTTTTTCTTGGATTTCAATTATAATCGTTGTTAAAATTGACAAATATTGCTGCCAAATATTCGTCATTTGAAAAAATTATTAACAAAAATATCTTCCTAATTAGATTTGACGTCATGATCCCTTCGGAAGTTTCAAAAATTGGCAAATTACTGTTTTTTTTTTGATTTCCAAGAAATAATATTGAAAATAACGTAAACATATTGAACGACATATTTACTAACAAAAAAATAATTTCTAGTCGGAATGTTTTTTTTTATCCTCTTTGCATTATTTTTATTACCATATATGCCTAGACCTCTTGATAATGTTTATCGTGTTAAATGAATTAAATTAATCGTGGGTACTCGTGATACTTCCCAATCAGAATAGATAAAGCGTTAAGCATCCGAATTTTAAGTTTTTAAGTGTCAAATAATTACACCTATATAAATTTAAAAAACTTTAAAAAAATTACTACACACAAAAAAAAAATAACTCCTTAAAAGTATTATTATATTTAAAATATGTAATTTAAGGCAATAATTTAATTAATTAGATTTTTTTAGATAAGTTGCAATAGAAAAACTTAGGTAATTTAGCATATTTCGTAGGTTGCCAGAATTGAATGTCAACAAACATAGATATCGTAGCAAAAGAAATAAATTTCAAGTTTGTTAATTTTTCTTAGTTAGATTTTGTTGACTTAAACTAAAATAGTTTTGACGTTTAACATTAAGGAGTGAGATGAAAAAAATCTTTAAATACATAAAATGTGATGTAATAAGGAACACAACCATTGGACCTAGTTTCATTTTTTTTATACCCTATACCACTATGTGGTTTGGGTATAATGACTTTGTGCTGCTGTTTGTAACAACCAAAAATATTTGACCTACACCCATCTTTAATTATACCGATCGAATCAGAATCACTATCTGATTCGATTTAACGATGTCCGTCCGTCCGTCCGTCCGTCCGTCTGTGTGTCCATGTAAAGCTTGTAATCAAACTGCAGGTCGCAAATATGAATATATTTTAATGAAATTTGGTCTGTGAGCTTTTATCGGCCATGGGATGAACGCTATTGAAATTGGTGAGAATCGGTCCATGTTCAGACCTAGCCCCCATAAAAGTGACCCCTATGAAATCGACTTAAATTGCCATAAGATACAAATTATCATATAAATCTTAGTCAAATTAGGTTTGTATGTGTTTATTACATCCATTAATCAGTAATCCAAAAATAATCCCTATAGGACAATTCTTAGTCATAGGCCCTATATAGAGCTGCTTCCCGATCTTCACTTAAACCAATCAAAAAACAAAAATATTGCACTGATTCTTCTCAAATTTTGTTTGTATATATTTTTGCAAAATACAAGAGACCTTACCAAACATGGTCAGGATCGGTCCATTTTTGGGCCTAGTCCCCATATAGATTTTGCATCCGATATGAAATTTTTCATATCTGCAGCCAAAAAAATTAAGAAAAATCCCACTCAAATTTGGTTTATGCTTATTTTCTATATCCAGTTAGTTGGGTCTGAGAGATAGGGTCTCTAAAAGCATGGTATAGGGTATCATATAGTCGGTCTAGACCGACTATAATTTTCTTACTTGTTTTTTATTGAAAAGATAAAAAGATAATTTAACTTTTAGTTAGGCTTGAGGTCATAAATTTTAATAAAATAAAATAAAACAGAATTGTTTTAAATTTTTATTATTAATTTTTGTTTATTTAAAACCCAATATTTCGATCGAAATCTTCGATCATCAAAATCAGGGGATATTTTTTTTTATTAATATAAAAAAAAGAAAATTTTTATAGTTCTAATCACTACTTATGAACGTTTTTTTTTATTATATAGATATGTATATTAGGGTGGCCCTTAATAAAAAAGTGTTCAAACTCTCGGTCTCACCCCCTAGAAATATGCGAATAGCAAAAAAACTGAGAAATATGTAAAAAGTTTTGGGCCAATAAAAACCATTTAGTCGTGCCTCAACGCGATTGAAAATTTCAAGTGTGTTTATATGGGGAAAATATGACTTTTTTTCAGATTTTACAAAAATTTCGTTCTATAGTTTAATTTTTCCGACAAGTTGTTATATAATTCGGGATCAGTATTAAATTATCCTTTCAAAAAGCTATAAAACTTCAAAATCGAATAAAACCTCGCCAAGAAATAGAAAATGCCCCAGACCACTTTTGTGCCAAAAAAAAAAAACTAGGTCATGAAATTTGATGGCTTTTTTCAACTTTAAGAAATTGATTAAAGGCAAACATTTTTTTTGGTCTCTATACTTGTAAGGACTCAGATATGAAGTATTGTTTTATTACCACGTTGTTAACCTATTGCACACTGAGACCGAAGATGGGAAATTTTTTTGAAAACTCCTTTTTCAAGTTTTAAAAAATTTTCTTAAACAAAATTTAAAAAAATGGATCTGGCACTTTAAGTTTCGTTAAGTACATGTTACAGATTAACTGTGTGAATTTTTAAGTAAATCCCTGCGCCAGAATTCTGTTGACAAGGAGTTTATTTTTGCGGATTTCGAGAAAAATTAGATTTTTGTAAAATATTCTGTAAATGTACTCTATCTAAATACTTTGTATCAAAAATTCTTCACTTTTCTACTTTTAAATATTATATTTTATCTTAATAGCCTAGGGTTTCGGAAAAAATAATATGATCCCATTAAACCTTTTGGAATTGGGGTCACATATGACCCCAAGCTAATAAAAGACAATTTATTCAAAAAATTCAAATATTTTGTAAGTGCTGTTAAATTTTTAGATGCGACGCTTAAAATATAATAATGAAATGTGTAGAACTTCTGTTCCTAAAATTTGGGATAAATCCGAGAACGTTAACCCATTATTTGCAAAGGCCAGCTTTGGATTTTAAGATATTTTTAAATAAAAATTACCGAAAACGAGTTTTTCTATTAAACTCGATGCAACCACTATTTAGAATTTAAGAAAAATATTTCGGTTAATTTTTTATTTATTTAATCCTTCAGTGCTCCTGGGATCAATATAATCCATTGTGATATAACTTTGCTGCAATTATCTGCTTATTGCTCGCGAATATAAATTAAAACAACTTTTACCAATTTTGTTAAAAAATTATTTTATGTAATAAAGTAATAGTTGAATTGCTTGCGGTCGTCTCACCCACCCATTTGGTGGATATTAATAAAAAAAAACGCCCAAAAAAATTTTTCAGGTCAATCGGTGAAGATTAAGGCGTGCCTCACGCCCACCAAAGTTTGACAAAAGGCATATTTTCACATTAAGTCCGACTTTTATGTCTCATAGCTTATTAAATATTAATTGTACACAATAATTGTTTAGTCAAAAGTTGTTGCTACTAAAGTTACCAACAACTTTTCCCTGAACGACTTTTCTCCTTATCTCATATTTAATAAACTTAACTAAAAAATATCGAATAAAACGCACAAAACGAAAATTTCATAATAATTTCAAAATTATTATTATATTGTTTTTTGCCGAAACCCTAGAATATTAAGATAAAATATAACATTTAAAAGTAGAAAAGTGATGAATTTTTGATACAAAGTATTTTGAAAGAGTACATTTACAGAATATTTTACAAAAATCACATTTTTCTCGAAATCCGAAATCCAAAACCTTAAAGTGTCAGATCCATTTTTTTAAATTTTGTTTAAGAAAATTTTTTAAAACTTGAAAAAGGAGTTTTCAAAATTTTATCAAAAAAATTTCCCATCTTCGGTCTCAATACGCAATAGGTTAACAACGTAGTAATAAAACAATACTTCATATCTGAGTCCTTACAAGTATAGAGACCAAGAAAAAAATTATGGCTTTAATCAATTTCTCAACGTTGAAAAAAATGCCACCAAACTTCATGACCTAGTTTTTTGGCACAAAAGTGGTCTGAGTGGTCTGGACGATTTTGAAGTTTTATAGCTTTTTTAAAAGGATAATTTAATACTGATCCCAATTTATATAACAACTTGTGGGAAAAACTAAACTATAGAACGAAATTTTCGTAAAATCTGAAAAAAAAAAAATGACATATTTTCCCCATATAAACACACTTGAAATTTTCAATCGCGTTGTGGCACGACTAAATGTTTTTTGATTGGCCCAAAACTTTGTATTTCTCAGTTTTTGTACTGTTTGCATATTTCTAGGGGGTGAGACCGAGAGTTTGAACACTTTTTTGTTTCCTCCATATACTGAAGGGCCACCCTAATGTATATACTGTGAGCGTCAAAATAAAGTAAACACCTTAGTTACTCAGATTTAACGCTTTATTAAAATAAAGGAATTAAAATAAAATCAAAAATAAATATAAGGAATTCAAGAATTATTTAACAGTAGCTGAACTCAATAAACACATTAAACAAAAATAATACAAAACAGAAATACATGCACTTTATTTAGAAAATTATCAAATTTTTCGCGTCAAAAAAAAATAAACATCAAATAAAAGACAACAGTACCTCAATACAAAACGTAAACTTTTTAAATATTTTAATATTTGGTTTATTTTCATTTGGCCTTAAGCACCTCATTTAGTCTTCTAGGCACCGACTCGACAAGTTTTTTTTTTTTGTCAAAATAGCCCTTCGGCTTATTTTTCTGTCAAGATTTTTCCACAGATGCTCGATCGGGTTAAGGTCCGGGGAATGCGGTGGATGATCAAGTGTCTTAGGAGTTCGGTACTGTAGCCACTCTTTCACAATTTTAGACGTATGCTTTAGATCATTGTCCTGTGGGAAGATCCAGTCTCCAGCCATGCCATATTCCTCGACGCTAGGGCAAATATTCTCCTTCAAAATGGCTAAGAAATCCATTTTCTTCATAGTGGAGTAAATAAAAACAAGATTACCAACACCTGTTGCCGCCATATAGCCCCAACCCAAAACTGAAGCCCCACCGTATATAACAGTGTTGGTAACACACTTTTCTTTGAATCTTTCGTTCTTAACACGCCATATTTTTGGGGGCCTTTTCGCGCCGAAAATTTCGGATTTGTTTTTATCTGTATATAATATGCTTTTTCAAAAACATAGAGCCTCATTTTTGTACTTCTTACCGAAATTCATTAGCTTGCTCTATTTCGCCTTGGATATGTATGGTTTCTTGCATGGTAGCCTTTCATGTAAGCCACTTTAGTGAAGCGATCTCCTTACTGTACTCGAACTTACTGGTTTGCCTGATGTTTTCTGATAATTTAACTGCACTTTAAGCTGGATATGTGTTTACTTCTCTCACTACAGCTCTTACTTCGGTACCACTGAGCCGCTTTGGGTATCTAGATATCGGTAAATCTACACCCTGATAGTGTTTGAGATATTAATCAACTATTTTATTTTTTTTTTGTGCAGTGTTCCTACCAAAATTTGGCCAATTTCACGAATGGATTTACTTTTTTCTTTTAAAGCAAAAAAATGTTCAGAGTATCAGACGATGTTTTCTTTTCCATAGTGAGATCAGTTTCCTTTACTTCTTTAATCATTACTAATTAGTACAAATCAACTTAAAATGATTTTTAGTAAAGTCAAACACGTGGTCCGTACATGTTATTTGCAAAAAGTTTAGGTTCTTCCCCGAAATATAAAAAAGCATAACTAAGTGTTACCACTGCTTACTTTTTTTTTTTGACGCGTAAAATCGAGTGATTTGTGCAATATTCCCACTTGATTTGATTTCATGTTTTATAGTAGTCAATCTCTAATCTCTGCTATAGTAGTAAACTCTGTAATATTACTTTGTATCGTAACTCAATATTAACTTTGCAATAAGGCAATTTAAAGATTAAAAATTGTATACACAGTATATCTGTGTCCATAAGCATTAACCGCCTAAGTCGAAAATCATGCTTTCGAGTAAAATAACTTTTTATATAAATGTTATGAGACTTCATTACGACTTAGGTCAGTATATTTTTATTAATATCTTTTTAATAAATAGTGATAGAGAAATGAAATGGGGATTTCACGAAAATATAAAGCGTTTTTAGTAGAATATGATAGCATACATAACCCAAATCACTTAGGCGGTTATCGCTTGTGACCACAGATATTATTTCCTTTATTGCATGTTATTAGAAGAATTTATGAGATTTTACAAAATCTATTACAGCATAGATATCAGTGTTTTTAAATAAAAAAAAAAGCTACGAAAAAATGTGGTGTTATAATCTTCTAAATTTTATATAAAATTATGTTATTCTTAAATAAGATACATTATCAGAAATCAAATCAGCAAACTTCTTATTGAATCAAAGTTTGACAATATGCATCTTTCATTAAAAGACTGGGTCAAATCTTCTATAAAGCTGTCTACGGTCATATGACTAACCCGGCTATGTAGGCTAAGATTGTGTATAATTATACCATATACCACTGTGTGGTCTGGGTATAATGACTTTTTGCTGATATTTGTAACTACCAAAAATATTTGAACTAGACCCATCTTTTATTATACCGATCGACTTAGAATCACTTTCTGAGTCGATATAGCGATGTCCTTCCGTCCGTAAGCCTTGTGTCCAAACTACAGGCCGCAAATACGAATATATTTTGATGAAATTTGGTATATGAGCCTATATCGGCCATAGCATGAATGCTATTAAGATTGGTGAAAATCGGTGCATATTCAGACCTAGTTCCCATACAAACGACCTCTATGAATACTTAAGTTGTCATAAAATCCAAATTATGTTATAGATCTCGGTCAAATTGGGTTTGGGTATGTTCATTACATCCATTTCACAGTAGTTCAAAAATTAACCCTATAGGACAGTTCTTAGTCATAGCCCCCATGTAAAGCTGCTTCCCGATCTTCACTTAAATCTATCAAAAAAACAAAACTATTACACAAATTTTTCTGAAATTTGGTTTGTATGTGTTTTTGCAAAATATAAGTCAATTTACCAAATATGGTCATGATCGGTCCATTTTTCAACCTAGTCCCCATACAAATATCTAAAGCCAAAAAATTAATAACAATGTATATATCCAAATAGTTGGACCTAAGATATAGGGTCTCTAAACGCATGATATAGGGTATCGTATAGTCGGTCTAGGCTGACTATAATTTTCTTACTTGTTTTTAAATTCTTGTTTTGTATAAACTGTAGATTATGTGTTTTTGCAGTTCTTTTATACCAAACTTGACAAGCATAGGTCAATTTTGGTAATATACACATTTTATACAAAATGATTTTGCTTTTCAAATTTTTTGCAGATTTTCTATTGAGTAGGGGGAAAAGTGCCCGTCCACATCTAATTGCTTTTTCGCAAATTGAACACACAAGCGGCCGTATTTATTATGAAAATTTGTGCGGTATCTAGCATGAGTATTATTTATAATGCACTTGCTGCTGCGCTTGCTAAACTCAGATCAACAACTTTTCAAACACTAAGGGCCATTATTACAACTTGCCGTTAGTTAAAGGCAGGATTTTGTCGGACCGATAAATGACTTTACATTATAAAACCTTTATTTATTACTTTTTTATCCATTAAGTATTATTATTATTAATAGTAATAACAATAAAAAATTAAAGTTGTAATAATACAAAGCTATTTATCGGGCAGACAAAATCCTGCCTTTAACTAACGGCAAGTTGTAATAATGGCCCTAAGTATGTTAAAACAGCTGATGTGTGTCAAACTAAACAAAACAAAATATATAAATTATTTTTAAGTGCAAAAGTGCAAAAGGTGTACTTTTTCTTACGACCATATTCAACTCTATCTTAAGATTAAGTCACGTTCCATCTGAGTGGAAATATGCAGAAATAGTTATGATACTTAAACCTAATAAACCGGAAAATGCTGTTGCATATTATAGGCCAATAAGCTTATTGTCAAGCTTTTCTAAGATTTTTGAGACTATTTTTTAAAAGACTGCTTGCCATAATAGAAAAATAAAACATAATTCCAGAATATCAGTTTGGGTTTCGGCACAAACATGGTGCACCTGAACAATGTCACCGGATTGTTGACGTCATTACCAACACATTCAAAAGAAAACAGTATTGTTCTGCCGTATTTTTAGATGTTCAACAAGCTTTTGATAGAGTGTGGCATATTGGACTGTTACATAAATTAAAAAAGTTTATTCCTGCACCATATTATCTCTTGCTGAAATCATATATAGGTGAAAGATACTTCCACGTTACTATCAATGGAGAAAATTCAAATTTTGGACAAATTAAATCTGGGATTCCACAAGGTAGCGTACTTGGTCCAGTACTTTTTACAATATTCACATCAGACATGCCTAATATGGATGGTCTTACAATTGCTACTTATGCAGATGACACTGCTATTTTAGCATCTAATGAATCACAAATTGTAGCCTCCGCTTTGGTACAAAATGAGTTAAATCTTATAGAAAATTGGTTAAAAAAATGGAACGTTAAAGTAAATACAGAAAAGTCACCTGTATACTTAATCGGTGCTAATATACCGATAAGTAACAACATAAAGTATCTGGGTCTTTATCTTGATAGAAGACTTACATGGAAAGAACATGTTAAAAAGAAACGTGAACAGTTAAATAATAAAACGAGACGAATGTATTGGCTGTTAGGTCCAAGATCAGAATTAAGTTTGGAAAAAAAGTAATCTTATACAAAACCATTCTTAAGCCAGTTTTGACTTATGGTATCCAACTTTGGGGGACTCCAGTAATGCGAACATTGAAATTTTGCAGAGATATCAATAAAAAACATTACGACTTTAACAAATGCACCGTGGTTTATAACTAATAATAATATTCCCAATGATCTTAAAATTCCAAAAGTAAAAGATGATATTTACAGTTTTAGCGAAAGATACCTTAATAGACTTGGCAATCACCCAAACATATTAGCTATAAATCTCTTAGACGATAGTGATGAAATAAAAAGGTTGGAATTCAGTATCTCAGTTAATTTTAATTATTATAAGATTTGCTTATTATTTTAATTTCTGTAAAATAGATTGCAAATAAAGAGGAATTGAAAAAAGAGTGCAAACAAATATTTTTTACTTTGCGGATCTTTTAAACATGTTTTTTCATAATTTTCGAATTAAAATAATTTTGTAGTAAACTTAACACTTGTAAATATAAATTTTAAAAAATGAAGGAGTGAAATCACACAAACTGAAATGTAAACAGAGTTGATTTTCACTATATCAGGTGGCATTAATGCAAAAAATATGCTGGCATTACAAATTTCACAGTTGTTTTTAAAACTATTAGATGACAACAAAAAATTGATTATAAATAAACTATGTGCTAACTAAAAACTAAGGCTAATCGGTTGACTAGCAAGAACCTCGTTGTTGAGCGCGACATGTAAGCAGCAACTAACTTTTCATTATGAATTCGGGGGAAGATGGTTAAACGTTATTTTTTATCTAATGTCAAACCTAGATATTTGACGCAGTTTAGGTGATTTATTGAATGGAAATATAATTGCCATGGTTTTTTCTTGGTTTACCCATTTATCTAAAAAAAATTTTGAACAGAAATTAATGAGATCTGTAATCGTTTAATTATAGTATTTGAAACTTTTCCCTTGCATATGAGTGCAGTGTCGTTGACGTAGAAGGCAACAGCTTGATTTTTAAGAACCACGAAGTCAGCAGCAAAAATTGAGTACAAAGTAAGATATAAAATAGAACCTTGTGGAAGACCAGCAGGAATATTTCTAAGAGATCATTCATCTGCAATTCTGTACACTGACGTCGAAATCCCTGTCCGATAGGAAGCTTTTTTGTCAGTTTTTACAGAAAAATAGAGAATATATCAGGCCATCGTGACAAATAGAGTCAAAGGCTTTTTCGAAGTCAAGAAAAAACAATACCAGTACTTGTTCTATTCCTTTTGTTTGAATCTATGTTTACCACTCTTTGTCATAATGTTCTGTTGAGTGCTCTTTGCGAAATCCAAACTGTTCTTTATTTAACACGTTATTTGTATTTGTTAATAGTAACAATCGTTTTTGAACAATTTTTTCGAAAACTTTGTCTAATAAATTTAGAATACTAATTGGACGATAACTAGTGGGTAGCTGAGGATCTTTGGCCCTTTCATGAATAGGAATGACTTTTACTTTTTTAAAAGCGGATGGAAAATCGCCATTTTGTAGATACCAATTAAAAATGTTGTTGAGAGCTTTAAAATTGGATCAGACGTGTTTTTCAAAATTCTACTGCTGTTGGCTGTGCTAAAATTCATTGTAAGGTGTGGGCTTTTTCGAAAACATCTGCTATTGCATTTGCCTTGGTTTCATTAGTTTTTAAAAGTTCTCCATTAGAGTTCGAATCTAACTCTCTTTACGAACGGTTGCGCAAAAAATCAAATCGCTTAGAGTACAACTATTTAAAATTAAAAACAAGTGTTTATTTTTGTTTTTGCAATTGCCTATTCTTGATCTCATTTGAACTCACGTGGTAGACAATCCAGCTTTAAAACAGGAATAAAAATTTTGCGATGGCCCGAGGGGCCAAATCTTTATCAAAAAGAAAGCTTGTGAATAAGATGACAAAACTTCCTCCGGGTTTTGTTAACCCGAACATGGCGTCAACTTCAAGCAACAGATTTAGCCTGCTTGCTGGCCTCAATGATATGGACGTAACTCCCGTATCAAATATTAACGATGTTAAGGAACACAAACCTCCACCCATTGTTGTAGAAGCTAACGCTTCATTTACAGAAATACAAAAGCTGCTTGGTAAGGATTGCATTTTCAAACGTACTTCAATTGGTACCAAAATTTTTGCTCCTAGTAATAAAATGTACGAATGCTACAAGCAAATACTTAAAGAGAATAAGATGGAGTTTCATTCTTATGGCTCCAAAGAAAATAGGTTATACACCACCTTTTTACACGTTTTACCCCGCATAAGCTCTGAGGAAATCTCCAAGGAGCTAAAAAACTACAACCTATCCCCCTCTTCCGTAACTGAAATTCAGTTCAAACCAAATTCAGTTCAAACAAAATGTACGAACAATTTCTAATATTATAATTTCTTGGAAAAAATATAAATCGAAATCCAAGAACAAACCAACTCAATGCTGGTACTGCTTGATGTATGGCCATGGCGGTGAACATTGCCATCGAAGTGCTGCATGAATGATATGTGCAGAACAACATCATACAAGTGTGTGTCCGTTTAACACAAATGAAAAAAGACCAGCTGTTTTTACATGCTTTAATTGCAAAAAACAAGGAAAAGAGAGAACTGATCACTCTGCAAACGATATCAACTGTCCGTTACGTTCTTTCAATTTGGAAACTAGAACAAGAGTTACTTCTAAAAGTCCGAATAAAAGCAGACAACAACAAAATAACTCATTTCAGTTTAATGTGGGAGATTTTCCTAACTTAAGAAACAACAACACAAATTGTAACAATAACATCAATAATAACAGCAAAGCTACATATGCTAACCAGCTGAAAACAAACAACGATTTATTTAGCATTGATGAGCTTTTTGATATTTTCACTACAGCTATGGATGATTTGCATAGGTGCACTTCAAAAGTACAACAAATTAAAGTTGTAATGTCAATGGTAAAATACGCCCATGGATTATACTAATAATTTAAACGAATTCAAAATGCTTCACTTGAACGCTAATGGCATTTCAAACTTTTCTAAATTAAAACAATTTGAAATACTAATTGAAAGAGAAAATATTAAAATTGCGTCTTTGAATGAAACATTTTTTTCAGAAAATCATAGACCCTTTTTTAAAAATTATTATTTATATAGAAGTGACAGAGCAGATGCTAGAGGAGGAGGAGTAGCTCTGTTAATTCATAAATCTGTCGCTCATAAAAACCTCTTTATATCAAACACTTCATCAATCGAAAACATCTCAATTGAAGTTATTATAAATAATAGACCTATTGTTGTATCTTCGTTATATTCACCAAGATATACCCATAACTTCTGTGCTGATATCTTGAACCTAACACCTTCCACCAAAGAATACATAGTTTTTGGTGACCTAAATGCCAAACATTGCTCTTGGAATTGCCGTTCAAATAATACTGCAGGAATCGCACTGAACAATCTACAGCAATCAAGCAATTTTTTTATACACTATCCTAATAGTCCAACCCTATTCCCCCATCAACACAATCGCGAAGCATCTACAGTCGATATTATTTTAAGCAATACCGCTTTGAATATAGACGTAAAGACAATGGATTACGAAATACCATCAGACCATCGCCCCATTATGTGTACACTTAAAAGATCAGTGGCCTCGCAGGTTGACCTCAACTATTATGATTATAGTGCAACCAACTGGAACATTTATATGAATTTTTTAGAAAATAAAATCACGTTAAATTCGGATATATACAATACCAAGGTAATAATTGATCAGGAAATACAAAAATTTATAAATGTAGTTTTTGAAGCAAGGGATGCGTCTACACCTAAAATAACTCAACAAAATAATTTCACATTACCAGAAAGTACTACGAAATATATTTAACTAAGACGAAGCTTTAAAAGAAAAAGCCAACGATCTTCAAATATAGCCGAGCAAACTTTTTATAATCAATGTACTAAGTTTCTAAGTAACATGATTGATAAAAGTATTAATTCGGAACGCAATAAGAAATGGTGTCAATTATTATCCAATTTAAAACCAGGTGATAAATCATTTTGGAGAATAAGCAGGAACTTGCGAGGAAAAGGAAAAAATCAAATCTCTCACCTTGAGGTTGGAAATACAAGGATAACATCTGATAAGGACAAGGCTGAAGTCCTGGCAAATACATTTGTCAAAGCAAATAACCTCACTTCGAATTACAACCACTCAGCTGATATAGTAATAAATACAACAGTAAATAATTTTAAGAAGGAAAATCCCAGTTCTGAGTCAGCAATTTATACATCTCTAGAAGAAGTAATGAATATTGTCTCATCAATAAAACCCTCAAAATCTCCTGGTTTTGACAATGTTCCCAACCTGCTCTTAAAGAAACTACCACTCAAAGCTCTAAAATTACTGGTTATAATATTTAACAGCTGCATCAAACTCAACTATTTCCCCAACCATTTCAAAAACGCTAAGGTTATAGCTATCAACAAACCTAGTAAGCCAAAAAATAACCCAAATAGCTATAGACCTATTAGTTTATTAAGTAACTTAGGTAAAATATTTGAAAAAATACTACATTCTCGTCTTAGTAAATTTGTAACGACCAATTCTATTGTTGCTAAAGAACAATTTGGATTTAAAAAAGGGCATAGCACTACTCACCAAATAAACAGAATTAAAAATCAAATAATCAGCAATAAAAACAATAAACGTTCAACGGGTCTAATATTGTTGGATATCGAAAAAGCGTTTGACACCGTTTGGCATAATGGCCTAGTAGTTAAACTTCTTGATGCAAATATACCAAAATATTTATGCAAACTTATTTCAGATTTCATTCACGGCAGAAACTTTAAAGTTGCGATTAATAATGAAACATCATCTCCAAAAACCATTACCACAGAGTTACCTCAAGGATCAGTCTTGTCGCCATTGCTTTACTCGATATATATACATCTGATTTCAAAGTCCCGAAATATATGAAAGTTGCTTACTACGCAGATGATACTGCGTTAATGTCTTCAAACAAACTTACAAGTGCACTCCTGAAGAAAATGGAAAAGGGACTTGTTAATTGCAGTAAATATTTTCACAAATGGAAAATCAAAATTAATTCAAACAAGACCCAAGCAATTATTTTTCCGTTCAACAAATCTCCCAAAAGACTGCCAAGACGTCATCTTCATATTGGAAATAATACCATAAATGTACTTAATCATGTCAAATATCTCGGAGTTGTCTTGGACAAAAAGCTTACTTTTAAACAACATATTATGGCTATAAAATCATTTAAAGCATTATGGCCACTACTAAATAGAAGGTCATTTCTAAACCCCAAAAACAAAAATCTACTCTTCAAAAGTGTTATAAGGCCGATATTAACATACGCGTGTCCTATTTGGAGTGACGCTGCCAACTGCCACCTAAAACGCTTACAAATTATACAAAACAAATGTCTTAAAATGATAAATAAAAAGCCCTGGAGGTATCATACAAACCTTCTTCATGAAGAAACAGGTTATGAAAAAATTATCGATTTCATAACAAGGATTAATAACAATTACTTTGCCAAAATTGAAAATTCCTCTTACCCACTGATAAGAGAATGTAGAGCAATAACGTAAAATTAAAAAGAAATTACCAAATTGAAAATTATATGCTTATAGAGGTCTATTATTTCTAATAAACCTTCTATAAGCATATAAATATTTTCAGATAGTATTTGAATTTATTAAATCATATAAAGGTTTTTTTCCTCCCATTTTCCTTTAAAAATCATTAAAAAATAAAATAAAAACTATTTAATGTCTTTAGATCCTATATATTATTTGTTGCAATATCTATATGTAAAGATAAGATCTCATATGTATATATCAAATTTGTTAAAATAAGTAAATAAAGAAAAAATGTATAATTGAATTTGAAAAAGTTCTCCATTACAAGATAAATCAGCAAGAGGAGGAAATTTTCCAAAACTTTTTCGAACCGATAGGAAGTTTGAATATGAATTTTGACCAGCTTTCATTTCTGTCTTTGTTAAGGTGGAAGTTGATTAAGTTATTTGACCGCTTAACTATTGTTGTATGTAAGTTGAGCCATACTGTTAGCATTATATCGTTAAAGTTTACATCTAAATTTATTTATTTGCCTGATTAAGTATTTCCTTAAGTCAGATATTTGCCTGTGCCATTCAGTTTTATTAACTTTTGATATTTTATCGAATGAATTTTGAACAATATGGGTAAATTTCTTTAAGAAAGTTTAAAGTATAATGGAATAGTGCGGATTGTATGCCGACATAGAAATTGTTGAACGACCATTATATTTTTAATAGTATTGTTTCAGTATGTTTTCGGTACCAAATGTTTTATATTTTGGTACAATTTTATGTTCAATAGATTCTAAAATTGCGATTAGAACACAACCACCACGATCTTCTCGGTAGATTTAATATATTCCAATTTTAAATTTATGCAACAAAATTTCTTGGGCTTTGATGAATAAAGCTTCTTTGAGGCGCAGCTCTTTGTCGAATTTCTTTGTGATTATTGTTTCTAAAATGTTTCCTTTAAGCAATTATGACACTTGTAAATAACTGGTCCTTCTCTACCAGTTTTTTTTTAATATGCAAACGGCATAATCATGATTGCCGGAACATGCAGGGCACATAACATTCCTATTACAATGTTTAGCATTATGACCGAATATTGAAAATTTTGAGCACTGACTTACCCCTTTAACGGATTCCTCCATTTATTTTCATAATTTCATGGTTTGTTATTTTTTCACGATTAAAATCGATAATAGTATAAACGCATCGTCGGCATTTGACCTCTTTGTTTTTAATTCTTTAACACTTAATGGTATTATTTTGTTTTTTCGAGAAAAAATAACAGTTAACAGTAAAATAAAAATCAAAAAATAACTGTTATTTTTGCTCGAAAAAATAAACATATCGGTAACAAAAAATTAATATTATAGATATATATACTGTGAGCGTCAAAATAAAGTAAACAGCAACTTTTAATCTTTAAATTGTTTTATAACAAAATTATTATTGACTTACGATAGAATGTAATATTACAGAGTTTAATACTATACTATTTAGAGATTGACTACTATAAAACATGAAATCAAATCCATTGGGAATATTGCACAAATCTCTCGAAAATGAAAATGCATTAGATTTTACGCTTCAAAAAAAAGTAAACAGTGGTAACACTTACTTACGCTTTTTGATATTTCGGGGAAGAACCTAATCTTTTTGTGACAAATGTGTACTGATCACGTGTTCTATTTTACTAAAAATCATTTGAAGTTGATTTGTACTAATTAATAATAACTAAAAAGATGTAAAAGCAAATAATCTCACTATGGGAAAGCAAATATTGGTTTATACTTGGAAAATATTTTAGATTAAAAAGAAAAATGTAAATTTTTGCGTGAAATTGGCGAAATTTTGGGTAGGAACCACCGCACAATAAAAAAAAAAGTAGTTGATGAATGCGCCAAACACCATCAGGTTGAAGATTTAACGAGATCTGGAAAGCATCTTAGTGGTACTGAAGTTAGAGCTGTAGTAAGAGAAGTAGACATATTCAGCCTAAAGTGCAGTTATGTTATCAGAAAACATAACGCAGACATCAGGCAAACCAGTAAGTTCGAGTACAGTAAGGAGATCGCTTCACAAAAATGGTCTACATGGAAGGATACCATGCAAGAAATCATACATATCCAAGGCGAAACAGAGCAAGCTAATGAATTTCGATAAAAAGTAGAAAAATGAGGTTCTATCTTTGTGGGAAAGCATATAATATACAGATAAGAGGAAATTCGAAAGTTTCGGCGCGAAAAGGTTTCCAAAAATATGGCGTGCTAAGAATGAAACATGCAAAGAAAAGTGTGTTACCAAAACTGTTATTTACAGTGGGGGTTCAGTTATGTTTTGGGCTGTATGGCGGGAACAGGTGTTGGTAATTATGTTTTTATTTACTCTACTATGAACCAAATGGATTACTTAGCAATTTTGAAGGACAATGTTGGCCCTAGCGTCAAGAAATAAGGCATGGCTGGAAATAGGATCTTCCAACAGGACAACGATCTAAAGCTTGCATTTAAAATTGTGAAAGAGTGGCTACTGTACCGGACTCCTAAGACACCTGATCCACCGTCGCAGTCCCCGGACCTTAACCCAATCGAGCATCTGTGGGTAAATCTTGACTGAAAAATAGGTCGAAGGGCTTTTTCAAGCAAGGCAAACTTAAAGATGCCTCAAAAGAAAGAATGGAGCATAATCTCCCCTGATATAACAAAAAAAATTGTCGAGTCGCTGCCTCGAATACTACATAAGGGGCTTAAGGCCAAATGAAAATAAACCAAATATTAAAAAATTTTAAAAGTTTACTTTTTGTATTGAAGTTCTGTTGCTTTTTCTTTGCTGTTTACTTCTTTTTGACGTGTAAAATTTGGTCATTTTCTAAATAAAGTGCATTTATTTCTGTTTTGTAATGCTTTTGTTTAATTTTTTTTATTGAGTTCAGCTATAATTAAATAACTCTTGAAGTCCTTATATTTATTTTTGATTTTGTGTTAATTACTGTATTTTAATAAAACTTTTAATATGAGAAACTAAGGTGTTTACTTTATTTTGACGCTCACAGTATATATATATATATATATATTTAATGATATATTGTAATGTAAATATTGAATTCTAAATATTGTACTGTAAATATTGTATTAAACTTATACTTCCCTTTGGATTTTTGTTATTATTGTTGTTCTCAATCGAGTTCAATAATTACTGTTATTTACTTCTAATGTTATAAAATTTGCTTAATATCCTTAAATGGATAGATTGTAAATAAAGAAATTAAAAAAAAATATATATATTTAATGATAGAAATAATCAAAGCAATGCAAAAATTAAATGTGCCGTACACTTTTTCAATTCGATCAATGCCTGCTTTGATGTCGAATATATTCGACAAAAACAGTAAAAGGCCAAGATCTGAAAAATCCAATTCTCAAAAATTTCTATAAGGTTCGTGTTTGGATCAAACCAAACTAATATGTGTAAATTTATTAAAATATATTTTGTTTGCTTAAACCAAAACTGAATAGATGAAGAAAATTTTGATTTTATTTTTATTTACTAAAAGAAAATAGCAATTTTAAGAAATTGTTGATGTAGTAAGGGAAATATGGAGAATTTAATAGTTTTATATTTTAAATGATAACAATCAAAACCATTGTTTATATATCTTGTTTCTAAAATAGAATTAATAAACACAAAAAATTGTCAATATGACGTTATGGAAGTTCGTTTCTACAAATTAACAATAAACCGTGCAAAATAACAACGATAAACAAAAAATTTTGCAAAAATATTTATTGTCCAACCAACTAACAATGCCAATGGGTTGTCTATGAATTAGCAACAATGATGATAAAAATCTTGATAGATAAACAGAAATCATGAATTTAAATATTGAAAAAAAGAAACTGCGAAAAATAACAACAATAATTGTTTTTCAAGAAATAGTAACGAACAAATATTTAAACATTTGTATAAGAATGAAACATTGTTGATGAAATTGTTTATATCCTACACCACACACTGTGTTACAGGGTATTATAATAATGATGATATGAATAAATGTTTGTAACAACAAAAGACTAGGCATTGAGAACCAGTTTTTAAATCGATAGAACAATGTTTTTCAGTCTGTTGGCGTGGTACAGAGTTATTTAGAAAACATTTGTCCAGAGATTTAATAGGCTCAAGGAAAAAACAAATTGGAATATTTTGAAAATGGGTTCATACTTAGTTACAGCCCCTATATAAATCACTTTACCCACAAAATAAAATGTTTCTGACTCATAGCAGAAATCATTGTAATTTAAATAACAAGTAAGAAAATTATAGTCGGTCTAGACCGACTATATGATACCCTATACCATGCGTCTAGATACCCTATCTCATTACCCCAACTAACTGGATATAGAAAATAAGCATAAACCAAATTTGAGTGGGATTTTTATTAATTTTTTGGCTGCAGATATGAAAAAGTTCATATCGGATGCTACATATATATGGGGACTAGGCCCAAAAATGGACCGATCCTGACCATGTTTGGTAAACTCTCTTGTATTTTGGAAAAATATATACAGACAAAATTTGAGAAGAATCAGTGCAATATTTTTGATTTTTGATAGATTTAAGTGAAGATCGGGATGCAGCTCTATATGGGGCCTATGACTAAGAGTTGTCTAATAGGGATCATTTTTGGAATACTTATTAATGGATATAATATATACATACAAACCCAATTTGACTAAGATTTGTATAATAATTAGGATCTTATGGCAATATATGTTGATTTCATAGGGGTCATTTGTATGGGGGCTAGGTCTGAACATGGACCGATTCTCACCAATTTCAATAGCGTTCATCCCATGGCCGATAAAAGATTAAATACCAAATTTCATCAAAATATATTCATATTTGCGACCTGCAGTTTGATTACAAGCTTTACATGGACACACAGACGGACGGACGGACGGACATCGTTAAATCGAATCAGAAAGTGATTCTGATTCGATCGGTATAATTAAAGATGGGTGTAGGTGAAATATTTTTGGTTGTTACAAACAGCAGCACAAAGTCATTATACCCAAACCACATAGTGGTATAGGGTATAAAAATCTCGTCCAATATCAACTTCAACATATCATCACGCAACAAGTTTGTACCAAAAACGGGCTTTTTCGAATTTGAAGATCTCTTCAAAAATTTTTATTAAAAGTCGTTCTGACACGACAACCTAATGTAAATACATGACTCGCACTCAAGCTTTTTTTCCAAACCCTCTACAATTATTGTTATTGGGACTTGGTCTATGACCCTTTGCTGGAACTCATATTTTTGCATTGTTGCCTGATATGACGGTAAATATAATCGTTACACGATAACTTAGCAGTTAATCACAATTGGAAGGGTATTGATGATTCTGCCAAACCGACAATTGATTTTTTATCCATATATTTGTTTATTTACGATAGAACTTTTTTTCATAAATACTAGTGAATAAATATGATTAAAAAAAAAACAATTTTTATTATTAAAAAGCTCATATGACAAATTTTAGATTGTATGAAAAAATGATAAATCGTGATCAATTAACACTTTATTTACATAAATGCAATAACAAAAAATCAATAAACTTCAAGATTTTAAAGAAATCTGGACGGAGGGTATAGATTTCGAAATAATTTTCATAATTGGAATAAACTATTTATAAAATCAACAATATATGAATATCTGGTTACTCAGCAACTCTTAAATGTTTTTCTGAAATCTAAATCATAGACATTTTAATATAGGAATGCGTGGAACACAAAATTCAACATGATAAAAAAAAAATATTATGAAAACAATTTGTGATAAAAATATTTTCCGACCTAAGCCGTTTCCTTTTCTGATATTTTTCTTTTTTGGAATATTTACACCTTTTTCAATAAGTATACTTTTTTATGTATAACAAAATGCAACCCTGGGGTCGAATAGTCGCTTTCGTTATCGAAATTTATCGATCGAATTTATTTTTTATTTTCCAAAATAAAATACTAAGAGTAATTTGACCCTGTCACAGCTAACGAGTGATGATCCATACTTAATAGTAAAAGTGAAACGAGGTCTGGAGATTGCCCGTCTTCTTTAAATAATAAACCAAAATATGGAATATCGATTTATTTTACTCGATATCGAATGCGACGAATCGTCCCCTATTTTTTGTATTCCTCATGTCTAAAAATCTACATTATTAATAGGCTAGGCGATGTCTTGTGACCGATGTTTTGTTCTACCGTTTTATCCCGATTTTGACCAAACGTATATTTTTTGAAATATATTTATTTTTAGCCGTTTTGCAGATTTACAGATTTTTAAATTTTTTTCCTTTATTTTGAGTAAATTGCATTTAAAGTTGCTACTAACCCATACATAAAATTATTATTTATTATTAATTATTATTATTTATTTATTAAATTTGTTAATGTGTTTGTTAATGAGTTTATCCTCATTCACAATAAGTATAAACCATAAGTGTTGGTTTATGAATTGGCTAAGTTGAAAAATAAAGCTGGCTAGAAATTGCACTCGAATTTCGAGCGCTGGAATCTGCTATTATTCTAAAGGGTGATTTTTTAAGAGCTAAAGGAAAGTTTACCAAAAAAAAAACACATAAAATTCAGAAAAATGCATGAAATCTTTATTTGAATCGATAGTACGGTCCATATAATTTAATGTTTGAAGATTATTTCATGCAAATGTTGACCGTGACTGCGCCTCAAATGGTCCATCCGCTTAGTCCAACTTTGGCATACTCTTTCCAACATTTCGGCCGGTATCTCACGAATAAATGCTTCGATGTTGTCTTCCAATTCGTCAATTGAAGCGGGATTGTCTGTATAGACATGAGCTTTAACATAGCCCCACAAAAAATAGTCTAAAGGCGTTAAATCGCACGATCTAGGCGGCCAATTGACCGGTCCCGAACGTGAAATAAAATGTTCACCGAACTCGCCTCTCAATAAGTCCATTGTTTCGCGTGCTGTGTTGCATGTGGCACCGTCTTGTTGAATCCACATGTCATGCAAGTAAAGCTCTTGCATTTTGGGCAAAAAAAAGTTGGATATCATCTCTCGGTAGCGCCCAATTGCTGCGAACGGCGATGAATCGATAATTGATGGTCATAATTAACACTGACCGATACAGCTGCGATATTTTCTTCAGTTCTCACTCTACGTAAGCGTGTTGGTGGTTTAATGTCCAACAATGTAAATTTGGTGCGAAATTTAGTCACAATAGCCCGAATAGCCGCTTCAGTGGGTCGATTAAACTGACCATAAAATGGAAGAAGCGCGCAATTAACTTTCTTAACAGAGCACGCATTTTTGATAATAAAATTCAATAACTTGAAAGCGTTGTTCGTTTGTAAGACGATTCATGGTTAAATTATAGACCAAACTGAAGATGTTTGACAATGAAACAAAACACGAAACGTGCGTCAGCTGTTTAAACCAGTGTTGCCAAAAAGATAATAGCTAAAAAATCACTCTTTATTATAAGGTGAAAAAATTTGGGGCTATTTTGTTATCCCAATGTTTTGCATATTCTCACCCTATGACGAACGAGGCAATAATTTGATTTTTTTTTTATACTTTATGATTTTACTTTTTATTTATAATATAATAAAACAATCCTTTTTTAAAAAGGCATAAATAAAACGCAAAATTTTTCAGAAAACGGCATTAAAGTGTGCAATTTCTTTTTTATTTGCAAATATTAAATATATTAAATTTTGATTAAATATATGTTAATTAATTTTTATTTTTATAAACAAAGTTCTATGCGTAAAAATCTTTTTACCAAAAATAAATTGAATGACTTAATTTCTTTGGCACTCAAACCACTAATAAATTTAAAGGATTGTTTGACTGAATGAATCATTGAATATGGATTTCCTCTTTCTTTTTTTTTCAAATAAGTTGAATAAATTCAGTGTCGTCTTCATATTTTTGAAAATTCATTCTTTTAAAGTCCCAAAAAGATTGAGCTTTCTCTTAATTTGCTAAAGTATTAAAATTTGAAATCTACGAATTTATTTTTTTTTTAGTTTAGTCACTCATATGTTCAAGTAAAACGTCTCTGTGAAAAACTTAAAAATTTTAATAACGCCACTGACTCTAGTTTCAATTCCACAATATTCACTAAGCAACGAATAATTATTTTATCTTAATAAACTTGGTTCCTAACACTGGTCATAAAACAACAAACAGATGGCCAACACATGCCGGCATATCTTTCGTTTTAAATACATTCGATTTTTTTCTTTTAGAGTATCACAGCAAAAGAACCGGTATTTCGGTTAATAATATACGGATATAATCTAAATAAAAGGTACTATAAAACTCCATTTTTGTACTTTTTTGCCCAAATATTCGGTTTCAGAGAGAAAAACAAACCGGTTTCGGTTTAAATCTACTTTTTTAGTTCATATAATAATTGATAAAGGTTAAATAAAAGATAAATTCCAACAAAAATAAATAAAAAATTTTTAAAGAAAATTTTATGACAAGCGAAAAATATTTAAGTATGAAAGCCAACAATAGAGAAAAGAAGAAAACATACATAAGGGTGTTACCAACCTGTTTCTGGAGCAACAACACCAAAAATTCAATAAAGCGATTATGACGAAAATAGAATCAACTGCAATTGCAACAACTACAACAAATAATGAAAAATATATGGAAAAATCAATTAAAATTCTGATAATACGAAAGACACACACACAAAAAATCACAATTTTTCTTATTTCGAAAGATTTATAAAGAACTATTAACAATAGTATTTATTCTTAATTTGGTTAACAAATGTGAAACACAAACAAACAAAAACGTAATCAAAGTCGAAAGATGAGTCGTACATTTTTTTGCAATATATTGAAAACTATATGTATTTTATTACACACACTCTCAACCACACCAAAACTTACTTAATTTTTTTTCTTCTGCAATTTCCACAAACTTTCTTATCGACTTTTAGTTCAATTTTTAAAATTTGCAGTTATTTTCCAAGTTTATTATTATCGAATCAAATCGTTGCCGACCACATGTATTAATTTTCTACGGAAAATTGTTGGAAAATTATTACTTATTGGGTTTTTTTGATAAAACGACACAATAAAAACTTTGTTAAAGCAAACGCCGCACAAAACAACTAAAAAAAGTGTTTTATTTCGCTTTGTTTTAATGGGTCGTCTCCTTTTCATTCGTTTCACAATTGACAGCTGGTCTTTTGCTGTTCAATGTTGAGTTGATAAAAACAACGAGTAACGAGAAAACTCGTTGTTCAAAGTTAGAAGCATTGCCAAGCAGAAAAATTAAGACAAAGCAATACTTTTGTGGGATTTTATATATTTTTTAACTTTTTAATAAAAATCGGCTGATGTTTTCTTATGCCTTTTGCAGGCAAAAAATTATAGCCACGTTATATAAGTTTATTGGTGAAAATAAAGCTTTATACAACTTCAGGAATTATTAAAAAATCGAATGGACGGAGTATACCTTCCAATGAAAAATTTATCTTTAATAAAAAATATTTTTATACCCTATACCACTATGTGGTTTGGGTATAATGACTTTGTGCTGCTGTTTGTAACTACCAAAAATATTTGACTTAGACCCATCTTTTATTTTTCCAATCGAATCAGAATCACTATCTGATACGATTTAACGATGAAATTTGGTATTTAAGCTTTTATCTGCCATAGGATGAACGCTATTGAAATTGGTGAGAATCGGTCCATCTTCAGACCTAGCCCCCATACAAATGACCCCTATGAAATCGATAAATTGTCATAAGATCCAAATTGTCATATAGATCTTACTCAAATTGGGTTTGTATGCGTTAATTACATCCATTAATGAGTAGTCCAAAAATGATCCCTATGGGACAACTCTGCTTTCCAATCTTCACTTAAATCTATCAAAAAACAAAAATATTGCACTGATTCTTCTCAAATTTTGTTTGTATATATTTCTGCAAAATTCAGGAGACTTTACATGACTTTAACATGATCAGGATCGGTCCATTTTTGGACCTAGTCCTCATAAAGATAAAGCATCCGATATGAACTTTTTCATATCTGCAGCCAAAAAAATTAAAAAAAATCCACTCAAATTTGGTTTATGCTTATTTTCTATGTCCAGTTAGTTGGGCCTATGAGGTAGGGTCTCTAAACTGTGGTATAGGGTATCGTATTTTTTCTTACTTGTTATATATAAAACTTCGTAAACGTAAAAAAATTATGTTCTGCACAATTTTTGTTTATAGCCCTAAAAATTCAAAGTCAATATGTCTAAAGTGAAAATCCCTAATTGCAAAAAAATCAACAGAAGCCATACAGGAAATTGGTTAAGCAGCTAAAAGCTTAAAAAAAAACGCAGGATTTTATTTATATACTTTTATTAGCAGTATTTTTAATATTAATGCTTTAATTTAGATACATTCTGTCTTAGCGTTGGGGGAGCCGCCTTTTTAGCCGCGTAACATGTACCTCTCGAGAAGTGCAGTATAACCATACATACACACTCATTTAAAAAATGCTACAAACACAACGACCACAACAACAATTACAGCTACCAGACATACAAAATTCTGAATAAAAACCATAACATAGAAAAAATCATATTATTTCAAAACTTTTTTTTTACTTTTTTACTGATATCTTGGGTCCTATTGAACCCATTTTGATGATTTTAAATAGCAGCCTGCTCAGAATATAAATGAATCATTTTCTCTAAAAATGCGCAACTGTGATTTCCACAGATGGACGGACGGATATCGCTATTCCAACTCAGCTTGTTATAAGGATAAAATATTAAATAAATTTAATAGAATTCAGACTGATGTGGGAGTTATAAAAAAATGTAAATACATGGAGTTTTAGTTTTTGTTAAGTTTTTTTTTTCCATATTAAATTAAGGCCACATATAAAATTTGCTAAATTTTCTCTGTCTAAAAACTAACAAAAAAAAAAAACATTTCTGATGTATGAAATTATTGAAATCGTATAAAATGTTAAAAATACGATTTTAGCTTTTGAATATACATTTTTCGCGTGTTCAGAAACCAGTATAATTAGAAAGTCAGAAAAAGTTCACACATAAATTCTTTAAAGCATAACAGTGTTTTACTTACAAATAACCAAAAATAACGAATGGAAATACAAACGGCAAAAAAGGGGAAATGTAAATATTAATAAAATATTGTTGAAAAACAGATTTGTTTATGAAAAATAAATTATTTAAAATTTGATTAAATTTAAATTCTTCATCGGCGAATAAAAATCTAATTTTTAGTAGTTACCCCGCAGAAGTCCGGCATCTCTGTACGAAGATTATAGAAAAACCAGTCAAAATAACGCAATGAAATAACGGCCAGTTGCTGCTTTTGTAATAAGTTTAACTTATACACAAAGAAATAAGATGCTTAATAAAAATAATTGTTTTAGGCCACGAAACTACATTGCTATTTTATAGAATTAAGAAATAGATCAAAGTTTAATTTTAACAATAAAATAAATAATCAAGTGCAATAAAAAAGTTAAGGTTAAAACAAATGATTAACGGATAAGAAAAGAATATTGAAAATGAATGAAATGTTAATAAATTTTCAAACATAATAGCAAAAGAATGAAAATAATCAAAACGTAAATAAATATTCAACCATTTTTATGGGCAGCCAAAAATTTACGACATGCTTCTAAACTATGGCGGCTCAAATAGTTTTCCTGGCTAAAAGCTTTAGTACATTGAGGACATTGATAATTCCAATTGTGATGGCCTTTGGTGCGCTGATGAGCTCTTAAATTTGATCTAAAATTTTTAGAAAAAGTTTCAAATTTAATAGTCAATTCTCTGAAATCCATAATGTTACCAACCTATCAGCAAATTTTTTTTGACATGTTTGTATAGGACAAACAAAAGGTTTTTCTCCTGTATGCAAACGCATGTGACCATGCAACACCCAAGGACGATCAAATTTCTTATGACACTGCTCACATTCATAAGTTTTTTCCAAGTGTTTTGCACGACGACGTTTATTTAATTCGGGAACAACAAATTCAAAATTATGATTTTCTTTGGTGGCAGCCAAATTCAAAGGAACAACTGGAGCTACAGCTGGCGGTGCAACAATTACTTTTTGTGATCGAGAGCATACTTCAGTTATTGGTGAATGAAGTGTTACTACAGCAGCTGTTGAAGATGTTGGGATAGTACATAACACTGGTTGCTTATCAGAATCCTGAGTAGTATGTGATTTTAAAGTGGCTTCTTGTGTAAGTGATGTTTGTGTGTTGCTATTTATTGGCATTAAGTATTTATTTAGATATTTATTACAATCCTCATTTGCAGCTACTTCTAGACTTGGTGCTGATTGTATACCATTTGATGATTGAGATTCCTCTTCTACAGATTTCCAATAAACATGACTAAAAGTACCCTTGGAATTTTGTCCAGAATGACGTTCCATTAAAGGCACATCCAAAATTATTTCCAGTTCACGTCTAGTAGTCATGGGTATTACATCGCTGTCATACCTACGAAAAAAAAAGAGAGATTTTAAATGATGTAAGTTTCGATTACATTGAATTAATTAAATTTTGTAAATAAATGTAAGTATACATTCGTTAGTAAAATAAAGCTTTGCTGAATCTTATTAATCTGCACAATATTTTTTGATATACTTTTATATATTTTTATATCATATACCACTCTGTGGTTAGGGTATAACGAGTTTGTGCTGCTGTTTGTAACTACTAAAAATATCTGACCAAGACCGAGCTTTTATTATACTGGTCGACTCAATTTCTGAGTCAATTTAGCGATGTCCGTCCGTCCGTTTGTCTGTGTTCAAGTAAACCTTGTAATCAAATTACTGGACGCAAATACGAATATATTTTGACAAAACACAACTGAACTTGGTGAAATTCGGTGCATGTTCAGACCTAGTTCACATACAAATAACCCATATGAGGACTATTTTTAGTCAAAGTTTCTATATATAAATCAAAGCTAATAAAGCTAAATAGTATTGCACAGATTTTTCTTAAATTTGGTTTGTGCATGTTTTTTTTCGAAAAATATGTGACTACAAATAATGATCAGGATCGGTCCATTTTTCGAACTAGTTCCCATTTTAAAATAGCATCCGATATAATCTTTTGCATATAACAATGACATATAAATTTGGTTTATACTTATTTTCTATATCCGATTAGTTTGACCTTAGATTCCTTCTTTTAATTCATGGTATAGGGTCTCACATAGTCGGTCTAGATCGACTATAATTTTCTTACTTGTTTTAAAATGGATCTAACATTTCGAAAAGGTTCAACTTTTATTGAACAAAAGTTATTTTTGAAGCACAAAATACTAGAGTTGCAAAAAATTTTTGGTTTTGGGAAAATGTTTTTGTGGTCTAAAAATGTCAATCAATATAAATTTTAAACACTTTTCGAACTAAACTGTTCTAAATTATTATGTCATTCAAGTATTTAAACTAAATTAATTGCATGGCATCAAATAAGTTTTTATAAATTTGTTGAAAGAATATACTCTTTTAAGTGTCTGTCTTTTAGTAACAATAAACTTGACGATCATTTTATGAAACGAAACATTTGAAATTTGTGTGAAAAAATTGAGATGAAATTTCCCAAAATTTAAAATTTTTTATATGTACATACTCAAACCATATGAGAATCTGAAATTGAAAATCAATAAACTATTTTATTACGAAATTAATTCAAGCGCATTAAACAAGAACTAGGCTCGTTTTTGAAAACGATTTAACCAAAAATTGGGAGGTAAATTTGAACATATTTGAATTCTTTTAATGTGTTACATGAATTAACACTTTTAAATGTCTGACTTTCATTAACATTTAACTAACACTTACCAATCTGATGATCTCAATAACTTCTTTTCCTTGTGTTTAGCCTTTTGTTTTTTCTTCTCAGCCATCGGTTTTGGTGTAGCAATATAATAAGTACGCTTCAATCGTGGCAATTTTGCAATTTTTGGAAAAATTGCAATGCGACGGAAAACATCTTCAATAAACACAGAATAAAACACACACATACAATCATTTATAAGAATTGAATTGCTTTGAAATGTAAAAAAGCAAGTGAACAAGTTCTGGTAAGGTATTCTTCGTACTTACCATCTAATGCTTCATTTATTCGTATCTTGGCATAATTATAACGTTGTGAAAAAATGCTACGCACCATTGCCTTTTTTTGTTGTTTTTTTTTTATTATTATTTCACAAACTCCAATGGGCAATTCTTTGCAAACAATCACCAACAAAAGAAAATAACTATTTTAGAATTCACAAGAAAAGAACCAGCAGCAGCTCACCTCGTTCGTTGTTCTTATTTACTTATTCGAATGAAAAACTAATGTTATTTTTCGGTATATTCTTTTTTTTTTGGCATTATTTTAAATACTTGAGAGTTTTTTACTTTGTTTTTTTTTTCTGTTTTTATTTCAAATATCAAAGCCTTCTATTTGGTTTCACAATTTTTTGAAATTCTTCTTTTTTGCATTGACTATGTTGGAACATAAACTTATTTCTTTTGATGAATCCGAGAATAATGCCAGGTTTTTTGATGTTAATTTGCATTTCATTTTAATCTGTTTCGTTTGTTGAAGAGAAGAACTTTTTGCGGATGATTAATAATAATAAACAAAAGAAAAAATTGTTGATTTTGCCATGATTTTTATTAATATTTTAAATTAGCATATTAATAATTGTTGGACGTTAGTGCAGTTGTTTGTAACTCTCGTTGCTAATGGTCGCCACAAGTTATGAAACACGTTAACAAAAAGGTTAGTTAGAAAAATGCAGGCAAGAATTATAAAAAGTATACCTGCACTTGCTAGAAAAAGTATCCGTACACTTAAACTGTAACTGTCGTACTATGAAAGAATAAGAAAAAATTAACTAAATTTAATTTTTTTTTTTTCTAATAAATTATTAAGCTATTTTAATATATTTAACCAATTTGCTGTCTGTGCACACATTGTAGTTTTTCATGCATAAGTAAATACTCAGTCAGCATTTTATGAAATTAATGATCATATTGGAGTCTTTTTCGACTCTTCTGCGCGATTAAAGTATTCTTTGTATATGTCGGGAGAAAATGAAACCCTACTTGTGACTTTTTTTATATAGTCTTTTATGACTCTTGAAGTGTTTTATGAAATTTTTAAAAAATAGATATCGAAAATTCATTAATTACATTAATGTTCTTCACTGTTAAAATATCAGATATCACTTGAATCTTTTAAACTGTCATCATCGTTTTGTTGGCTTTATTCCTTCTGCTCCGAAAAGTTCCTGCGAATTTATCTTTTTAATTTTGGGGATATTTTTATATTTTTAAACTCTTTCTTTTAACTCATACTCTCTGTCTGTCTGTCGTGGGTGGACCCCATTCCCCCTCATCCAATTGATCTGAAACTTGGCCCACAGTCTTGTTGTGACTAAAGATTATTTTTGGGGTAGTCACGCACAGTCACGCGCAGTCACGGGGTGATCTAAATGTCATTTCCCCTCATCCGATCGATCTGAAACTTAGTCCATACACTTTCTGTGAAAAAAGATTAACTTTGACTTAGTCACGCACAGTCACGAATGGTCACGCGCAGTCACGTAGTGATGTAAAACACATTTCCCCTTATCCGATCGATCTGAAACTTGGTCGATAGACTTGCTGAGAAAAAAGCTTAACTTTGACATAGTTATGCACATTCACGCATAGTCACGCACAGTCACGGAGTGATTTAAACCCCATTTCCCCTCATCGAATCACTCTGAAACTTGGTCCATATACTTGCTGTGACCACAGATTAATTTTAAAATTGTCACGCAAAGTCACAAAGAGATTCAGGACTCATATGCAGTGATATTTTTCTGCCGGAACGCACCGAAACGACGTTCCGGAAGCTCTTTTCAGAAAATACATAAACCGGAACTTAGTTCCGTGACCAATTTTTCTATTTTTAATGTTTTAAAAGATAAAAAAATTACCTATCACATCTTATTTTAAATTTTCACTTTCAAAAATTATAAAGTTAAAAATCATCAGTTCGAATCTAATTCTCTTTACGAACGGTCGTGTAAATAATTAAAGCGCTTAGAGTACAACTATTTAAAATTAATAACAAGTGTATATTTTTGTTTTTGCAATTGCCTATTCTTGATCTCATTTGAACTCACGTGGTAGTCAATTCAGCTTAAAACAGGAATAAAAAATCTAGCGATGGCCCGAGGGGCCAAATCTTCATCAAAAAGAAAGCTTCTTGCCAACAAGAAGATGACTAAACTTCCTCCGGGGTTTAGCCCGAATGTCGCGTCAACTTCAAGCAACAGATTTAGCCTGCTTGCTGGCCTCAATGATATGGACGTAACTCCTGCATCAAATATTAGTGATATTAAACAACGCAAACCTCCACCTATAGTTGTAGAAGCCAACGCCTCATTTGCAGAAATACGAAAACTACTAGGTAAAGATTGTATTTTCAAACGTACTTCAATTGGTACCAAAATTTTTGCTCCAACTAAAGAATTGTACGAATGCTATAAGCAAATTCTTAAAGAGAGTAAAATGAAGTTTCATTCATATGGCTCCAAAGATAATAGGTTATACACAACCTTTCTACACGGTTTACCCCGCATAAACTCTGAGGACATCACCGAAGAGTTAAAAAACTACAACCTATCGCCTTCTTCGGTGGCTGAAATAGTCACCAAATTCAGTTCGAACAACAATGCTGTTTACAAAGTTCAATTTGTTCGTAAAAATTTTAACCCTACTGCCTTAAAAAATGTAAGGACAATTTCAAATATAATAATTTCTTGGAAAAAATACAAATCTAGATCCAGAAATAAACCAACTCAATGCTGGAACTGCTTAATGTATGGCCATGACGGTGAACAATGTCATCGTAGTGCTGCCTGTATGATATGTGCAGAACAACATCATACAAGTGTGTGTCCGTTTAACACAAATGAAAAAAGACCAGCTGTTTTTACATGCTTTAATTGTAAAAAACATGGAAAAGAGAGAACTGATCACTCTGCAAACGACATCAACTGTCCGTTATGCTGCCTACACACGAGGCAACCGGTTGAAGCAATGGTTGTAGCAACAATGATACACACGTAGCAACGGTTGCCTCAATTAGCCAGAAATATCAAAAAGTTTTGATATTTTTTGTTGGTTGAGGCAACCGTTGCTACGTGTATATCATTGTTGATACAACCATTGCTTCAACTGGTTGCCTCGTGTGTAGGCCGCATTACGTTCTCTCTATTTGGAAACTAGAACAAGAGTAACTTCCAAAAATCATAACAACAGCAGGCAACAACAAAATATTTCATTTCAATCAAAGGTTGATTTCCCAAATTTAAGTAACAACAACACAAATTGTAACAATAACATCAATAATAACAGAAAAGCTATATATGCTAACCAGCTGAAAACAAACAACGATTTATTTAGCATTGATGAGCTTTTTGATATTTTCACTACAGCTATGGATGATTTGCATAGGTGCACTTCAAAAGTACAACAAATCAAAGTTGTAATGTCAATGGTAAAATACGCCCATGGATTATACTAATAATTTAAACGAATTCAAAATGCTTCACTTGAATGCTAATGGCATTTCAAACTTTTCTAAATTAAAACAATTTGAAATACTAATTGAAAGAGAAAATATTAAAATAGCGTCTTTGAATGAAACATTTTTTTCAGAAAATCATAGACCTTTTTTTAAAAATTATTATTTATATAGAAGTGACAGAACAGATGCTCGAGCAGGAGGAGTAGCTCTGTTAATTCATAAATCTGTCGCTCATAAAAACCTATTTATATCAAACACTTCATCAATCGAAAACATCTCAATTGAAGTTATTATAAATAATAGACCTATTGTTATATCTTCGTTATATTCACCAAGATGTACCCATAACTTCTGTGCTGATATCTTGAACCTAACACCTTCCACCAAAGAATATATAGTTTTTGGTGACCTAAATGCCAAACATTGTTCATGGAATTGTCGTTCAAATAATACTGCAGGAATCGCACTCAACAACCTACAGCAATCAAGCAATTTTTTTATTCACTATCCTAATAGTCCAACCCTATTCCCCCATCAACACAATCGCGAAGCATCCACAGTCGACATTATTTTAAGCAACTCCGCTTTAAATATAGACGTAAAAACAATGGATTACGAAATACCATCAGACCATCGCCCCATTATATGTACACTTAAAAGGTCAATGGCCTTGCAGGTTGACCTCAATTATTATGATTATAGTGCAACCAACTGGAACATTTATATGAATTTTTTAGACAATAAAATCACGTTATATTCCGATATATACAATACCAAGGCAGTTATTGACCAGGAAATCCAAAAATTTATAAATGTAGTTTTCGAAGCAAGGGATGTGTCTACACCTAAAATAACTCAACAAAATAATTACACATTACCAGAAAGTACTGTGAAATATATAAAACTAAGAAGAAGCTTTAAAAGAAAAAGCCAAGGATCTTCAAATATAGCCGAGCAAACTTTTTATAATCAATGTACTAAGTTTCTAAGTAACATGATTGATAAAAGTATTAATTCGGAGCGCAATAAGAAATGGTTTCAATTATTATCCAATTTAAAACCAGGTGATAAATCATTTTGGAAAATAAGCAGGAACTTGCGAGGAAAAGGAAAAAATCAAATGGCTCACTTCAAAGTTGGAAATACAAAAATAACATCTGATAGGGACAAGGCTGAAGTCCTGGCAAATACATTTGTCCAAGCAAATAACCTCACTTCGAACTATAACCACTCGGCAGATACACTAATAAATACAACAGTAAATAATTTTAAGAAGGAAAATCCCAGTTCTGAATCTGCAATTTATACATCTCTTGAAGAAGTAATGAATATTATCTCATCAATAAAACCCTCAAAATCCCCTGGTTTTGACAATGTTCCCAACCTGCTCTTAAAGAAACTACCACTCAAAGCTCTAAAATTACTGGTTGTAATATTTAACAGCTGCATCAAACTCAACTATTTCCCAAACCATTTCAAAAATGCTAAGGTTATAGCTATTAACAAACCTAGCAAGCCAAAAAATAACCCAAACAGCTACAGACCTATCAGTCTATTAAGTAACTTTGGTAAAATATTTGAAAAAATTCTACATTCTCGTCTTAGTGAATTTGTAACGACCAATTCTATTGTTGCTAAAGAACAATTTGGATTTAAAAAAGGACATAGCACTACTCACCAAATAAACAGAATTAAAAATCAAATAATCAGCAATAAAAACAATAAACGTTCAACGGGTCTAATATTGTTGGATATCGAAAAAGCGTTTGACAACGTTTGGCATAATGGCCTAGTATTTAAACTTCTTGACGCAAATATACCAAAATATTTATGCAAACTTATTTCAGATTTCATTCACGGCAGAAGCTTTAAAGTTGCGATTAATAATGAAACATCATCTCCAAAAACCATCACCACAGGGTTACCTCAAGGATCAGTCTTGTCGCCATTGCTCTACTCGATATATACATCCGATTTCAAAGTTCCGAAGTATATGAAAGTTGCTTACTACGCAGATGATACTGCGTTAATTTCTTCAAACAAACTTACAAGTGCACTCCTGAAGAAAATGGAAAAGGGGCAGTAAATATTTTCACAAATGGAAAATCAAAATTAATCCAAACAAGACCCAAGCAATTATTTTTCCGTTCAACAAATCTCCCAAAAGACTGCCAAGACGTCATCTTCATATTGGAAATAATACCATAAATGTACTTAATCATGTCAAATATCTCGGAGTTGTCTTGGACAAAAAGCTTACTTTTAAACAACATATTATGGCTACGTGTCAAAAAGCTATAAAATCATTTAAAGCATTATGGCCACTACTAAATAGAAGGTCATTTCTAAACCCCAAAAACAAAAATCTACTCTTCAAAAGTGTTATAAGGCCGATATTAACATACGCGTGTCCTATTTGGAGTGACGCTGCCAACTGCCACCTAAAACGCTTACAAATTATACAAAACAAATGTCTTAAAATGATAAATAAAAAGCCCTGGAGGTATCCTACAAATCTTCTTCATGAAGAAACAGGTTATGAAAAAATTATCGATTTCATAACAAGGATTAATAACAATTACTTTGCCAAAATTTAAAATTCCTCTTACCCACTGATAAGAGAATGTAGAGAAATAACGTAAAACAAGTAAGAAAATTATAGTCGGTCTAGACCGACTATATGATACCCTATACCATGCCCTATCTCTTAGGCCCAACTAACTGGACATAGAAAATAAGCAAAAACCAAATTTGAGTCAGATTTTTATTAATTTTTTTGGCTGCAGATATGAAAAAGTTTATATCGTATGCTATATCTATATGGGGACTAGGTCCAAAAATGGACCGATCCTGATCATGTTTGGTAAAGTCTCTTGTATTTTGCAAAAATATATACAAACAAAATCTGAGAAGAATCAGTGCAATATTTTTGTTTTTTAATAGATTTAAGTGAAGATCGGGAAGCAGCTTTATATGGGGCCAAATGGATCATTTTTGGACTACCCATTAATGGACGTAAAGAACGCATATAAAACCCAATGTGAGTAAGATCTATATGACAATTTGGATCTTATGGCAATTTATGTCGATTTCATAGGGGTAATTTGTATGGGGGCTAGGTCTGAACATGGACCGATTCTCACCAATTTCAATAGCGTTCATCCCATGGCCGATAAAAGCTTATATACCAAATTTCATCAAAATATATTCATATTTGCGACCTGCAGTTTGATTACAAGCTTTACATGGACACACAGACGGACGGACGGACGGACGGACGGACATTGTTAAATCAACTCAGAAAGTGATTCTGATTCGATCGGTATAATTAAAGATGGGTCTAGGTCAAATATTTTTGGTTGTTACAAACAGCAGCACAAAGTCATTATACCCAAACCACATAGTTGTATAGGGTATAATTAAATAGAAATCACCAAATTGAAAATTATGTGCTTATAGAGGTCTATTATTTCTAATAAACCTTCTATAAGCATATAAATATTTTCAGATAGTATTTGAATTTATTAAATCATATAAAGGTTTTTTCCTCCCATTTTCCTTTAAAAATCATTAAAAAATAATATAAAAACTATTTAATATCTTTAGATCCTATGTATTATTTGTTGCAATATCTATATGTAAAGATAAGATCTCATATGTAAATATCAAAAAATTTGTTAAAATATGTAAATAAAGGAAGAATATTTAATTGAAAAAAAAGTTAAAAATCATAGAAAAGTCCTAAAAAATAATTCAATCGAGTAGGCGGGTTGTTCATATGTACATTTTTAATGATCTCAGTTAATTTGAATTCTATTTAATTTGTAGTCCTAAAAAAATAATTCAATCGAGTAGGCGGTTGTTCATATGTATATTTTTAATTATCTCAGTTAATTTGAATTTTATATAATGTCCTTTTAAATTACTTATGGACAACATGATCAAAATTACAAGTATTTTTTTCAAATTCAAACAAAAGACCCAGAAGACAAACCCGAATATATTCAAACTGAAACAGAGAAGGTAACACTTTGCATTCCGCAAATGATTGCACAAATATTATTACTGGCCAAAATAATTAGTTCCATGAGTAAAATATCAATAATTATCGACGAGGCTACAACTTTTAGCAAAAAATCAACATTAATAATTTACGTTAGAGTGTGCCTTGCTAGCCATGGAATGAGTTCTCCTGTTAATCTTTATTTAGATTTGATAGAACTCCAAAGTACTACTGCAAATGGAATATTCCAGGCTTTACTAGAATGTTTACAATCGTATGGAATAACGAAACAAATATTAAGGACATATTTGGTGAGTGTGGCATGCGATGGTGCAGCGGTAATGCTAGGACGAAAGAGTAGAGTCTGTAAATTATTAAGAGATGAATTTCCGTCAATCATTATCTGGCACTGTGCCAATCATAGGCTGGAGTTAGCAGTGGCTGATACTTTGAAAGCTTTATCAGGAATACACAGGCTTAAATCATTTATTGATAAACTATACGTTATCTACCATGCATCTCCGAAGAATAGCAGGGAATTTCATGAATGTGCAAAATTGTTAGAAATTCAGCTTCTGAAAATTGGTAGAGTTTTGAGCACTCGATGGGTGGCATCAAGTTTTCGCTCCGTTTCTGCTGCGGGGGAAAATATTTCTGCACTGGTTCGACACTTTAGAGAAGCAGAAAATGATCTTACAAGAGATAAGAAAGATCGTTGCATGTACCAGGGCATGCAAAAAAATATTACAACATCAATCGAATTTATTTTGGATTTGGGATTGATGTGTGATGCTCTTCAGGAATTGTCTGAATTAAGTCTGGAGCTGCAAGATCGAAATATTAATCTTTACCAGGCGGATGTAAAGATTAAGTCGCTCGGACAAATTTTCGAAGAAAGACGTATCGTGTCAGGAACATATTACAAACAAGCAGTCATAGCCAGTAATAATTTAACCTTTGAGGGGATTGAGCTACACAAAAATAATAAGAATAATGAACCTGCTATCGATCCAAATACATTTTACGGTGAACTGTCAAGATCTATCGAAGAACGACTTCTAAGTATTGATGACACTAAATTTATTAATTGGACTCGTATTTTATATCCAAATAATTGGCCAGAAAACCTACCGTCCACATTTGGAGAAGAGGAAATTCGAAATTTGGCACAAAGACTACAAATAAATGAAAGAGAAGCAGTCCGTGGATTTCGAGAAAACTAAAGTCATAAAATTTTACCGAATAATTTAATGTTGTTGAAAAATGCGCTGGATACGATACCGATTTCTTCAAGTGAATGCGAACGTGGCTTTTCTCAAATGAATATCATTCTCACATCTGGAAGAGCATCCCTTCTCACAAAGACTGTTTCATCGCTTCTTTTTTTGCGTATTGTTGGACCACCGCTTCGTCTTTTTCACCCTACTAAATATGTTGAATCATGGATCGTCAAAGGACATCATTCTGCTCTCAGCACTCAGAGTAAGGAGCGAGGAAGGGATGCTGATCATGATGCAAATATGCTGTGTGTGTGGAATTTTTTGTAATTTTTCGTATATTTTTTTTTTGTGATTTATGTTTTTGATTATTTTTGTTTATAATATTTGAATAATAAAACTATTTTGAATTAAAAAAAACTGTATACTTCATTATTATGCCCTTTTATAAAAAAAAGTTGAGGTAAATACATATTTAGTAAAACATTTTTTTATATAAGTTTTTATCAGCTATAGCATGAACGCTGTTTACATTGGTAAAATTCTGTGCATGTTCAGACCTAGTCCCTATGCAAATGACGCCTATGAGATCAACTTAAATTGCCAAAACAGACAAATTATCATATATACATATGTTAGTCAAATTTGGTTCGTTTGTGTTTATTACACCCATTTTTCAGTAGTCTAAAAATGAACCCTATAGGAAATACCTTAGTTATATGACATAACTTCTCGTTTAATTTAGTTTTTGCTAATTAAATAGCTCGCCTTAACCTCCATTGCAAAGCTAATGGTTGTGTAGGGTGGCTATATGCATTAAATCGTGCTAATTGGATATATAGTTTGGAGGTATAGTCATTGCGGCCATAAAGGTCGGATGGAGTAACAAAATAATAACCAAAAAAAAAGCTCTCTCAACTTTTTTATTCAAATATTGCCTTATTTGGAAAACGTAGAGAATAAATTTATAATAATAAATAATTAAATTAGGGATGCCAAACGCAAAAAACCAAATGTCCCAAACATTTTAAATAAAATAATTTGTTATCTTTATTTTCTGAAAACTACAAATATTCATCCAAAAAAAAAATTGTCAAAAATAATATATGTATAAATAACATTCTCATCAAATTGCGTTTATTTATGTAACAATTTGTATGTTCGCAATTCTTAAATATCATTTGAGGTTTTCTAAAATTCATTGAATTTAAATTAATGTTTTCTGTAGTGCGAATTCAACGATCCGACAGAATTTCAACGATCCGACAATCGCAAAATATATCGAAAGCTATTGTTGTTTGCACTAAGGATTAAGTGATTCACTAAGTACACACATCTTAACGACAGTCGACAAATCTATTTTTCTATTTATTTAAATAGTAAACGAGTGGCATCTCTGTTAAAATAAGCGAAAAACACAAAGAAGAATAGAAAAAAACAAATTACTTCGTGTTTGACAGTATGATTTTATGTTTATGTTTAATATCTCTATTTTTTTTACTAATATTTCTGTTTATTTATTTGAAAACTAGCTGTTTTTACCCGGTCTTGCCCGGGATACAAAGGCATTTGACTTGAAAAATGGTTCACTATGCTTACCAGGCGCTGAGTACTTAGTCCCCAATTAACAAATTCCTCAATAAAATGAACTTTATTTCAATTAAAAATTTTTTGATTTTTTAATTTAGAAGTTTTTTAAGATGCTGCAGCAAAAATGCTTCAAAAATAAGTTGCGGAACCGCTTTAGGTTTTTTTTTTTCAGTTTATTTATAAACATCAAATATAACGAAATGGTTCGCAAATTAAAGCAATCACAACTTTTAAAAATTGAATTGTGATCATCATTGAGCAGAGACGTCAAATTCAAGTTTCAGAAATGAAGACTAATGCGACGTTTAATATTGTGTCGCAAGGTTTCTTTAAGCAACTGTGTGGCCTATTTTGATCAACAGGTAATTATTTCACATACGTAGATACAATTTATCATACGACATTTCACTAAGCTGTGTTCCGCGAGCGAGTCGCGCACGATTCCGCGCGTTTGGCAGCCAGACCCATGCTGCCGTGCAGTTGTTGTCAAATTATTTTAATCGCCAAAATATATTTTTCAGATCATTGCGATATTTTTGCTGAGCTGTGTTCCGCGAGCGCGTCGCGTCTGCATCCGTGCTGCCGCGCAGTTGTTGTCAACTTATTTTAATCGCCAAAATATATTTTTCAGATCATTGCGATATTTTAGCTGAGCTGTGTTCCGCGAGCGTGTCGCGTCCGCATCCGTCGCGTCCGAGTCCACCAGTGCTGCCGCGCAGCTGTTTCCAACTTATTTTAATAGTCAAAATATATTTTTCAGATCATTCCGATATTCTAGCTAAGCTGTATCCCCGTGCGCGTAGCTTCCGCGCAACAAAATGACGCTATTGAAAAGAATACTCATTTTAAATGCATTTATTGTAGGACATATATTGAGAGCAGTATGCAAATGTTTACTAAAATAAATATTTAACAAAATTCATTAAATAAAAATATGTAAAAATTTAAGAATGAATTTGGGGAGTAAGTTCATTCGTTCTTCCGATTAAAAAAAAAGGGGAATTTGTTAATTTCTTTTGGGTAACTTTTTTTTAAGTTTGGGGAATTTGTTCACCGTGTAGTTATTTCCGTGTAAACCAAATATCAGAGAAATCCGTTGAAAATTACAAATTTGTATAGGGAAGATATATACCACACAACAAAATGTGAATTTTATATGAAAAGTGGGCGTTAAAATAGGCGTGGCCGCTACGAAGCACATGGCGAGCTTTTCTGGAGTACAGAGATAGTGTGTACCAAATTTCAGAGAATTCCGTTGAAAAATAAAAATTTGTATAGCAAACAAATATACCAAAAAACAGAAAATGAATTGTATACAAACAGTGGGCGTAAAAGTAGGTGTGGCCGAAAGAATCACCGGTGACCTGGCCTGGGATACAAAGATCGTGTATACCAAAATTCAGAGAAATCCGTTGAAAAATAATAATTTTTATAGCGACCAAATATACCAAAAAGCAGAAAATGAATTGTATATAAAAAGTGGGCGTAAAAGTAGGCGTGGTCGATAAAAAATATATGTTGACCTTAGGTGGAGTACAGGGATAGTGTGTACCGAATTTCAGAGAAATCTGTTAACAAATAAAAATTTGTATAGTGAACAAATATGAATAAAACAGAAAATGAATTTAACATAAAAAGTGGGCGTGAAAGTAGGCGTGGCCGGTAAAAAGTATATGGCGACCTTTCCTGGGGTATACAGATCGCGTGTACAAAATTTCAGGGAAATCGGTTGAAAAATAAAAATTTGTATAGCGGTCAAACAAACAAACAAACAAATAAACAAACAAACAAACAGAAAATGAATTTTATATATATAGATGAAATAATGAATTGAATATGCTATTTAATTTTTTTATTTATATAAAAAAGTTTTTTAATAGAAGCAAAGTATTTTCACTATTTTATGATTTTTATTTATGTATGACGACATTTCAACCTAAAAATTTAAGTTTTTATCGATTGAATAAACAACACAAAAATGGTTGTCGTTTAGATAACAACAACAGCTGACTTTAGCAATAGCCAATATCGTTTAAAAATTTTACAGATAATTTTGATTTTCTTTTTTTAACGATTCGACAATCGTTAAAAGAAGTTACTGAAAAGCTATTAATTTCTCCTGAATGCCAATATTTTTTTTTTATGTAAACATTTTTTAAATGTAAACATATCCGGTGTTTTTTTTTTGGAATTTCAATTTGTGTTTAACGAATAAAATTTATATGTATATTAAAGATGCAATTGATGTCTTCTGAATTTAAAATTATTATTTCCGACGTTTTGATATGATTTTCTGAAATTCAGTTAAAATTTTCTAATTTATAATTGGAAATTTTAATTCCAGTTTTTAGAATTGATATTTTCTTAAATTTGAATGGAAAATTTAAAAAGTGCAATTTTGTATTTATGTGAATAATAATGCTTTAGTAATTATAAACAATTTTTAAAAATTAGATGTAATCGCAATCAGATATTTTGTAGGTAAAGCAGAATAATAATTCTATATAACTATGTAGAACTTTTTTGAAATTAAAAAACTCATTGATAACTCGGTAACTCTATTTTATAAAGACAACAAAAAGTTAATATGTCAAACTTATGTTCATATTTGTAAAAGAATAATGAAAAAACGTATGAAATAAAAGACCAGCCCGTGTATACTCTTAACATTGTTATGTATAATATCTATTTGAAAATATTGACATTCATGTTAAAATAGAAATAACTATTGCAAAGCTAATTAGAACAAAAATTGTGCTGCCATCTATTGTGGCATAGTCACGCTGAGCAAAATGAAGTGACACTCTGTTAATGCAAAAGGAATGTATTTTCCCCACAACAAAATATTGCAGAATTTTATGTAAATAAAATAATATACCGATTTATTTCTAACATGCAGTTATTATGGATATACATATATAGAATATATGTATATTATTTGTATTATTTAATATGTGTATGTATATGTAAATATTACACAAAAAAAAAAAAAAACATCAAACGTTATTTTTGTGTTTTTCTCTTTAAATAAATTAATACATAAAATTTTTTTTGCTAAATTTATATTGTTTTCTTTTTATTAACAACTAGGTATTTTAGCACTATTTGCTTTAGATGCTGGTGAATTTTTACTCCCTTTATATTAACTCGTAGTGTCTGCTTGTCGAAAAAATTTTGGATCAATTTTAACCCCTTTCCCGTAACCCAATCGATCTGAAACTTTGCAGGCAGGCCCATGGCAATGACAGAAATGATCTAGTAAATTTTTTTAGTGATGCCAAAACAATGGAAACTTTTAAATTTTTCTACCAGAGTTGATAAAAAAATGTACAAAGGGTTAGTTTTTATTATATTATTACCACAACAACCACAAAAACAACAAGTCCAGCTATGACAACAATATAACATTTAGAATATTAACAACACTATAGAAACATCATATTTTTAATTTTTTTTTTACTTTTTCAGAGATGTCCCTGGACCTGTTTCACCGATTTTAATGATTTTTAAAACAGAAATCTTCCCATGAATTTGGAGAATCATTCTCACTAATAATGATCACCTTAGCTATCCTATTGAGGGCGTGATCGTGGCAAGAACAACATAGAAAATTATATTTTTTCAAGACTTTTTTTAGTTCTTCATTCAAATCTCGGGCCCTAATCGACCGATTTAGACGATTTAGAATAGCAAACTTTTCAGGATGTTAATGAATCATTTTTTATGTCACCCTAGCTGCCCGATTGATGCCGCCATCGTGATTTCCACAGACGGACAGACGGACATCGCTATATCAACACCGGTTGTTATAAGGATCACAAATATATATATTTTATGGGGTCCAAAATTTTTTTTCTAATTATTACAAACGGAATGACAAACTTATATATACCCTCTGCACACTGGAGTGGAGGGTATAATGAAAATGAAATATGAAATATGAAAAATGAAAAATAAAGAATGAAAAACGAAAAATAAAAATGAAAAATAAAAATTCAAAATGAAAAATTAAAAATAAAAATGAAAAATGACAAATTTTGGCCTAAGAGATAAGGTCTCTAAACCCATGATAGGGTATCGTATAGTCGGTCTAGACCGATTATAAATTTCTTCTTGTTTTTTTTTTTCATAAAATCGTTTATTAACATCCCGAAAGAGTTGCTATTTGAAATCATCAAAATCGGTCCAAAGGGTCACAAGGTATGAACGAAACTGTGAAAAAATTCTTCAAAAAAAAAGAAATGTTCAATGTGTTTGTTGTTTTTCTTAAGTTATCTAAATATTAATACGTGAAGGTAAATTTTTAGTTCCCTTTTTAAGCAATATGCGGGCATGGAGGAGTGTGAAAATTGGCAAAGTTATAGCTCATATGGAGGAGAAGCTGAAAGTGATAAAATTTATGTATAACATGTCTTAAAAATATATTAAATTAAATAAAATAAAATATTTCTAATAATTCGTTATACCCTGTTAATGCGAATGACTTAAAGCTGTATATGACACGCCCTGTGTTGAATTGTGAAAGTTGATTAGCATACCTTTAGGCTCATTTAAATATTCATAAATTGTTTTTATATATAAATTAGAAAAACATTCAAAGAAAAAATTTAATGAAAACATAATTTTTCTCTTCGCTTCAAAGCGTCATCTCAAATATATGTAAAGTGCATATGTAGGTATGTACAAAAACCGTACATCACATATGACAACTCTTACGAAAACTGAGAATAGTGGAAATTAGAAGTATAAATGCAAAAAAATATTCAAAAATTCAAAAATAACGATTGTTTGTTTGGACAGAGTTGTATCTTCTGAAATTAATACAAAGTAAAGCTGTATGGTACGAAAACTGAAAACTAACCACACTGCTCGTAGGCCTGACTTTAGGTGAGTGTGTTAAAGCGCTGACCAAAAAGTGCAAGTACGAGTGTATGTGAGAAGGTTCATGGTTCGAAACCTCACGGCCGCCCTAAGTAGAAAAAATTTTCATATAGAAACAATCTATTCAATTAAAACATAACAATTATCACAATGTTCAATAAATCGCTGATGAAGGCTGAAATGCCAGAAACCGGTCCGATTAAGAATACAGTGCAGTTATGAATTTTCTTCTTTACCACGCACCACTTAAAACAAAATTTTAAAAATTGCATATTAATTACAGTAGTAATTGCAATATGTCTGAAAAATGACGATAAATCTAACAAACAAAAAATTTTTCTCTTCGCTTCAAAGCGTCATCTCAAATATATGTAAAGTGCATATGTAGGTATGTACAAAAACCGTACATCACATATGACAACTCTTACGAAAACTGAGAATAGTGGAAATTAGAAGTATAAATGCAAAAAAATATTCAAAAATTCAAAAATAACGATTGTTTGTTTGGACAGAGTTGTATCTTCTGAAATTAATACAAAGTAAAGCTGTATGGTACGAAAACTGAAAACTAACCACACTGCTCGTAGGCCTGACTTTAGGTGAGTGTGTTAAAGCGCTGACCAAAAAGTGCAAGTACGAGTGTATGTGAGAAGGTTCATGGTTCGAAACCTCACGGCCGCCCTAAGTAGAAAAAATTTTCATATAGAAACAATCTATTCAATTAAAACATAACAATTATCACAATGTTCAATAAATCGCTGATGAAGGCTGAAATGCCAGAAACCGGTCCGATTAAGAATACAGTGCAGTTATGAATTTTTGAAATATATGCTTTCTTCTTCTTTACCACGCACCACTTAAAACAAAATTTTAAAAATTGCATATTAATTACAGTAGTAATTGCAATATGTCTGAAAAATGACGATAAATCTAACAAACAAAAAATTTTTCTCTTCGCTTCAAAGCGTCATCTCAAATATATGTAAAGTGCATATGTACAAAAACCGTACATCACATATGACAACTCTTACGAAAACTGAGAATAGTGGAAATTAGAAGTATAAATGCAAAAAAATATTCAAAAATTCAAAAATAACGATTGTTTGTTTGGACAGAGTTGTATCTTCTGAAATTAATACAAAGTAAAGCTGTATGGTACGAAAACTGAAAACTAACCACACTGCTCGTAGGCCTGACTTTAGGTGAGTGTGTTAAAGCGCTGACCAAAAAGTGCAAGTACGAGTGTATGTGAGAAGGTTCATGGTTCGAAACCTCACGGCCGCCCTAAGTAGAAAAAATTTTCATATAGAAACAATCTATTCAATTAAAACATAACAATTATCACAATGTTCAATAAATCGCTGATGAAGGCTGAAATGCCAGAAACCGGTCCGATTAAGAATACAGTGCAGTTATGAATTTTTGAAATATATGCTTTCTTCTTCTTACCACGCACCACTTAAAAGAAAACATAATATTTCCTAGAATTTGCACTAGAATTTCGAGTGTGGGCTATACTAGTATTTCTTAATTTTTCTTATTGTTGTATTTAGTTGTGGCATTTGCTTGATGAGGATTTGTGTATAGTTATACAGCACGTGTCACATTAGCTTAAGCAAGTATTGGTACATATTTTTTTATCGTTAAACTATATAATAAAGAAAAAAGCTTAAAAAAAAAAATAAAATAAAATAATCCCTACTAATCTAACCTATCAAAACAAAGTTTTTATTAAAACTCTTTCTTTCTTTATGCATATGAGTTTTGAATCTCTGCGTGACTATGCATGACTTTGCGTGACTATTTTAAAATTAATCTTTGGTCACAACAAGCCTATCAACAAAGTTTCAGATCAATCGGAGAGGGGAAATGGGGCTTAAATCACTCCGTGACTGTGCGTGACTATGCGTGAATGTGTGTCACTATCTTAAAAATAATGAGGAAGTGAGGTTTTAATCTCTCCGTGACTGTGCGTGACTATGCGTGAGTATGTCGAAGTTAATCTTTCTTTACAGCAAGTATATCGACCAAGTTTCGGATTAATTGGATGAGGGGAAATCCGTTTAAATCTATCCGTGACTGTGCGTGACTGTGTGTGACTAAGTCAAAGTTAATATTTTTTCCCAGCAAGTGTATGGACCAAGTTTCAGATCGATCGGATGAGGGGAAATGACATTCAGGCCACTCCGTGATTGTGTGTGACTATGCGCCAAGACTATGGGCCAAGTTTCAGATCAATTTGATAAGGGGGAATGGGGTTGCCCCACGACAGAGCGTATGAGTTAAAAGAAGAGTTTATAAATGGTAATTTTTTTAAAAAAGCGTCTTCCTTAAGAAATACCTTTTCTCCAAAAGAAAACTTTTTTAAAAAGTACTGTTTCTTTCCAAAAATTAAAGTTTTAAAAATTTTTTTTTTAAAAGTACTCTTTTTTTTAAATTATCCTTTTATTAAAAAAGTAAAATTTAAACATAAATCACGTTTTTTTTAAAGCAGTCTTTTCAAAAAGGCCCTTTTTTAAAGTACCTTTTTTTTTTTAAAAAAATTTACATTTTTTAAATTCCCTTTTTATAAAAACAAAGTATAATTTTAAAAGAGTATAATTTTTTAAATAAGTACTCGTTTTTAAGAAATTACACTTTTTTAAGTACATTTATTTCAAAATTATGCTTTTTAGAAAAGTATCCTTATTACCAAAAGTACTTTTTCTTAAAATATTTCGTTTTTAAAATATTAAATTTTTATATCCAATGCGGTCAAGGTATAATGACTTTGTACTGATGTTTGTAACTACAAAAATATTTGACGTAGACCGATCTTCTATTAAAACGATCGACTCAGAATCACTTTCTGAGTCGATTTAGCGATGTCCGTCTGTCTGTCCGTCCGTCCGTCCGTCTGTGTGTCCATATAAACCATGTAATCAAACCAAATGTCGCAAATGTAAACATATTTTGATGAAATTTGGTATATAAGCTTCTATCATCCATAGTACGAACGCTATTGAAATTGGTGAAAATCGGTTAATGTTCAGACCTAGTCCCCATACAAATAACCCCTATGAGGTCGACTTAAATTGCCATAATATAAAAATTATCATATAGATCTCGGTCAAATTGGGTTTGCGTATGTGTATTACATCCATTTATCAGTAGTCCAAAAATAAATCCTACAAGACAATTCTAATTCCATATCTTCACTTAAATCTATCAAAAACAAAAATATCGCAAAGATTTTTCTCAAAATTGGTTTGTATATGTTTGGATTGGTCCATTTTTCGACCTATTCCTCATATAGATATAGCATCCGATATGAACTTTTTCATATCCGAAGGCAAAAAACAACTTGCCACACCAAATAGATAGGGTCCTAAACGCATGGTATAGGTATCGTCTACAATTTTCTTACTTGTTATACTTTGAATCGTTGTCCAGTTGGAAGATCCAATGTCTAGACAAGTCTAATTTCTCGACACTAGGTAACGTTGGCCTTCAAAATGGGTAAGTATCAATTTTGTTCATATAGGAGTCAATAAAAACAATATTACCAATACATGCTGCACCAATATAACACCAAATCCTACCTGGGCCTCCCCCGTGTTTTACAGTGTTGTTAACACACTTTTCTAGGAAAGCTTCATTCTTAGCACGCCATATTTTTGGGGGCCTTTTCGCGTCGAAAATTTCGGATTTGGTCTTATCTGCATATAGTATGTTTCCTCAAAAATATAGAGCCTCATTTTTGTACTTTTTTAGAGATTCGCATGGCTTCTTGGGTGGTATCCTTCCATGTAGGCCATTTTTGTGAAGCGCTCTCCTGACTGCACTGCTACTTAGTGGTTGTAATGACAGAAGTCGTAACCTCGTTTCTTCAACACTACATAATATCATTTTACTGTTGTATTTAATTTCACCACGAGAATTGTGGACTTATTTTGTTATTTTACATTTATTTGAATTATAATTTTTGTATTATCGAAGGAAAACGTGGAGTAATAAGGACACACTAGTTATTGTCCTACGTAGGTTAAAGAAATATGAATGAGAGAGTACGGGAATATGAGAATAACAAATGAGAGAAATTCCTTACTCTCTTTCTAATATTCCACTGTCTTTCTATCTGTCGACTATAAAAAGAGTGACAACAGGAAAACAGGGATCAGTGGGCTGCGGTAGTTGAAGCGAACAGGAGTATTCTCAAGAACCTAGTAAGTACCCTTGAACAATTTTTTATCCTTGAAGGTCCTGGAACACATCCGTGAACATCCTTGGAAGGCCCTTGAACATCCTTAGAAGGTCCTTGAACGTCCTCGAAAATTCTTGAACACATCCTTGAAGGTCCTTGGAAGGTCCTTGAACATCCTTGAAGGTCCTTCACCACATCCCTGAAGGTCCGTGAACATTATTGAAAGTTCTTGAACACATCCTTGAAGGTCCTTGGAAGGTCCTTGAACATCCTTGACGGTTCTTGAACACATCCTTGAAGGTCCTTGAACATCATCGAAGGTCCTTGAGCACATCCTTGGAAGGTCCTTGAACACATCCTTGAAGGTCCTTGGAAGATTCTTGAACATTATTAGAAGGTCCTTGGACATCCTTGAAGGCCTTTATCACATTCCTTAAGGTCCTTGAACATCCTTAGAAGGTCCTTAAACATCATCGAAGGTCCTTGGCACATCCTTGAACATCCGTTCCAGATCACTGCAACTTTAACCAGGATCAGTGTGTCGTCCCAGATCACTGCAACTTTAACCAGGATCACTGCAACATTAACCAGGATCAGTGTGTCGTTCCAGATCACTGCAACTTTAACCAGGATCAGTGTGTCGTTCTAGATCACTGCAACTTTAACCAGGATCTGTGTGTCGTCCCAGATCACTGCAACTTTAACCAGGATCAGTGTGTCGTTCCAGATCACTGCAACTTTAACCGGATCAGTGTGTCGTTCCAGATCACTGCAACTTTAACCAGGATCAGTGTGTCATTCCAGATCACCGCAACTTTAACCAGGATCAGTGTGTCGTTCTAGATCACTGCAACTTTAACCAGGATCAGTGTGTCGTTCCAGATCACTGCAACTTTAACCAGGATCAGTGTGTCGTCCCAGATCACTGCAACTTTAACCAGGATCAGTGTGTCGTTCCAGATCACTGTAACTTTAACCAAGATCAGTGTGCCGTCCCAGATCACTGTAACTTTAACCAAGATCAGTGTGTCGTCACAGATCACTGCAACTTTAACCAAGACTAGTGTGTCGTCCCAGATCACCACAACTCTAACCGGGCCAGCGGGCCATCAGCAGTCGCCAATACCACACGGAGATCCCTTCCGCTCTGTAGTGTATACTTTGAATAAACGATTTTATAACGTCAGAACTAGTCTTTTACTCTCGGTCAAAGAAAGAAATTTCTGTGACGATCCCTAATCCCGCGAGCTTACTCCAGTAACCGGAGAAAACTCGTCGTTACATGGCTTGCCTGATATCAGCGTTATGTTTTTTGATAATTTAATTGCACTTAAGCTGATATGTCTTTACTTATCTTACTACAGCTCTAACTTAAGTACCACTATTTTTTTTATCTTTCACTAATTTCACGCAAGGATTTAAATTTTTCTTAAATCTAATAAAATTTTCCATGTATCGGTGCAGATTTGTCACAGAAAGTTAGGTTCTTCCCTGAAATTAGTGTCACCACTGTTTTTTTTGACGCTTCAAATCTGATGAACTTCCACTTTCGAGAGTTTTGTGCAATGTTGCCACTTGTTTTGTTTTCATGTTTTATAGTAGTCAATCTCCTAATGGTATGTAGTAAGCTCTGTAATATCACTTTTCATCGTAAGTCAATAATAACTTTGTAATAAGACAACTTAAAGATGAAATTGTTGTTTTTTTTGGCGCTCACAGTATTTGCCTCTAAGATTTTAAGGCAATCGCGTAGGATTCTGTAGTACTAAATCGGTAGATTTACACTTACCAAATATTTCGTGATGATATTAGAAAAAAAATATCCGAGTAAATTTTTACTTAATCAAATTTACAGGAAAATGTTATAAAAAAAAGCCTTAAACTAATACAGCGCACTCTGTATGACAATCCAGTCCAATTTGACACCAGCTAATACAGTGTGGCTTCCCAAACGCTCACCTAAACACTTACAAAGTTGCAGTTCCCATCAGCGCAAAGTTTTGTAAGGCTTTTCAAGTGTAAATTTCCAAAATTCTCCTAAGGCTTGAATTGGTGTTTATTGGGTTGTAATTATTTTAATGTGTATGAGTGGTTGAACAAAGAGGGTCGCTGTGATTGCGTGGGTTGTATGGGCGAGTGTTGTTTTGTTTGACTTTTCCTCTAATGTTTTCATATTTTTCCCCTTTTAATACCACTTGTTCATTCGTTTCTTTGTTTAAACTCATAGAGCTGACTACTGTTGCTACTACTACTGGTGCAACTTCAAAACTACACTTCTGAGCTTTTGATAGTTTCGGTATTAAGTGCAGTTTGAAGGTTTAAAATTATGTATGTAACTGTGCATGTGTGTGTGCGTTAATATGTTTTTACAGAAAAAGGCGTGTGCGACCTTGACCTTTTTCCTTTATATATATATTTTATTTCTGTTAATGTAGTCTCTTTCTCTCAATGTCAATATTGTTCTCTACCAACTACACTATATTACTGTTACATTTACATCATGCTTACATTTTATTCTCATAAATGCTCTGTGTTGTCGTGGGAATACAACATTTTTTATTGTACATACAAAGTAACTTTTATTTACTGCATCGATAAAACAACGTATGAAATGTGTAAGTGAGAATTTTGTGTATTAGTACGAAAATGCATTTGATGGTGACGATTTATGTATGTGTATTTGAGTTAAAAAGTCCTTTTTATAGATAACATGTTCATTTAATATTCATTTGGTTATATTATAGTTAACACTAGTGATGAGTTTTGATGTGTTCTGGATGGCTACACTCGAAAATCGCAATAAATAAAAATTTTATTATTTTTATGCCCTCCACACCATTTTGCAGAGGCTATATATCAGCTTGTCATTCCGTTTGTAACGCATCGAAAAATTCAATTGGAAACCCATAAAGTACATATTCTTGATCCTTATAACAACTCGAGCCGAGATAGAATGTCCGTCTGTCCGTCCTTCGTCTGTCCGTATGTCTGTTGAAATCACGGTCGCTCACAAAATAAATAATTTACCTAGGTAAAGTTGTCACAATATTATTTATCATTATTTCGAGCAGGTTTCTGTTGCTGAAAATGGGGTAAATCGCGCAGCATTGTGCCAAGGTATGTCTAAAACTATGAATTCACCTCTAAAAAAGTTCTATAAATTCAGTGTGTAATATTTAGGTATTACTAGCAGATCCCAGCTCTCGAAATACGATCAATTCACAAACCAACATTTTTTTGGTTAATATTATTGTGAATGAAGATAACAAACTTCAAACACTTTAACAAATTTAATAAACACACACATAACATACATACGTATAATTTTATTTTATGTATGTGTTAGTAGCAATTTTAAATGCAATTTTCTCAAAATAAAGGAAAATATTAAAAAGTATGCAAATCTGATGAACAGCTAAAAAGAAATACCTTTCAACTTTTGGTCCAAATCGGGATAAAACGGTGGAACAAAACATCGGTAACAAGAAATCACCTAGCCTATTAATATTATAGATGTTTATCAAATTCTTTTCTTTTTAAAATACTTTATTTATATTTGTTTTAAGTAGTGCAATAAGTCCACATACTAAAGTAAACGTAAAACCCATATGGAAGATATCAAAGATTCGGCATAGCCGAATTTAACACTCTTACTAGTTTTCTTTAATTATATTTTATATCCATATTTTTATGTTTTTCATACACGTGATATTTAAAGTCTCCTCTATAAAAAATAGTTGTCTTCATTAAGTAAGTTTTAGTTTATTTTTCCGACTTCAAAACGGAAAATGTTTTTTTTAGCCACCTGGCGGCGCTTAAGTGACCTTATGCATATGATGGCTCTTTATATTTTGAGTATAATTAAGAGGGCGGTCCTAGAACAACATGACCTGACATATAGAAGGCAGTAGTTTATGAAAAGTGGTAAATTTAAAAAAAAAAACGTTTTAAGTTTCAAGGTGCCACGATATTTAATTTTGAAGCTACAAAATTAAACGATTTCAGTGAACTGTAATAATGGAAAAATTGAGTCACAGTTATGTAATTTAATATTTTTATTTGAAAGGTCTCAGTCCACAGCTAATAATAAAGCCGAGCTAGATTCTACCCTGGGGTGTCTGCTCCTTTGTTTGCGTCTGTGAAATATTGGGTGGCAGGGTTTAAACGAGGCCGTACAAGCTGCCAAAGCGAGCACTGTAATGGTTGAACAATTGAGGTGGCCATGCAAAAACGGTTTAGAAAATCCACAAAATTGTATTGGATGATTGTATTGGAAAAAGAAATTAAGTCATAAACAACATATAAAATTTCTTTGTTTTCTATTTTATTACTATCGTTTTATTTTTATTATTATCTTTTTATTTTTATTTTTTTATAACTGCTAATGAATTATTTCAGATTTTTTTAATAAATTTTGTTGAAACAATTGTTGTCGTTATTATAGGGGTGTTTCAGATTTTTCCGAGTGGATAATGTTTAAATTTTTAGATGTACGCGTTGAAGAACATGTTCTTTTTTTTTAGCAGTACACATGCAAGAAAACGAACTTAAAATAAAGCTACACTTGAATCTGTGTGGTTTATGTGTTTTCGAAACAAAAAATACGTGATAGAAAAATGTTCGAAATATTAAAACGAAACACAGTCATGATTGTGTTGGGCACCGCACAAAATTTAGAAACACACATAATTGACATGAAAATAAAAATATGTGTTTGTTGCTCCGAGCTCTGTTTGTTTACATATATGTACGAGTTTTTTATTCAGTGTGTGTTTTTTTCTGAACTCTGCTAACAACAGAATAAAAACAGCGTCGTGAAGATGATTCAATAGAGTGATACGGCACTTCTCACCTCAGATTATGGGACAGTCAAACTATAGGAAAACTATAGCGTCTGTTTTTTGGGATGTGCTTGGGATAATTTTTAGAGAATATCTTCAAAAACGAAAAACAATCAAAGGCAAGTATTAAGTTGAAGTGATAAAATTAAAAGAAAAGGCCGTGTTGTTGTGTTGTTTCATCAAGACAATGCACCAGTCCATAAATCCACGCATATTATTGATCAGATTTACCTCACTTGGATTATTTTATATTTCTAAACACGAAAAATGACTCGATGGTAAAAGATTTGTCAACAATGAATGGGTGGAGTCTGCGGTGAGGAGCTAGACAGTTCTTACTATAAATTGGATATCCGAGCTATTGAATATCGCTGAGCAATGTGTATCAAGCTAAAAGGAGATTATGTTGTATTTTCTTTGTCAGGTCGGGTTGTTCTGGGACTGCCCTCATCCATTGGCTCTTCTGAAATATATATACATACATTTTTCTAAAAACTCCTACAAAGAGTAAAAAGGCTATTTTTTGCTATTTTGTTAACAAATTCCTTTAAACTTTAGCAAATTCTGATTTTGCTAACGTTGATCTTACGCCTAGAATAAACTCAGGCCAATGTTCAACAAAAATGATACCTTTTGTGAACTAGTGCAAAATAGTCTGATGTCCTATACACAGATCATCAGATCAGTAATACCGGATCATCTTAATACTGTGCAGGATTATCGATATTGAAAAATAATTTATTTTAGTATTTTGATTAGATAAATTTTCTCAAATTTAAAACAAGTAAGAAAATTATAGTCGGTCTAGACCGACTATACGATACCCTATACCATGCGTTTAGAGGCCCTATCTCTCAAGCACAACGAACTGGATACAGAAAATAAGCATGAACCAAATTTGAGTGGGATTTTTATTAATTTTTTTGGCTGCATATATGAAAAAGTTCATATCGGATGCTACATCTATATGGGGACTAGGTCCCAAAATGGACCGATCCTGACCATGTTTGGTAAAGTCTCTTGTATTTTGCAAAAATATATACAAACAAAATTTGAGAAGAATCAGTGCAATATTTTTGTTTTTTGATAGATTTAAGTGAAGATCGGGAAGCAGCTCTATATGGGGCCTATGACTAAGAGTTGTCCAATAGGGATCATTTTTGGACTTCTGATTAATGGATGTAATAAATACATACAAACCCAATTTGACTAAGATTTATATGATAAGTTAGATCTTCTGGCAATTTATGTTGATCTCATAGGGGTCATTTGTATGGGGGCTAGGTCTGAACATGGACCGATTCTCACAAATTTCAATACCGTTGATTCTGATTCGATCAGTATAATAAAAGATGGGTCTAGGTCAAATATTTTTGGTAGTTACAAACAGCAGCACAAAGTCATTATACCCAAACCACATAGTGGTATAGGGTATAATTAATTAAAATCGGTGTAGTAGTTAAGATCAAAGTTTAAATTAATTGTTTTTAGTATTTAGTATGGAAATGTTGTTTTTTGTTGTTAAATCAACCTTTTAATATACTTTGGATAATTTTTTGACCATGTTTACCCCTTTACAAAATTAACCATAAATATTTTTTGTATGAAATTTTTTTCAATTTTTATTATAAACAACAAGTTTGAATAATTTCGATCTTGAATTTAAAAAATGGGCTAAAAGTAGAGGATCAGTTGTCCTTGCTGATAAAAGGGAGATGTTTGCAGGAAAAGTGAGTGCAACTCCAACACAATATGCATTGGAAATGTTAACCTACATTAATGTAAGACTTTTAACAACTACATTAACTAAAATATATAATCTTCTCAGACTTATTTGTTCTCGATATAAGGGACAATATATTGAGAAAAAAATTTATAAACTTAATATCTCACTTAATAACTGTTTTAGAACTGCTGCTGGTCTACTCCGACCTACTTCTATTTATTTATTGCGATCGGAAGAAAAAATTTGCATAATTTCGAAGTCTCTTACAGAACAGCTCCAGCCATCCAAGTCTATTACGGTCTGATGGTCTTCATGATACACTTTGTAAAGACGTTAACAATCGACCTCCTTCTTCCATAAGGAATATAATATTTTTATTGAAACACAATAACATTTCTTTACCACAGAAACCAATCTACTAATAGTGCTGGCGCAATTGTTACGGTTGAAAACAGCTTCAGAGTACTTAACAAAAAAAAAAATACCAATCCTGAAGGTTACTGCCTGAGAAAATTGTATCTTTTTCTCCAACCTTAGTTCTTTATTGTGATGGTGCATTCTACAATGGTGTTACATCTTTTGCAATTGTCAAACAAACATCAGATTCTCAATTTGTTATCATTATTGAAGCTCGTTTGCTAGACAACTCTAGTATTTAACGAAGAGATTTAACGAAGAACCAAGGCGGAGCTTATGATGACATGTTATACCTCAACGTGAATGATCAAATTGTTTTACTATGGATTCCTTCTCATATTGGGATCCAAGTAATGAAAGTGCAGACCATGCCGCTTAGGATGCTCTTAATTTATCCGAAACTACATTTGCACCATGTTTTCCCAAAGTTTTGTCAAATCCTTACAAGTTTATCCAAAGTAGGAGCCAAAATATTACACTAGCACGCATAAGAGGTGGAAGAGGAATTTTTAATACTAAACATTATAATGAGAGAACAGATCCTCCAAAATGTAATTTTTGTTACGTTTTACTTACAATTACTCATATTTTATCCGAATGTTCCAGGATTGATCCAGTATTGATCAACCGCTGAATAAGTTACTTGATTGTTCCACTGATTATATTTATCCAACATTCAAAAGTATAATATCCGCTATGTATAAGTCGAATGGCATGTCGGTAGGAATCATTGGCATGCGTGGTATCAAAACGTCTTCTCCTTTGAATTTTCCTTTAAGAATTGTTGCATCGATGACGTTGTTGATCAATTGTTTCACCGCAAGCCGGGTGCTAAAGGCGTGGTTGGTTGATATTTCGTAACATGATTATCGATCCGACTTTTAGTTGTAGTAATTCTGGCAAATCCAGCGAGTTTAAAAACTCGGTTGGATAGTTGACGACATCGTCTTAGGTGGTAATGGAATCCAACGATTGTTATAGCATCAATTCGCTAGCAATTTTACTTAAATCTGAAAATTCAATTCGTCGACATCAATGTTTTTCGCAGCCAATATAGCTCGTTCCCTCAACCAAACATGATTTTTGTAATTTTGTGCAATATTTGGGAAAACCTTTTGGATGAGTTCTGTCTTTGATTTGGTGAACTCGCAAAAATCAACTGGGAATTTAATGCAGCCAGTCAAAATGTCAACGCGTATTTTTCCATTGCCAATGTGCAGCAATTGTTTTGAAAATATTTCTCCAGATTAGTCGTTCTGCAACTCGACACCCATGATCGTACTAAATATGATTTCTGGATGTGTTTCCACGTCCGACTTCAGACATGCATAAAGTTCATCAGCTGTTGTTGGCCGTGAAATCACAGGTAATGTTTGGCGAAAATCACCTGCCAAGAGAATCATCACACCACCAAACCGGGTTTGATTGTTTCGTAGATATTGCATCGTTTTGTCTAGTGCCTTCAAAGAATTTTTATGCGTCATCGTACATTCAACCCAAACGATAAATTTGACTTGCTGTAAAACTTTGGCCATAGTACAGTTCTTCGGAAGGTTGCACGTAGGAGTTTCATTGATTTCCATTTTCAACGGCAACTTGAGTGCTGAATGGGCAGTTCGACTGCCTTCCAACAATTTTGTTCTGCAAGTGAATCGTTGCCAAATTAATGAGATCAAAATGGTTCCACCTGGAGTTCCATCATTCAAACTTTCATGAGAGTTTCGTATGTATATTTTTGTTGTTAATTCAACGGCTGAACATACCTTCGAACTGACTCTCCCAATGCATGGCAGTCGTGTTGTTTTTCGCGTCGCAACTCTTGATTAATTGTGGTAATACCTTGTTTGACATCATCAAGCACATGTCCTCAATTAATATCAGAGCCTCGTATGAATTTCTTTGTTCATTTGCAAATCAGTATTTGCCCCACCAATCAGTCGGTTTGGATAGAAAGCATGTTGAGATAATTATCAAAAACAATGTTCATATTTTATGACCATTTGACGAAATCACTGCATCTGCGAGGGTGTAATCCCAATGAAAAACCTTCTCCAGCAACCGTAAGCGTTGACAGGCTTCTCTATATGTATAACACAATTCACCTTTAACAGTTCGCAGATTTTGAAATGATGTTGGGCCACGAACGTTGACCAATAGCAAACGCAAATAGGAGCACTCGTCGTTGATTGGATGGACTATGTAAATGCGACCTAATGCTTCCGTTGGAAATATACGTGGGTAACCTGGAACAGGATTTCCTTGCTCTCGCCGTTGGAATTTCTTTGACGGTTGATTCCAAACATAATATCTTGACATTTCGAAGCATAGCAGCGTTCTGGCGAAGTCATCATTCAGGCACATTTAAAACAAGTAAGAAAATACCCTATGTTAGGAACCCTATCTCTTCGGTCCAACTAACTGGATATAGAAAATAAGCAAAAACCAAATTTGAGTAGCATTGTTATTAATTTTTTGGCTGCAAATATGAAAAAGTTCATATCGGGTGCTATATTTATATGTGGACTAGGTCAAAAATGGACAGATCCTGACCATATTTGGTAAAGTCACTTATATTTTGAAAAAATATGCACAAACCAAATTTGAGAAAAATCTGTGCAATATTTTTGTTTTTTTGATAGATTTAAGTGAAGTTCGGGAAGCAGCTCTATATGGGGCCTATGACTAAGAATTGTCCAAGTGGGATTATTTTTCGACTACTGAATAATGGATACAATAAACACATACAAACCCAATTTTACTAAGGTCTATATGATAATTTGGATCTTATGGCAATTTATGTCGATTTCATAGGGGTCATTTGTATGGGGACTAGGTCTGAACATGGACCGATTTTCACCAATTTCAATAGCGTTCATCCTGTGGCCGATAAAAGCTTATACACCAAATTTCATATATATTCATATTTGCGACCTGTAGTTTGATTACAAGCTTTACATGGACACACAGACGGATGGACGGACATCGCTAAAACGACTCAGAAAGAAAGATTCTGAGCCGATCGGTATAATAAAAGATGGGTCAAATATTTTTGGAAGTAACAAACAGCAGCACAAAGTCATTATACCCAAACCACATAGTATAGGGTATAAAAACTAGTCAATGTTGTAGATGGTGGTAGATCAGCTCGATGATGGTGTTTATTCATGATGGTGTTTGATTGCTTGTATTATTTTTGTTCAGAAGAACCACCACATCTCTATTTAGCAAAAAAAGAGTTAACTGGCACGTTGCCACTCGTCTCCTAGAAATATTCCTGCTGATCTTCCACAAGGTTTTGTTTTATCTCATATTTTGTACTCAATTTTTACTGCTTCGTGGTTCTTAAAAAGTAAGATGTTGCCTTCAGGGTAAACCAAGAAAAACTATGACAATTATATTTCTATTCAAAAAATCAAATATCTAGTTAATAAATGAACGTTTAAACATCACGTGAATTCAATTTACGAAAAAACAATTGGATGTGGACGGACACTTTTCCCACTACTCAATAGAAAATTAACAATAAATATCAAAAATCAAACCATATTGTATAAAATGTGTATATTACCAACATTGATCTATGCTTGCCATGTGTGGTATAAAAGAACTGCAAAAACTCATACTAAAAAGAAACAGATTATATAAAACAAGAATTTAAAAATTATACACAACGATACTCTACGTCACGTCGTCATAGCCGTTTTCGTCACAAGACTGTAGATAGCTTTATAGAAGATTCAACAAGAAGTTTGCTGACGAATTCTGACAGCGTTTCTTATTTAAGAATAACATAATGTTATTTAAAACTAGATGTAACCCGGTGTGCTTCGCTACACCCTCCCCCCCTTCCGAATCGTTATGAAAGGGCTCACGCAAAGTCCCAAGGCTCTCACTAATACAGTAATTCAGATATATCACATTTAATATTAATTATGTGTGAGGGTACCACGCGCATTTGTCTAATCCCGCCCATTTTTTTGTGTGACTACTCACGTTAATAATAGATGACCTGAGACAAATTTGCAAAGCTCACTCTATCACAGTAATTAATATACATGATATTAAAAATTTACTTTGTATGGGAGGTGCCACGCCCACTAAAAATATTAAAAAAAATAAAGCATGTAGCACTCCCATATCCGCAGTAAGACTATGTGAAAATTTCAGGAAGATCAGATGAGTAGTTACGGAGATTACCTCCACAAATAAACAAACACATTACCTCTATATTATGCTAAGTATAGATTATTAATATAGATTCTTTCATTTTGATACTTGCTGATATGTTTTTTGTTTTTTTAATTCGGTACAACAATTATCAGATTTTTCGGCGTTCCTGCCCTGGAGGTACATGTAGCTGCCCATGAGAAGAACATGGATTTTCCAAATTAGATCTGGCACCACTCAACTATTGGCTTTTAACTTAAAATATCACTTGGCAATTTTTATTTTTAGCGATTTTTGATTTTGCCCTTTTTTGATTTTGAAGATTTTTGTTTTTTGGGCGATTTTTATTTTTCGCGATTTTTGGGTTTGGCGATTTTTGATTTTGACGACATATTTTCCACGACAAATCACACTGATAACTAATGTACTTGTCAAAAGACTGTTGCTTTCGTAGTACATAATATTTTTATATAGGAGGTGCCACGCCCACTTATCCCATCCCGCCCAATTTCTACTGGACTACTCACATTAATATCTGATGGACTCGTGCAAAATGTTGAGTCTTTCCCAGTTATATGATATTAGATATCTACCCACTGCTTCGATCACGCCCATTTTTTTGTTCGACTAATAACACAAAGAACTTATGGGCTCACGCTGAGCTGCAAAGCTCTCTCTTTTACAGTACTCCAGATATATGACAATAATTAGTTACTTTGCATGGGAAGTTCCACGCCCATTGGTGTGAACTCGCCAATTTTTTGTCTGACTACTCACACTAAGATCTGATGGTGTCGTGCAAAGTGCCAAAGCTTCCCTCTTTTAGTACACCAGTTATATGATATCATATATTTACTTTATCAGTCTACACAAGGTTCTTGTTGTATACAGTCGTGTTTAATAAAACTCGCATTGCGTATATAGTCTAGATCTTGACACATTTCACTCTATTATATTTAAAAAACAAAAGAAAAATATTTTTTTTTTTATAAGTGTGTTTATTTCAAAAAATTACTTCTGATCGTGGTAAATAATGGCGTCCTCCTCGGGAGGAAATTATTTCCAAATCTTGGATCCGGATCCATCACCGAAACGTAAAAAAAGTGATAATAATTACAACATCAACAGCATATATGACTTTCCAAAGCATGGAGAAAAACAATATACTACAATTACTACTAAAAAACAACAATGTCCAAAATATATTGTTGTCAAAAGTAAAATACCAGACAAATCACTTCAAAATTTTAATATTTTCTTGGTATCTAAAGCATTAGTAGCTATAACAAGTGAACCAATGCAAAAAATTTCTTTTACTAGAGATGGTAATCTATTAATCCTTACAAAAAGTGAGATGCAAGCAAACAAGTTCTTAAAAGCTATTACATTGCCCGGACTTTGCCCAGTTGAATGTTTTCTACATCCTACACTCAACATAATTAAAGGAGTAGTATTTGCACCATCTTTAAAACAGCTAACAGAAAAAGAAATAGTAGAAGGCCTTAAAGATCAGGGAGTAGTGGAGTGTAAAAAAATTACCAAATTTCATGATGGCATAGTAACAAATACTCCATTGCATATTTTACATTTTAACCAGTACTGCCTACCAAAAGAAATAAAAATTGGTTTTCTTATTTGTAAAGTAGATCCTTTTATTCCTAACCCCATACAATGCAAAAATTGTTTTAAATTGGGGCACACAAAAAAATATTGCAATAGTAGTAAAACTTGTGAAATTTGCTCATCAACCATTCACGACCCTATCCCATGCACAAAATTACAATGTGTAAATTGCAAACATTCACATCGATCCAACAACAAAAAATGTCCCGTAATTCAACATCGCCAAGAAATATTAAAACACAAAACAATAAACAAATGTACATATAAAGAAGCAACAACTAAAGCCTTACCAGTGGAATCATTTGAAATTCCAACTGAAGATCTTCAAACAGCAATTGTAGAAAGAAAGAAAAAAATCAACTTACAAACAAACAACAACCAATATTCCACTAACCCAAATAATACAACAACCAACATAACATCTATAGCACCAACAACAAACTTAACATCTTTTACCGCAGCAAATTTTAAACCATTTACAGAAGACATTTCAAACAAAAACAAAACAGTTAAAAACTCAACACCTACAAATTACGATACAAATAACACACAAGAAACTCAAATGCAAATAACTACAAACAGCAAAAAATCAACAAACAACTCAACAACAAGCTCAAGAGAATCATCTCTCGATAGATCAGAAAAAAATAATGCATGCACAGAAACTATCGCTAAAATTATTAAGAGACGATCTAGGAGAATTATTGATAGAAAAAATGAAATGGAAACTTAAAATTACCCTATACTTTTCACTTCTTAATTTTATTTATGACAACATTTAACATCTTACAATGGAATATAAAATGATTCTTTAATAATTATATTGACTTACAACTAATTATAAAAGAACAAGATCCACAATTTATTTCTTTACAAGAAACACACTGCCCATTTAATATGGCTCCAGTTCCTCCAGAAAGGTTTTGCTGTTACTTTGAAAATAATCCTGCAAACACTTCAGCTAAGAGTGGGATTGGTATACTTATTCGAGACCACATTCCACATCAACGAATTTTTAATTCATCAAAACTGCTCAACATCTCAATTGAAATTATGCTCAACATAAAATTTACAATAATATCTATTTATATACCACCCACTGATGCTTTTTCGGTAAATGATATCAATGACCTTATTAAAAATATCAAAACTCCTATCATTCTGGTAGGGGATGTCAATAGCTGGAATGTACTGTGGGGATCACAATCTAACAACATGCGAGGATCAATTATCGAACACTCTTTCAATAAAAACAACATATGTATAATAAATGATGGGAAACCTACTCATCACTCAACCCACAACACCTTTACTCATGTAGATATTACTGGTTGTTCGCCTTCTCTTTTATCGCTAATATCCTGTCAAACGTTAGAAGACCTACATCACAGTGACCATTGTCCAATAAAAACAACATTAGCTACGGGTACTAATAATTCCATTAAAACACCAATAAGAAAATTTAACCTCAAAAAAGCAAACTGGGATCTCTTTGGAAAAAGGGTTGAAAGTGAATTGGACCAAAAAAGACTCTCAGGTAATATTAATAAAGACAACGCCATAATAACAAGAGCAATTCGATCGGCTGCCAATTACCATATACCTCAAACATCACCCATTCAAAAACGTTCCGTACCCTGGTGGAGCGCAGTGCTTTCACAGCTACGTGTGGATAAATCTAGTTTTATTTAAAAAAGCCAATGCAAAATTCAGATTAGAATGCAAAAAAGCAAAAGCTATAAGCTTTCAAAAATTTACTGAAAACATATCTAGAGATGCTCCATTATCTCTTTTATGGAAAAAAGTAAATATGATCTCCAGCCGGACAACATCAAAACCCATAACAGCAATACAAAATAATAATGTAATCATCACAGAACCAAAAAGTATAGCTAACTGCTTTGCAAGCAAATGGTCAGATAATTCCCATGACAGTAATTTTTCATCAGAATTTGCTGCAGCCAAATTCACAGCATTAAGTTATACCAACATTCAAGCGAGCAACACTCACGCCACAAAAATTGAAAGTCAATTGACAATGTGTGAACTATTAATAGCCATAAAGAAAGTGAAAGGAACGACACCTGGTCAGGACCGCATATGTTATGACATGATAAAACATTTGACCCATCAAAGTAAAACAACACTACTTCAAACATACAATAACATTTTTGATACTGGAATTATTCCATATTCCTGGAAAACAGCAATAATTGCCGCCGTACCAAAACCAAATAAAAACTTAACAGAAATTTCTGGATATAGACCTATATCATTGCTATCATGCCTATCTAAACTCATGGAGAGAATAATTGCTAATCGTATAATATGGTACATTGAATCTAAAAAATTAGTTGCTGTTAACCAAGTAGCATTTAAATCGAATCGTAGTTGTACAGATGCTTTACTACACATTGACTATTATGTCACAAAAACTCTCTCCTCCGGAAATCACACATCCATTTTAGGAATTGATTTTGAAAAAGCTTTTGACCGTATAGGAGTACATGTAATTTTGAACACTTTAAAAGTCTGGGGCACAGGACCCAAAGTTTTCAATTATGTCAAATCTTTTTTAACTGACCGAACAATAAAAGTAAGAATAAACAACGAACTCTCAAATATCTATCCACTAAACAATGGAATACCACAAGGATCCCCCCTATCAGTCGTACTTTTCCAAATAGCTTTTAACCAAATCAGCAAAATCATCAATGAACACAAGTATGTAGATCATTGCCTTTACGCCGATGACCTATATGTACTCTGCAAAAACAACGATACTTCCAAAATAAACAATATATTTGAAAAAGTAGTTATTGATATTGAGACTTGGTCTAAAACATCTGGAGCAAAAATTTCATTAGAAAAATCATCTATACTACATATATGCAGGAAACACAATTGCAACAATACAAACCTAATAATAAACAATATTTCAATACCTTATGTAGCCGAACATAAAATATTGGGAGTTATACTCGAAAAAAATTATCGTTTTAAAAATCATATCTTAAAGCTCAAAAAATCTCTCGCCTCCAAAGCAAATTTTATAAGATATCTGGCTACCAGAAGTTATACACACATCGATACAATTAAATATCTGGTAAAAACACTAATATTAAGTAAGATTGATTATGGACTCTTCCTTTATGGTAACTGTTCTAAATCCAATCTAACCCATATCAAAACAATATACCACCAAACAATTAGAGCCAGTACATATGCTTATCGTACAACGCCAATACAAATATTAATAAGAGAATCTGGACTACCATCACTAGAACAGAAGATTACTGAAACAGTACACAGATTATTACCAAAATTACTCTCATACAACAACTCTATTATAGATGCAGACGTTTCAAAGGTTACATCGTCCAAAAAAATTTCGAGAATTCAGTCAACTATATACAAATGTATTAACAACAACATACTAAACTTCAAAGAAAAATTGTCAAAATTCAACACCAAGCATCCTGTATGGATGTATGACTCCAATTCATGCAACATTAGTCTTTCATCATACAAAAAACAATGTACCTCTAACGACATGTACATACAACACTTCTATCAACTAACATCACCTTTTAGAAACTCAGAATGGCAACATCTATTTACAGACGCGTCAAAAGATAATCATAACGTGGCATATGCAGTGGTTGACCAAAACGGTAACCCTTTAATCACAAAAACACTAGCCGATTTCACATCAATTTTTACTGCAGAAGCAGCTGGTATTTTACAAGCGATATTTATCGCAAGTAAATCCAAGACAAAAACGGTAATTTTTTCTGACAGCTTGTCAGTCATAACAGCGATAAATAACCTGGCCAACAAGAACTGGCGAACAGTAAATAAAATCCGTGACTTATTAATAGACTATAAAAGAAAAATAAAAATAATTTGGATTCCTGGGCATGCTGGAATATACGGCAACAATTACGCAGATGCAGCTGCAAAACATGCATGTTCAGCTCCGATGATAAAAGACTCTCTAACTGAAAAAGTTGATATTCGAAATTCAATTATTAATAAACTTGACATACAGAAAATTATTGACATGAAAAGCTATTACCATCCTCATTATACCGAAATTAACCCAAATGTAAAAATACCTACTTATCCAACAAATATCAACAAAAACAAAATAAGGACATTTTCCCGTTTGCGTATGGGTCACACAATCACCACACACCAACATTTAATTAACAACAACTTTACCAACAACTGCACATATTGTGGATCAATAGTTACAGTAAAACACCTATTATCAACTTGTCCTGATTTAAGAAATCTCCAAGCAATATATCTATCCAACAATGGTCTCAATTTACTTAAGGAACCTTCCATCGATAATATTAATTATATTTTTAATTACATATCTAAATTAAATATAAAAATATGATTTAAATGCTTAGTTTAGCTGATGGCCCTGGTAGCCAATGCTAGTATCTTTATACTATATATTAGTCTTATATTTATATAAGTTTAATATCATTTAAAATAAATAAAATAAATAAATTTACTTTATACGGGCGGTGCCACGGTGATCACGCCCATTTTTTGTCTAACTAATCATATGAATAACTTATGGGTTCACACAAAGTCCCAAGACTCTCACTATAACAGTACTCCAGATATATGGCATTTTATATTTTATTTGTATCGCAGGTGCCACGGCTATTGGTCCGATACTGCCCATTTTTTGTCCGACTGCTCACATTAATAATTGGTGCCATCAGACAAATTTAAAAAGCTCTCTCTATCATAGTACTCGAGATATATAACATTGAATTATTACTTGTATGGGAGGCACCACGCCCACTTCTCCGATCCCGCCCATTTCCGGAGTGGCTACTAATATTAACAATAGGTGACCTCACACAAATTTGCAAAGCTCTCCCTGTCATAGTACTCAATATATGTATATGATATTAAAAATTTACTTTGTGTGGGAGGTGCCACGCCCACTCAAAACATTAAAAAAAATTATAGCCTACAGCACTTCCCATATCCGCAGTAAGACTCTGTGAAAATTTCAGGAATATCAGCCATCTGAGTTACGGAGATTACCTCCTACAAACAAACAAACAAACAAACAAACAAACAAACAAACAAACAAACAAACAAACAAACAAACACACATTACCTCTTTATTATATTAGTATAGATTTCTTATAGTTTTTTTTCTTAGCATTTAAAAGTTTTATAACACCACAATTTTTTCCTTAAACTGTGATATATGTACATATTCTAGCTTTTACTACTTAAATATACTTTGATATCTATGCTGTAATACACTTTGTAAAATCTCATAACTTGTTCTAATAAAATATAATAAAATATAGAAAATATTACTAACGACTCCGATTCCGACTCCACAGCCCTGGTCAAAGCTGCTCTTGTATGAAAAACTTCTGGATAGTGACACATACACATACGAGTATCTTCCATAGTATTGTTTTCTTTAAGTTCTGCACCAATTTATTTCTATTTGAACAACTATTGATATAATTTGCATTTTTATCGTATTTTTGTTTATTTTCCAACAAACAAACAAACAAAGAGACCAACAATAACAAAAACGACTAAATTATTTACTTGCCAAGTGGACAGGACCATTCATTGATATTTTGTTTGTTGTTTTTGTTATTTAATCCCAAAGTAACAATCAAAATATGCATAGTTCAATTATTTGCATATGTGTTTAGCAAAAGACAATTGCTAAAATGAAAGTCTTGCTCTGTTTTTTTTTGCATTGTTTATTATTTCTTTCTTGTCCATTTTCATTTTGTAATTTCTCGATGTTTATTCATGTTCGATATCAACATAAGGCCTGTTCACGTACAAAGAAAAGACAATATGTAAAAAATGCCATCAATTGGTATTATTAGTCAAACAAATTCTTAAAGTCCAGGGTTGCAAACGTGGAGCTGCAAAGATTTTAAATTGGTTCCTTGTGGAAAATAATTCATTTTCTTGCAAATCTGAGTGGTTTCAATGAGCAAAAGTATTCTGATTCTAAGTATTTTTAAAAGAAACAAATTTCTTGGACGATTGATTGGAACATTGATGTTGGCCAAGAAGAGCCTTAACGGGGCTGAATACTGCGATGATTAAATCATTTTGCTCTGAACGTACTGATTGTAATAAATTGAATGAACTGCTTTATTATACTGACTGGCCATTTTTGGTTGATAATCGGCTCCTAAAGCTAGTTGCACCATGGACTTTCTTTTGGTAAAATTTTATGATATTTTGAACAATTGTTTTTCTAAAGCATTCCTCTTTCCCATCTGACTTTGGGCATACTGGTGCTCCGTGGAATTCAAAGCAATTGTCTATGCTAAAAACAGAAAATATCGCCTTTTTAAAAGATATGCAAAATCTTGTTCAACTTTAGATTATGCTAAATATTCTACCGATCGCGCTGATTATAACTTACTGAATAATAATTGCTATACAAGGTATTTGGTTAAATCAAAATTTGCTAATAACCCAAAGTTTTTCTTTGACTTTGTACATGTTAAACGCAAATCTTCGTCGTTCTCGCCCACAATGATAATTCATCCTCAGATTATCTTGATATTGTGAATATGTTTGCTGATTTTTTCCAGTCCACGTATAGCAATTCTATTTCAAATACTTTAACTATCGGTAACTATCCATATTTAGTAAAAGTTGCATCGGTATCAAATATTCCTCTCTTTGATACGGAAACTGTTTTTAAGTCTCTGATTCAGTTGAAATTCAAGCCTAGTCCTGATGGTGTTCCTGCTCGTATTTTGTGAAATTGCACTCATATTCTAAGTGTGCCCATAACGTGTATTTTCAACAGTCTTTTGCAAAGCGATTATTTTCTTACTTCTTGGAATGAATCATTTAATATACATTTGTATGTCAGGTGGTAAGGCGAATGTTATTTCTAAGTTAATGGATAAACTTGTTACTGATTATCTCTTTTATCAACTAAAGTCGACTATGTCTCCATTTCAACACGGCTTTTTAAAATCAAGATCAGCAGTTACTAATTTTCTCGAATTTTCAACTCATGTTTTCAAAGGTTTCGCCCGTGGTAAGCAGATAGATGTAATATACGCCGATTTTAGTACAGCTTTTGAAAGGGTGGATCATAATATTTTACTTCTTAAACTAAAACTCATTGGCATACATGAATCTATTACTTTGTGGATTGAATCGTATCTCACATTTAGATCTCGAAGGGTCATGTTTCGCAATATTGAATCTAAAATTATAAGAGTTACTTCTGGCATTTCCCAAGGCAGCCACTTGGGCCCGTGATTCTTTTTACTATTCGTAAGTGTACTTCAGACTATAATTTCGAATTGCAATGTATTTATGTATGCAGATGATGTTAAGTTATTTCACAGTTTCAATAACATAAATGATCATATTACTTTTCAACGTGAGCTTGATTTATTAGTTGAATGGTGTGATGTGAACTTGATGGAACTGAATCTTAAGAAATGTAAACATATGGTATTTCACAGAAAGTGGATAATTTCTAACGAGTATTGCATTAATGGAGTAGTATTGGACACCGTTCAAACATTTCTGGATCTTGGTGTACTTATGGATTGGAAACTTGACTTCATTGGTCATATTAGTATCATTGTTAATGATGCAAGATCTACTGTTGGTTTCGTAAAAGATGGGTTAAGGAGCTTTCTGATCCATATGTTACTAAATAGCTTTATACAGCACTTGTTCACCTTACGACAAAGACTTCATATTGATATATCTCTCTAATTACCGTAAAGCGTACAAAACTGAACTGAAACTATCACATTTCGGCTTTGGTGGCGATCGCACCTTCGACGTTAATGGAAACTTGACCACCACTAATCGATCTGCAATTGAATATAAAAAGAAAGGGCTGATAAAAACAGCATACATTACTCGATGCTTAGTTTATATTAGATTCAATGGTAATGACGAACCAGTTAGAGACTATTGAAGCACTTAACAATTTATTACCTGATGGATGTTTTCCTGCCAACAGCTGATGATTTGGTAATGGTTTTAAATTTGTATATCTGTCTTCATTTATTAATTCTTTTATTAGTTTTATTATTTTTACTATTTTTTATATACGTAACAAATTTAATATATTTTTTAGATTTTCTAACACTTTTTGTAAACTTCTTCCTTCTTTATCCTTGCGTTGCTTTTTTAAACCTTCATAATGATTTCAAACGCCGATAATTTGTCTTTCAGTTCCAAATGCGTAGCTTATAATCTTATTCGTATTTTATGCAAACAGAGATCAGGTTTAAATATGTGCCATGTCAGGTTGATGAATTTAGATTTATCTTTGAGAACTCAGGTGTGGATATAATATGTGTTTCGGAGACATGGTTCATTGAAAAAGTTGATTGTAAAATGATTGGATTAACCAGATTAAAAATATTTCGCTGTGATAGAAATACTCGTTGTGGTAGTGTAGCCATTTTTGTCAGAAAAGGCATTATGTGTAAATTTCACAGCAAATCTAAACCTGATGAAAAGGTTGAACATATATTTGTTGAAGTTTTGTCCCATGGAAAACAATTACGTGTTGAATGTGTTTATAGACCAAATAAAAGAATCGACCTTGATTTTTTTCAAAATATACTTGAAACTATAACTATCAATTATGAAGACATTATAATATGTGGGTATTTTAATTCAAACGTTATCAATGAGAATATTTTACTAGACATAATGCAATTAAATGGTCTCTCTCCAACTAACATTACAGTTCCAACACTTTTTACTGCTACAAGTAACTCGTTACTTGATCTTTTCTTTGGCGGAAATGCCTGTATCTACTCAAGTGCATCTAGAAGTACAGCGGCTAAGACAATGCTGTGTCGAGGGAATGTGAAACTCCTGAAACGACTCAACAACGTCTTCAGGGCCAACGGATAAGACAAGCTGACTCTAGGGAATGTGAAACTCCTGAAACGACTCTAATCTCATTGCAAGAGATGGTACAAAAAGTTGTTTCCAACATAACGTAATAAGAGGACAATCTCTTACGGTAGCAGGTATCAACTTAGAATCTCCCTGTTTTTCTCATGGACAATTATATGTCGCCTGTTCCAGAGTTGGGAGCCAACACAATCTTTTTGTATATGCATCAACTTCTGTAAATTTGACGTCTCTGCTCAATGATGAACACTTATTGGATGAAGTAATTCAATTTTAAAAGTTCTGATTCCTTTAATTTGCAAACGATTCCGTTATATTTGATGTTTACAAAATAAATAAACTTAAAAAAAAAAACTTAAAGCGGTTTCGCAGTTTATTTTAAAGCGATTTTGCTGTAGCGTCTTATAAAAAGCTTCTAAATTAAAAAATCAAAAAATTTTAAATTGAAATAAAAAACAAGTAAAAACTTATAGTCGGTCTAGACCGACTATACGATACCCTATACCATGCGTTTAGAGACCCTATCTGTTAGGCCCAACTAACTGGATATAGAAAATAAGCATAAACCAAATTTGAGTGGGATTTTTATTAAATTTTTCGGCTGCAGATATGAAAAAGTTCATATCGGATGCTATATCTATATGGGGACTAGGCCCAAAAATGGACCGATCCAGACCATGTTTGGTAAAGTCTCTTGTATTTTGTAAAAATATATACAAACCAAATTTGAAAGGAATCCGTGCAATATTTTTGTTTTTGATAGATTTAAGTGAAGATCGGGAAGCGGCTCTATATGGGGCCTATGACTAAGAGTTGTCCCATAAGGATCATTTTTGGACTACTGATTAATGGATGTAATATATACATAGAAACCCAATTTGACTAAGATTTATATGATAATTTGGATCTTATACCAATTTATGTTGATTTCATAGGGGTCATTTGTATGTGGGCTACGTCTGAACATGGACCGATTCTCACCAATTTCAATAACGGTCATACCATGGCCGATAAAAAGCTTATATACCAAATTTTATCAAAAGATATTCATATTTGCGACCTGCAGTTTGATTACAAGCTTTACATGGACACACAGACGGACGGACGGACGGACATCGTTAAATCGAATCAGAAAGTGATTCTGTTTCGATCGGTATAATAAAAGATGGGTCTAGGTCAAATATTTTTGGTAGTTACAAACAGCAGCACAAAGTCATTATACCCAAACCACATAGTGGTATAGGGTATAATGAATTTACTCCCCAAAAAATGTAAACATTGGGTAATTTTTTCATCACGAACAAATTCCCCAATCCCATACAAATTTTTAGGGAGAAAGTTTATTGTTTTGGGAAATTTATTCATTGGGGATTAATTAATCAGCGCCTGGTAAGCATAGTGAACCATTTTTCAAGTCAAAAGCCTTTGAATCCCGCGCAAGACCGGGTAAAAACAGCTAGTAAGGCATACAAGTTTGGTCTCTCATTTTAGGAAACAAGTTTTCCAATTTTTCAATACCATTTAAATATTGTTTAAACAATGCTTTGTTTTGGATATACATATGTAAAATAACTTTTGCTGTCTTATTTTTATAAAAATTATAAATTATGATTGAGTTTGAAATTATTCAGGCTCAAGATCAAATGTTTTTACTTTAAATAATGCAAAAAATTGGCACATTTGTTTCAAAAAATTGATCTATATTCTACATGACAGGTTATACAGCTGTTTCGGGAAGAGTCATCAACCCTCATCAGTAACCAAAAGCAGTAGATAGTTTGTTTGGTAAAAAGTAAAATTCATATATATTTGCTGAAACCAACCAAATGAGAATTCAAGCAAAAGTTATACAATTTAAGCCTCTTGAAATATAAAAAACTAAAATATAGAACAACTTTGAAACAAATATGTTTGTGTACGAGTACACATTGCATACTACACTATACATCTTTGTTATACCGTATACCACTATGTGGTTTGGGTATAAGACTTTGTGCTGCTGTTTTTAACAACCAAAAATATTTGACCTACACCCATCTTTAATTATACCGATCGAATCAGAATCACTATCTGATTCGAGTTAACGATGTCCGTTCGTCCGTCCGTCCGTCTGTGTGTCCATGTAAAGCTTGTAATCAAACTGCAGGTCGCAAATATGAATATATTTTGATCAAATTTGGTATTTAATCTTTTGTCGGCCATGGGATGAACGCAATTGAAATTGGTGAGAATCGGTCCATGTTCAGACCTAGCCCCCATACAAATGGCACATATTTTTCCAAAATACAAGAGACTTTACCAAACATGGTCAGGATCGGTCCATTTTTGGGCCTAGTCCCCATATAGATATAGCATCCGATATGAACTTTTTCATATCTGCAGCCGAAAAAATTATTAAAACATTCCACTCAAATTTGGTTTATGCTTATTTTCTATATCCAGTTAGTTGGGCCTGAGAGATAGGGTCTCTAAACGCATGGTATAGGGTATCGTATAGTCGGTCTAGACCGACTATAATTTTCTTACTTGTTATACTAAATTTAGATTTTTTATGTTTGAAGTAAATTAATTTCAGCAGAAAAATTTTGTGAAATTTTATAATTAGCACAACGTACATTTTATATTAATTAAAGAATTTTTAAAACTTCTCTTTTCACTGTTTGACTTTTTGAATCAGTTCAGTTCCGATTTTTCCATTTACTATGTTTTAAATTGTTAACTCTTAAGTTTTCCTATGGTTCAAACAGATATGGATTATTATATCAAGAATCATTCGAATAACAATTCTGAATCTGAATCTATGTGGCTTGGGTATAATGAGATGAACTCTATTGAAATTGGTGAAAATCGGTCCATGGTCAGACCTAGTCCCCATACAAATGACCCCTATGAAATCGACATAAATTGCCATAAGATCCAAATTGTCATATAAATCTTACTCAAATTGGGTTTGTATGCGTTTATTACATCCATTAATGAGTAGTCTAAAAATGATGCCTGGGACATCTCTTATTCATAGGCCCCATATAGAGCTGCTTCCCGATCTTCACTTAAATCTATCAAAAAACAAAACTGTTGCACTGATTGTTCTGAAATTTTGTTTGTATATATTTTTGCAAAATACAAGAGACTTTACCAAACATAGTCAGGATCGTTCCATTTTTGGGCCTAGTCCCCATATAGATATAGCATCCGATATGAAGTTTCCCATATCTGCAGCCAAAAAAATTAATAAAAATCCCACTCAAATTTGGTTTATGCTTATTTTCTATTTCCAGTTAGTTGGGCCTATGAGATAGGGTCTCTAAACGCATCGTACAGAGTATCATATAGTCGGTCTCGACCGACTATAATTTTCTTACTTGTTTTAATTTTATTATGTTTTATAAAAATAAAAAATTTTATTTTCGATCCTTATCATTTTAATGATTGAGTTTGAATACGGATCACATTATACCGATTAGTCTTGTTGTGCAGGAAACCAAGTAAATAAATAAATAAAAATAAGACCAATTTTGGAATATGCATCAATAGTATGGAATCCACATTATCAGGTTCACGCCAATGCACTTGAGTCTGTACAGAAAAAGTTTTTGCTATTCTGTCTACGTGGTTTTCGTTGGAGTTATGATGACTTACCATCATATACTATTAGGCTAAAGCTTATCAGACTGCCAAGTCTTGAGAGTAGGAGGACCATGTTGGGTGTCACCTTTGTTTCCAACTTTGCGAATGGTGGTGACGTTGACTCGGAGTTTCTTTTATCAAATTTAAATTTTAACATGCCTTGTAGATTCACAAGACATTTTAATTCGCTTCATTTGGACTATTTTAGTACTAATTATGCTAATTCTTACGCGTAAAAAAACTAAACCTAAACCTACTAGTTTCTAAACGTGTTTTTCGTATAATTTTTAATAAAATATAAATTCGCTAATATCGGGTAAAAAAAATTACCATATTATATAAGTTCAATATCCCATCGCTGTTTCGAGTATTTTCCTTATAGAAAGCAATCACTTCATTGCAAAATCTATGTGGAAAAGAGAGCCAACACACCTATTATGTGTTAAAGTTTCCTTCCTATTGTCACAGCTCTATTGATACACAGGCTCATATTAGGAATATCATTGCTGTTTTGTTGCAACAATAAATTGAGAATTGTGTAAGGAGTACTCTGTGCTATAAATAATTTGGGTTTTACTAACAAGTATGGGCTGATATTTGTAACACTTTGAGTGTTACGAACATAAGGAAGTTATTCTGTCTTTACAGCAATGTAAATCTTGTAAGCGAAGCAACTATATGAATGGAATTGGTAAAGTAACGATACAGTTGTTAGGGGATTACTTATATAGTGTTACCGAATACGCTCAAAAGAATTTTTTTATTTGTATGTTATGCTATTTGTTTTAGTATACATGGACATTAGAGGTATATCTTCCTCATATTTACATACATTTTAAATCGATCCTATTGTTTAGGGTTTGCTTAAGATCCGACGTATTATGAAAAGTTTCCTTCGACAGAAACTTTTTAAAAGTTTTTCATGTTAAACTCCTGCCAAAGTAGATATTAGCTTACATGGGTGATTTACAACTCCAGTAGTTTGGTAGTATAAAGAAAGGTGATCTAAAAAACATTTGAGAAGAGCAATGGTACTATTGATGGCAATTGTCACGGACTGCATTTAATTAGAACTTCTGAAATTAACCTTTTTGAATAAACAAGGTTCTCAAGTTTGGTGGTCAAAAAAATAAAACAGGGGCTCACATACGTATGTGCATATATAGAAGACTTAATGACTCAGAAAAAATATAAAATGTATACTCATTGCGACTTCGAGATTTGCTTTGTACTTGTTGCGTCAATTAAGCATTATGCTAGATATACACCAGGCAACCGTTGCTTCCACACCGCCATGTTGAAGCTTTGTTGCCCATTGATTTTCGTTTTTTAGCAACCGTTGCCAGAAAAATCAAAAAGTCTTGATATTTTTGGTCGGTTGCCACAACAGTTGGTTCGTGTGTATCATTGTTTACTGCATCTACTCCTTCAGTTCGTCGGAAACAGCCGAGTAAGAAGGTTCTTGCGGAATAAAATTAAGTGAAAAAAGAGGAAAGGAAAATGGTAATTGCAAATAATGAAAATTATGTTATCTTTATTAACGACTTTCAAAATTTGAGAGAGCTAAGGGACATATCTTCTGAAAAATATAAAAATAAAAATCTGAGAAAAAAGCACACGCTTGTGTCTTTTCTGTACCACAGCTACACACAGTACTGAGGTTGCGATGATAGTTGCCACGTGTGTAGTGAACAAACAAAACACGTTGCTACAACACGTTGCTTCGACGGTTGCATCGCGTGTATCTAGCATTAAATGCATATAATGGTGTCTTTTTGTGGTAAACGAAATCGAATAGTCATCATTTACTTTGAACTTTCGATTTTTTTTTACTTCTTGTCAGATGTTACAAACATTTTTTTTTGACAAAAAGTAAAAACTATTATTTTGAAGAAGTCAAATGTTACATACTCTTGCTATAATAAGTAGCCGTACACCTTAAATTAAATCTTCCATACTACGAAAAATATTTGAGAAGTTACTAAACTCAATGATTAATTTTTGTTTTCTTAAATATTATTAAGCTGTTGTTTTAAAATATTTATTTATTTATATTAATTACAATACAAAGGGATAAGCCGGGTGACAAAGACTATTTGGCTGGTTTTTGCAGCGACAGACCAAAGCCTCTGGTGGGAATCGAACCCACGACCTCCACATGATAGGAAATGTTTTTTTAAAATATATTTAAGGCTTATAGCTTCAAAAAAATTTTATGCAGGTAAAAACTTAAAAAATAGGAAAAAAGAAGTCATAGGAATAAGTATTCGTACACTTGAAATATTTATAAAAAAAATCTAAATTTATATTACATTGTGTCAAGTTTGCAACTTGTACGATATTATTTGTACTTTCGTATTTGCCATCGGCTTAAAAAACTATTGATTTTTAGTGTTGTAGAGCAACCACAGCTTGAGATTGTTGAAACAAAAAATATTGTCTTTATTTTATGCAGTTTCACTTTTTCGGCAAACTAAATTTTCTTTTATTCCCGAAAATGCAAAACATGCTTTCATCTGAAGCTTTGTTTACATACTCATTTGCATAGTCCACACGTTTTTTTTAAATTGACATCGGAAATGAATGTCTTTCTACGTGCTATATGACCACGATAGTAAATTTTTTTTTATTATGTTACGAAAGGTAGCTTCTGCCGAAGGATTGTTTGATTTGAGAGCAGTGGTCGGCATTTCATAGCACAATTGTGTAGAGACCACTTCACACCAGGGTTGTCAGATATGGCGATTTCTCGCCAAACGTGGCGATTTTCTAACTTGTTTGGCGTCTTAATTTTTGATTTGGCGACATGGCGATTTTTTGGCGATTTATGAAATGGTTGGCGATTTTGTTGGCTATTTTTGAACAAAATCCGATTTTTTTAAAATAAATTTTGCGGTTTTTTTTAGTTTAACGTTTTTTATTTTTATTTTAAAGTGTAGATTTATAAATCTGGCAACCTTTTTAATTTTTTGTTATCATTTTAAAATGAATGACACACAAACGTCAAAACTATTTTTTTACTCTGTTGCAAAGCTTGAAAAAACTAACGGTAAACAAAAAATATTTTCTTATGAAGTTTGTTATTTTTTTTCTTATAAATTGTTAATTTTCTTGTTATGCCATCTTCACCAAAAAATGCAAAAATAGATCGTCGCACAGTGGCTGAAAATCATTTTTCATTGGCCAAAATTCTGTAACTTTTGAACCGATCAAAATATTTTAGTACTGTTTTTTTTAATAGATAGATAGATAGTTGATCTTGACTCAGTGTGAATTTCATTTAAATTGATTGAGTACTTTTTAAGGAATTCTAGGTCAAAGTTTAACTTTTGATTTTTTTTAACTTTTAGCGTGATATATGTTTTTTTTTATTTATTTTTATTTATTAGAAAGTGTCATATTTGGAGTTAAATAATTATTATAAACATTTTTTGTAATAATGAAATTTTTTTAATGCTTACACTCAAAAAAATTTTTACACTCAAAAAAATTTTTACACGCAACAAAATAGTAAAATTCACTAGAAATTTAACTAGTATTACTAAAAAATTAAAAATGTTTGCTATCAAATTTGCAATTTGCTTACACTCAAGGCATATTATTATTACTACAGAAAAATTTATTAGTGTTTGCTGCCTAATTTGTTACACTAGCTAAATAAATCTGCTAAACATTAGCGCAATGATTCTAATTTTTTTTTTAATTTTGATATGAAAATATGGGTTCTTATTTTTTGAATCTTTCTTATCTATTAAAACATTGCATTCATATGTGGGAAACCTTTTAAGAATAAAAACTGCAATAGATTTAAATAGCATTTGTAACAATGGTAGGTTCTGTTTATTATTATTTTTTACTAATACTATGTTTTTCGTACTTAAATAACAATGAAAGGCAATTATAATTATTATTCATTAGACTCAAATATTGATTGCAAATATTCCATATTTTGTTCTGTGCTATTTCTGTTCTTTAGTAGTTTTTTGGCTTCTTCATCTAAATCCCGATGTTCCAATTTCCATTGATTTCGAATACTGGAGATGAACGGATCTGACGTTGCCAATAATATATTAAATAGATCTTCATTTGTGGAATTTCGTGACATTTTTCTAGTATTGTGCTGTCTATAAAATCTGTAATCCTTGTTCCTTTTTTCCTGAGCCTCCTCTGATAGATCTCCAAGTGGCACCAAATGATATTTAATGACATCTTCTCCATGATAAAGGATTTTGTGGACTGTTGCAGACATATTTCTCCATGGGTAGTTGGTTGTATATATTTTTGCAGTTTCCTTAGCATAATCTCCAAATTTTCTAGAGTCAATTTCTTCATTGCACGCAAGTACTTCTAGGATTATTTTAAATCTGAAAATAAGGTTTAAATCCACTCCTGTTATTTCAGATGCTGTTTCTGGATCTGAAAAGAATCTTCTTGCGGTATTGCCATCATTTGTATTGCCTGACCCTTGTTTTGGCTGATCTATAATCAATCCAAATTTGCGATATTCATCTTGAACATGTTTCTTTTTTGAACTTCTTAACTCTTTGTTGGTTTCGTTGTTTCTTATTGATCCTGAAGGCCCGAAATCCAAATCATAACTGATTTTTAGTATGTGTTCCATAAGTCGTATTCTTGCATGTAGTGGTGATAATCCAAATTCGAAGGCATCGGTATTATCGAATGATTTTGTCGGGACTTGGTTTAATTGGCTTGATGTTGCTTGGCATATAATGCAGCTGGATGCAGCCTTCGTGTTAGTCAAAGCCTGACCTACTTTTCCATCTATCATTGTCAGCACTAATTGGTAGCTTACTTCAATTTGCTGCCCATCTAACTGTAATTGTAATGGCTGTAGTGTTGCTATTTGGGCCTTGATATCACTAACTTCTTTGTTAATGGCATCATGACTTTCTTTTTTGAATTCAAATTTGATTGGCCTGCAGTATTTCGTAGAAGATGGTGTCTCATTTTTCCAAATATCCATTGTTTGCGTTGTACTACTCGAAGGCTCCGAATCTTCCAAAATCTTTTTCAATCGCAATGGTACAAATGATACCATGAACATATCTGAGTCCGAAATATTTTCACATACAACTTGTTTGTATTGTTTTTGTCCCGAAGAACCATCACATCCCCATTTACAAAATAGAATTAACTTTGTGTTTCCATATTTCTTTAACTCAGTTCCTGTTATTGATTGTAGCAAGCGTTTGGCTGTGTGATCAAGTAAAGATTGTAGTTGTACTTCTGCCGAAATTGGTGTGATTGTAATAGTGTCCTTTGATGGCAAACAGTCTATTTTAGCAGCTGTTATGTGATGATATGCCGGATACATATTTGAGCCTTTTTCAATCGCACGCAATCTGAGCTGAATATATTGGTGTTTTGTTAATTTCAAATCCAGAAATAATGCTAATGCCTCCTCATTTGTGAACTGTTTTGCATCGCTCGGAGTTGGTATACTTTTAAGAATTCGCTTTGTTCTCACTGGACTAGCATTACAAGTTTTTTCAATGATATCCACTTTTGTTAATTGGTTTTGTGCTCGTAATTGATGTAGAAAAGATTCTTTTATATTTGTAGAACCAATTTCCTCGTTAAAATTTTTAAGTTTCCGCCTCTTAGATCTATCGCTGCAGTTGTCCAATGATTTGCGTGGTCTTCCAGCCTTATCTAGCTTTGCTGTTTCTCCACCAACATTAAGTTGGCCTTCTAACCAGTTTGCACTTTTATTATAAAACTTTTGTTTACAGTAGTTAACTTCTTTCAATCGTTTTTTTAGTACTTTGACGAAATTAGATAATTGCTCTTGTATTTCGGTACTAGACGAATTTAAGTTTAATTTTATTTTAACGTAACTAAGAACATCTTCCTGGTTTTTGTTTCGAAAATACTCTTCGGCCAGTTCTTTATAACTAAAGTTCTCCATATTTTTCTCAATATTTTTATTTGCGTCTGTTATCACTTTTTTATCACTTTTTATCACTTGCGAATATACGTCCGTACACTTGAAGTATTAACTTATTATTGAGTAATCCCTTACAGAATCCGTCATTTTATACATTTTTAGGTACATGTTATTCACACATTGATCTTTAATTTCATAGCAGGTAGTACTTAAATTGAACAAAACTGCACTTGTTATCCAGACTTCAATATCAGGTAAAACTAATTAGTTTCTCGCCAATATGGGGTGGTTTTTTATCTTTAGTGGTTTAGTGCCGCGATTATTGACAAACTTATAAAATTGTTTATGACTTTGGTTGACCCTTAAATTTGACAACAGGTAAATTAAGAAAGAGATCATTTGTTTACTGTAGAACCTATTGTGATCATTTTATGACTTATTTTTTGCTGATCAAAACAAAGCCAATAAACCCTTTCGCAGGTATTTTATTTAATTATTTTACTTTTACGTAGTCTAAAGTAAAAAAACAAAATTTTTTTTAGAGTAATTTTTTTAGAGTAATTTCATTAAAATGAAAAAAGTGTTCTACCGGGGGCTCGTGGGGGGTGCAAAAGTATATATAGGGTTAAACAGGATACATTCGCCTTTCTCCGGGTGGTATACGTTTCTTGTTCCCTTACTTCCTTTAGAAGTTCTATTCCACTAAAGTTTAAATTTGAGAAAAATATAGTGGTTTCATAAATATTTCATAACGCCCCTAATATCAAACGTTAGAACTGTGACTACTTACAAAAACTAAAGACTATAATCCTACTAACATTATAAAAAAGACCGCAGGCCAATATCGATGATAGGTTGCGAGTAGTAACCATTTATTTTTGATAAAAAACAAAAAAAAAAACACCTTTTGCTGAATTAAAAAAAACAGTTGAGTTTGACAGCATGCCACGCCCACAATTATCAATAGTTTAACCTAATTTTTTGGCTACCTTAATCTGGATATATAAGCTACAAAAAGGAGTAAAAATTTTAAAAATCGATGACAAAAAAAAATTTGACTTTTGGCCAATGAAATCAAAATTTGAGCCACAGTGCGTCGTCATAAAAAAGAATGGGAGACACAAAACTGGGCAAAAGGTAAATATAGTGCATAACTTTCCTGTGTTTTTTTATTAATTTGTTGAAATCTTTAATTAAAAGGTTGGCTGAAACCAATTTCGGCCGCTCCATTGAGTTACCAATCCATAAGTAGTCCAATGAACACATCATGGTGCTTTGCATGTAAGGTTTCTTTAAGATCACATAAAGTTGATCTCCAGAAACATGCTGATTCAACTAAACATGAAAGTAGCATGTCCGTATTGTTTAAACAAAACAAAATTGATAAATTTGGTAAGTTAGTTATTCTTCCACAATCTACGGAATCAAAAATAATAGACATACAACTAGCTGCTTTTATCGCAAAACACAGCTCCATTGCATCCGTTGATCATCTAACTACGTTACTGCAAATCAGTTCTACAAAAGATAGTGCATTTGAAAAGCTTAGAATGCACAAAACAAAGTGTGCTGCTATCATAAAAAATGTTGTATCACCCACACTTTTGGAAGAGCTTGTAAGCGAAATTGGAAACACAAAATACAGCCTTATTGTGGACGAATCGACTGATGTTTCGCAAACAAAGTGGATGAGTGTGTGTGTACGATTTTTCGATACAAAGAAACTCATCGTAACAACCCATTTTTTGGGTCTGTTTTTGGTGGAAGAAGCCACAGCAGAACATCTTTTCAACAGTTTGTCATTGTTTTTAAAAAAAGTTGGCTTACAGATTGCGAATATGATCGCAATTGGAACGGATGGCGCCAGAAATTTATGTGGTAACAATATATCATTATTCACTCTTTTTAAAAAAGAAAATCCACAACTTATACTCGTAAAATGCACTTGTCATTCCCTCCACCTTTGCTGCTCAAAAGCTTTTAATAGTATTCCAAAAAACGCAGATTTTTTGATAAAAGAAGTTTACAATTATTTTAACCACAGTCCACTACGCACGCTAGTGTATAAGCGTGCTTTCGATTTAATTAACACTGGTGTTGACAGCAATAATTTTAGAAAACTTGTGCAAATTTCTGGAACTCGTTGGTTATCTTATGGAGCGGCTATTAGACGAATTTTAGAGCAGTGGGTGGAGCTGAAGTATCATTTTTCCTTAATTTCAACCGCCGAAAATGACAAAACAGCCCAAAATATATATAAAGAAATGTGTGACGAAAAAACAAGACTTTTTTTGGTATTTATAAATCCAATTGTTAATGAAATGAACCATTTAAATCTAGAGTTTCAATCGGATAATATGGACGCAGGCAGCATGCACCAAAAGCTGTATAATACTCTTCTTTTATTTTCTTCAAAAATTTTTAAACCATCAATTTTTAATGATACTCAAAATAGTGGAAAATTTGTAAGTGCATTGAGTACAGCCATTGATATACCAAGCTCATTTCTCCCAATAAATGCAATTGATTTTGGGTCAACGTTTGAAACTGAATTAAGCAATGTTGAAATGAGGATGATATTTATACACTTAGAGAAAATTGCTTTTCATATTTAAAAATGCTTTTAAAAGAAATGATCAACAGACTGAAGGAGAATATGAATATTTTTAAAGTTTACGAACATTTTTCTATTTTAAAATGTGGTAATTCACTAGCACAAACAAAATTCGCTGTTGTTAAAGAGTCTATGAAGGTTTTTATGAACCCTAAAGTACCATTAGACGTATATGAAACACAATGGGGAAAATTACCTTTCGTGAATTGGAAAGACTATTTTAATGATGATATTCCATCTAATCTACACGAGTTTTGGCCAAAAGTTTATAATTATAGGGACACGGCTGGTACGTACCATTTTAAAGAAATTGCATTGGCTGTACTTTATATGTTGGTTATTCCAACTAGTAATGCCTGCGTTGAAAGAGTATTTTCAATAATGAATTCTACTAAAACTCGTTTGAGAAATAGAATGCAATATGAGCTACTTGACGCTTTACTAAGAGTTATAAATTATATGAATGTTAATAAGATGTGTTGCACATCTTTCACACCTTCTGAAGAAATGTTGAAGAAATTCAATTCCCATACTATGTATTCAAAACAAGACGATGATAATGAATGTGATGAAAATGAAGTATACAGTATTTTGGATATGTGAATGTTATATTATAACCACATTTACTGTTACTTAGACCTCAACCTTTTAATATTAGTCACAAAATATTTTTTTTGAGCAGTTTTTAAGTGTATATATAATAGTATATAGTAAACAAAGTACCTCTTTATGTATTCATAAATTATATTTTTTTTGTTTTTAATAAAAATTAACAAAAATATATTTTGGCGACCTTTTTTAATTTTTTGGCGATTTTTGGCGACTTTTGGCTATTTGTAATTTTTATTTAATTTTCAAAAAAAAAAAAAATTTTTTTTGATGATCTAAAAAAAAAAAAGTACAAAAACTAAGAAAATTATGGTTTTGGCGACATTTGGCGATTTTTGACATTGCATTTGGCGACAGAGCTCAAAATAATCTGACAACCCTGCTTCACACATATACTTATGCTCTTTCATTTAGTCGTCGTTGAGACAGCGATGTATGTACATGCGGCGGATGCATTTTTATTTTTTTCAGCAATACTTCCCCAACAAACATTTCAAATTGATAAATAATTACGAAAAATAAATTTGGATAAATTCGCATTTCCCGAACTAAGAAAAAATTATTTAAAATTTTTATCGTTTTTTCCTTATATTTACCTCTGTGAACAAATTTTTTCAGACTTAAAATCCATTTGTTCCAAGCAACGCTATAAGTTAAGTTCGTCAAATTTAGAACACATTTTATTAATAAGAAATTGTCATAACAGTATAAATACAGAGAATTTGTATGTGTAAATAAATCAGCTTGGTAGTATTAAAAGTTCCGTTTGTATATCAATCTCGTTGTTAATATCTTTTCTACATTGGCAATGGTAACTTAAAACGCTCGATTTCGTGTTTGCTGGGTAGTTTGCTCACACACACAACCTCATTTTACGCTTTGCCGACCTATGTTTTAGAGCGAATTTGGGAAGCAGTAATTCTGGGATTATGTTTCACTGACGAAAAATTAGTTAGCTTTTCTCGCTCAGATAATTTGGAGAAGTGACCAGACCGAAGTTTTGACGATTTGGATTGGCTCAAGCTTGGCTTCTGTCTATGATCCGAGCTATTTCAAAAGAAATATTATTAAGTGAAATCAATTTTATACAAACAATTTTGTCTTCTACTAAGATAAAATCGATGTAAAGGACCTGTATATTTCTGCATAATTCATGGGATCCTTTCAATTTTAATTGAACGTATACTTTTTCTGGAAATTACAACAAAAAACAAATAAGAAAATTATAGTCGGTCTAGACCAACTATATGATACCCTATACGATGGTTTAGAGACCCTATCTCTTCGGTCCAACTAAATGGATATAGAAAATAAGCATACATCAAATTTAAGTGGCATTGTTATTAATTTTTTTGGCCGCAGATATGAAAAATTTCATATCGGATGCTATATTTATTTAGTTAAAATCGGAAAGCGGCGTTATATGGGGGCTATGACAAAGAATTGCCACATGGGGTTTATTTTTTGACAACTTATAAATGGATGTAATAAACACACACAATTTGACCGAGATCTATATGATAATTTGGATCTTATGGCAATTTAAGTCGATTTCATAGGGGTCATTTGTATGGGGACTAGGTCTGAACATGGACCAAATTTCACCAATTTCAATAGCGTTCATCATATGGTCGATAAAAGCTTATATACTAAATTTCATTAAAATATATTCATATTTGCGACCTGTAGTTTGATTACAAGGTTTACATGGACACACAGACGGACGGACGGACATCGCTAAATGGACTCATAAAGTGGTAGGTTAAATATTTTTGGTAGTTACAAACAGCAGCACAAATTCATTATACCTAAACCACATAGTGATGTAGGGTATAAAAAATTATGTGGAAACATTCTTTAAGTTTTTGGTAAAACAATAAAATTCCCAATGCGTCAGTGGTAAAAATTTCGAAGTTTAAAATATTTTTAATTTTTTTTTTAATATTTATAATTTGCACATATTTGTGCCATATTTTTATTGCACGTTGTTTAGCTTCTCGGAATACTTGAATTTGAAAAGTTTTTACCATTGTTAAATGCATCCTAAAAACAAATATTTAAATAAATAAGCATTTTTGTACATTATGTAAACTCTGACATTGGTGCTGACATGTCGTGAATACCTAGTTTAAAGATTTTAGTGTGCATTAAAATTTAATTTGCATTATAATAAACAACTCGAATGCCAAGAGCTTTCAATAAATAATTTTTAATTTATTTATTAAAAACCATTCATTAGAGTAATTTAAATAATTTAACTACCGGTGTCATCCATTAAATTTCAATGAAGTATGCAATTAATTAGTCTACTTAATGAAATTGTCCAATTTATGATGAATTCTACGAGCTATTCGTACATAATTATAATTTCAAGCTGGGTTGAATATGTCTAGGACATTTCGTTGGGTGCGTTCACTTGAAATCGAATGCACTCAGATGGCGTATGTGACACCCTTCAGCAGAAATATAAAATTTTGAAAACGAAATGGAATTATATAAAAGATGATTGTCCACTGATTGTTCACGTACTGAACCACCGGATCTCCCTATGATTTCCGCAAGATCGCCCAGTGGAATAACTATTATACAACCCAGATTATGAAAGAATCTTTGCACTTTCCTTCAGTCCGGGCACTAATATTAGCAGAAGTTGAACCGACTCGTCCGTGTTCGCATTCATACAGCTATAGAAATATGCTCACACTTATAGACTGCTTTTCCATTTACGAATACTTAAGGTCAACTGGAGTCCCGCAAGGTAGCCACCTTACACAATTACTATTCTCACTCTTCATTAATGATCTGTCGTATGTTATTAAATGTTGCAACGTTCTAATGTATGCTGATGATATAAACCCTAAAACATTTTTGTAACCTTGGACCAATACTATTCTCGCTCTTCATTAATGATCTCTCGTATGTAATTTAATGTTGCAACGTTCTTATGTATGCTGATAAAAAAAACTATCTGATCAAATATGTATATGTACCTCCAACAAGACTTAGAGAGCTTTTATATGTGGTGTAAATTAAACATGATGGATTTAAATATAAAAAAGTGTATTTCTAGAGTTGGTAAAAGAATTTCTGGATCTTGGATTCTTGTTAGCCTAAAACTAAATTTTGTACAACATATTACGGTGACAACGTGGCTCGTTTTGGCTGGCTGGCTTTTATTAAGCGATGGGCAAAGGAGTTGATAGATCCTTTTATTATGAAACAGTTATATGTTTCTCTTGTACGACCTATTCTCGAATATGGTTCATTAATCTGGGATCCTTATTATAATGTATAGAGTGATCGTATCGCGCCTGTTCAAAAGCAATTTCTTCTCTTCTGTTTGTGAAGTTTATATTTGAACCCTGTTGATTATTTGCCATTTTATACAACTCGTCTACATTAAAACGTAGGACTATGGTGAATGCTGCCTTTGTAACAAATCTGAAAAATGGTGATTTCTGCTTTGATTTCCTGCTCAATAATATTAAATTTAAAGTTTCACAACGATCAACACGCTCTTTCATCCCATTATCTCTTCAAGGTTTTCGTGCGTTTTAATGCATTGTGTGTCTTTATTGATTTATCTATAAATATTAATGTTATTAATCGTATATTATTTTATATTTGAACATTCAAAAAAAAAAAAAAAAAAAATTTAACACCCAAATATTTCACATCTTTTAAGAGTGCCAGGGCCTTCTCACCACTCTTTCAAGATCAAACTCTGGCTGCAAAAAGAAACAAATCTGTTTTACAGGGTTTATCCCCAAACTGTTTTACTTTTCCCAGTTCACGAGTTTCTTTAACGCCTACTCAATCATATGACTGATCGTTGATAAGATTCTATCCCTGACCAGATCGGCATAGGCAGCCTCCTTGGTGCCTGTTTCATCAGAGGATTGAAGAATCATTTATCAACAACTGCTCTTTTCCCCAACGCTCTTAGCAGCAGAATGGACGGCCACCAGTCCAGAGAATATTCAAACGCTTCCAGATTGATGATATTTGATATAGTTGAATGCCTCTTCCTCATCCAAAAAAGAAGACAAATTATATTTCATGTAGTGAAAGACATTCTCAATCCAACTACATCGCGTAAAGCCGCGTGTTGAGCTTTGTAAAAGTTGTGCGATGCAAGTTTACCTATTACATAGACATCTTCAACAGTTCCAGTCCTTTGCGGCAATAAGGGTTTTCTGTCCCGCCTTGTGGATCAAGACGACTCTAACAACCCTCAATTTTATTGGTTTGTACCCCGATTCCAGACTTCGAGATTTTAGATATCCAGATTCGAGATATCCATGTCATATTGTAGGTCACTTTAAGATGGTCGAAAAAAGAACATTTAAAAGATATTCTTCAGAATAAGATTCTAACAGTGTCCGAGTTTTATACCAAAGTTATGTCGTTGCCTTCATCCTTAATTTTACTATAGAAAGTAGAGATATTCCCCCTACTACAAAATTAATAGGTAAAAGCTCTGATGTTAACATCAGTGCTGTCCACAGAAAATGGTGAGTATAACGAGCATTGGCATTACATCCAAGATTTTAAGGCTTTATGTCCGGAATCTTTTTCTTCATACGGTGGGAATAATGCTGTAATGAGACATTAGAAAAAGTATTGTTAAACCAGGGTTAAAAAGCAGCAGCTCGTCCGTCAGCTGCACCTTCTGCCTAAAGATATTTAACTTGTATATGTTTTCAGAATATACATCATCTTTCTAAATATGTTCATAATAGGAGCATTTTTGTACATACGTACATTATAAATCTAAAAATATTTCCAGGTACAAATACATGAACTATCCTAAAAATTTAGATAATGCCTATTGGGTGAGATACCAAATCTTTTCAGTCTTGAGGTCCTTCTCTGGCAACTCATGGTGGAGAGTATCGTATAGTTGGTCTCCAGCGACGTTAATTTTCTCAGTTGTTTTGATGTTTACAAAAATTATAAATGTTATATTGCTAATGCTTATCTTTGAACCTTGACTACATGTATTTGCCACACATACACAAATAAGTTGTACTAAAATGTAGTTTTTTTTTGTGTTTTGTGAAGACATGTTTTCCTGCCAGAGTTATAAATAATCTTGGCGACGTTGTCGTAATTTCTTCTTTTGTGAAATTATCATATGAAAATTATTTGTGATACATTATTGATGAATATATTATTCAGATTATGGAATACATAATTCCAATCACAGCACTGTGATAACTAAATTCGTTGAAAAAACCCCCCGCAGTAGTATGCAAACAACTTTTTGTGAACACCGAATGGGATTGCGTTAAGTAATTTATACTTTAACATGTGATAAAGAGACAAAACGAATGGACCAGCAAATTTTGTTATCTTCCCAATTTCAGATATAGGGGGAAAAAGTAAATAAAACTATTTTTTTTTATATCAAATTAACAACATTTGGAAAACATATTCAATGGTAAATAAGACATGGACAAATATGCTTTGGTTTTTATATTTTTTCTAAAACATATAAGTTTTTTTCCCGACTACGCATAATCTATAATATTAACAGGCTAGGCGATTTCTTGTGACTGATGTTTTGTTTTACCGTTTTATCCCGATTTTGACCAAACGTATATTATTTGAAAGGCATTTCTTTTTAGCCGATTTGCAGATTTACAGATTTTTAAATTTTTTCCTTTATTTTGAGTAAATTGCATTTAAAGTTGCTACTAACACATACATAAAATTATACAATGTGAGTGTTTATTAAATTTGTTTATGTGTTTGTAATAAAAATGAGTTTGTTTTTTGTGTTGATTTGTCTATTGGCTATAATTGCTTAGCATACTTTTAGGGTCTTTATTTAATGAACAAATAAAATTTCCTAGAATTTGCGCCCCAATTTCGAGGGCTGGAATCTGCTAGTTGTAATTAATAAACTCACAAAAAGTTTTAAGACTCTCGCTATCATAGTACTCTACCTATGTGATGATATATATTTACTATGTGTGGGAGATGCCATGCATAATCCCACCCTTCATTGAAAAAAAAACAGATGTGCTCGAACCGAATTTTGTGAACCGAATTTATGTTGCAAGTTTGCAAGTCTTAATTAGAAACCAGTTTAATATGTTTTTAGAACGGAATCATGATAATCGAACACGGCTCATTCTCTAAACTTGAAAATATTCGTAAGACAAAAAAACTGAATATCTCTTAAACCAATTTACTTTTTGGAAAAATGTTTAATGGTAATTACGGTGATTACAAACAAGAAAATACTTCGCATTAATTAACAAAAAGGAAGATATTTTTTTACAGGAGCTCATCTAGCGCATCATAGTTTGCGTCTGAGATTACAGACTTGGACATGACATTGTCACATAGATTTCACTGTCCAAGTCACTCTCCCTAAGATATGCAAACTCAAAGATGAACGACATTCGTCATCCTAATATCTCCCTGCAAAGTGAAGGGTGACCCAATAAGAGTACACGACTGTGAATGGCATTCATTACGGGAACTTTATAACAGAGTTTCTGTGGTCTCAACTGAATGGTATGGATCTGAACGACAAGTGGTTTCAGTAGGACGATTCTATTTGCCACACTACGCACGAAACAACCAATTTATTGGAGAAACGATTTCCAGCTCGAATAATATCCAGGGGATCATCTCAGGGGATCTTTTTGATTTTAAAACTCTCATAACTCCTTAATGTTGTATGGGTTGAATACCCGAACCTTGAAAAGGTGCCTACGGACCTTGTACTATTATTAGAAGAAGTTGCTTTTGAGTTTTGTTGAATTGTGTTTTTTTTTGTTACCTGTACTTCTTATTCCAATTTAATCCTTACAATAGTGATTTATACGCATAGGTATACGAACAAGAAAACCAACAACAAATTATACAATTCCAAAAGAGTTTGATGCATTTTTGGCTATCGTTTTGTATGCTGGAATTAATCGAATAATGAGCCTGCTATGGAACAAAGCCGCATTATATGATGATTTAGGTTCATCAAAAAATTCATTCGCTTTGATAACGCAAAGACTCGACGCACAGTGGCTGAAAATTGTTTTTCATTGGCCAAAATTCTGTAACTTTTGAACCGATCAAAAATATTTAAGTATTTTTTTTTTAATGGATAGATATTTAGTTCAGCATGACTCAGTTTTAATTACATTAAAATTGATTAAGGACTTTTTAAGGAATTCTAGGTCAAAGTTGAACTTTTGATTTTTTTAAACTTTTAGAGTGAAATATGCGTTTATTATTTTTTTATTTATTAAAAAATTTAATATTTGGATTTTAATAATAATCATAAACAGTTTTTGTAATAATGGGATTTTTTTTATGTTACACTCAAAAAAATTTTTACACTCAAGAAAAAAATAGTAAAATCAACTGGAGATTTTGCTATTATTACTGAAAAATTAAAAATTTTTTGTTGTCAAATTTGCAAATTTGTTTACACTCAAAGAATATTTACACTTAAAAAAAACGTTAATAATATTATCTAAAAATCTTGCTATTACTACAGAAAAATTTATTATTTTTTGCTGTAAAATTGGACAATTTTAAAAAACATCTAAAAATAAAAACTGCAATAGATTTTAATTGCAGTTTTTTACTACTACTATATTTTTCGTACTTAAATAACAATGAAAGGCAATTATAATTATTATTCATTTGAGTCAAATATTGATTGCAAATATTCCATATTTTGTTCTGTGTTATTTCTGTTCTTTAATAGTTTTTTGACTTCTTCATCTAAATCCTGATGTTCCAGTTTCCATTGATTTCGAATACTGGAGATTAACGGATCTGACGTTGCCAATAATATATTAAATGGATCTTCATTTCTGGAATTTGGTGAAAATTTTCTAGTATTGTGCTCTCTATAAAATCTGTAATCCTTATTCCTTTTTTCCTGAGCCTACTCTGATAGATCTCCAAGTGGCACCATATGATATTTAGTGACATCTTCGCCATGATAAAGGATTTTGTGAACTGTTGCAGACATATTTCTCCATGGGTAGTTGGTTGTATATATTTTTCCAGTTTCCTTAACATAATCTTCAAATTTTCTAGAGTCAATTTCTTCATTGCATGCAGTACTTCTAGGATTATTTTAAATCTGAAAATAAGGTTTAAGTCCACTCCTGTTATTTCAGATGCTGTTTCTGGATCTGAAAAGAATCTTCTTGAGGTATTGTCATCATTTGTATTGCCTGACCCTTGTTTTGGCTGATCTATAATCAATCCAAATTTGCGATATTCATCTTGAACATGTTTCTTTTTTGAACTTCTTAACTCTTTGTTGGTTTCGTTGTTTCTGATTGATCCTGAAGACTCGAAATCTAAATCATAACTGATTTTTAGTATGTGTTCCATAAGTCGTATTCTTGCATGTAGTGGTGATAATCCAAATTCATATGCATCGGTATTATCTAATGATTTTGTCGGGACTTGGTTTAATTGGCTTGATGGTGCTTGGCATATAATGAAGCTGGATGCAGCCTTCGTGTTAGTCAAAGCCTGAATTACTTTTCCATCTATCATTGTCAGCACTAATTGATAGCTTACTTCAATTTGCTGCCCATCTAACTGTAATTGTAATGGCTGTAGTGTTACAATTTGGGCCTTGATAATACTAACTTCTTTGTTAATGGCATCATGAGTTTATTCTTTGAATTCAAATTTGATTGGCTTGCAGTATTTCGTAGAAGATGGTGTCTCATTTTTCCAAATATCTATTGTTTACGTTGTACTAGTCGAAGGCTCTGAATCTTCCAAAATATTTTTCAATCCCAATGGTACAAATGATACCATGAACATATCTGAGTCCGAAATATTTTCACATACTACTTGTTTGTATTGTTTCTGTCCTGAAGAACCATCACATCCCCAATTACAATAAAGAATTAACTTTATGTTTCCACATTTCTTTAACTCATTTCCTTTTATTGATTGAAGCAAGCGTTCGGCTGTGTGATCAAGTAGAGATTGTAGTTGTACCTTTGCCGAAATAGGTGTGATTGTAATAGTGTCTTTGATGGCAAACAGTCCATTTTAGCAGCGGTTATGTGATGATATGCTGGATACACATTTGAGCTTTTTTCAATCGCACGCAATCTGAGCTGAATATATTGCTGTTCTGTTAATTTCAAATCCAGAAATAATGCTAATACCTCCTCATTTGTGAACTGTTTTGCATCGCTCGGAGTTGGTATACTTTTAAGAATCCGTTTTGTTCTCTCTGAACTAGCTTTAACAACTTTTTCAATGATATATAAAAAACCCACTATACAAATGAATTACCTGTGTGTGTTTTCTTTACTACTTGCATTAGTGCATTGTTAGGTAAAATAAAAAGTTATAAAAAAGGTATGATAATAAAAAAACCCAGGTTACTAATGAATTACATCCTCTGTGTATTGACATCTTACTTACAAATATATACTGCACAAATTTAATACACCATTGTATACGAGTACTTATAGGGTTGTTTAAATTATCGTAATTTGATTTTTTAGAGTAATTTCATTAAAATGAAAAAAGTGTTCCCCCCACGGGTCGTCACGGGTGCAAAAGTATATATAGGGTTACAGAGGACACTACCACCTTTCTCCGGATGGTATACGTTTCTTGTTCCCTTTTGTTCCCTAGAAGTTCTATTCCACTAAAATCAAAATTTGATAAAAATATTGTAGTTTCATAAATATTTCATAACGCCCCTAATATTAAACGGTAGAGCTGTGACCACTTACAACAACTAAAGACTATAATCCTGTCAACATTATAAAAAAGACTGCAGGTCATTAGCGATGATAGCTTGCGAGTAGTAACCATTTATTTTTGATAAAAACAAAAAAAAAAATCAACTTTTTCTGAAATTAAAAAAACATTCCGTCTAAGCCAGCCAGCTAGGGAATAAAGGTATGATTTACTCTGGGAAGTTGCCTGGTCAAGAGTGTGAGGTAAATCAAGGGCAGAATGTTGTGTATAAATTAGTGGAAAGATATGTGAATACAGGTCACACAATTTATGCTGACAGTTTTTTCGACGTTGGATGTGGCGCGTATATTGAGGAGGCAGAAAACTGCTTTTGTTGGAACAGTGAGCTCAACTAAGACTTTGTTACCATGGGAATTTCTGAAAAGTCGTGCATGTCCAGTTTACAATGCTAATAAATCCGGCGTGGATACAATGGAACAGATGCTTGGCATGTATTCTTTCAAACGATCAACAAACTTGCAATGTTCTACAATATGTTGGATATTTCTGCATTAGCTGCGTTTATCATATGTAATGAAATTAAGCCAGTAAATGAAAAACCGATTTTTGTACTTGTAGGTAGTAGTAAGACCGACAGCAGTAGCAGCACCTTCTTTTGCGCCTCGATGAAATCGGCCATCACGCCAGTTATGTCATGTGGAGTACGGAGCGTAAACACATTTTATTTTATTTTCTCATGTATTTTAATATCAATTAAAACCGAAATTGTCAAAAAAAAAAAAAAACATTTCATGTGCATTTTTATTACTTTATATAACCTACTATAAAATCAACAATCAAAACCAAAACACACCCCGCAAAATACCATACAATTTGTTATAGATCCCTGCGGACCTTTACACTATTTTAATGTCAACGGGAGACTCACTAATCGGATGCAACTATCACGGGATTTCATTTATGAATACCATCGCAAAAAATTTTTGGGTATCTGAAATAAAAGAATAAATCTGTGGTTAACCAAAAACAACATTATTACAGAATTTCAATTAGGATTCAGAGAAGTATATTCATGGCAGATAACTTGTATAATTTAGCAGCAATTAGAAACTTCAAATACAAGGAAAATAAAAAAGTATACGCCTTTTTCGTCGACTTCAAAGTAGTTTTTGACAAAATTTCCAGAATATCGCTGTTATACACACTACAGAGCATTGGATGAACAGAATTATTGAAAGCATCTACAGTACAACTAAATTCACAGTCTGAAACGGAGAAAATTTGTCAGATGAAATTGGTACTGGCTCGGAACTGGAACAGGGGTGTTTGCTATCATCAACGACTGACATGCTCATTTGGGAGAAAGATAATAGCAGGGCCACAAATATCGGACTGTTAATGTATACTGATGACATTGTTATTTTGGCAGATTATACTCAAAATGCAAACTGTGATAGATAGACTCGAAGCGTATTGCGAAATGTGGAACCTTGAAGTGAATTTGAGACAATCTGAAATAATTATATTCAGAAATGGAGGAAGAGCCGCCAGCCAAGAAAATTGTGCACTTAACAGAGAACCCATAAAAGTCAGCAATGAATAGAAATACCTAAGAGTAACTTTATCAACAAAAATGTCATTTAAAGAACACGTGGAAAAAAGGACCGTGTATGCAAAAAATAGAATAATTGCCATATGGAAAGAGTTTCTAGCAAAAAAAAAAAAAGAGATTGGTCCGGATGCTAAATGTAATCCTTTCAAATCAGTTTGTCGAGCTATTCAGTTATATGCAGCTCAAATAAATATGGGGTTTTTTTTTATCTATTCAATGAAGTCGATAAACTTCAAAATATATACATACATATACTGTTGCTTGAAACAGGTATTGAAAACAACCACATATATACATTGGACGTACACCTTACATAATACGCTACAACGCATAAAACGCTATTTGATTACAAAGATAACCGGTTACCAAATCAGCCTATAAAACTCATAATAGAAAAATAATTATATGGGTACACTTATATTAAAACACACTTATATTGAAATGTTAGTACATTAAGTACCTCAGAATGCTCAACGAGATAACACTGGGAACGTTTAAGGGCTGATATTATAACTAGCTCAAAAAGGAAAAAATGGAACTTAATATAGAGAAAAACCCACATAAGATAGTTTTTACTCAAAATTAAATTTTAAAAAGCAAAAAACTTATTTTGAAATAAATAATATGAGTGCCATAAACTTTATCTTCAAAACAAGACGTATGGTCGAAAACGTTTTACAGCCATGACGGCCGCCAGGCACTCTTTTTCGGTCACGGAGTAGTTCTTTTGACAGGAGTTGAACTTTTGGGAATAAAATGCTATGGGATTCTCCCCTCCACTGTCGTTTTTCTAAAAAAGAACTACTCCGATCCCGTACTCAGAGGCGTCACACTGGATAAAAAATTGTCTGCTAAAATCGGGGTGGCGTAGAACTGGTGCGGTGGTTAAATAATATTTATTATGTTTCAAAAGCCGCTCCTGCCTCTGGTGTAATCGCAAACTTTTTCTCTTTCTTCAACGTATTCGTTAGGGCTGCCGAAATTGAAGCGAAATCTTTTAAAGCTTCTTACCTTCTTCGGTGACTTTGGCAATGGTATTCTCTGAATTGCTGCTATCTTTTCGGGGTCTGTTTTCAGCAATTCCTCCTCCGATTATGAAACCTAGATATTTTAATTACTTGAAACATAACATTGATTTTTTTAGACCAATGGTCAGGTTCGCCTTTTTGAAGCAATCGGCCACTGGCTCCAGTAATTTAAGGTGCGTTGAAAACTCATCTGAAATTATGAGCAGGTCATCAAGATAAATGAAGACATTCGATTTCAGTCTTGCGGCATAATCTCTGAGCCGCGTTGCATAGACCAAACGGCATTACCTGAAATTGATAAATCGGTCGACCTGTCACCGTGAAGGTTGTACACTGTTTTGCACCTTCGTTAAGTCCTATTTGCCAGAAGGCATACTTCAGGTCGACGCTGCTTATAAAATGGGTTTGGTCTATGCGACTCAGAATCCCATCGATATTTTGTAGGGGATAAGCTTCCTTTATCGTTACGTCATTTAATTTGCGTGCATCTCAGCAGTACCGATTTTTCCCGGTTTCCTAACCACTGTGGTGCGGTTGCTCCAGGGGCTTTCGCTTTCCTCAATTACTTTTAATGCGAGCCTGTTATTAATTTCGGCGTACTTAACGGGATTGGTACCCTCAATCAATTTCATCTGGTGTTTTTCAAGACTGGTGCACCCTAAACCATTTTTCTCGAACGTCGGAAATTTGCTTATAGCTTCCTGGAGTTGTTGATTTTGTTGCTCAAAAGTCTCTTGGGTTTTACGTGTGTGCCTGTCATGTTGACTTAACCACACGGTGTTCTAGCACTGGGATAGATATTATGCGTCCTGCCATAAGACGGTAACAAGCTGGAGTGATGTTTTGGCATACACTCCACACTTTGTTATTGTGTCGGGCCTACCTAAAACCCTGTTGATTTAGAGGCAGCTACACCTGGGTGAATGTGATCTGTGATCTGCCCGCGTTATAGCACCACAGCTACTGCGAAAGTCGCCGAAGGGCCTTTTCCAATGAGATCGTCTCGAAGATTCTTCAAAGACTCCGACATCGACAGAATTAACTGGATTTGCCTAGCGTTGCCCATAAGCACCACGAGGAGGTAGGTTATAGGTCATTGTATTACTTCTCTGGCAAGCCAGTACCTGTTGAGTACAACTTTTGCTCCCAGATCATGCATTTTCATTTTGTGGTGGGTCGCTATCGGTATCCCGTTACATGTCTCTGACGACCTACAGATTAATTTCCGCTGCCATCATGATTTGCGGAGCAATATTAAATATTCTCCAAAAATCTACTCCTGAATAAATTTCCTGCTCTAAATCAGGGCATAGATAAAAATTTATATTCTTAAGTTCATTTTTATATTGACCAAAACTCTATGCGCTTGACCGTTTGCCCCATATACATTTGTGAAAAGAGGTTGCATATTGGTACGTAAGCTTTCTAACATCTCTCTGCAATTTCTAAGAACGCTTATCGAGGCTCCTGAGTCTAACAGGCCTTTATACATTTTACCTTAGATAATTATTTCGGCGTATGGTCTGGGATCTACATTTTGGCGAACATGATTTATAAATTCTATAATTAATTTTCTGTTCGATTTTCTTTTTAAATAGCTTTAAACATTGAATGTATATCATATTGGTTAAATTTTTATTTTGTTGTTGTTGTTGGACAAAACCTGGAAAATCTTCATTACCATTCGCCTCCTTGCCTATTTGGTCTGGCATTGGATCTTCATTAAAAATTCTCTGTCGAATTATCTGGTAATTTTGCTCCCGTATTTCCTTAGGCAAATAGTGTAGAATTTTCGCAAATTGTTTTCCATTTTGTTCTGTTGTTATTGCTGGTATTGCTGGTATTGCTGTATGTTTTGGGATTGTTGTTGTTGTTGGTTCGGGGCGTCTCTCAAGTGACCTAATGAAACTAAATGGAACAAGATTCCAACAGCACAGTTCACGTATATGCTCATTATGTAATCTTAACGAAATGGAAAATACTATTAATTTTATAGGCAAATGTCCAATTTTTTGCCACATAAGGTACCGATACCTCAAAAAGACTATCCTAACAGAAACTGAATTAATCAACTTTCTCAATGATGCTAAAAAGTACTTTAAAGTAATATTTATGTTATAGAAAATAACTAATTTTTGAATTTAATTATTAATTGTTATGTAACATGAAACATTACCTTAAATATAGCTGACGACATAAAGTCATAGTCGTATTTTCTAACTTTATTCATATTCTTTGAACACTTGTAGTATCAAATTTTATTTATAATGAGGAACAATTAACTAAAACTAAACTAACTTAATATTTCAAATTGGATCTAAAAAATATAAAAAATTCCTTTCGAATGTTTTTGTTTTTCAAAACAGAGTCGCTTGACTCTCTTATTGTTTCACAAGCAGTAAAATGCCACTTAAACCCACCACCCAATGTAGATCTATCATTTTTAATGAATCTATTGGCCAATTAAGGAAGCTGGGATGATCCTTTTTTGTAATTTATTTTAAAAAGCCACCTGCTTTCCATCGATATGAAATCGAGATAATAGCCTTTCTTCTATATAAAGTATCGGTACGTCTCTAAAATTGGAGCTGCGTTCTTTTCGAAATTCATGATCAGATTATTTTTTATACTGTTTTAAGTATTATGATATTTAAAGGGCTTATTTGAGGAATTTTCATCAGTGCTATCTACATTCCACAAGATGTGTGTCATGTTGTGAACATTCATATTTTCTATATTGACAAGTATGAAAATCCATTTAAGCTTTTCCGCTTAGTCGTTGTCTTTGTTGTGGATATTTTTGTTATAACTTTGCCCGTTGTTTACTCTAACACCGCCAATTCATTATTAGTTTTTCAAACAGATTTAAAACACCAAAGGTGATGATTGAATTTACACCTAACAAAATAAGTAGAAAATAGCAAAACAATGCAAATCCAATCATGCCAACACAATATTGTAACATCAATAACTACGAGAGTAACCCAGCAACATTTGCCATTATATAACGTTAACATTTCATGCCTTCTCATCAACAGCGATTTTCAGATAAATAATGGGAAATGGTTATTTTCGGGAAATGTTATCTGCAATAGTTTTTGATTCTTAAATTGTGTTAAATTATCAATTGAAAGTGAAATAAATTTGAAAAGAATTCATCGCAGCAGTTTGAATTCTAGAGTGGGACGAGTATCACTGGTTTCACTGGGACTAACACTAACCACTCAAATGAGACTAAGGATATTGGCTACGTTTTGTGGTTTGTTGTGGCATTGTGGATTCATGTTGACTCTATCTCTATTGTAACTAGAAAATAATAATCTATTGCATGGTGTTGAATGCAACATCACGTTTCATTGCAGTAGTTGACAGTAAAACAAACACAGTTGTACACAAACGTTGACAGTTGTGTAAGTCTAGTAAAAACTGAATACATATACTTGTACATATGCCACAATAAAATGATGATCGATTTTTTTTGTGGGGCACAGACCAAATGAATAAAAAAAAATATACATAAATATATAGATGAATATGTTGTTGGTACTTGTTTTTGTTGGTAGATATTGGTTTTGTTATTGTGTTGGTGGTATTGTGTATTGGTTTTTATGTAAACAACAGGATAACATCTACTTATGTTTCATCGATACACATCTGTACACAAAACAAACGTAAATTTAAGCTTCCGTTGTGTTATGTTTAAAGTGACCAACATTAGTTCTATTATTCTTTATAGCACTCTGTGGTCCAGTTTTTGCATCGATTCCATGGATGAAACATGTGTCCACCACTTCACACCTGAGACAAAGTACTGAAATGGGAAAATCCTGTCCAAAGAAGGCGAAGACAGTACCATCTGCGGGCAAGGATATGAAGTCTGTTCTTGGTATGCATGTGGGGTAATTATACCCTATACCACTATGTGGTTTGGGTATATTGACTTTGTGCTGCTGTTTGTAACAACCAAAAATATTTGACATAGACCCATCTTTAATTATACCAATCGAATCAGAATCACTTTCTGAGTTGATTTAACAATGTCCGTCCGTCCGTCCGTCCGTCTGTGTGTCCATGTAAACCTTGTAATCAAACTGCAGGTCGCAAATATGAATATATTTTGATGAAATTTGGTATATAAGTTTTTATCGGTCATGGGATGAACGCTATTGAAATTGGTGAGAATCGGTTCATGGTCAGACCTAGCCCCCATACAAATTACCCATATGAAATCGACATAAATTGCCATAAGATCCAAATTGTCATATAGATCTTACTCAAATTGGGTTGGTATGCGTTCATTACATCCATTAATGAGTAGTCCAAAAATGATCCCTTTGACCCCATATAGAGCTGCTTCCCGATCTTCACTTAAATCTATTAAACAACAAAAATATTGCACTGATTCTTCTCAAATTTTGCTTGTATATATTTTTGCAAAATACAAGAGACTTTACCAAACATGGTCAGGGTCGGTCCAGTTTTGGGCCTAGTCCCCATATAGATATAGCATCCGATATGAACTTTTTCATATCTGCAGCCGAAAAAATTAATAAAAATCTCACTCGAATTTGGTTTATGCTTATTTACTATATCCAGTTAGTTGGGCCTGAGAGATAGGGTCTCGTATAGTCGGTCTAGACCGACTATAATTTTCTTACTTGTTTAACTCTAAACTTGAAAAAATAACTCGATGGTAAAAGATTTGTCAACAATTTAGAGCTGGAGTATGCAGTTGATGGCTATTTTAAGGAGCTAGACAGTTCTTACTATAAAGAGGGTATCGAAGCTATTGAATATCGCCGGAAAAAGTGAATCACGTTAAAAGGAAATTATGTTGAGATATAAAGCATTTTTTCCCCCAAATTTATTGTATTTTCTGTGTAAGGCCTATTGAATCTTCTATAGCCTATAGTCATCCAATTTGCGAAATATTCGATATGTCAGAGATATAAGTAACCCCACCGCTGAGCGTACGATAAATTTTGTAGGCAATATAGCGAACATTAGAGTCTATTAATTTCCTCTCAGATTTTAAGTCGATCTTATGGGGTTTCTTTTGTACTGAATCTTTAGAAATTATTTAAATTTGCAATTACAATCAGTACCAAGCTTAGAAAGCTCTGTCTAGTTACTTTTTATTCCTATGAGTCCAGGTACCCATACAAGAGATTTAAACTTTGCCCAAATTAAAAGTTAACTTTTTAGTTAAAAATTCGCGGGTTAATCGATTTTGGCAAGCAATTTATTTTTCAGGTTAATGACAGAGGTGCCAAAAACAGTACTACCCATTTTTGATATATGTGCCATATCTCATGACAATATTAAATAGTGAATCTCGTTTTTCAAGCAATGAATTTGGCGATTTTAGCAATGTCAAGGATATTGCAGAAAGCCTTAAGTAACTAGATTATTCATAAAAAAGTTTACAAGTGGAAAAAACAGTTCCAAGAAGACAGAAAAACATTGAAGATAAAGAGCTCGAGAATAACATCAATTGAAGAATAATATGTCAAGCAAATCAACGATTTGGTGCTCAAGAACCTCCGCTTAACAAATCGAGATTTTGCTGATACTGTTAATATTCCACAAGGATCAGTTAACTCCATTTTAAAACATATTTTAGGCCTAAATCTCGATTAGTTCCAAAAACACTACATTTATTTAAAAAAAAAACGTCAGGTTAAAATTTTTGAAATTATATTTTCTGATCTGTGCTTATGAACGTGAGTATCGTGCAAACGGTGAAGCAAAACCGAAAAGATCACGCCTAAGTCGTTAAAAATTCAAGGTCATATTAAAAGTTTTCTACGATTATCGTGGTGTAATACATTATGAATTGCTTCCAGTAGGGCAAACTATGAACATGGAATATTTTGTGAGTATAATGTATCATTTAAGCAAAGCTATGCGCAAAAAGAGGTTACAATTATGAGTACACCACCAAGATAATGCACCGTTTGATACTGCATTTGTTCTTCGAAACCATTTCGTTCAAAATTTGATTCATATCTTGATTTTGCACTGTGTGACTTCTGGCTATCGATATATAGAAGACATTCCTGGGACACCGTTTTAAATCTTGTGAGGTGATAGAAGCGGAATTGCTGTGCGCTTTAAAGGATATTCCGGATATAAACTATAAAAGTATATACTATCGGAGATAGATTACTTTAAAGGCAATGAAATTGATCCTGAAGAATAAATAAAGATGTTCTTTTATAACAAAATGCATCTTTTCTTTTGGATGCAGTAGTATAATTTGTACATTTTCGTAGCATTAAACTAATTACTATCGATTTAAACTGAGAGTCTTTAATGCGGCTCTAAGTTTCCTTTTTTTATGGCATCTATTTTAGGTTGAAAAATTCTTGAGTTGTCCTGCAAGATCAACGATACATGTACATCTCTTTAATTCATGGTATAACCAGTCAATATTAGTTGAATGTTAGGTTGAATATGTAGTCAGTTTGACTAAAATTCTCGCAATGGAACTTATGCCTAATATAAACTTAGCAATATTATTCAAATTGTCCATGTTATACGTCCGAAATTGCATTGAGTTGAACAATTGGAATCTTCAAGTCTCAAGCACGATTTATACGACTCACCACATGTAAATAATTAAATTTATGTCAATATTTAATCTATTAATCTAGCATTACTTCCTTTTCCAGAACTTATACTGGATCATAATTCCATAAAGTAAGGAGTGCTTCGTTTCAAATCCAAAGTCGGCTACGGGTCCAACTGTTAGAAATTATAATAAAATTTTTAAAGCGAAATGTTAATTAATATATTAAAATTCTGCTTATTTTACATTTATACTGTGTCGAGCGATAGTTTATGAGCAAATATGAATGAAATTAATTGTTGACAAATAGAAGACAAATCCAAACAGAACAGAACATTTTATTGCAAAAGACTTGAAAATGGTAGGAAGTACAATTGATTATGTTATGGAAAGTTGAAACCTTGTCTATATCGAGGAAGCAAGAAACATTCACAAAAATTGAACTGCGAGGCAAGAATGACATTGCAAAAAAATGATGAATGAATGTCGATAACCTAAAAGAAATCAAAGATACCGAAAGTCTCCGAAAAACAAAAGTAAGTCATAAAAATAAGATCAAGAAAGTTGTATGAACTTCTGGAAAAGAAAAATTACTGCCTTGTTATGGATGACGAAACGTACGCTAAAAGAGACTTCAGCACGCTTGGAGGCCTTCAATATTATACTGCTTTTGAAGGTGAGATACTTACAGATTGGGAAAGTTCTGGACAAGTTCGCTTCGAAATATCTTGATTGGCTCCAGCTAATTACACTGCAACAACTTTTAATTTGCTTTGGGGAAATAATATTGAAATTGTTAAATAAAATTATCAATCCACCAAAAGTCCCACAATGTCAGCCAGCCCCACGGGAAGTGTCATACGAACCGGTCCAAGGACTTATCACCATTATATGGCGATGTCATTGGCTGGGTAAATTGGCCGCTTGCGAACTGTCATAGACATATCATAAACAGCCATCTGACCCAGCCTATGATATATTTTTTAAAGAAAATGGAGGAATGCCTGTCAAAGGCTTCACGAAGGACATTCAGAACAAGCTGAGAACAGAATATATATGAAAATATAATTGATATTATTTTTATTCAAATATAATTCTTATTATTTTCTTTTAATTATAAAATTAGACAATTGGTCCCTAGCTTACTTTTAATTATGCAATCCTTAAAACTTGCTCTTTTGAACCGATAATCTTACATGAATAGAAGGCGTTATTTGTTATTTGATTCCTTCTTCGGAGTTTTAATCTAAGCCAGTTTAAGAGTATTCTCATGTACTCTTAAGTGCTTTTTCTAATAGCTGAGATATAAAGTATTTGTATTTAAAAAAAACGTTTGGCCGGAGATCGCCAAAACCATTAAAGGTTTTACTATACTTGCCAAGTATATTCACCCTGACTTGGAATTTCTCACCCCCCAAACGATGACCCCAAAAATGTGTAATCTATACAAAATGGAATCGAAGACTTAAATCGAGAGTAGGGTTGCAAGAGCTTCTCCCATAGGCGTTTCCATTACCGTCTTCATACTTAATGGTTATTGCCAGCTTTTACTTCCCTACTCAACGACATATTTCCAATCCATCTACTAATGTAGAAATCAATATATGATAAAATCATTGCTATTGGAATCAATATCCACTCCTAGAGGGCTGCGAACAATTCCTCCAAAGAAAACTGTATTTGCTACACGTTTCGCACATGATACAAAAGCTTATGAGATGAAATTTTATGTGATCTCTAAAATTAAAAACTGTATTCCTGAGGATATTAGTGTTTACAAAATGAATTCCAGAAATAGAGCATCATTTAAAATAACTGTTCCTGAATACCTATTTGAACAAATCGTAGATGCCAGTTTTTGGCCTAAAAACGCATTAATACGTGAATTTATATATAGAGAAGAAGATAATGCTCGCCTTCCTAAATCCGTTAATCAAAATCCAAAAAACTAATATACATCTTGTATCAAAACGTTAGAGGTATGAATTCAAAACTTTCGTCAATTTATTGTAATAGCTTTGACTTCAATAATCATATTATTATATTTACGGAGACCTGGCTCAGTAAAAAAGTTAATAACTCTGAGATTTTATGACCTAAATATCAAATTTTCAGAAAAGATAGAGAAAGTTGTGAAAGAATTGAATCTGATAAAAATAATAATCAGTGTAATAATGTGATAAAAAAAGCCTGGTGGCGGCGTATTGGTTGCTATACTAAACGAATTTTCATCTGAAGAAATTATCTTAAACGATTTTTTACATATTGAGATTATATGTGTTTTAGCTAAAATTAATAACAGGTCCATATACATTATTTGCTCATACATTCCGCCAAACTCTCCGCTTTCTGTTTATGAGGATCATCTGAAAGCTGTTGATTTAATCCAAAATTATATAAAACCATCTGATTTATTAATCTTAATTGGAGATTTTAACATGCCGTCTACATCCTGGAAAGCTGATCCTGATACCAATTATTTAGTTCCATCTCATTATTCCGATTCTTCAGCTGCATTTATACATGGTTTATTGGAAAATTGTCTTTTCCAAGTCAATTCCGTCACAAATGCATTTGGCAGACTGTTAAACCTTATTTTCATTAATGAACCTAATGACTTTTCAATATTGCGGCATAGCCCTATTTCTAATCCGGAAGATATATACCATCCAACACTTGAGATATCTTGCTTTTGTTCCTATCCTCTTCATAAAAATAAGTTAACTCACAGCGATAAAATCTTTTGCTTTAATAAAACAAATTACCAAGATTTACAACTCCGTCTATTCCAAATTGACTGGATAAATGTGTTATCTCGTTGCAATGATAACTTGGACTTGTGTTTGCATGCATTTTATCATCACCTCTTTGAATGTTTCTCGGCATCTGTACCTAAAATGTTACCTTCTAAATCGAATGGTCCTCCTTGGAATACAGAACATCTATCTCAACTTAAAAATAAGAAAAACAAAATGTACAAAAATTATAGAAAATATGGAACATTGATAGATTATATGAAATACTCGTTATCAAGATCGGAATTTATTATTGCTAATCAATTGGCCTATAATAACTATTTAATTAAAGTGTGGCAAAATCTAAAAAAATAATCCAAAATCATTTTATAAATTTACTAATTCTAAAAGACGTACTGCGGACTTTCCTTCGGTTATGAAGTACGGTGATTTAGAATCTTCAGATGATAACTCCATAAGTAATATGTTTGCAGACTTTTTTGCATCAACTTATTCTTCGACAGTATTTAATAGCAATAATCTGTATCCATACATAATATCGGAATCTTCAATTATTAATATACCACCCATCATTGAAATTGTCATGAAATTGTCGTATGCTGGTCCTGACGGTGTTCCCAGTTGCATTTTAAAGCGTTGCGCACATTCATTGTATATTCCTATGACTTATATGTTTAACATATCCCTTAACTTGGGTTACTTTCCTTCCTCCCATTTGGAAAGAATCATTTATTATTTACTTCTTTAAGTCTGGATCTAAAGCTGGTATTTCGAATTATAGTGGTGTTGCTAAATTAAGTGCTATTCCAAAACTATTTGAAAAACTTATATATGACACGTTGTCACATCATGTCTCCTCTATCATACCTCCAACGCAACAAGGATGCTGCAAATCACGCTCTACAATAACAAATCTTTTGGAGATTACCACTTTGGTAAATGATGGTTTAATTAATATGAAACAAACAGAAGTTATTTAAAATGATTTTAGCAAGGCATTTGATAAAGTAAATCATGATCTATTGCTGTTTAAGCTTGACCGTATGGGCCTTCGTATATAGCTGATAAAATGGCTTGGATCATATTTAAAAGATAGAACACAATGTATTAAGTTTCGTAACTCGTATTCCAACAACATAAAAGTATTATCTGGTGTACCTCAAGGTAGTCACTTGGGACCTCTTTTATTTATGTTATTTATAAATGATCTTCCTTCTGTAATTAAACACTCAACTACATTAATGTATGCAGACAATGTAAAGTTAATTTTTACCCTCAACAATCTTGATCAACAATCACTTTTACAGAATGATATTGATCGTTTAACTACTTGGTGTAATATTAATCTAATGGACCTAAATGTCACAAATGGTCGGTATATCATGAATAATGCTGTGCTTGATTTGTGGATTCATTCAACGACCTTGGCGTACTTCTGGATTAAAAATTAGACTTTAGAAGTCATATTTCGCTAACAATAAATAAAGCTACTGGTGTACTTGGATTCATTAAACGGTGGGCTAAAGAGTTTTCGGATCCGTATACGACAAACCAATTGTTTACTACCTTGGTAAGACCAATACTCGAATATGGGTCTGTAGTCTGGGATCCGCAATATCATATACATTCGAACAAAATTGAATCAGTTCAAAAACAAATTTTCTTTTTTGTCTTCGTGGTTTGGGCTGGGATCCTAATAGGAGGTTGCCATCTTATGAAAATCGTCTGGCTCTAATTAAGCTTCCTACATTGAAAAGTCGCAGACATATGCTTAATGTTACTCTCCTGTTAAAACTGTTAAATGGTAATCTTAAATCTGAATTTCTTATCAACAAAATAAATATAAATATTCCTTTTCGATCATCCAGAAATTATAACTTTCTATCAAATATTATTGTACAAACTATTTTTTTAATCCACTTCGTAGAATTTGTGATGAGTTTAATATGCTGTATCAGTTTATTGATTTTAATAAAAGTTTGGATATTGTGAGGAGAGATATTATATTACACTTAAATGCATTAAATTAACTGAATTAAATCAATTATGTTAAATGTTTAATTATAACGGGTGATTTTTTTGAGGTTAGGATTTTCATGCATTAGTATTTGACAGATCACGTGGGATTTCAGACATGGTGTCAAAGAGAAAGATGCTCAGTATGCTTTGACATTTCATCATGAATAGACTTACTAACGAGCAACGCTTGCAAATCATTGAATTTTATTACCAAAATCAGTGTTCGGTTCGAAATGTGTTTGGCGCTTTACGTCCGATTTATGGTCTACATAATCGACCAAGTGAGCAAACAATTAATGCGATTGTGACCAAGTTTCGCACTCAGTTTACTTTATTGGACATTAAACCAACCACACGAATGCGTACAGTGCGTACAGAAGAGAATATTGCGTCTGTTTCTGAGAGTGTTACTGAAGACCGTGAAATGTCGATTCGTCGCCGTTCGCAGCAATTGGGTTTGTGTTATTCGACCACATGGAAGATTTTACGCAAAGATCTTGGTGTAAAACCGTATAAAATACAGCTCGTGCAAGAACTGAAGCCGAACGATCTGCCACAACGTCTAATTTTCAGTGAATGGGCCCTAGAAAAGTTGGCAGAAAATCCGCTTTTTTATCGACAAATTTTGTTCAGCGATGAGGCTCATTTCTGGTTGAATGGCTTCGTAAATAAGCAAAATTGCCGTATTTGGAGTGAAGAGCAACCAGAAGCCGTTCAAGAACTGCCCATGCATCCCGAAAAATGCACTGTTTGGTGTGGTTTGTACGCTGGTGGAATCATTGGACCGTATTTTTTCAAAGATGCTGTTGGACGCAACGTTACGGTGAATGGCGATCGCTATCGTTCGATGCTAACAAACTTTTTGTTGCCAAAAATGGAAGAACTGAACTTGGTTGACATGTGGTTTCAACAAGATGGCGCTACATGCCACACAGCTCGCGATTCTATGGCCATTTTGAGGGAAAACTTCGGAGAACAATTCATCTCAAGAAATGGACCGGTAAGTTGGCCACCAAGATCATGCGATTTGACGCCTTTAGACTATTTTTTGTGGGGCTACGTCAAGTCTAAAGTCTACAGAAATAAGCCAGCAACTATTCCAGCTTTGGAAGACAACATTTCCGAAGAAATTCGGGCTATTCCGGCCGAAATGCTCGAAAAAGTTGCCCAAAATTGGACTTTCCGAATGGACCACCTAAGACGCAGCCGCGGTCAACATTTAAATGAAATTATCTTCAAAAAGTAAATGTCATGGACCAATCTAACGTTTCAAATAAAGAACCGATGAGATTTTGCAAATTTTATGCGTTTTTTTTTAAAAAAAAGTTATCAAGCTCTTAAAAAATCACCCGTTATATATAAATTATAATATAAATGTATATTTTAAGTAGTCTGTAAGGATGATTCCATAGACTGAATAAATAAATAAATAAATAAATAAATAAATAAAAAAAATAAATAATACGAGCTGCCTCCATACCGATATTGTCGAACTCATCTCCTATTTAAAAGAATCATTTCAATAAATGTTCCCTGCTGCAATTGGTTTATGATATTGCTTTAATTCAGAAAAGAAATTTATTTGGGAACTAAATGAAAACACGCATCATAATTACTCGATATAAAGAGGTATCTTCTTTGAAGAACAGATCAAAGTTTATGTCAAAAATTTTTTCCCAATTACATATGAGACCTGTATTCTGATTAAAAATTTTAACATATATGTATACACAGATGGATGTAGGTACCGGCCATTAAATACCATCTTCGAAATGTCCATCCGATCTAATTTGGTCACGTCATTTACGAGTTATAATAGTTTCCGGTTACCAGAGAGGCAGAATATGAGATGCACCAAACTATTGTTGTGGTTTTTTGAGAAGCCTTTAAAGGATTTTATAATTGTTCAGAGCCCAAAGACTGCCCACATGTTGCCATTTATGTTTAAATGACACTTGTATGTAACCAAAACACGGCATGGCGTAATACTCACACAAACACATACCGCAATCACATATTGAATTCAATGAGTAACTCATTGAAATGCTTTTATGTGTAAGTGTATACAACCGATGGATGTCTCTACGAGTACGTATGTTCATTAGTATAACAGTTATTTGTAAAAATCACATCCATCTTCCATGTATGATAACGATAAATTATGGGATTCCGAAAGTAAACTACAGTAGTTAAAAGGTAACTTTGTTTACCATCCGTTTTTTATAGATCTTTATTTCAGCTTATCGGTAAGAGAAACATATAAAGTCTGTTTTGCGGGTTTTATAGTTAAAAAATAGGGTTAAAAGCAAAACACATACATGTAATATAATTTAATAAATTTTTATTTGTTAATATTTTGTATGGGGTCTTCTAGCTTGTATCTCCAACTCTAGCCTCTATAGAACACATTGCATACAGCTTACGAGTTATTTTCTCGCATCTTATCGAGATAACTCCACATATTCTCGATGTCGGGACTGTGAGCAAGTGTATCTATAACACGCGGAGATTTAACACTATATGCACTATATGCACTATATGCTTTGGATCGTTGCCCTGGTAGAAATGATAGTTGTTACTTAGACCCAGCTTTTCTTTGGATATGGGCTTTAGAGATTTTTAAAAATATACCTTCTAATCCATTATTATTTCGATGAAATGCAGAGATACAAAACCAGCTGCCGAGAGAGTCCCCTAAACTTTCAACGATCCAACACCGTATTTCGCTGTTGGTTTAACATGCATTGACAGAAGCTCTTCATTAGCTTTTTGCTTTCCATTAGAACCAAATATATTAAATTTGCTTTCATCGGTGAACAATACATAATTAGAAAACAATTCATGATTTTATGTATTTTGACGAACTGTATTTTTGTTGATAAGCAGTGGCATCTTCTTGATGTACGAGCTTGGCTTTAACCACTGTATATCGTTTTCTAAGCTATTAAGCTAAAACAATTAACGAGATTGAGAATGAAATTCAAATCGACAAAGATTTTATTATATTTCATAGGAGAATAACAAATTTTTTCGCCGATGTTTGGACTTATCTATAACAAAACCATCACATTGCTAACTTGAACCAATCACATCGATAAGAAATTTTTAGACTTCTATTCAACGTATTTAATGATAAATACCTGTTCGTAAGACATTTGGGAAATTTATGTTGTTTAGTGGTATTCCTTCGAAGTTCTGCTCTAATTAGGCAGCGAGAAAAAAGTAAATATAATTTCAATATAATGTCAGATTTTTTGATTACCAACCAATTTTCAAATTATGACATCGATTTACACGTGGGCTAAATAGTTGAAAGTGATGGCAAAGAAACCAATTGGTAGATTTAACTTTGGAGTATTATATACTTAATTTTTTTTCCTTGAGATTTGTATGCAGTCCCTTAATGATTTTAGAAAGTCAAGATCATGATCCGGCTTTTTCGATGCGGTAGAAAATTGAGTAGAAAGAGGAAGAAAATCCAGAAATTTTATTTCGGTATTTGTGTGAACTCAATTTTGTGAATTTTTCTTCTTGTAAAGATTTTGTAAGATTTGTGAGATTCTAATATCTATTATTATAAAATTTTTGTATCCAATATTGGTAGGAATAATATCTGCGGCATTTCCCGTAAAATATTGTTGAAAAGTTTATTGTTATTAATCCGTTTCTCAATATCATCTTATATCTATATCTTTCATAATTTTTGATGCGTAAACATCTATACGCGCAGGGGGGGTAAAATGTATTTCACAATACAATCACAAAAACATCGTAAGCGCAAGACAAAATCGGTGTGACTTATGATTGGATTGGTGATATGATATATTTTGAAAACGAAAAATGAAAAATGAAAATTGAAAAATGAAAATTGAAAATTGAAAATATGAAAAATGAATAATGAAAACTAAAAAATGAAAAATGAGAAATGAAAAAGGAAAATTAAAAAAATTAAAATTAAAATATAAAAAATTAAAAATTAAAAATTAAAAATTAAAAATTAAAAATTAAAAATTAAAAATTAAAAATTAAAAATTAAAAATTAAAAATTAAAAATTAAAAATTAAAAATTAAAAATTAAAAATTAAAAATTAAAAATTAAAAATTAAAAATTAAAAATTAAAAATTAAAAATTAAAAATTAAAAATTAAAAATTAAAAATAAAAAATTAAAAATTAAAAATTAAAAATTAAAAATTAAAAATTAAAAATTAAAAATTAAAAATTAAAAATTAAAAATTAAAAATTAAAAATTAAAAATTAAAAATTAAAAATTACAAATTAAAAATTAAAAATTAAAAATTAAAAATTAAAAATTAAAAATTAAAAATTAAAAATTAAAAATTAAAAATTAAAAATTAAAAATTAAAAATTAAAAATTAAAAATTAAAAATTAAAAATTAAAAATTAAAAATTAAAAATTAAAAATTAAAAATTAAAAATTAAAAATTAAAAATTAAAAAATAAAAATTTAAAATTAAAAATTAAAAATTAAAAAATAAAAATAAAAAATTAAAAATTATAAATTAAAAATTAAAAATTAAAAATTAAAAATTAAAAATTAAAAATTAAAAATTAAAAATTTTAAATTAAAAATTAAAAATTAAAAATTAAAAATTAAAAATTAAAAATTAAAAATTAAAAATTAAAAATTAAAAATTGAAAATTAAAAATTAAAAATTAGAAATTAAAAATTAACAATTAACAATTAACAATTAAAAATTAAAATTAAAAAACGAAATATGAAAAATGCAAAATGATACATGAAAAATTAAAAATAAAAAATGAACAATAAAAAATGAAAAACGAAAAGTGGAAAATAAAAAATGAAAAATAAAAATGAAAAATGAAAAACGAAAAATTAAAAACGAAAAATGAAAATTAAAAATAAATGAAAAATTAAAAACGAAAAATGAAAAATAAAAAATTAAAAATGGAAAATTAAAAATTAACCAGTGGAAAGAATAAATAATAATAAATATTTTATATTAGCAGAGCGCCTGCAGTTGATTGCTATAAGTGATATACAGATGACGCTTTCTGTTTGATTTTAAAAAAGTGCCATAAAAAAATCTTGAATTACTAGATGTTAACACATCTCCCCTGTTATCGCACTCACATGATTTTTTTATTGTATCTTTGCATCATCACCAAACATAATTCTAACTATATCGCAACATGACGGTAAAATCAGATTTTCTGCTATAGTATGATATTTTAATTTCAGTTCAATTAATTCTGCCATCTTTTAAAATATTCCTTATATATTTGTTATATTTGACGTAATATTTTATTCATATTGCAATTAATACTGTAATTACTGTAATTAATATGCAAATTTTTAATTTTGCTTCAATGGTGCGTGGTAGAGAAGAAGAAAGCATATATTTCAAAAATACCTAATCGGGCCGGTTTTTGGCATTTCAGCCTTCATCAGCCATTTATGTTGTATGTTATAATTGAATAGATTGTTTCTATATGAAATTTTTTTACTTAGGGCGGCCGTGAGGTTTGAACCTGCGTCTATCTCACATACACTCATACTTATATTTTCAGACAAGATTGGAATGCTTAGTTGTTATGTGGTGGTTCAATTCAGCAGGAAATATAGCATTATTGAACAGTTTTTCCCCACCGATCCATGCAAACTCAAAACTGATATATTCGTCAGAATATGGCCTATTAGTCTTTTTCTTATTTTATTACGTATGATATCTTTTATATTGCCACGATGAATGCTACTCCGACTTGTACCTGCTCCATCATTAATAATTATGTACGAATTACTTTTTCGCTTAAAGAAGTTGTCCATGATGTTACTTTTAATAAAGTGGGAATAAGGAGTGCATATATTCACTTAATTTTCGTTACGAAGTACATAATTATTTTATGTCACAACTATTTAAGTGTTTATTTATAGTTTACATTATTTTCTTTAGTTAATTTTTTTCTTAAATATATTCTTTATTTACAATCTGTCCGAAGATAATAAGCAAATTTGTTAAATTTTATTTTAAATCACAGGAGATATGTAGCTCTGATGAGTTACATACCATAAGAATGTACAATAAATGTTGGTTATTATTTACAAGATTAATATTTGAAGAGTATTATGTAGTTATTTACAAAAGCATAATAGTTACAATTTTGGGTTTTTATCGCTGCTTGAAATAGTGGGGAAGTTAGTTTATGAATGGTAGATAAAGTACATGCTTGAGTTTTAATCGTATAGTTTCATTACTGCTGTCTAGCAATGAAATAGCCACAGGGTTAACTTGGCTGCTGAGCCTATCTAGGTATTGGTCACTAGTTTTCTGACTTGTTCCCTAACTGGAAGCATCGAAAGATCTCTTTGAATGGAATTGTTAGTGAGGTACCACGGTGCATTAGTAATCAACCTATGTGTTTTGGATTGATAACTTTGGAGAATATCAATATTTGAATTGATAGCAGAGCACCATAAATAGATACCGTAAGTCCATGTTGGTTTCAGTATGACTTTGTATATTTTTAGTTTGTCGGGAAGATTCAATTGAGACTTTGGTCCTAGAAGCCAGTAAAGCTTATTGGTTTTTATGTTAAGATGTTTCTGTTTTTTTTAATATGCGCTTTCGAGGTAAGGCGTCTAGCCAAGACCATACCGAAATACAGCACTGAATCATACTTAGGAATTGTATTTCCGTTAATGGTAACTGGAGGACAGTCAACTCATCTAAGTGCAAACGTTGCGTGATTCGATTTTTGAGTGTTTACCTTTATGTTTAATTTTTGTAGCCATTGGTCCAACAAATCTAGCTCAGTTTAGACTAATTATGATGCTTGTACAGGAGAAGAATGTGCAGCATTGAACTCTCATCATTGACTTTTACATAAAAATGTCCTTCATTTCAATAACTTTTTAAAAGTAAATAGTACGATCGTTTTAATCTTGTTGAGCAACCCTTGATGCCAAACTCGATCAAAGGCTTTTTGTATGTCAAGAAAAACAGCTGTGCAATACATTTTATTTTCTAGAGCATCTGTAGTAACATTCAATATTCGGTGAACTTGCTCAGACGTACCGTGATTCTATCTAAATCCAAATTGATAGTCTGGAATAATGTTTTTATTTTCCAATATAGGCGACAATCCTCGTAAGAATACTTTTTCAAATATTTTTGAAAATATACACAATAAGCTTATTGGTCTGTATGATGAAACTATATTTTCTGGTTTATTTGGTCCTTGGATCATAATTTTTACCGCACATTTGCACTGCGAGGGGAAGTGATCAAGCCTGAGAACTGGAGACAAATCACCGCATTCGTTATCAAAATTTTTCGATTGAAATAATTTTTTTATTTCCCAAAATAAAATGCTGTGAATAATTTTTCTTTTTCACAGTTGAAGAATTATGGCCTCTAATTAAGAAGAAAAGCGAATCGTGGTCGAGCGTCTTCTTCAAATAATAAGCCAAAATATGGAATTTCGATTGATTTTACTCGACATCGAATGCGGTGATTTGGCCCCTGAATTGTATATTTGTGTAAGAAATACGGTACATTTTCGTGAAAGATTGCTTACGACATTCGCATTAATCTGATCATATCCTGGATTTCTTTTTATTTAACAATTTTGTTTCATTTACAGTAAATGCCTTAATAAAAGTGTATTAAGAAAATCAGATATTTCTTCTTGTTGAGTTTCGGTGTTAAATGAAAATGGTACGAACGTTTAAGCTAATTAGCAAATGTTTCAGAAACAATTTTTTATCAGTTTTACACCAAGAACCATCGATGTTTTTAATAAATGTATTCCTCTTAGTTTGCCTTTTGAGATATTTAGTAGCTTTCCATAAAAGGTGTTATTCATACTTTTTATTTATTTTATTCAGAAATTTTGAAGTTTTCGCATTTTTGTGTTCAAAAAGCAACGTTTTAAGCTCCTTGCAGGCCCTATTAAATAAACATTTATCATTAACAATTCTGCTTATTTTGGTTAGGGTCTTACGAAAATTGTAATTCAAAGAAATATGAGCAACCCTATTGTGCATTTGGCGTGCCTGTGTATGTGGCATTCATATTTTTAATCCTAGTGCAATGGTGATTTTGTTTATATGTGTATTGCAACGCTTCATTGATGCAGTTTTATTGTTAATGGTCTTACTTGGTCATGTTTTTATATGTATGTGGTCAGTAATGTTGTTATTATTATTATTATTATTTTGGTTGTAATCTTCTCTAGGATTATATGTAGTTGCTATCATTTTGTACGTACATGTACATACTCATATGTATATGGTTTCGCGTTGTTGTATTTCTCATACTCTGATTTAATCGTTGTTGGCTTATTCCTATTTAATTTGATTTTAGTATCTTTTTATTGATTTTATTATTTCATTTCCAGGCCTTCGTTGTGACACGTGTTTTATTTCTCACCATATACACTTAAAGCTAAGTATTTAGGTAATGTAAGAGAAAAGTAACATACATGTAACAGGATGTCTAGTGCTGATTTGTCATCATCGAAAACTGTCATCCTGAAATTTACATAGGCTAGCTGATTTGTACGAGAAAAAGTAAGATATCAAAAAAATTAAAAAAATTGTATGGAAGGGATAGATTATTATTTTCTGATGCCCGCATAAGTTTTTTTTTTATAAAAAACATATAATTACGATGCAGTATAGCTTAAAATATATAGTGCGCTTCACAATTATAAGGTCATTCAATTTATATCTATATCTCCAGAACGAAGGACTGAACTGATCTTGCGAAGAATGCAAGCAAAAATAAAAGACAATTTTCACTAATTTATTAGTTAGGTAGATGTATCCCGATGTGCTTCGCTGCAACTCTCTACCACCCCCCCGCTTCGTAATGGAAGGGTTCACGCAAAGTCCCAAGGCTCTCACTATAATAGTACTCCAGATATATCACATTTATTATCTACTTTGACTACTCACGTTAATAATAGGTGACCTCACACAAATTTTCAAAGCTCTCCCTCTCATAGTACTCAATATATATGATATTAAAAATTTACTTCGTATGGAGGTAGCCACGCCCATTAAAAATATTAAAAATAGTTATAGCCTATAGCAGTTCTCATATCCGCAGTAAGATCTGAGAAAATTTCAGGAAGATCAGACGAGTATTTACGGAGATTACCTCCTACAAACAAACAAACAAACACGCATTACCTCTTTATTATAGATTAATAACACTGGTCTGCAAATTAAAAAAAAAAAAATTGACTGCAGAAACCAAAAATGGCCAAACTATCAACACTATTATTTAATCCACTGGGAAACAAGGCAATGAACCCGAAAAACTGCACTATAATAGAAATCAGAAATTTTCACATAAATATATTTATGAAAGACCAAAATCATCCAGACAATGCCGAAAAAAATTAATTTTTAAACATAAATTCAGATTAATTATATTGGTTCACTTTTTCACAAGTATCCATTATTAGATCTGTATCTCTATATATTCTTCTTTGCCGTTAGTGGATGCGATTGTTGGGAAGGTCACGTAGTAGGAGATTTGGATGAGATTCCAGGTTTTTCCAAATAGTTTCAACAGTTTTGAACAATTTCAATTTTGACTAGGGGTACTTTCAATTCTCTATGGGCTCGTGTACTCATCTTATTTTGGCATCTCTATAGTTTTTCTATAGTAGATGCTGATGCGGTTTCCCATAACTGTATACCATAGCACCAAATGGATTTAATGATTCATTTTCAAATCGTAGCTTACAATCAATACATATTGGAACTTCTGCCTATTAGCCACGTAAGTTTAATTAATGATAATATTATTTGTGTTAAATTTGATTTTATATGTTTGTACCAAGTAAGTTGACGTTTAAGATGTAGTCCAAGGTATTTAACATCTAAATGTTCCGGTATTTGCTGATTGTTTATTCGGATTTGAGGACATGTTTCTTTTTTGAGCGTAAGAGTAACGTGGTTAGACTTTTGTTCATTTACCCTTATTTTGAACCTGTGTAACCAGTTCTCCAATTTTACAATATCATGTTGTAAGAATAATGATGGTGTTGAGGGGTTCATGTGAATACTCAAAATCGCCGTGTAATCTGCAAAGGTTGAAGTGAACGAGTTTTCATTTGTGGGTATGGACCATGTATAAAGAATGTATACAATTTAAAAATCTAATTTCCTAATTTCCGATATTGACGCTAGCGAAGAAAACTTTTCTCGCACATGGTATTACGAAGGTATGTTTTAGTCGTTCAGCTAAAATAGTTTGATATGGTTCGTTCAAATCATTTTTGCAAAAACTTATGAGGAGTTTATAATGTTGATTGGAACTCCATTGTATAGAGATTTTATAATATTTTCCTGACAGGTGTAAATCTATCTTTTAGACTAGAAATTATATCGTCTAAATCTATAATATTAATAGGCTAGGCGATTTCTTGTGAATGATGTTCTGTTCTACCGTTTTATCCCGATTTTGACCAAACTTATATTATTTGAAAGGTATTTCTTTTTAGCGGTTTTTCAGCATTACAGATTTCTAAACTTTTTCCTTTGTTTTGAGTAAATTGCATTTAAAGTTGCTACTAACACATACATAAAATTATACAATACTATGTATGTGTTTATTGAATTTGTTAATGTGTTTGTAATAAAAATGAGTTTGTTTTTTGTGTTGATTTGTGAATTGTCTATAATTGATTAGCATACCTTTAGGGTCTTTATTTAATGAAAAAATAAAATTTCCTAGAATTTGCACTCGAATTTCGAGGGCTGGAATTTGCTAGTATCGAATATACAATGTTGCAATATTGTATTCCTTTGGGCTCTCTGTTTTTTTTTTATCTGAGCAATACCTTTGCATTCCTATTCTTCCGGGAAGTGCAGGGCTGATTCGAAACTAATTAGCCATTGATGAGTGGTGATACTTTAAACATACTTCATTCGGAACATGCTAATGTACAGTCATGCTTTACAAATACATTTTTATCTGTGAATTAATGCGGCTTTTATTTAACGAATTAATTTTAGGTTTTTGAACTTAAAAAAAGTGAAATTTTGTCTATAATGCTGAATGGAAATATATTTGTTCTTAAAAAGCTCTCAAATAATTTATATAATTACTAGCTGAGTCCGGTCCGCGTTGCTGGCCCGAAGAAAACATCTGGATTTTATATTGCATCTAAATTTTAATAACGAGTGTCGGGCAAAAGTAAAGGACGATTTAATAATATTATGAATATGACTGAAAAAAATATACGTTTTCTTGAATATTTTAACACCAGCGCCACCTACAGGTGAAAAACTTTGTCAGCAACTTTAGTTTTATGTACATAATATATGTTGCGAATTTGAGCTAAATTGGACCGTAAATAAATTTTTTGGGAAAATCTCGACCCCAGCGCCACCTATCAGGTACAAAAAAAAGTTATGCAAATCGGAGAACCAAAGGAACATATGGTATGAATACGATGTCGCTAGCATTAGTGGTTCAACAGTTATTAGAGTACCAACATACGCACCAACGTTTTTATATATTAAGATTACTTTAATCTAAATAAAACAATTGCCAGTAGAAACTACATGAGTAACTAACGTTGCACATTGGGCCTGCTTCAAAAAAGGTAATAATTGGTGTACGATATATGGTGAATGTCGTGGCAATATTCAGACATATTTGTGAAATAAACATGAAATTAATTTAGTTCCTAACAAAATATCGCTGTTATTGAAAGCAATATAATTGATTAATTGCAATTAAACAATTTAACCCTTTGATTAGCGAGAAGGTCCCTTTTTCACTTTCAAACTGAAATTACTCCTATTTCGGCCAGGACACCAAAAGTTACCCTGTTTTCCAAGAGAATTTTGTCAAAAATCGTTTAAATGAAAATTCAAGGTGATACGCCCAATAGTTTAGTTTTTATTGATGTTTAAAGGTGAGTAGTACGAGAACGCATGACAAGGTCCGTAGGGACCTTGTACTGAAATTACAAGAAATCATTAAGACATAAACTTTATTTTGGCTTCTTTTTAGCTGTTTTATTGTTTGAACACATTTTGAACGAGTTCTTCGAATTTATCATTTGTTTTAGTACCTGCTAATACTAATCCCTATTTGTACATATACGCGGATGTTCAAGCTAGAACACAAGTAGGCAACGGAAAGGGTATAAAAGCAGCTAAATCATACACAGCAATAAATCATACAGAGTTTAGACACTGAAGACTCCATATCTTGTTTGAAATTTCAAAGTGATTGTACGAAGGAAACTAAAAGCGATAAAATAATATGGCAGAATCAAACATTGAAATTGCTGAAATGGTGGTGCGTCGTAGCACACGCTACCAACAAATGTCTGAGGAGGAAAGACGTGGCGTAGATAATCAATTTGCTGATTTTATGAATGCAGAGGATCATGACGAGGAACTTGATATTCCGGCATTTGATGCTGAAGAAGATGATGGCGACTTGCCCTTTCTACCAAATTTATCTGCTGTGGACTCCGATGCTGAAAGTGAGGTATATATAGAAATCAATGAGGAGGTTTACGATGACGATGACGACGATTATGAAGAAGAAGAAACACCAACAAGCGAAAGTTATTTTATTGCGAAAGACGGCACCCAATGGAGTAAAAATGCACCACCAACTTCCCGTATTCGTGCTCATATCGTGGTCAACTACACAAGGAGGAAACCAGGACCAGTAGGAACCACATATGATCCCTTTACCATATTCCGCCCGCTCTTCACTGAAGACATTGTGTACATAATAAAACGCGAATCTAATCGCAAAGGTAGGGAAATAACAGATGCATATAATTTGGCAAATCCAACAAACAAAAAGGAATTTAAAACCATCACACTAAAGGAGTTTGATGCCTTCTTGGCTATACTCTTGTATTCTGGACTCAATAAATCAAATAATGAGCCTTCTGCACAGTTATGGGCCCCAACGCGTTGTCCAATATATAAAGCAACATTGTCGTATAATCGCTTTATGTCCATAAAACAATGCCTTAGATTCGATAATGGAAATACGCGACAGCAGCGACTAATCAACAGCAAAACTGCGGCAGTTGATAATATTTGGCAAATGTTGCAGTCTAACTTAGCAGCAGCTTACACTCCGCATGATTCACTGACAGTTGATGAGCAGTTATTCCCATACAGAGGCCGTATCCGCTTCACACAATATATTCCGTCGAAGCCAGCCAAGTATGGTATAAAGGTATGGTGGTTGTGTGACTCAAAATCATTCTATCCTGTCAAAGGAATGATTTATTCTGGTAAATTGCCTGACCAGGAGCATGAAATAAATCAAGGGCAGAACGTTGTACTTGCTCTTGCGGATAAATATTTGGATTCTGGCCGCACAACTTATGCTGACAATTTCTTCAGTACATTGAACTTCGCGTGTATTTTGGAACAGTACGCTCTAAAAAAACATTTGTGCGACGGGAGTTACATAAAAATCGTACGCGGCCAATCAACAGCACATTGTTTGGGTTCAACGAAGGCGATATAGCGCTATGCTCATATGTGCCCAGGAAGAATAAATCAGTAATTTTGCTATCTACACAACATTACACTTGCGATGTGAACATGGAAACTGAAAAGAAGAAGCCCTTAGCCATTCTTGATTACAATGCCAACAAATCCGGCGTTGATACTATGGACCAGATGCTTGGTACGTATACATGCAAGCGCTCAACAAAGCGCTGGCCGCTTGCCATGTTTTACAATATGCTCGACATCGCTGCATTAGCTGCATACATAATATTCCACGACATGAAGCCAGTGAAGAGAAGTGACAGACGGCGCTCATTCCTCCTTATGCTTACTAAGTAATTGGCATTACCCAACATTGAAGAACGTGCCCTGAATACTCGCATAACTGCATATCCAAGGATACGGAATGCAGTGGAGGAATTTGATGTCAAGGTAAGAATTAAGAATTCTAAAGGTCAAAAGCAGAATGATTATGTATATTTTTTCATTTTAGATAGTACCAAGGCCAACAGAAGCAACTGCACCGTCGTTTGCGCTAAGGACAAACAGGCCATCATGTCGACTATGCCGTTCAGAGTACGGTCGTCAACGCAAAACAAGGGCCTATTGCTGTTCCTGCAACAATGCAGTTTGTGCAGAGCATTTAAGATTAATGCATCGGTGCTTAACCTGCACTCTAAATGAGGAACAACCATCGCAACAATAGTTTTTTAAGTTTTATTCATTGTAAAACTAAATTTTCATAATAAAATTCATAAAAATTAATTATGTTAGTATAAAAAAAAAAAAAAAATATTTTAATTTATTTATCAACAGCTTAATTAATAAACAATAATAAAATAACAAAACAAAAATTTTAAAATGTCTTTTTCATAGAAAATGTCATATCAACAAAAATATTTCCCTACGGACCTTGTTATGGGTTTAAGGCTACCAGAAGTGTTGCTAGACGGAGAGTTAACAAAATATTAACATGAACTTTAATATATTTCCAGGAAACAAATATTCACATGACAATCCATCCAAACTTTAGTTAATGTTAATTTTCTAGATCCATTAATAAAATCATGCACCATACTAGACAATGGAGTATCTTGATCAAGCTTACTTCCACTTCGTCCTTACGGAAGTGTAGCCAATTGATCTTTGGCAATTCGAAAAATCGAGCACAAGTTTGGCAAACCCAAATAATTCAAGGACACAATAGGTCTGTGTGAACTATAATGTTCACGGTTATGATTAAAATTTCAAAATTTTACATCTAATTATAACCATTTAAGTTAGTTCTCATGGATATATTGCATAAAATCCTGTCTTTTTTTTAATTGATTCAGTAACATGGTCAAGTGCTTCCCTAATGTAATTCATACTTACATTCATACATACAATCATGCCATCGCAATTGAAAATTTAATTAGCACATTTGAAAATTAGTTTAGACAAATTTTTATTTTTCGTTTCCGGCGTTTATCCTACTTCATCCGTTCAATGATAGTTGTGCGTGGGAATAGAAAATTGTTTAATTGATTTTTTTGTTTAGCTGTTGTTTTTATTATAATTTTGTTATGATACTGTTGTAATTACGAAATAATTATGGTTTCTATTATGAGTAATTAGATATTCTAACTGCAATTTATGAATTTAATTAGGCTTTTTTGCATTGAAAAGAAGGTCATATATGCGTAAAGCAGTAAAGTAATTATAAAATAATTATTGCAACATTTACACAAGTAGTTAATTGAAAAAGGCCTTTATCCAGGAATGGGCCAAATTAGGTTACGTACTAAAATATATTAAAAATTCATAAATCACCAGCCTAAAAATAAACAACGTAGGACTATTTGTAGTCATAGTCTGTGTTAATCTGTGTATTTTCACATAAATATGTATATTTTTTTGAATGAATGTTGGATTGAATAAGTTTTAGGAAAGTAATAACCCTAAACATAACCATTCTAAATGTAACCATGATCAGAGTATTTTTTCAAAGTTTCCATATAGAAAAACTTTGAGCATCGTATTTTATTTTTTTGCCTAAATAAGCAAGGTATCTAAAAGCTATAAGAATACCTGACAGAACTCGAAATATTATGATATGTCTTTCCTGTGCTTCTGAAAAATTTGGACTTTTGAAACTTTAAATTCGAATACCAATTAAATTTTAAGTTAATTGCTTTTTCTCTTTGACCATTTCTACTATAATTTCTAGTCATAAAAAACAATGATCGTGTCTTCTATAAAAAGAATTAATTACTATCTGAAAAATTGCATTATTTTTCTATTACTAGAGTAGAAAACTTATAAGTTCTCTAATTAATTTATAGAACGCGAATGAAATTCATTATTTAACGCAGCCAAAGTTTGATCCCAGTAAGAATGCTTTGAGACCTTAGAAATCATACGATAATTTTAAAGAATTTCAAATGACACTTCACAAAAAATTTCCACATATTAATATTGAAAAATAGCTCATTTTAAATATTTTTATCTGAATTAGATAGGAATGTGTTTATTTAAAGAGAACAGGTAATAAATTAAAGTCACTCTATACATACTAAAAAATATACCCGATAAAAGCTTATATACCAAATTTCATATAAATATAAGTATATTTGTATAATTTCGTACCAGGTTTACATGTACAGACAGATGGCTGAGCAAACATCGTTAAATCGACTAAAAGGGAAGGTGTCCCGTGCTACAATATATAAGATGCAGATACCTCCGATACTCAAGATTAACAGATTATGGAATCTATGATATTCTAAACGGTGATACGTTTGAAGATTGGAATCTCTTATACAATTATGTTCGAAATGCTTCGAAATAGAGACAGTTTTTAATCACAGAATACAATTATTAAATCAGAATTAATGAAATCGGTATATTGGTATAAATAATTAAAAGTTTTGTATTTTTATATATTTTTATATATTTTTATATTTAAAAATATTAAAAATCTTCCGGCTGATCGTAAATCTACCAAACCGTTCTTTATTATTATAAATTTTAATATTACTTTGTTATATTTACTTGTACAATTTTGATAAACAAAGAATAATCTGGTCGAATCTATAAGAGCTGTGCCTGTGTAAAGTAAATCAAACTTCAGCACAAACTTATTAAATTCATTTTATCAAAAATTTTCTTCTTAGCATGCTAAAATGAATATAATATATTTAAACATAGTAGTATAGTATATAAAAACATAAATTTGTAACAAAAAATATCAAAACCATTAAAAGAAAATGGTGTTGTATATAAAATTGGGAAAAACCGTATGTTCGATTATTTTCAAAATCAAAAGTTACAAAAGGTTCTTTAAAATTTAATAAAAGGATATTTAAATTAAGCAAAATTTTTTAAAATATGTAGTTTTTTAAAAAAGGTTTTTAGGTTAGGTTAGAAGTGGCTGCTAATCCAAAGGAAAAGCACACTTAGACTCTGGGGTCCGTTGTGATACCACGGGACGAATAGGTGTTCCCCTAAGTCACCACCGTAGAACCAGTTTGAGCTCCTGATGAAGCCCCTGATGTGTGAAATTTCCACATTTGAGAGATCAGAGAGATCTTGAAGAAACGGCGATCCCAATGTCGGGCTATAGCAAAGGAAGTGTTCTATGCTCTCCACCTCCATCCATGCAGCTACGGCAGAAGTCATTTGATGAGATCCTGAGGCGTTCAGCTTGTCTCCCTATGAGGCAGTGCCCAGTGATAACAGCAACTACCGTTGAAATCTCCCCACGGGGGAGTGATAGGAGCGCACTAGTGCGCTTATGATTCAAAACCCGCCAGATTTTTCTCGTGATCCTGCACGTTGATCCATTAGCCCATCTGTTCTCCGTTATGCCAGCGGTGTGAAGCCGAAGTTCCAGCTTGCAAGATTCCAGGGGTGTATCAACACATTCCAAGTCCGCTGGAACCCGTAAGGTAGTGCCCTGTCTTGCCAGCTCATCAGCTTTAGAGTTTACCGGTATATTCCTGTGCCCTTTGACCCATATGAGTCTGATATCGAACTGCTTGGCCATCTCATTTAAAGACGTGCGGCTGTTAAGGGTGGTTCTTGTTTTCAGGAACATTGATTCCAAGTATTTTACCGCGGCCTGACTATCAGAGTAGATGTTGACTGCGGTTGTAGACAGAATATTCCGACCCAACCAGTCAGCAACTTCCTTTATTGCCAGAACCTCTGCCTGATAAACACTGCAGTGGTCTGGCAACCTGCGAGCTAGATTTAGTCCAAGCTCCTTTGAGTAGACTCCGAAACCAACTTGACCACACAATTTCAATCCGTCAGTATAGAAATTTATCGAACGTCTGCTACTTGAAATCCTCCCTGACCAGGATTCCCTGGTCGGTATCAGAGTTTTGTAGTGTCGTTCGAATACACTCCTCGGAGTAATGTAATCCACTCAATGGTAAGTTCCTGTTATTCAGGATCGCTCCATGGCCACAATTATGACCATGCCATTGTATTGTACTTCTTAGTCGAATGGACGATGAGGCCGCCGACTGCTTTCCTAATATGTCCAACGGTATTAGGTGTAAGAGGATGTTCAAGAAATCCGTAAGTGTAGTACGAAGGGCACCAGTGATACACATGGAAGCCATTCTCTGTACCCTTGCAAGAAGGTTGGTATTAAAGGCCTTCTCTACAGCAGGCCACCAGACGATGACCCCGTACATCAGTATTGGGTGAACCACCGCTGTGTAGATCAAGGAAGCAATTTTCGGGCTTAAGCACCACCGCTTACCAATGGCCTTTTTGCAGGAATAAAAGCTATAGTCGCCTTCTTCGCCCTTTCCTCCAAGTTCCGTCTGAAGTTCAGCTTCCTGTCCAGGAATACGCCAAGATACATGGCTCCATCAGAGCAGGCGATATCAGCACCGTAAAGAGAAATAGGGTCGAAGGTAGGTATCTTATATTTCCTCGTGAAAAGAACAAGTTCCGTTTTGGTCAGATTTACCCCCAGACCGCAACTACTTGCCCACCTAGATGGCATAGTGAGAGCCCTCTGTAGAATGTCTCTAAGTGTGGATAGAAACTTCCCATTTACGGCTATGGCCACGTCATCAGTATAGGCGACCACGTTGCAGCCTTGTCTCTCCAACGAAAGCAGCATTGAGTTCAGCGCTAAGTTCCATAGAAGTGGTGACAGAACGCCTCCTTGTGGCGTTCCCCTGTTCACGAATCGGGATATTAGAGTCGTTCCCAATATAGACGTTATCCGCCTGTTGGTAAGCAGATTTTCAATCAGTGAGATGATCACGGAATTCACTCCTAGACTAGATAGTGCCGCTAATATCGAGTCCGGTGTGACATTGTTAAAAGCAGCTTCTTTATCCAAAAAGGCTGTCATGGTGTATTCTCCTACCGAGATTGATTTCTCGATGGTACTCACAAGCTCGTGAAGAGCTGTTTCGGTTGACCTTCCCTTGCTGTAAGCGTGTTGTCGCGCCGACAGCAGTTTAGGATCAATAACTCTTCATAAGTAAGAATCTATCATATGCTCCATTGTCCTCAATAAGAACGATGATAGACTTATTGGTCATTTGGGACAGTGTGTGAACTTTTTCCACTTTTTCGAATGAACACCACTTTCGTCTCCCTCCACTTCAGGGGTATATAATCTAAGTTGATACAGCGAGTGAAAAGCCTACATAGCCAAGGGGAAACGTAGTCCGACACGTGATACCGTCAGGTCCTGGAGATTTGTAAGGTTTGAAGCTTCTAATCGCCCAGTTCAGTGTTGGTATGTTGACTATCTCCGAAGCAATATCCGTCATACTAGCGTCTGAGCATTCTGACGCCTGAAGCGACGTAGGGGAGTTGCCCGGAAAATGGGTGTCCAGTAGCAGGCTAAGTGATTCCCACTAGAGGTAGTCCACACCCCCAATGGATCTTTCAAATAACCTAATGTGTGAGGGGTAGAAGCCAGAAACTTTCGCAACCTGGATGCTTCGGAAACGTCTTCTATATTATCACAGAATTTTCTCCAAGAATAACATTTTGCCGTTCTAATCTTCTTCTTGTAGGTCCTAAGCTGCAGCTTGTAGGCCAACCAATCCTCGTCCGCTCTTGAAAACTTTGCCTTGTTAAAGAGTTTCTTGCAGGAGTCTCTACCCTGTTGCAGCTCGCTAAACCACCATGGTGGTTTCTTCTTGCCCTTTGGCCTTGCCGCGGGGCAAGAAGCATCTAAGGATTTGTTAAAAACCGTCGTAATATGATCCACTAGACCATCTATGTCCTCGGAATTACGCGGTTCGGATAAGGGTATTGTCGCCAATAACCCAATTTGACTTCTTCAGATTTCTGGGGACAATTTCCACCGGGTCTTTTTCTCTAAGCAAAAATTCAATGTATCGATGGTCAGAAAAGGACAACAATCAATTTTATCAAATAATGTGTCCGAGACAAAGGTAACGTCAGGAACCTCCCTACGAATGCTAGTTACGAAAGTCTGTTTATTTCCCTTATTACATATATATAGGTTAGTACTAAGTAAAAACTCCAAAAGTAACTCACCTCTTTCGTTCAAATTGGTACTTCCCCAGATCGGATGGTGTGCATTGACGTACAGCACTAATTGGTGTGTAGTCATTTCGGCTCCCGGATCAGTTTTGCCACATGGTCTGCTGGAATAGGTCCAGGAGTACAAAAATAGGCGGAGGCGAGCCAGATTGATTTCCCATCTAACTCCAGGGTGGTCGCTATTACATCCCTGTCACTGAAATTAGTTAACAAGAAAATATTAAGGCTGTTCCTCGCCAAACTGCAGGTCCTTGGTGTACCTTTATCTTTAGCGACGAACAGCTTATAGTCAGGAGTCTTCAGTCCGCAAACCCTGCCTCCACAAACGCAGGGCTCTTGGATGAAGACTATGTCTACTTCACCTGTCGTCAGGCGAAGTAGATTTAAAAAAGGTTAATATTAAAACATTTACTTTTTTATAAATAAGATGCTTTTTAAAAAAAGGGTACTTTTAAAGGGCACTTTTTGAAAAAAGGGTACTTTTAAAGAAAGATTACTATTTAAATAAAGAGTATTTTTTTTAGAAAAAGGGTTCTTTTCTCGGAAAGGGTAATTTTTTAAAAACAAAAAAGTTGGGTTTTGTAAAAAAGGCTACTTTTTTTTAAAAAAGGGGTCATATTTAAAAAAGGGTAAAAAATAGCACTTTTTAAAAAGCACCATTAAAAGCACTTTTTAAAAGCACCATTAAAAAAATTCAAACATTTATTAACAAATGTCTGAGACAAATTTTTCACATCCACTGGCCAAACAGAATTTCAAACGATACCCTGCTCCAAAAGGCAAGCTCCTTGCCAGTTCACATAGAGATTCGCAAACGAAAGTGGACGTGGATAGGTCATATATTGCGAAGACCACAAACAGAAATTGCCACAATAGCCCTAGATTGGAACCCTCAAGGACAACGCTGCCAAGGTAGACCCCGTAACACCTGGGTTCGATTCCTTAAACAAGAATGTCTACTAGCTCGTATATCCTGGAACCAAACAAAAACAATTGCCAGAGATAGAATCAGATGGAGAGAATTCGTTGACGCCCTATGTTCACTCTGAACTTTATTTAAGTATTTGTAGTTTTCAGAAATGTATTTCTATTGATATTCAAAATAAATAAAGGACATATATATATATTTTTTTTAAAAAAGGTACTTTAAAAAGAGGGTATTTTTTTTAAAAGGCTACCTTTTTAAAAAAGGGTACTTTTTAAAAAGAGGGTAATTTAAAAAAAGGTAATTTTTAAAAAAAGTACTTTATTGAAATATCTTTTAAGAAAAAGAGAAATTTTTTTTTAAAACCGGGTACTTTTAAAAAAAGAGTACTTTAAAAAAAATTTACCTATTAAAGAAAAGGATACTTTTCAAGAAAGGGTACTTTTTAAGAGAGAGTACTTTTTTAAAAATAATTGACGGGGATTATATTCTTTCTTTCATATTAGCGATTTTATTTACTATATCGTGATAACGATAAAAATATGGGGCAATACTTGGTTAAGCTAATGTGACAATATATGTATAACCATACACACACCCTCATATACAACACTAAGAAAATTTACAACATATATTTATATTAAGAATAACAACAAATACATTTAACATTTTTATTTTCTTAATTTTTTTCATATTTTCATTGATATCTCGTGATCCTTTGGACCGATTTTGATGAATTTATTTAGCAACTAATTTGGGATATTAATAAACGAGAGTCTAGCTTAGCTATTGATTTCTACAGACAGACGGATAGACGGTCATCGCTAAATCAACTTCCCTTGTAATTTTACAACCGGGATGACAAACCTATATATACCCTTTTGCACAGTGGTGTGGAGTTTATAAAAACAATTAAGAGTGTTAAATTCCACTGTCAATAAGAGTCAAGAAAGGCTAGGTATTTTACAAGATGTTTAAAATTAAATTATTTTCATGCTTTTTTAATTGAAAGCAATTATTAAATGTAATCAGATAAATGGAAATACATACATATACATAATTACATTCTTGTTTGTTTGTTTATCAGCGATGCAAACCACCACTGTACACAGGGTAAATATAGGTTTGCCATTATCCATAAAGTATGTATAATCTTGATCCTTACAAAAACTTGAGTTGATATAGCAATGTCCGTTTGTCCGTCAGTCCGCCTGTCTGTCTGTCTGTCGAAATCACGCTCAATCACAATATAAACCCTTAAACCGGGTTCACTTAGGATAATGTTGGTTGTCATTATTTCGAGCAGGTTGGAATTTAAAATGGGGTTAACCGGATATGAATTAAAATATGGAGACACCTCTAAAAAATGCTAAAAATTTAGTGTATTTGTTGTAACAATTTAGTATTAAGTTAATCAAATTGTGTTCAATTTTCAATTCAATTAAATTTTTATTTACATAACATGAGGAAAATATTTACATTAAACAAAATATAGTGTACTAAAGAGTTCAGGCAAAAACTGACCTTTTATACTTAGAAATATTTACAATTGATAAGATCATTAATACTGCATATATAATATTTATATATTACTAAGCAAAAAGTAACAAAAACCTATAGTAAATCAAATTGTTTTATTTTTTTTTCAAATATTTTGTTTACATCTATAATATTAATAGGCTAGGCGATTTCTTGTGACCGATAATTTGTTCTACCGTTTTATTCCGATTGTGACCAAACGTATATTATTTGAAGGGTATTTCATTTTAGCCGTTTTGCAGATTTACAGATTTTTAAATTTTTTCCTTTATTTTGAGTTAATTGCATTTAAAGTTACTACTAACACATACATACAATTATACATATGCTATGCATGTTTTATTAAATTTGTTAATGTTTTTGTTAATGAGTTTATTGTCTTCATTCACAATAATAATAAACCATAAAAGTGTTGGTTTGCGAACTGGCTAAGTTGAAAAATAAAGCTGCCTAGAAATTGCACTCGAATTTCGAGCACTGGAATCTGTTAGTTTGTTATAAATAGTGCAACAATCGAGATATTAATGCAAAAGTAGAACCAGATGGAGGATATCAAAGAATCGACACATCGGACTTGTTGGAACGTCGATATATTCAAAACAAAAAAAAAAAAAAAACAAAAACAAAAAAATTAAAAAATGTGTATGATTCGTTGATACTAAACATCTGCATGAATTCATTCGTACAATGAATGCACAACCGCATTCATGAATGATATTCATAACTGTGTGTGCAAAAGACCTTTCAGTTTATCCGAATGAATGCAGCCACTAAAGTTGTGGTTGTACTTCTTTGTGCTTTGTCTGCCGAAGATTGTATTCATTCGTCTCATAAAACGATCGAACTCGAACTCACAACATTCACTAGCACAGAGAACAAAATGACAATAACAATGAGAGCAATGAGTGCACATATTGTGCATTCTCTATATTCTTTCTTTTATCAACACCTACAACGTGTAGACACGTGTTTATGTAAATATTCATATTATTAATTTTATTTATGTAAATATTCATTATCCCCTTCTTTACAAGTTAAGCTGCAAAATATTGGCAACTCCTGCCAGTAGCGCCTCATCCGAAAGAGTGTTTTCAAGTGCTAGACACCTTATTTCTGAAAAGCGTTGCCTTATTGGTTCAAACCCTGTTTCAGTTGGAAAGGTAATGTTTTTACATTCTAATATAAATTAATATTTTTTTTGGTTTTTATTTATTTTATTTAACTTATTTTTAATAATTGAATTTTTATTTACTTTAATGGTATATCCGCTTTCGTTTTTATTTATTTGTTATATTTAACTTTTGTTGTGAATTGAATTTTTATTTAGTTTTATTTGTGTTATATCTGTTTTTGTTTTTATTAAAAATATATAAAAAAAAAATTAAATAAAATGTGTTGTTTTCTAAAATTTATTTGATTAACTCGGGTAATTCGAATAATATTGTTAAATTCGACTGCGCTCTAAACACTCATGGTATAAAACGAATGAAAAAATACTGCACAACTTCGTAGATGAACTTGTATCAATTGTGTTGTGCCGAGTGTCAATCGTGGTTTGTGCGAATGCTACAAGTTGAACAAATTCAAAGCATTCATACTTTAAGCAATTCATGTCTCTTTTGCACTCTCACTCATTGCTTCTCTTTGTAGTGAATTGAATGAGTTTGTGTTATTACTTTTTGCGAGTAACTCATGGGTGTTTTTTTTTGCATTCATGCAGATGTTTAGTTGATACCTATCTATATAGTATGTACACATGTTCTGTTACGTATAAATATTTTTAAATATTTTTAGTTTTTTTTTTGAAATTTTTCTTTACATTTTCGTACTCATTCCTCAGCTTATCGGTCTAGAGGCTCCAGTTTCAATACCAACCTGTTCGACATAATGACAAGAAATATTATCCTAATTTTTCCCAGGTAAATGATTTATTTTGTGAATGAGCGTGATTTCAACACACAAACGGATTATCGGACATCGCTGTAAATAATTTTTCCCATGCTTTACAAACAGAATGACAAACTGATATATACCAACTGCATATTGGTGTGGAAGTTGTAATTACTTAATTTATAAAAAAAATTCGTAGTACTGAAAATTTAGAAAAGTATTTTTTGTTATTTTAATTTTATTTATAACTAGATGTAATCCGATATTAAATGATATTAAAAATTCACTTTGTATGGGAGGTGCCACGACCACTAAAAATATTTAAACAAATTATCCGCAGTAAGACTATGTGAAAATTTCAGGAAGATCAGATGAGTAGTTACGGAAAGTACCTCCTATAAACAAACAAACAAACAAATATTACCTCTTTATTATGTAAGTATAGATTATTAGAATAGATTTTTTATTTTAATGCTTGCTGATGCTGATATACAATGTTTTTTGTTTTTTCATTCGGTACAACAATTATCAGATTTTTCGGCGTTCCTACCCTGGAGCAAGGTACATGTAGCTGCCATGAGAAGAAGATGGATTATCCATATTAGATCTGGCAACACTTAACTGTTGGCCTTGAACTTAGAATATCATTTGGCAATTTTTCTTTTTAGCGATTTTTGATTTTGCCCATTTTTGATTTTGAAGATTTTTGTTTTTGGGCGATTTTTATGTTTCGCGACTTTTGGGTTTGGCAATTTTTGATTTTGGCGATATATTTTCCACTACAATTCACATTGATAACTAATGAACTTGTCAAAAGACTGTCGCTTTCGTAGTGCTTCATATTCTTTACATAGGAGGTGACACGCTCACTAATCCCATCCCGCCCAATTTTTATTGGACTACTCACATTAATATCTGATGGACTCATGCAAAATGTCGAGTCTTTCCTTTTATAGTACACCAGTTGTATGATATTAGATATCTACTTTGCATGGGCGGTGCTGCACCCACTGCTTCGATCACGCCCATTTTTTTGTTCGACTAATCATACAAAGAACCTATGGGCTCACGCAAAGCCACAAAGCTCTCTCTTTCACAGTACTCCAGATATATGACATTTAATAGTTACTTTGCATGGGGAGTGCCACACCCATTGGTGTGAACCCGCCAATTTTTTTGTCCGACTACACATACTAAGATCTGATGGAGTCCTGCAAAGTGTCAAAGCTTCCCTTTTTTAGTACACCAGTTATATGATATCATATATTTACTTTGTACGGGCGGTGCCACGCCCACCACTCCGATCACGCCCATTTTTTGTCCAACTAATCGCATGCATAACTTATGGGATCACACAAAGTCCCAAGACTCTCACTATAACAGTACTCCAGATATATGGCATTTTATATTTAATTTGTATGGTAGGTGCCACGCCTATTGGTCCGATACTGCCCATATTTTGTCCGACTACTCACATTAATAATAGGTGACTTCAGACAAATTTAAAAAACCCTCTCTATCACAGTACTCGAGATATATAATATCCCGCCCATTTCCGGCGTAGCTACTAATAATAAAAATAGGTGATCTCACACAAATTTGCAAAGATCTCCCTATCATAGTATTCACTATATGTATATGATATTAAAAATTCACTTTGTATGGGAGGTGCCACGCCCACTAAAAATATTTAAAAAATTATAGCCTATAGCACTTCCCATAGCCGCAGTAAGACTCTGTGAAAATTTCAGGAAGATCAAACACACATTACCTCTTTATTTTATTAGTATAGATTAGTATAGATAAATTATATGCAGTTTGAAGGGTATTGGAATTGTGTAATTTTGTCTCCTATTTTATATATACCTTTTATTTGAAACCTAACAACAGAAATTAATACAACAGTTATATATACATACATATATATTAACAACAGAAATACTTGTATATATTTCTGTAAGGCAAATCTTCCATTTCATTACTGTCATCAAAGAGAGCAATAGCCAAAGATGTGCTTAATCTTTGAAAAGAAATTCATATCAAAACTGCAATACGAAAAAATGTTTAAAAATCGTTAACAACATTATTAAAAGAATTTTTTAAAACAATTTGTAAGTTGCTTTTAAGGAGCTCTGGTAATACATAAAAAGGTTTAAGAAATTAGCTTTTATCTAGCAAAAATCGTTTCCTTATTGTTGTCAAACTCGTAAAACATTGGCATCCTGATTTCATTACTTTGATATTTTTGGCTTTCATTATGGAATCAACAAATGAAACGATGTCTAGCATATGGCTGCTTTAATGTAATGATGCATATACAAATAACACAAAACAGAACAGACGAAAAAAGCAAAAGAATACTCAACATGTACACTTGTTTTAAATTCATACATAATCGTACACACATACATACATGCATACGAGCAGTAAGCCAATTTGAATCTAACAAGAAGTGGAATTTCTAATAAAGATAAATTCATACATTTCTTTCATTCCGTTAAACTCTTCAACTGTCAACAGCATTGATGTCTTCATCTGTACAGCGATAACGATTGCAGTCATGGTACGAGTATTGTTGCGTTGCGTTGTGTAGCATTGTTTTTGTTTCATTATTTACAATTACATATACATATCTCAGTCTCTAGAGGGTTATTTGAACCTACAGACACACGCGCGTAACTATACACGTAACTTGTTTATCTAGTGTTATGGAAACTGTTTAATCCTTGGCAATGTTTGTTTGTTTTGGTTGGCTATTCATTATGATTTTAGTGGCCCCGAAATCCTTGAGATTCTGCTTGGTATTTGCTTGTATTTGTATTTGTATCAGTGTGCTACAAATATTTGTGGCAAATGTTGATCTCTTGGGTTGGGAAAATATGTAGCATTAGTGTTAGTTTGGAGTTTAAAAGTTACTTGCCTCATTTGTTTGTTCGTTCATGTTCTTGTTGTTGTTGATGGCTAACGTCTTTCATTCCAGTGCTAGCAATACCAGTTTAATGCTATTCCATGCATGTACACAATTGTGCCTCGTAAGCTTCATTATACCTTTGAGTGTTTTAGACGTTGTAGACTAAAAACTTTTTTTATGGTTCTTAAGTAGTCGCATCGTTTAAAGGATACAAAAAATAGTCAATCAATTTGTTTGCATGTCCTTTAGGCCAATAGCATCAAAACGAGTTGATATAAATTACTTGACATACATATATCTGCGACTAATAAACTTAATCGATCAATTTTTAAACAATCTACTCCATATTAAATTTCGACTATTCGATTTGATGTAGGGTATTTGTTATTTGGTTGAACTTTATAAGTCACATTTACCAACTGAGTTTTGACTATTGCAGAAATAGCAGTTTAGTTGGCGTTGTTGTTCAATATTGAGGTGTAAAATATGTTTGTTTTTCCATTTGGCGCCTTAACAAATTACACCGTGCAACACTTTCAGGTTTAGAAATTTATCTAATAAATACAAAAAGCCATGACATGCACTTGAGAAGTTGTTTCCTTCTAGAAAGATATAAGATAAGGAATCATACCAAACCCAAATTCTGGAGTCATCTCTATCGATAATGATATTTTGTTAACCCACAAACTGTCGGACGTTGTTCAGTATTTTTTAGGGTGGTAAGTTAATAACCTAAAAGAACTTTTGATACAAAGAGAGTTCATTAAATGTAGGCACTTCGGTTTAAAAACTCTTACATTAGATGTAAGGCTACTTTGTAGGTCAATCCAAGGAGCAATTTTCAAAGCTGAGTCGATCTTACTTAATTACTCTAGTATGATTCCCGGGCAAAAGTATACGTGAAGTTTCATTTGGTAAAATAACAGCGATCGAAAGAACCAAAATTTATTTCCTAAGTTTGTGGAATTTTTGAAAGCAGTTCTAGGCAAACATTTTTCGTACCGTCTATCTGATAATTTGAACAAGGAAATGGAATTTTTTTAGAAATAATATATTCTATTTGAGAGATAGAAAAAATCTTAACACACGCACGCATTAGTCAAATCAAGTTCTCTTTGAAAAATATGTCAGCTTAATGTCCACCCTGTTCATTTCTTGGAGCTTTGATTAAAACCAGTGATTAAATAGAAGTAAAAAACTAAAATAAAATAACTAAATACTTTCAACAAAATCCAAATTGGACCTAAAAAAATTGACCAAATATTCAGAGCTCTGCCGCCAAATTCTTTACAATCTTATTTAAAACTGTCAGGCAACTGCCCATTGACAGAAAACATGGTTCTGGAAGAAAGTGAAGTCTACGTAATGTCTTTAAGGCCAAGAAAATATGATGCACATTGGAACGAGCTCCCAACACTCCAGTAGAAAAGCTTCCCAGTTAGCTCAATGCTAGAAATATTTGGTGAGAAAATTTAAAGCCAATGCAGTAAATCATACAAAGTCCAAAAAGTTCCAGATAGGAACGCTGCAAACAACTTTGGAGGCAAATAACAGAGCACGGAGCTGCATGCACTGGCAGATTTGTCGCAGCTTCCGGGTTAAAATTTTTATATTGCTAATGCTCGAGAAAATGCCGAAGATAAGTTTGGAAGCCAAACGCAGACGAAATTTCTAAAAAAAGTTCCTGGTATGGCAAGCAATATGCAGTTGCGACAAAAGCAGCAAGTCATTTGTTACAGCGAAATTCATACTAAACAGTATTTGCAAAGAAAACCACTTCCTTTTATAAACCAACACATTGCGTCTACATACTTTTGACCCGATTTGGCTTCCTATCACTACGCTAAGAAATCTCTTAAGTGGTTCAGGAACAATAATATCGTTTTTGTACCAAGGAAAGCAAATTCTCTAAATTGTCTGAAGCTTAGGCCAGTAGAGAGATATTGGCCTCTTGTGGAAAGGGGATTATAGAGCGGAAAAAACGTATCGCAACATGTGAAAGAATTTAAATGGAGAATTTAAACAAAAAAGCGACAGAAACCCGTTTAAAATCCATAATGGAAAGGTTTCCGAAAAAAACATTCATAGCTTGATCAGCAGTGATTTGAATTATTAAATTAAGCTTCTTTATATGTCTTAATATAAATTTAATTAAACAAAGGAAATTACAACTCAAGGTTCAATGGTTTCCTTATTATTACATCCTATGTATGTTAAAATTAGTTCGATCTCATTCCTTATAATCTATTCCAGGGGTTCCCTGTAAAAAACCAATGAAAGACATAAAGACTTTAATTTATATATTTATTAAAAAAATTAAAAACTTTAATTTATGTATATACAATGTATATATAATATATATATAATATATATAATGTATATATAATATATATATATATATATATATATATTTCATATATATATATTTCATATTATATGTATATATATTTTAGAATATTTAAGAGGATACATCAGATGAATGAGCTTGTTTTTATTTTTATACCCTATACCACTATGTGGTTTGGGTATAATGACTTTGTGCTGCTGTTTGTAACAACCAAAAATATTCGTCCTAGACCCATCTTTAATTATACCGATCGACTCGGAATCACTTTTTGAGTCGAAATAGCAATGTCCGTCCGTCCGTCTGTGTGTCCATGTAAAGCTTGTAATCAAACTACAGGTCAGTTCCATTTGTTCCTTGTAATTGTATATTTAATTCGTTCAATTTCGAAAACATATCTGCTAAGTAAGTCAGCCAGAGTACATATTTAATATCGCGCAAAACTGTTGTATACTCATTTTGTTTATATTCATTTAAATATATTGCAACTTCTTCGCGAAGTAAAGATTTATGTAAACTTCCCATTTCTTCGCAGAGTTTTTGAAATAAACGTGATTGTAATGGTTTGCTCTTGATAAAATTTACAATTTTTATTGCAGTCATCGAAACAGTATTGAGACTTTTTGGTATATTTTTGGATGCTAACGCTATTCTATGAATAGTGCAGTGAGTCCATGTTACCTTTAGACATTTTTGAACATAGCGTGTCACAGTACCATTGATTTTACTATGGTACATATTCCGACGCAGTTTTTCCAATCAAGTTTTTTTAATGTTATACAATTGTCAAGCGTATCGAAAATTATTTCACCAGTTCCGCGAGTGATTGGTTCACAAAATAATATGTCTTTAAAAATCTCTATGTTCCAGATTATGCAAATTTGTGCAATTCGCAAACTAATGAGATATGAGGCGAACATGACCTTTTCACTAATGCTGGTGAAGTGCGAAAGAACTCTCTTTGAATGATTTAATTCCGGTAATTTAGTTTTATAATAATCCATTGTCTTATTTTTTATATCTGGATGTTTCGTTTCAAAATGTCGTAATAATTTGTTAGGTTGCATACTTTCATTAGCAAGAATTTCTTGGCAAATAACACACAGTGGACGTGGATCATCTTCTTTACTATTCCATGTAAATCCAATTTTTAGATATTCGGAATCATATTTTCTTTTCCAACGTTTTGATGTTTGGTTACTTGTTGAAGGACTTTCGCCAAATTTTCTCCTATCTGTTTTGGTTTCTACAGTGCTTTGTTTTTCTTTTTCATTTCCAATTGTTTGTTTTTGTCCATGAGTTTTTTTCAACCATTTATCCATCGCGGCTATCATTCTTTAAAAAATTAATAATAAAGATTTGAAGACTTTTATTACATGAATTACTAATTATTATATTTACAAAATAGTTACATTTGATTTTAGATTAAGTTTTTATTAACGAAACTCTATTATTAACAATAAAATTTTTCATTAACTACACAAAACAGTACTTCTTACTCGAGAAGAAACATAACTCTTATGCAATGGTTGTCCGTTGCTCGTGGTTAGTTGTACGAGTATGCTTCAATATAAATCAGTGGTTGCTATGATGCGATTATTCAAAATAAGTTTTAAATACAAAAAATTGCTAAGAAGTTTAAATTTGCAAACACCTAAAAATATGCTTTTGCCACAACCATAATCGTATACAAATAAATATTGGGGCAAGTTAACTAAAATCAAATTACTAATGGTGTTTTCTTTTCTGGCAAAAATGCTACACGTTTTTCCCACTTCACACTTTTTTTCTATTCTTGTTTTTTTTTTAAAAAAAAGTCAACCTTGCGAAAGGGAAACGTGTAATTTTCTAAAATTATCGCACTGTAAAATGTGAAAAAGGTGCATTTTTCGCACTCTAAGAAATCAGAAGGGGAGAATCGCACGATAAAATAGCTGACATTTGTATTGTTTATATATGTGTATTTATGTGAAGAAACAAAATAAAATATGAACAAGTAAGAAAATTATAGTCGGTCTAGACCGACTATACGATACCCTATACCATGTCCTAACTCTTAGGCCCAACTAACTGGACATACAAAATAAGCAAACACCAAATTTGAGTCTGATTTTTATTAATTTTTTTGGCTGCAGATATGAAAAAGTTCATATCGGATGCTATATCTATATGGGGACTAGGTTCGAAAATGGACCGATCCTGATCATGTTTGGTAAAGTCTCTTGTATTTTGCAAAAATATATATAAACAAAATCTGAGAAGAATCAGTGCAATATTTTTGTTTTTTAATAGATTTAAGTGAAGATCGGGAAGCAGCTCTATATGGGGCCAAAGGGATCATTTTTGGACTACTCATTAATGGACGTAATGAACGCATACAAAACCCAATTTGAGTAAGATCTATATGACAATTTGGATCTTATGGCAATTTATGTCGATTTCATAGGGGTAATTTGTATGGGGGCTAGGTCTGAACATGGACCGATTCTCACCAATTTCAATAGCGTTCATCCCATGGCCGATAAAAGCTTATTTACCAAATTTCATCAAAATATATTCATATTTGCGACCTGCAGTTTGATTACAAGCTTTACATGGACACACAGACGGACGGACGGACGGACATTGTTAAATCAACTCAGAAAGTGATTCTGATTCGATCGGTATAATTAAAGATGGGTCTAGGTCAAATATTTTTGGTTGTTACAAACAGCAGCACAAAGTCATTATACCCAAACCACATAGTGGTATAGGGTATAAAAAGCGTAATTTTTATTGTTTTGTTTAAAATAAATTATTAGTATGGAAAATATCAATGCCATTTTATATTTATTTCCTCTTTTTTGGCGTCCAAGAATGAAAACGTCAAGAAAATCAGCTGTTCATTAAAAAAATGTTGCAAAGTTGTAACATTACGTTCTATTTTGCCCATTAAAATGCAGCATCCCAGGAAAAAAAAACATTACCATATAATGGGTTTTAGAAGGAGAAGTAACTGGTTGAAGTTTGCCTGATAAGCTCATTATTTTAACACGGGGATGTCATTGGAGGTAGCTAGTTGCCTAGGAACTCATTATTTTCACTTTGAAAGTAATGCAGTATGCAAGGAGCTGGCATGAAATATAAGTAGCTGCATAACACATTATTAGTAGCGCCTTATTTTCATTTTAGAAGTAATGCAGTGGGCAGGGGTAGGTCATTATTGGTAATGCAAAAATCAATGAGCTGCTATTACGAAATTTTTTCTGCGATCTTAAATGGGTGAGGCAAACATTATAAAAATGTCTCATTATAAAGTGTAAATTTTTTTTTCAGAAAAGAAAACACCATTAATATTAAAATAAATATTGGGAAACACAGATCTAATCTATTTATAATCAACGTAGAATATATTCATTTTCGGCAATACCCTCTTTGAATTTATTAAAATTTAGCATTAAAATTCTAACTCACTAAGTTAACAAATATTTGTTAGGACCGCTAGCTCTAATAGATTATTTCAGGATCTAGGTAGCGCAAAAAGTGAAATATTTAAAAAAAGACCCAAAAAGGTATCCCAGAAAAATTGTGTTTATTGAGACATCTTTTACACTGCCGTATGACTTAATTATACCCTATACCAGAGTATAATGACTTTGTGCTGATGTTTGTAACTACCAAAAATATTTATTTGATCTAGACCCATCTTTTATTATACCGATCGACTCAGAATCACTTTCTGAGCCAATTAAGCGATGTCTGTCCGTCCGTCCGTCTGTGTGTCCATGTAAACCTTGTTTGATTAGCTACAGGACGCAAATATGAATATATTTGAATGAAATTTAGGTTATAAGCTTCTACCGGTCATAGGATGAACGCTGTTGAAATTGGTGAAAATCGGTTCATGTTCAGACCTACTCCCCATACAAATGACCCCAAGGAGATTGACTTAAATTGCCATAAGATCCAAACTATCATATAGATCTCGGTCAAATTGGTTTTGTGTATGTTTATTACATCTATTAATCAGTAGTCCAAAAATAAACCCTATAGGATTATTCTAAGTCATAGCCCCCCATATGAAGCTGATTCCCGATCTTCACTTAAATCAATCAAAAAACAAAAATATTGCACAGTTTTTCTAAAATTTGGTTAGTATAGGTCTTTGCAAAAATAAGTGACCTTACCAAATATACTCAGGATCAGTCCATTTTTGACCTAGTTCCTATATAAATATAGCATCCGATGTGAACTTTTTCATATCCAAAGAAAAAAAATGAATAACAATGTCACTCCAATTTGGTTTATACTTGTTATACCCGCCCGTCCGTCCGTCTGTAAACCTTGTAATCAAACTGTAGGTCGCAAACATGAACATATTTTAATGAAATTTGGTATATTAGCTTTTGTCGGTCATAGGATGAACGCAATTGAAATTGGTGAGAATCGGTCCATGTTAAGACCTAGCCCCCATACAAATGACCCCTATGAAATCGACATAAATTGCCATAAGATCCAAATTGGCATATATATCTTACTCAAATTGGGTTTGTATGCGTTTATTACATCCATTAATGAGTAGTCCAAAAATGATCCCTATGAGACAACTCTTAGTCATAGGCCCCATATAGAGCTGCTTCCCGATCTTCACTTAAAACTATCAAAAAACAAAAATATTGCACTGATTCTTCTCAAATTTTGTTTGTATATACTTTTGCAAAATACAAGAGACTTAACCAAACATAGTCATTATCGGTCCATTTTTGAGCTTTTTCATATCTCCAGCCAAAAAAATTAATAAAAATCTTATTCAAATTGGGTTTATGCTTATCTTCTATGTCTAGTTAGTTGGGCCTACGAGATAGGGTCTGTAAACGCATGGTATAGAGTATCGTATAGTCGATATAGACCGACAATAATTTTCGTACTGTTTTATTTGCGCAAGGTCAAGGTCATTTTCAGAGGATCAAAATTAAAAAGTGACATTTTTAAAATTGAAAAAAAAAAAAAATATATTTATTGGCACAAATATAATATATTATCAACAACTATATATATTTTTTCTTTTCAATTTTGATTATGTAAATTTTTGAGGTATACTTTCACAAAATAAAGATTATATGATCCTCACGTTTGACATTTGGAAAAAACAAATAAATCTATTTGTCATATTAAAGGCGATTTTCATACTCTCGGAACGACACCTCAATCTACTTTTAAAGGTAATCTTTAGAATATTGATCAGCTATTGTGAGTTTTTAATGATTTTTGAACCTTTGGCGGCACCATATTTCGGGAACTATAAGAGCAAGGGCTCTAACTTTAGGAATATTTCTTATATGGGCATTGACGTATACATGACCATATCGGAAGATATCATAACTTTTACAAATTAAGTAAACGGATACAAAATACACAGCGAAAAGCCATGGAATGCTATTATCTTCAAGATCGTGGAGTACCCATGATTTTTTTTAATGAAATAATACGTCAATAATTTTTATGCAAATTTCCCGGCCATCCTAAGCAAAGTGGTCAAACACTAAGGCTTTTAACCACTCGTCTCAAAGAGACTGGAATAACACGTGCCAGAAGAGGCGGCGAAAGTCCTAGAAGTGAGACTGTAGCCGCAGTGGCTACAGAATTCGCAAATGTGCCATCAACGTGGGTCTCAGAAAACACAAGAGACTTCTCTTACTCTAACTGATATGCGGTACTGATTGGAACTGGATAACATGCGGTTCTAATAAAACGGTACAACTGCACACGTAGCTGATGTGATAATGGAAATATTGCAGAATGCATTCGCGGCTGATTTGTAGCGTCCGAAAATATTACTCATTTTGACGGGTCCAGACTTCTTTCTTTGCTTTTTTCTGTAGTGTGAAGGAATGATATCATATTTTTTTTTATCTTTTCAAGAGAGCAATACAAAACTGTAAGATACAAATAAGTCTATAATCTGTAATATCTTATAAACTTAATAACGCATACAAAATTTTAATATATTACGATAGTATTTATAACTGGAGTTATGCTGTTTTACCTTGAGTTCATAAAAATATTTGATCACTTTGATATAATTGTAAAATAATAAAATTAAATTTCTTTCAATAGCTGTCAAGCGTTATTCAGCCTTGAAAATAGACGCAATCTCACTTAAGGGCTTGGTAATTATAAGTCATCCATCTTAACTTCCTTTAGAAACTCATAGTTAAAAGTTGTAGTCCAAAACTTAAGTTCAAAGAAAAGAAGTAAATCATTGTGAAATTGTTGGAAAGTGTTTTTCTGCGTCAGAAATACACATGTGTTTGTTCATTCTTGCATTTGATTGCCTTTTGTAAGAATTTGTATCTATTTATGCATCAGAATTTCTTGTTGCAAAACAATTTAAAGTCACAATGCAACATCTATGTGGATGTGTATTTGTATATGTACCTATTACCCTTTCGAGTACTTGCCTAAAAATATGTGTTGATTGTCTTTGCACTATAAACAAGTTTGTTATCATTATCCAATTCCAGCCGTAGCATCGGTATCATCTAAAAACATACTTTCACAGTAACTTAAAGGGAATTTTAACACTACATTGTTGTCGTGTAGCCCCCTTTAAAAAAAGACTATTAAGCAATGTTCCATTTGTCTAGCAGCAGCTGAACAGTGAGCATAGATATACTCTATACGAGTGTGTGTTAGAGAATGTGACAATGTTTTTCAACTACACTAGGTTAGCAATTGTCATTCTATTAAGTTTCTTCTTAATTACAGGATAAGGTACAAGAAAAAAAATGAAAATAAAAGCAAAGGACAAAAGTATATGTTACAGGATTATGCAGCTTTGGAACAAACTTTTGCTAGAAATTAAATTAGTTTTGCAGAAAATGAATGTAATTGAATTACTTTTGGTAAACATAATCAACAGATACATTTGTAGCTTTTAATAGAACTTAATGGAACTAATGTTGTAAGTGGTTGGATTACGTTTAATTTATTGAAAGGAAAGAAGGGAAGATTAATTTGAGAACACAAATTATTGAAGAATTCTAAAAGGTAATTCTTTTAGTTTAGTGTTCGTGTGGATAACAATAATATTACTTAATTGTTCATTTTTCATTGTCTTAAATATATTTACGCTGATCCCTGACTCACTGACTGACTGACTGATTCTGTAACGCTGAAATAATACACACACAGCACATACATACAAAGCTATGCGAAATACACAAACAAAATTAAATCTTTCTCATTTTATACAAACCCACATACAATTTTCTCTCTTCTTTGTTACCGACCAGTGCTGCTAATAAAATCTTCTGAAAATCGACAATTTTGGTAACTAAATCGCCAAAATCGTCATCTTTAAAACAAGAAATTGTTAAGAAATTTGACCGCTTATAAAACTCGAAAAAATATTACAAAAGGAAACAATAAAATTTATTTATATCATTCATATTACTAATATTATTACAGCATTGGTTATTTCTATATATAAAAATGTATTAGTGATGAAGTTTTAACGAAAAAAATTCAACATAGCAATCAACTAAATAATTTTATTGATATGTATCTATAGCCGAAACATATATGTTTAAAGTATCGCCGTAATTAAAATTTAATCTTAAATGGAGATGCTATTCAAGGTATTTCCGTTTTGAAACGACTTGACCCAGAATTAAATCTATACATATTTTGTAATTTACATTTACACTAAACAACTATCAATTTTCGATAAACAACCCATTAATTATTAGCCCTTGAAATCGTAATTTTTATACTACTGAAAATTTTAAATCTTCAATCATCATTTTAACAAATTTAACAAATCATTTTAACAAATTGAAAAATCGTCGAAATTATAATAAGTTGCCAAAATTGGCAGCACTGCTAACGACAATAGCACTACATATGCAGAATAAAATTTTAAACATTTTTATTTTTCTCATTTAACGTCGTCCGATATGCATACATATTTCTTTTATCAAACTAAACTTTTCCGTTTGTCTGATTTATTTTTCATCTCAATATTGTTTTGTATTGTTAGGAGTGCTTTCGCTTAGGTTCTCTGATGGCCAGAGTATGCTTTTTTTGATAAATATTTGAGAAAAAAGAGACCTTCTATGTGGATTTTGTTGTTGTCCAACGTATGATTTCGTTTAAAGCTCTGTATTGAAAAGCACTTGAAAAAATAGGGCAATATTAGGTTTAAAATTTAAATTATTCTTACTTTGCATAATTAAATTACATTGTAATTTCAGAAGAGAGGTGGAAAAATAATTTTTTTTCACTCATAATATTATTTTTAGCAAAATTTGATTTCAAAAATTTAGACAAACATAAGGGGTGGTAGGTTTTAATACCTTTTTTTCATTTCTCTTTCTTACTGCACAACATGACGAGAGTGATGTATCAAAATTTTACGTAAATCAGAGCAAAACTTAAGAAGATACAGCGTTTCCAGCGATCGGGCTCATACGGTATATATGTAGTATATAAATCAGTTTTTAAAAAACTTTAAACCGATTTTCTCGCAAATAAATGTTCGAAGTCCGTGAACATCATATTTTAGACACTATATCTACACATAAATCATCAGGTTACCATGAAGGGTTTTTTTAATTCCATTTTCTTCCCCCTTTTTTAACAACGAATTCCCGAAATTGTATAGCAAAAAATTTATTTATTAAAATTTTTAATTGAAATTTTTTTCAAAGATTCCTCAAATGTTATGCTATAACGTGTGTATGAAATAAGTAATCCAACATTATTCATGTCTTCAAAAAAGAATTATGAAAATACTTTTTTTACTTTTAAAACCCCCCTTTAAGAAACTTTTAGGAACCTTGCTCTAAAACGTTTTTTTTTCTATGCTATTCTATTTTTTCTACAATAAAATGGAGTTCGGTTATAACGAACTCGGCGGGACCGGCCAAATTAGTTCGTTACAGACTTAGTTCGTTAAAACCGTAGTATTTTTTTGTTTTGTCCGAAAGGTTTAAAAAATTCTTTAGTTGAATAAGTTTATTTATTTTGATGCATTTTAAAAAGTTATAAAACATAAACTAAATCATTAAAAAGATATATATTTATAGTTTGCCTTAATAAGACTAAATTTACCGAGTTTCTATCAAAATAAAATATTTTTTTAAAATCATATAATATTAAAAACTCCTTATGTATAGAAGCAGAAAGTATAAAGCAAAGGTTGGCTACTAGCAAACTTTTGCGAAAATATACATAAAAGGACCTTTTACAAAACTTTATTTGAAAATCGAAGTTTCTGTTTTGTATTTGTTACAACTGTTTTTCGATTTTTTTTTTGTAAAGAAATTTTAAAAACATTAAAATTAATTTTTTTTAAATATATAAAATATAGGTAAATTTTGAAATGGAAAAAAAATTTGTTTGTTAAAGTCAAAATAAACGGGCCTAGGCGCCACACAATCAACTAGTATTAATATATCTTTGAAAGTCTCTGATTGTCACTGTCTTGGGAGTGGCCAGAATGAATACTTTGTCGAACGGCCAAGCAGCTAACTACTTCTGGTCATAGACAAGGTATTCCCTGGGCAATAGCTTAAGAGGAACTGATTTTTTTTAGTCTCGAAATTGCCATTTCAACCTCTGTATCTGATGTTTGAACGTTCATCTCGTTTGGTAGTGAATTGCTATCAAAAAGTTTTATCGGTATTCTCTCCATACTTCAGTAATTATACCCTACACCACTATGTGGTTTGGGTATAATGACTTTGTGCTGCTATTTGTAACTACCAAAAATATTTGACCTAGCCCCATCTTTTATTATACCGATCGAATCAGAATCACTAACTGATTCGATTTAACGATGTCCGTCCGTCCGTCTGTGTGTCCATGTAAACTTTGTAATCAAATTGCAGGTCGCAAATATGAATGAATTTTGATGAAATTTGGCTTTTATCGGCCGTAGGATGAGCACTGTTGAAATTGGTGAGAATCGGTCTATGTTCAAACCTAGCCCCCATTGAAATGACCCCTATGAAATCGACATAAATTGCCATAAGATCCGAATTGTCATATAGATCTTACTGAAATTGGGTTTGTATGCATTTATTACATCCATTAATGAGAAGTCCAAAAATGATCCCTAGGGGACAACTCTTAGTCATAGGCCCCATATAGAGCGGCTTCCCGATCTTCACTTAAATCTATCAAAAAACAAAAATATTGCACTGATTCTTCTCAAATTTTGTTTGTATATATTTTTGCAAAATATAAGAGACTTTATCAAACATAGTCAGGATCGGTTCATTTTTGGGCCAAGTCCCCATATAGATATAGCATCCGATATGAACTTTTTCGTATCTTCAGCCAAAGAAATTAATAAAAATCCCACTCAAATTTGGTTTATGCTTATTTTCTATTTCCAGTTAGTTGGGTCTCATACAGTCGGTCTAGACCGACTATAATTTTCTTACTTGTTTTTACTGTATCTTGTATTATAATGTCAGATTCATTGTGGGTGACTTGGGTTTGAGCCTTGAGGTATGTTGGTAGGAATTTAACCGTGAAGTGGGTACTGCTATGTAAGTACTTCAGGAATAGAATATGGTATACCTTAAAAAAATGAGATAAAGGTAATTGCAGTAAGATATAGACACCTTTTTCCTTATTTATGATCATACATTCAATGGTGTACGAAAGTGGAATAAGTCTATTCCTAATAATTATAATGGAACAACTTTCGTATTGCAATTATTATTGATTATTAAGACTTCAGTGTACACTGTGCTTACCAGATCAACATTGTAAACAAGATAACGGTATTGTTGTTCCGATAAAATGGTGGGAAGTAATTTCACTGATTTTGCTTAGTTTGCTAGAAAAGCTTTAAAGGAACACATATAAATATTTGCACTTTCCATTGATCTTCAAAATACCCTTCCATATTCCAAATGATCAGTTTCTGTTGCATACTATAAGCGATATATATATGCACTCAATGAAGGTTTTCATAATATTCATGACATCAGAATTCAAATGTATGCAAGGGAGGAAACGGTTGCATCTAGAGGTGTGAAAGAAATAGCATCATGCTGTCTGCAGCATATTCAAAATGTAACAACCCAAGACCTTATATTGTATCATTCAGTGACATGTGCACTGGATAATATCGAAATATTAAGCTCGCATTGATGTGGCTAAAAATTGTTCAATCAGCTGATAATAACATAAAAGTTATTGACCACAATTTTTTTCATCCGGCGATTCCTTTCTTCCAAACGACAGGGTTAAAGAAAAAGGAAATAAAAATAGTTTGTATGAAATGAAAAGAGAAGATTTGTCGCGATAAAATTTTTAGAAGAGGCAATAATAAACAGGAAAAAAATATGGACTGAGAAATTGTACAGTGACTAAAAATATGCTGCATATGGTTTTAAATGATTGAGCCGCATAATTTTTTTCGAAACTAGTATGGTAGACTGCTTCATATAAAGCATTTTATTAAACAAGGAATACCTAAATATGGAAGAAAAATTACTATGTTACCACCAGATCTACGAGTGCGCCTTCGGGCGGTCCTAGAACATAATCTCCTTTTAGCTCGATACACTTGTCTCAGCGATATTCAGTAGCTTCGGTACCCTGTTTGTAGTAAGAACTGTCTAGTTCCTTAAAATAACCATCTACCAGTTACTCCACTTCTTCACTGTTTGCAAATCTTTTATCACCGCGCCTTTTTTCAAGTTTGGAAATGGAAAATAAACGTAGTGATCAAGTAAATCGAACTTTAATTCATTGATTTTGGTTATCGCAATAGTCGATGTTTGAACTGGTTCATTGTTTTGATTATACAATTATTTTTTTTTCACATAATGCGGCCTTTTTTTCTTTAATTTCATCACTTAAACACTGCAATAAGTTAACACGATATTCGCCGTTGTTTGTTTTTTTCTTTTTCAAGATAACCAATAAAAATTATTCCATAAAAAATAATCTAACTCATAAAACAAATCTATCCTGTAACTGTGCGTGACTATTTTAAAATTAACCTTTTTTCACGGCAAGTCTATCGACCAAGTTTCAGATCAATCGGAGAAGGGGAAATGTGTTTTAAATCTCTCCGTAACTGTGACTACCCCAAAATTAATCTGTAGTCACAACAAGACTATGGGCCATGTTTCAGATCAATTGGATAAGGGGGAATGGGGTTGACCCGCGACAGACAGACAGAAAGACAGAGAATATGAGTTAAAAAAAGAGTTTAAAAACCAAACCCCATAACCTTGTCTGCAAATGGAACCGCCCTAGCCTTCTTTGGATACGATTCTTCCATTTCAGTCTATTTTTTAGATTGTTTCTTTGTCTCAGGTATAACGTGGTGGACCCATATCACATCCTTGGTTACGAATTGACGCAAAAACTTGGCTTAATTGCAGTGAAACATCGACAAACGCTCTATTGAAACATCTTCACAATGCGGCACCCATCTTTCGGACAGCTTTCTTATGTCAAAATTTTCCATCAATATGCGATACTTTTTGAAATGCTTAGCATTTCAGCTAGCTGAGGTAACTTCAGCATATGATCATCCAATGACATTTTGTGGATTTTCTTAACTGATTCTGTAGTGGCCACCTCTCAATTGGTCGAACACTTGGTAGCTCGTATGGCCTCATTTAAACTCTAGCACTCCCCTAGAGTAGAATCTATCTCGGCCAACTAATATCTTGGACTGAGTCCTTTCAAATGAATTACATAACGGTGACCAATTTTTTTTCATGTTTACAAGTTCGCTGAGATCGCTTACTCCAAAAAAAAAAACAGGTAAGAAAATTATAGTTGGTCGAGACCTACTATACGATACCCTATACCATGCGTTTAGAGACCCTATCTCTCAGGCCCAACTAACTGGATATAGAAAATAAGCATAAACCAAATTTGAGTGGTATTTTTATTAATTTTTTCGGCTGTAGATATGAAAAAGTTCATATCGGATACTATATCTATATGCGGACTAGGCCCAAAAATGGACCAATCCTGATCGTGTCTGGTAAAGTCTCTTGTATTTTGCAAAAATATATACAAACAAAATTTGAGAAGAATCAGTGCAATATTTGTGTTTTTTGATAGATTTAAGTGAAGATCGGGAAGCAGCTCTATATGGGGCCTATGACTAAGAATTACCCAATAGGGATCATTTTTTGACCACTGATTACTGGATGAAATATATACATACAAACCCAATTTGACTAAAATTTATACGATAATTTGGATCTTATGGCAATTTAAGTCGATTTCATAGGGGTCATTTGTATTGGGGCTAGGTCTGACCATGGACCGATTCTCACCAATTTCAATAACGTTCATCCCATAGCTGATAAAAGATCAAATGCCAAATTTCATCAAAATATATTGATATTTGCGACCTGCAGTTTGATTACAAGCTTTACATGGACACACAGACGGACGTACGGACGGACGGACGGACGGACATCGTTAAATCGAATCAGATAGTGATTCTGATTCGATCGGTATAATTAAAGATGAGTGTAGGTCAAATATTTTTGGTTGTTACAAACAGCAGCACAAAGTCATTATACCCAAACCACATAGTGGTATAGGGTATAAAAAATATTAAAGAACGTGGCGCCGTGGAACTTAAAACATATGGGTTTATTAATAAGGTTCCAACTTTTCACCAAAAATATTTTTTTTCAAACTAGTGCCGCCACCTATACGCCAGGTCGGGATGTTCTGTGGCCGCCCTCGTCTAACAAGAGAGAAATACATCAATATGAGAATTTGCTGCCTTACATACCACCTATTTATCATGAATACTTCTCGATGTTATCTGAAAAGGAGAAAAAAGTTAAAAATATTTTATATATTTTCAGTTATCTTGATAAAAGAGTTTACATCTTATCTATATTGTCATTTTAATATGACCGAAATTAATCCTTAATAATCTATGGACTTAAGTTTGCTCTTGTTTATATTTCTTATAATATTTTGTTTCTGATTGGTTTGCTAGTCCATTGGGAGCTAAAAAAATCGATTATTTTTAAAAATATTTTCAATAATTGTTATTTCGTAATAAAATTTAAAGTGTGGATAGGGTTAAAAACATCACTCGAATTGATTAACGGTTGCCATTATTTTAAAATTAGTTCAAATGCAAAACCTTTAAATATTTCAATTCATGAAAAAATGTACTTACACCACTTTCAAAAATAGCTCAAATATTGTGGTCACTTCAAGTCATGGCTCGAAATCGATAATGGATATTCTGTTGAATCCGGGAGAAGATTGAACCAGTACACCTTTTAGTAATTCTTTGATTTGAAGACCTGCGTATTCAACCAATGCTAGCTGAATTTAAATGTTGTCTATCTAGGAACCAGCTGTTGTGTGTTAATTCATTAACAGTTATATAAAAATATATACTAAAAGCTAAGCCTGTTTTGCAAATATCTACATTTTGCATTGTTTGATACTTAAACTGATAAATTTACGATGGATTCTGGAACAAAGTTTAGCCGATTTTACGCTCAATATAGTGTCAATGTTAAATTATGTGGAATAAAATATACAAGCAACAACAACAACTACAACAAAAAAAGAACTTAAAATACATATATCAGTATAAGCGTACATAAAAAGTTTTTAGATAGTTTTTGCGTGTCTTCATGCATCGATGGTAAGAATAAACTTAAAGAGAGCCATAGAAAAACTTAAATAAACGAAGCAACTTTTAATTAATTTCTCACACAAGCTTAACTTATGCATCTAATTACAACTGTAAGATAACAAAAACAAACAGAATGGCATAAACAACAACAACAACAACAACAACAACGAACAATGCATAAAATATTCTAGAATCAAATGCCATCTTAGGAAAGCTGCCAACAAAATGGTTGGTTGCATAAAACAACAAGACAAATAATGGTCGTATGCATACATATACTTTTATGTATGAGTGTGTCTGTGTGTGTGTGTGTGGTTGTTTGTATTTATGTATCTCCACGTCGATGCACAGGTGTAAAAATGTGAAAACCTTTAAAAAAGAAAGGATATAAGTTTTTTTGTTTTTTGGCATAATCAACATATAATACGAAACGTGTAGAGAGTAAACAATTTTATGGTCTCACCGTAAAAGGCGTGAGTTTGAGTGTTAAATAAATGCGTAATTCCGGAAATAGCTTGTGTATTGTTTGTATATGTGCATGTATATATAAGATAATGAAATTGGTGTTCGTGTTGCAATATTAGTAACAGCTTCTTATAGAGATTCAAACAAAATATTAAGAAAAAGTTATGTCAAATATTAAAATTATATTGACTTAGGAAAAATGTAATTTAGTAAGTATTTCATGAAAAATTTTAAATATTTAATTTTTATATTTGAAAGCATACAGCTGTCATATTTTAGCCAATTTTCTGCTTATAAGAATCCACACAATACATTTTTACCAGCGGTATACAACAGCTTCGATTACCTGTTTATAATCATTAGAATAAACGAAATTTTGTCTGGCATTGGCTGGATTTAATATTTAAGTTTTAGTTTTAAGATTTGAATAACTTATTGTTAGTTTACAAACCTATGTGAAGATCTAATAAATAAAGAATACAAAAAAAAAAAAAAAACAAAAAAACAAGTGAGAAATTACAGTCGGTCTAGACCGACTATACGATGCTCTATACGATGGCTTAGAGACCATATCTCTTCCGTCCAACTAATTCGATATAGAAAGTAAGCATAAACCAAATTTGAGTGGCATTGTTATTAATTTATTTGGCTGCAGATATGAAAAAGTTCATATCGGGTGCTATATTTATATGGGGACTAAGTCGAAAAATGGACCGAACCTGAACATATTTGCTAAAGTCAATTATATTTTGAAAAAATATATACAAACCAAATTTGAGAAAAATCTGTGGAATATTTTTATTTTTAGATAGATTTAAGTGTAAGATCGGGAAGCAGCTCTATATGGGGCCTATGACTAAGAATTATCCTATAGGGATTCTTTTTGGACTACTGGTTAATGGATATAATAAACACATACAAACCCAATTTGACTGAGATCTATATGATAATTTGGATCTTAGGCAATTTATGTCGATTTCATAGGGGTCATTTGTATGGGGATTAGGTCTCAACATAGACCGAATTCCACCAATTTCAATAGTGTTTATCCTATGGCCGATGAAAGCTTACATACCAAATTTCATCAATATATATTCATATTTGCGACCTGTAGTTTGATTACAAGGTTTACATGGACACACAGACGGACGGACGGACGGACGGATGGAAGGACGGGCGGACATCGCTAAATCGACTCAGAAAGTGTTTTTAAAGGTTCCTTAATTTTTAGGATTTTGTCACTTTAAAACGTTCAGATTTAAGGATTTTCGCTTAAAATTTGTTTTTGAAGGTTCCGTAATCTTTAGGATTTTTGTCGCTTTAAAAATGTTTAGATTTAAGGATTTTTCAAACGTTCCGTAATTTTGTATGATTTTAGTCACTTTTATTTTTATTTTGCACTTAGGACTTTTTATTTTTTATCCTTCCTCAGGCTTTGATTTTTGTCTCGGGCGCCAGTTATGGGGTTTCGTTATCTATTGAAACGCGTATAGTTTGCTGCTGTTAATTCAACTCCATCTTTGCTTTATTTTGTCTTTCTTTTATACAAATTTCTGAAATGAATTTTGAGCACTTAACATTTTTTTATTATAACTTATTCTACTTAATAATTTTTGTTTATGGTTTACATTTATTGGCTTAAATGTATTTTGCAATAAATTTGTTTACAATAAATGCTTTTGCTTACATTCTACTTAATTTAGGTTACAATACTTTTCGCTTATGATTTATAATAATTTATTTCGCAACAAGTGACAATTGATTTTATTTACTTATTTTTCTTCATAATGTTTGCTTACACACATTTTATTAATTTGGTTTCCCAATATTTATTGACCTATTTTAAAGGTAAGTGAAAAATGTGTGTAAGCTAAAATACTTCTTGCGTCGACCTAATATATTAGGTGTGTTCACCAGAGTATAATAACTTACATACACACTTTTTGTTAAACTTTTTATGTATATGGCATGAAGCAAAAAATAAAAAATCGCTTCATATTTAAAAAAGGTAACAAACTCTGATACTTTTCCATTTTGAGGTGGCCAACTTTGGCTCCCTGTAACTCACCCTGTGTTTGAACCTGGCATCTTAAATTTAATATGTTGAAAGCATATACCTTCACTATAAACGACTCAAACAATATCTCAATTGTGTTTCGTTTTTGAATGTAATTCTAGTAAAAAATAAAAATAAATAAATAAATAAAAAATTAAAAAATGTCTGCACTTTTTAATGGGTGTGGCGGATCGCACTTGGTTACAGCTTGTTTCACCGTAAAAGGTTAATTATACCGTCACACTAGTCTGCAGATAGTATTTCTAATCATTTCGTTTGTAATAACTAAAAATTTGGTCCCCACAATCTATATATATGCTTGATCCTTATAACAAGCGGAGTTGATATAGCGATGACCGCCTGTCTGTCTGTCCGTTTGTGGAAATCACGATCACGCCCTCAATAGGTTAGCTAGGTTGCTCATTTTTAACGCAAATGATTAACTTACATCCTGGACTGGTTGCTATTTAAAATCATTAAAATCGCTTTAATAGATTCCGAAATGTCAATGAAAATGTAAAAACTCTTGAGCTTTTGTAATTTGTAACTCATAGTTGTAATTGTTGTGTTTTTCGTTGTGTTTGTAGAATTTTCTTTATGAGTGCGTATTTTAATTAAACTTTTTTTTTAATACAATTTATCATGTTTTGATGAATTGAGGATATTTGTTTGTAGAAAATCTTTCAGATTAGAAAATTTAACTATTCTATATATATATATATATATATATATATATATATATATACATCCTAATAAATGCGCTTAAAGGTTGTTATCTAATATATGTTAGAATCTAATATTTTTCCTATGAAGGAATCATTGCAAATCTTTTTTTTGTCTTTTTTATTTCAAATGTATATAAACATATGTACAGTATTTGAGATCTTACTTAATAAAGAGTATTGCAGCAAATAAAAACATTTTATGCAATTTTACAATTTCTATAGCTCAATATAAGGAGAAAAGTATTTAGAAAAAAAACCAAATAATGTACGTCAAATAAAAGTTTTATAGGAGAAGTGGGAGTAGGTACTAATATGATGTATTCACATCAAAGAAAGAGAACTATGGAAACAATTCGAATAATTCTCTAATTATGTTAAAATCAGACATTCTGCATCGACTTTTGAATGAAAGCATCAAATTTCTCATAACCATATATCTATAATATTAATAGGCTAGGTGATTTCTTGTTACCGATGTTTTGTTCTGCCGCTTTATCCCGATTTTAACCAAACGTATACTATTTGAAAGGTATTTCTTTTTAGCTTTTCATCAGATTTAGAGATTTTTCATATATTTTCTTTATTTTGAGTAAATTGCATTTAAAGTCGCTACTAACACATACATAAAACTATACATATGCTATGTGTGTGTGTTTATTAAATTTGTTAATGTATTTCTTAATGAATTTGTTTTCTTCACTCACAATAATAATAAACCAATACAGTGTTGGTTTGTGAATTGGCTAAGTTGAAAAATAAAATTGCCTAGAAATTGCATTCGAATTTAGAGCGCTGTAATCTGCTAGTAATTATTGTTTAAAATGTTCATATAAATGAACTCGGAATACCTTTTTCGTAAGTTGTTTATGATTCTAAGATTCTTATTTTGAATTATTTGAAGCTTTTTAATGGTTGTTTTGCAAACTTTTGTGGACCATACTTGACATCCATAAAACAATATTGGGCGAATGTAACATTTATATAAAAGTAGCTTATTCTCTTCTTTTAAGTGAGATTTTCTATTTAGAAGTGGAAACAGTGCTCTGCCATACTTTATTGCTTCATTACAGGTGTTTATGATATGTTGCTAACATGTTAGTTTTTTGTCTAATGTGACACCCAGATATTTTACAGCATCACTAAGCTCTATAATGTTGCCATGAATTATTAGTGGCCTATTTGGAACCCTTTTAGGAGATTTATTAAATGGAAATATTATTGTCTGTGTTTTCTCATTGTTCATTTTAACTTTCCATTTTTCAAAATATTTGATAATTTTTTCAACACTTCACTGCATTTTTTCTACCCTATATGTACCACTATGTGGTTTGGGTATAATGACTTTGTGCTGCTGTTTGTAACTACCAAAAATATTTGACCTAGACCCATTTTTTATTATACCGATCGACCCAGAAACACTTTCTGAATCGATTTAGCGATGTCCATCCGTCTGTCCGTCCGTCTGTGTGTCCATGTAAACTTTGTAATCAAACTATAGGTCGCAAATATGAATATATTTTGATGAAATTTGGCATATAGGCCTTTATCAGCCATAGAATGTACGGTGTTGAAATTGGTAAAAATCGGTCCATTTTCAGACCTAGTCCCCATACAAATGACTCCCTAAAATCGACATAAGCTGCCATAAGATCCAAATTATCATATAGATCTCAGTCAAATTGGGTTTGTATGTATTTATTATATCCATTAATCAGTAGTCCAAAAATAATCCCTATAGGACAATTCTTAGTTATAGGCCCCATATAGAGGTGCTTCCCGATCTTCACTAAAATCTATCACAAAACAAAAATATTGCACAGATTTTTTTCAAATTTGGTTTGTATATATTTTTGCAAAATATAAATGACTTTACCAAATATGATCAGGATAAACTTTTTCATATCTGCAGCCAAAAAAATTAATAAAAATCCCATTCAAATTTGGTTTATGCTTATTTTCTATGTCCAGTTAGTTGGGTCTGAGAGATAGTGTCTCTAAACGCATGGTATAGGGTATCATATAGTCGGTCTAGACCGACTATAATTATCTTACTTATTTTATAATGGCATTGTACAATTTACCGGAACTTGTAAACGCACTATCACCGCGTGTTTCTTGCTACTGTAAAATCTGAGGTGAAAATAGAATAAAGCGTAGGAGATCTGATCCTTGGGGGAAACCAGCTGGAATGTGCCATGTGGAGAATATAATATTGTCTATTGCTACAACAAAAGTTATTTTTTCAAGAAAGCTTTTAATTCGTTTTTGCATATATAATGGATAGCCAAACTGATTTATTTTATAAATTAGGGCAATATGCCAAATCGAATCAAAATCTTTTTCGATGTTGAGGAAAACTATTCCAGTGCTTTTTCATGCAAATGCTCATTTTTAAACTCTTTCTTTTAACGCATACTCTCTTTCTGTCTGTCTTTCTGTCTGTCTGCCATGGGTGGACCCCATTCCCCCGTATCCAATTTATCTGAAACTTGGCCCATAGTCATGTCGTGACTACAGATTAATTTTGGGGTAGTCACGCACAGTCACGCGTGGTCACGCAAAGTCACGGAGTGATCTAAATGTCATTTCCCCTCATCCGATCGATCTCAAACTTGGTCCATACACTTGCTGTGAAAAAAAGATTAATTTTGGCTTAGTCACGCACAGTCACGCATGGTCACGCATAGTCACGGAGTAATATCCGACCGATCGGTAACTTGGTCGATATACTTGCTGTAAAGAAAGATCAACTTCGACATAGTCACGCATAGTCACGTACAGTCACGGAGTGATTTAAAACCCATTTTCCCTTAACCGATCGATCTGAAACTTGGTTGATAGACTTGCTGTAAAGAAAGATCAACTTCGACATAGTCACGCATAGTCACGTACAGTCACGGAGTGATTTAAAACCCATTTTCCCTTAACCGATCGATCTGAAACTTGGTTGATAGACTTGCTGTAAAGAAAGATCAACTTCGACATAGTCACGTATAGTCAGGCGCAGTCACGGAGAGATTAAAACAAAACTTCCCCTCATACGGTGGATCTGAAACTTTGTCCATAGCCTTATTATGGCCAAAGATTAATTTTAAGATAGTCACACACAGTCACGCACAGTCACGGAGATATTCAAAACTCATATGCATAAGGAAAGAAAGAGTTTTAATAAAAACTTTGTTTTTATGGGTTACACTATTAATGATACAATTTGCCTTAGTAAAATCCTTTTAACGTTTATAAATAATTTTTCAAATATTTTGTATAAAACACTGAGAGTACTTATTGGGCTATAGTTTGAAGTTAATTTATGATTTTTTCCTTTTTTGTATATGGGAATCACCCTAGCTTTTTTGAACAGATTGGGAAAATATCCAATTTTTACACAAAAATTATAAACCCTACACAAAACATTGTAGAGTTCTTCGGGTATTTTTTTCAACATGATGGTATTAATTCCATCTAGCCCAGGAGCGTTATTATTCTTGAAATGAAATATAATGTGTTTAATTTCCGTTACATTGGTCAAAACGTTATTATTAATTTCAAATTGAGTATTTCTATTTATGGTTTCAATATCATCGCAAATTTAAAAAATATTGAAACAAGTTAAAAAAGGTCTGGCAGACCTTTGCTTTGAAACAGTAAACACATATATTCTTTAACTCTCATGTTACTGTTAGTAACGCATTCAACGGATAACTTGTTTATTGAATATTTTAAATTGGTATTTATTTTATAAAATTTTAATTTCTCACAAAAGATATATCAAGCCTAGAAATAAAAATAAAATTGACATACAAATTATTTGGATAGCTTTTATAATATTTGATTTTGAACGTTATCGAACTTTTTGTTTTGGTATTTGTTTCAGTTAAACAATTTTTATTTAAATGTTTGAAATTATTTGGGTATCTGCAAATATATATTAATCTCAACATGTGAAGATGAATTTTTATTTTTAAAATTTATTTTTATCTTTTCCAAAATTATTAGTTTAGGGTAGATTTTTGAGTCCGCGTAGCGACTTTGACTTCTTACAAGTATTTATGGTATTTATGATATTAAATTTATCTTTGTATCTTTAAATTAACATATTACGAGCTAATTTAGATAAATATATTTAATAATAAGATTTTTTTAAATTATTATTATCTGGATATTTTTCTGGCGTATGGCAAAACAAAAAACGCCAAGAGTTTTGATATATGAAATATTTTTTAAATATATCAATGCAAAGTTGATCCCTTACTTTGACTTTGGATATTTTAAATCCGGCTGCGTTAGAAAAGTATTTCTCTTTGGAATTTTAATAGCTCACTACTCCATTAATAGAAAAATTATAAAATTTTTCAGAATGAATTTAAATATTTCTATAAAAAACAATCATTGTTTTTATATATATTAAAAAAACAATAGGTAAGAAGTTACAGTTAATACTGGTCAAAAAAGGAAATCAATTAACTGTAAATTTAAATGCTACCAGAATTTAAAAGTTAATAAACGGCAACTGTATTAAATGGCAATCATACTCAATGTTGAGTATATAATATTAATTTAAAGAAACTCGCGGAGAGTATAAAAGATTTATGACAGTTAAATTTAACACTGTTACTGGTTTTCAATAAAATTAAAAATAATTTACACAGGACAACACGGAAAATTTTCTGGGTAAATGATTTTGGACAATTCGATTTTTGGAATGGTCTATTTTCAGGAGGTTTTTGAGCCTTTATTTACCAGCCCTGGTCATATATCCAGAATCTGTAAGTCAATTTTGGGTGTGTCAAGTACCTTTGCTGATCTCAAAAATGCTTATACTTTTTCAGAGTCATCTTCAGTTTATGAAATATCGCTGATAGAAAATTTTAAAAGTCTCACTTAGGGCCTTTGTATATCTTACCACTGAGAGCTATTTACAATTCTGTTAAGCTTTGAAGACATGATTTAAATTGAGCAAGGCAAGCAGATTTTAAGAGTGCTATTAATTTTATCGTACCAACTTTATAAAGCAACAAAATATTATGAAAATTTAGCAATTGTCTATTTTCGTCAACATTTTCTAACCAAATTTGGACATTTGGAAGGTGGGACGCACCTGACATATGCCTAGCCAACACTTAACGATGAATATTTCCTGAAGCCTACCTAATACATGCTGTGAATATTAAGTCAACAGTCCAATTGGTTTGGCTATGATGATGCCTCACACATACGCACCATAGATTTATCGAAATTTGTTTCCACCAAAATTGGGAAACTTAAGCTGCCAGAATACAATAATACTGGTTTTGGAATTTGCGGATCCATTAAAATTATATTCGTGTTGATAATACGGCCAAGCAAAATTGTGAAAAATTCCAATTTTATCGAATTTCAAGTTAGGGTGAAACTACTGGGCCAGTATAATGAAACCTTCAAACGTTTTGACAGTCTCAGTCCAAACTTTTTATGGGCTTTTATATTTCAAGAACCACTGATGATTTCTCATTTCATTCTTCAGCAAATAGCTTCAGCAATTCAAATCTAATTTCCCCCATATTTTAAATCAATTTTTCGAGGAACTTAACATATTCAGGCGTATGATTATTATTTTGTAATAGTGAGGAAGTGGTGTACGAGTATACGTATAAGTGATATTTTTAATATTAAATCAAACATACCTCAGTATTTATACCCTACTAGCTGATTCCAGACCTCGAAATTCGAGTGCAAATTCTAGGAAAATTTATTTTTTCATTAAATAAAGACCCTAAAAGTATGCTAATCAATTATAGCCAATTCACAAATCAACACAAAAAACAAATTCATTTTTATTACAAACACATTAACAAATTTAAACAAGTAAGAAAATTATAGTCGGTCTAGACCGACTGTATGATTCCCTATACCATGCGTTTCGTGACCGTATCTCATAGTCCAAACTAACTGGAAATAGAAAATAAGCATACACCAAATTTGAGTGGGATTTTTTTTTATTTTTTGGCTGCAGATATGAAAAAGTTCATATCGGAAGCTATATCTATATGGGGACTAGGCCCAAAAATGGAACGATCCTGACTATGTTTGGTAAAGTCTCTGGTATTTTGCAAAAATATATACAAACAAAATTTGAGAAGAATCAGTGCAATATTTTTGTTTTTTGATAGATTTAAGTGAAGATCGGGAAGCAGCTCTATATGGGGCCTATGACTAAGAGTTGTCCTATAGGGACTATTTTTGGACTACTGATTAATGGATATAATAAACACGTACAAACTCAATTTGACTGAGATCTATATGATAATTTGGATCTTATGGCAATTTAAGTCGATTTCATAGGGGTCATTTGTATGGGGGCCAGGTCTGAACATGGACCGATTCTCACCATGGACCGATTCTCAATAGCGTTCATCGTATGGCCAATAAAAGCTAACGTACCAAATTTCTTCAATATATATTCATATTTGCGACCTGCAGTTTGATTATAAGGTTTACGTGGACACACAGACGGACGGACGGACTGACGGACTGACGGACACACGGACGGACATCGTTAAATCGAATCAGTTAGTGATTCTGATTCGATGGGTATAATTAGAGATGGGTCTAGGTCAAATATTTTTGGTAGTTACAAACAGCAGCACAAAGTCATTATACCCAAACCACATAGAGGTATAGGGTATAAAAACACACACATAGTATTGTATAATGGAATTTATTCAAAATAAAGGAAAAAAATTAAAAATCTGTAAACCTGCAAAGCGGCTAAGAAGAAATACCTTTCAAATAATATATGTTTGGCCAAAACCGGGACAAAACGGTTGACCAAAACATCGGTCACAAGAAATCGCCTAGCCTATTAATATTATAGATACTACCATGTGGTTTGAGTATAATGACTTTGTGCTGCTGTTTGTAACTACCAAAAATATTTGACTTAGACCCATCTTTTATTATAGCGATCGACTCAGAATCACTTTCTGAGTCGATTTAGCGATGTCCGTCCGTCCGTCTGTGTGTCCATGTAAACCTTGTATCAAACTAGAGGTCGCAAATATTAATATATTTTCATGAAATTTGGTATACAAGCTTTTACGGCCCATAGGATGAACGCTTTTGAAATTGGTCCGTGTTCAGACCTAGTCCCCATACAAATGACCCCTATGAAATCGACATAAATTGCCATAAGATCCAAATTATCATATAGATCTCAGTCAAATTGAGTTTGTACGTGTTTATTATATCCATTAATCAGTAGTCCAAAAATAGTCCCTATAGGACAACTCTTAGTCATAGGCCCCATATAGAGCTGCTTCCCGATCTTCTTCGATCAAAAAAACAAAAATATTGCACACATTTTTTTCCAATTTCGTTTGTATATACATAAAGGGTAAGCCAAATAACTTTTTTTTGTTGAAAATGCTATAAAAAAAAAAAACTACTGAATATTATCTGAAATTTCTTTTTTTATTTCAAAGTACAATCCTTACGGTTAATAATGTAAAATAATTTCATTCAAATGGCTGCCTCGGCTGGCCATGCAGTAGCCTACACGATCGGTCCAATTTTTAAGCACATTATCGATTGTGTGCAGCTGTATTTCACCAATGGCTTCACGAATATTGTCCTTTAAAGCGTCAATTGTCTCTGGCTTGTTGGCGTAACACTTATCTTTGAGGGCACCCCACAAATAATAGTCCAACTGTGTCAAATCGCAGTTCCGAGGTGGCCAAACGACATCAGCTCTGCGGCTGATAATGCGATCTTCAAAAACAGGGCGCAAAACATCGAGTGTAGCTTCGGCTGTGTGGCACGTAGCGCCGTCCTGCTAAAACCAAATGTTGCCAATATCCTCCTCTTCAATTTTTGTGAACAAAAATTCGTTCAACATGGCCCGATAACGATCGCCATTGACTGTAACGGCCACTCCTTGCTCATTTTCGAAGAAAAATGACCCAATTATGCCTCTGGACCAAAATCCGCACCGAACAGTGACTCGTTTTGGGTGTAACGGCTTTTCAATGTATGCGTGCGGGTTTTCTGTGCCCCAAATGCGACAATTTTGCTTGTTTACATACCCGCCAAGATCAAAATGAGCTTCATCTGAAAAGACGATTTTTTTTTGGCAAAATCGGCATCTTCTGTAAGTCGATCGCAGGACCACTTAGCGAAGCGAAAACGCATTTGATGGTCAGTTGGCTTCAACTCCTGAACCAATTGGACTTTGTATGGCGTCATAGCGAGGTCTTTATGCAAAATTCGTCTCAATGATGCCTCCGAAATGTTCAATTCTTGAGAACGACGGTGAATTGATGTTGATGGCGCTTCACGCACACTTTCTGCCACAGCAGCAATATTCTCGGGTGTACGCACTGTTTTTGGCTTTTCACACTTTGGTTTATCTTTCACTTTTTTCACAAGATAACGAACATATGGAGCTGACGGTGCTTCTCTTCTTCCAAAATCCGTACGCAATTTTCGCACATATTCTGCAACATTACCATGATTTTCAAAGTAATGTCGCAATATTTCCCAGCGTTGTTCAAGCGTATACACAACCATATTCGTTCAGCGGAAGGATAAAACTAATTATCTGTCAAATCAGACATGAGCTAAGTGTTACCATTCACGAAATAAGTACTAGTTGAAAAAAAAACGTTAGATGGCGGACCCTTTATTTTTTTCAAAATATAAGCGCCTTTACCAAATATGGTCAGGATTGGTCCATATTTCGACCTAGTTCCCATATAAATATAGCATCCAATACGAACTTTTTCATATCTGCAGCCAAACAAATTAATAAAAATGCCACTCAAATTTGGTTTATGCTTATTTTCTATATCGAATTAGTTGGACCGAAGAGATAGGGTCTCTAAACCATGGTATGGGGTATCGTATAGTCGGTCTAGACCGACTATAATTTCTTACTTTTTTTATTCGGTTATATTAACAAAAATTATTTATTTAAGCCTTAGCACCAATTTCGCTGATGCATGATATGAGAAATCATTAATGGTTCCTGAAAAACTAAGCAAACGAACATCCAGATTAGGAAATAATATAAGAGATAATACAAAAAGTTTGGCCAGAGAATGCAAATCACTTTGGAGTTTTAACTGTACTGGCTTAGTACTATTACCCTGACTTTGAATTTCTCAGCCCCAAGACAATGACCCCGAATTTGTTCCACAGTGTAAGTTAATGAAGGTATACAACATGTACCATAATTACATAGTCGTATGCGATGCCATCGATCGAAGTGAAGCTCTTAGTCCTGAATAGCGGTAAATTTTTTAATATCATACGAGTATCTTAGTATCAATTACTGCTGCTTTTTTTCGAAAGTAGTCTGTTCGTCAGGTGCCTGTGTACAAATGGTATTGTATTTTTTTTTCTAAAGAAAAGTAATATTTCGGAATAAACACTTTTATATAAGTTCGTATATGTGCAAAAAAAAAAATTATTAAATTTTCCATAAACGGTACTAGAAATCGATAGCTCGAGTTAAATCGAAAATTTTGGAGTCAACAAGTAAGTTTAGTAAGTAATTTCAAATACATCAAATTTTGGCTTTGCAGGTCACCATAAGTGCAGCACATTGAACACAACCCGGCTACTTTAATATCTGTTTAGTTATTCTCATGAAGCAATTAGGTCTATATTTAATCACTAAATTTTATCACTAAAATATTTTAAAGTTTCGCTTTTGACGGTTATCAGGTACAGCCAGAAACATATTCAATCTCACTGTATGTAATTTTATACAACGATATTAACTTTAAGGGGTCTCCGATATATGTTTCAATTTATTGCAAATGAAATGACAGTAAATGATAAAAAAGTATCCACATCCACAGACAAATACGAGTACCTCCGTGCCACTTCCTTTTCTATTTATCAACAAGTAAATTTTCCCAGATAAAAGTTAAAGTTTTTCCTTGATTTACTTCATCATTTTTAATATTATACGTTCGATTCTTTCATATTCCGTTAGTACGTGCAGTAAATAAAAATCATATTGTTTATCTATTGAGTTATTGAATGCCATAAACATAAATAATAATAACAGCAGAAACAACAACAACACCAAAGAACAATAGTATTCTAACACATTGAGTTAAAGTTGAATAATAAAGTTTGCTCGTACATATACATACTAACACTAACACTAATACTTGCCACTTGCACAGCAACGCATGCTGTTAACTGAAACAAAAACTAAAAGGATACATTCAAATGTACGATCTATACTCACACATACTCGTACATGCTAAGAATGTTCATCAGGAAAAACTCAATAACAACAGCTTAAGTATATACGAGAAAAACAACAAAAGTCTTATTGTACATTGATTTTAGTCTTGATGGTGTTGTTGTTGTGTTTGTTGTTACTGCAATCTATTTTATTTATGCAAAACATTATGGGCCGTATGATGGAAAACTTACAAAGAGCTGTTTATTTTGGCAATCCAGATAACACAACCAACCGAGTTTTGTTTTGATGAATTTTCGAAGTATTGAAAACTATTTTTATTCAATGAACAGATCATAATCAGTTAGATATAGCTAAATCGATTGAAAAAGTTATATAGTATCGATCAGTATTTTACTTCTTCCAACTATCTATAATAAAATAAAGTTTACTTTTATCATAATTAGATTTTATTTATTTTTTCATCCACAACTTAAACTTTAATCGACTGGGCCTCGGTTCTTTCAGATTAAAAAGAAAAATGTAGCAGCTAAAGAAACAACTAAAAAATTGGTACAAGAACAATTCACTATTAAAGGTATCAAGTATCTGCATAAGTCAATTTTTACAACTAATTTTTTAACGAGATCATTGATTCAATAATTGGAATTTTATGGAATTCTCAGAAAAAATATAAAAGATAAGAACTAAAATAAGAACTAAAATTTCCTAAATGAGTTATAAATCCAATATTTAAAGCTACACGAAACCGTGAAATCTTTAATTAGATATAATTTAGATGGGTTTCATTAATAGGGCGTTTCATGTCAAGTGAACCAACTTTTGAAATCGATGTCTTCCGATCGGGATGATATATGCACCAAGCTTAGTCCTATTGGATAGCAGTTTAGACACAATTTTTCAAGAAAATCGGTCCAGCATTCTTTGCGTTAGATCGAGGGGGTCAAAATATAATATTTTGTCCAAACAGGTGTTTTTTCTCAGCCATGTAACTTTTTTTTACCTATTGTTCTTAGCAAAATTTGTTCCAAATAGTTTAGAAAGCTATTTTTTCTATCTTTTGGAAAAAACAAATTAAAGAAAATTAAAAAAATTTTTGGAATTTTTTGTGCAAAATCAAAAATATTTTTTCAAAAAGGCCCTTTTTTTGCTAAAACAAATCTTAGGTTTTTTCCTTTAATATATATCAAAAATATCTATCAAAAAAAAAAATGTTTTGTAACTCAAGGCAACATTTTTTCAATTTTTACCATATGCGCTAATTTGAATTTTTTCCTATCAGTGTGTAAATATTTCTAAAATCTTAAAAATAAAGCATATACTGAGAAACTGGACAAATCAACCTTTCCGACGGTATGTAACATACCAAACTAAAATTTCATACCTTCGATACTGTAATACCCGCAATATCTTAACCTCAAGAAAAAGATCACTTTTTTCTATAGAAATGTTGAAAAATTATTTTTTTTTTATTTATTTGTAATAATAATTTAATTAATATATAATAATAATATTAAAAATAAAAAATAAATAATTTAATAAAATTTAATCTTAATCACATTAGATCCATTTATAACATAACTATTTATACCCTATACCTACGGTGACCATATTTTTGAAATGAAAATACAGAACATATTTTTCCATTCAGGAAACGTTTATTTTGTCAATAAATCAAAAAAAAAAAAAAAACAGAAAAGTCATCATGAATAGATATGAATTTATATATTTATATATACTCGTCATACTTAGTAATAATATAAAAAAAAGAAAACATAAAAAATTCAAAATACAATAATAATAAAAAAAATTTAAAGCAAGTTTTATTTAGATGTATTACAATCTTTGGTTTTATACGTATTTCTCAGCGGAAGATATTTTTTTGATTAAATTATTATTATTTTTTAAATACGCTTTATATTCTAAGCAACTTAAGTTATAATTACATTTTGTAATTTAAATTGATTACATTGTTTCTACTTTCATTTGTTTTTTTTCGCTTTTCCAAATATTATTTAACAATGAAAAAACCCTTTCAGTTGGAGCATAAAAGATATATCATTTTCTCCAAAATATTTAAAGATTTCTAACCATCTTTCCTCTACACATATTTATTTCTCTTCCCATTCTTTGAACTTTTCCGAAGTTGCATAGTTTTTTATGCAGGAAAACTCATCAAACAATTCACTATCTTCTATATTTAGATCATTCCTTTTTTCCAAAATAAATGAAAAACATCTTTCAACTTCATCCCATAAGGGTGCTCTACGAAGAAGAATGCATTTTAAAACTTGAACCTCCACGAATGCGGTGTCCCACTGGCTTAGGTAGTCAAGACAATTAGTATAAAAAATTTTTATATGCGATGGAAATTCATGTAAATCAATGTGACCTTTTTGGTCCAGTGCAGCAATCGATTTTTTGAATTCAAAGGGAACAAAATTTTCTTCTTTACGTGCTATGATTTTGTTTTTGAGCTCGTTTATGAGGAAAGCGGTTTCTACCATTGAAATTTTCTGTGATTCAATTTTTAAAATATAATTGTGAAAAGCAGAAGCTAAATTTCATCACAAGGATTACTAAAAAAATCTTTTAAAACAGTTGGACACTTTGGTTGTGCTAAAAAGTATTTTTGGAGAGGCTTAAAAAGTTTCAAAATTCTTTCTATTGCTGGCTTCAGAGTAAGCCATCTCGTATTGCTAAAACCCATTAGTTATCTCCATTCAGTTCATCAATTTCTAGAATTTTTACTTGCACTCCTTTTTGCAGTGTGAAATATCGTACAAGAATCGGGCACACTTTTGTACTTCCGTGGTTTGAGCAGTCAGAAAATATTGAAACAAAGTGTACAGTTTTCAAATCCTCTTCCAATTCTTTTATGTCGTTGGGTGGTAACACATTGCAAACAATAGATTCTTATTTAACAATTTTTGATAAGTTTAGACGTGCAATCGTTTGAGCGAAAAGAGTGCTGTGTTTAATCGTGTGGTGCGCCCATGTTCCTTCGTTAATGCATGTAATTTTGCTTTCATCATCAAACGTTTTAGATGAGTAGAATGAAGTCATTTTTTTATTACATGATGCAGAAAGATCCATGCGTTTGTGCTTTCCACTTTTCAAATGCTGCTGAATATCTAATCTGCCGCCATTTCCTATGGAAAAAACTGACAAACACAATTTACGACAATGGAGTCTGTTGTTTCTATTATGCATTGGAACTCCTTTTGCAGCGCTACATTGAACAAACATTTTCTTCTGGGCGTCATGAATCTAATAAAATAACACACAAAATAATAATTCTCAGAATAATTTAAATTTTATTGCAACTACGCATACAACAGGAATGTTAAAATCACATTTATTCACGGTGATATAGAGCTGTCCTTTTCTTACCTTCAGATTCCGTAAATATATTAAACACACCTGATGGCAAGTTTTGTAAAGCGTTGCCAGTTTTATTTATATAATATAAATAGATATACATATATATTTTTTGCAATTTATCATCACGAAATCAAGTTTAAGTGAACTGTTAATAAAATTTTCATTATACAGGACAAAATTGAACATTAAAAAAAAACAGTACATTTTGTAAGAATTAATTTTTACAGTACAGAGCATTGAAATATAGTACTGTTCTGTAAAATACAGTACGCATGGTCACCGTACCTATACCACTATGTGGTTTGGGTATAATGACTTTGTGCTGCTGTTTGTAACTACCAAAAATATTTGACCTAGACCCATCTTTTATTATACCGATCGAATCAGAATCACTATCTGATTCGATTTAACGATGTCCGTTCGTTCGTCCGTCCGTCCGTCCGTCTGTGTGTCCATGTAAAGCTTTTAATCAAACTGCAGGTCGCAAATATGAATATATTTTGATGAAATTTAGTATGTAAGCTTTTATCGGCCATAGGATGAGTGCTATTGAAATTGGTGAGAATCGGTCTATGTTCAGACCTAGCCCCCATACAAATGACCCCTATGACATCAACATAAATTGCCATAAGATCGAAATTATCATATAAATCTTAGTCAAATTGGGTGTGTATGTGTTTATTACATCCAATAATCAGTAGTCCAAAAATGATCCCTATGGGACAACTCTTAGTCATAGGCCCCATATAGAGCTGCTTCCCGATCTTCACTTAAATCTATCAAAAAACAAAAACATTGCACTGATGCTTCTAAAATTTTGTTTGTATATATTTTTGCAAAATACAAGAGACTTTACCAAACATGGTCAGGATCGGTTCGTTTTTGGGCCTAGTCCCCATATAGTATTGCATCCGATATGAACTTTTTCATATCTGCAGCCAAAAAAATTAATAAAAATCCCACTCAAATTTTTCTTATGCTTATTTTCTATATCCCGTTAGTTGGGCCTGAGAGATAGTGTCTCTAAACGCATGGTATAGGTTATCGTATAGTCGGTCTAGACTGTCGGTCAGCTGTTGATTAACTGATTCGCCAGAAGATTTACATAATTACCGCGATTGCCTTAAATTGACTATGTGTCCTAATGCATCAACTTTTTGCCACTTAGGTGAATGTTCAAATTGTCCGGAAACCACATCCATCAAACAGAATTTAATCAACTCTTTTGAACGCGAATATATAGAGGAGGTCAAATTTGAATCTTGGATTCAGACTGACAGATGCACATTCAAAACAATAATTTTAAATGTGGATGATTTTGTGGAAGACATTTTTGCAGGATTGCTAAATTTGAGAACCCATGACTTTTAGTCTAAGAGCAATGGTCATTCTTCAAGGATTTGAAGATACATTTGAAGTCTGGTGATTTCGTTATTTTATATGATTTCGCAAAAAATTATAAATATGTTCTTCAGGATGCCATACAAGCATTCCACTTCAATAACGACCAAGCAACTATATTCACAGTAGTTATTTACTACATGAAAGATGAAAAACTGGAACATAAAAGTATGGCAATCATATCCGACGAATTAAAACATGATACCGTTGCAGTTCATGAGTACCAGAAGATAATACTGAAATATCTAAAATCTAAATTTACAGTAGAGAAGGTATACTACGATTTGGACGGAGCTCGTCAACATTTTAAAAACAAAATTAGCTTAGCAAGTCGTACGGCTCATAAAACCGATTTTGGAATGCCAGCTGAGTGGCATTTCCATCATACTGTTCATGATAAAGGAGTATGTGATGGTATTGGGGCAAACCTTAAAAGAAATGCAGCGAAGTATAGCCTCCAGTGCTCTTATCAAGATCTCATCTTAGATGCGACTGCTTAATTCTATTGGGCAGAGCATTATTGTAAAGAAACTAAAATAGTTTTTAGTAGCAACGAGGATCATGACGAAATATTGAAAACACTTTAGAGCAGATTCGAATACCATGCTTTTATACCGCTTGGCGATGGAAGGCTCAAGATGAAAAATGTTTCTTTTAAAGATGCGATACTTTTTTAAAAAGGTAGTTTTTAAATAAGAGGTATTTTTAAATAAAATGTACTTTTTAAATAAAAATTACTTTTTAAATAAAATGCAATTTTTAAGTAAAAGCTACTTTTTAAATAAAAATTACTTTTTAAAGAAAGTAACTTTTCTGTTGAGCAAAACGTACATTTCAAAGAAAAGGTACCTTTTAATAAAATTAACTTTAGTTAGTTACTTATTGTTCGGTTTAAGATCATGTATATATTTTTCTAATGAAAGAAAGATAATCAGCCCAATTATGAGTATTCTCAAGGAATTTCTTTCTCACGGAAAATACTTTTCTCGAGAAAAAATCCTCCAATTATAAATTCCGAGTGAACAAAAAAATTAATAAGTGGCATCATCGAATTTCGAAGCCAGTTGTTTTGCTTATTGACAATTAATTTTCTATTTTTTTTGTGTGCAAACGAAAATAAATTTATTTTAAAGAAAAATTAAATAAAAAATGAATAACTAGCATAGCTATGATGCGAGCACTCGTAGATCAACAACAACCAAATGGATAAAGGATTGCTAGAAGTCAATTCCCGGCTGATTCTATGGAAAACACAATCAATGCCTGAATTGGCTCTCATTAAAAATAACAAAAGTTGAAGTGTGGCTTTATTTGTGGTCTTCAGCCTACAAGATTAATAAAATATTAATTTTTTTATTTAAAATTTGTTTTATCAAAATACTTCTTACATTTTTATATAAACTCCCGTCTGTTTTGCAAGGGAAATTTTTTGAGGAAAAAAACCAAATTCAAGTGCATTGAGAATAACTACTTTTTTCCCATCGAATTTTTTTCCGAAGGATTTTTATTCATAATAGGGGAAAGGGAGAAGTGAGAAATTTCATGCAGAATTTTTGTTTAGAATTGGGCTGAATAATTTTTGTAATGTAAGAGAAATATTGGAAAAAAAATTGAAGACAGCGCTAGATGGAGTAGCTACTTTCGAACAAAGCGACTTGTTCGTCTTCAGCATACTTCTGCCAATTACGCTTAATCAACTATTTAACTCAACATTTGAAAGAAAAAAACATGAGAAATGTTTTTTTTTCTTTTTATATACGAGAGTTTGTACGAACAAGGTAAGCTTTTTCCAATTTTCCCCTAGCTTTCTCTACATTAACATAGCCAGATCAATTACAAGTCTTGTATTGTGAACAGGTCTTTGTTTTTTGCCATTGTCCTCTAGATGGAACTGTAATGGCATGTGAAATCTTAACAGATTACACAAATGCATTGTACCTCATCTGTTGTATGTTATTGTTATGTATTGTATTTTCCAATATTTCTCTTACATTACAAAAATTATTATCTCTGTTTTATTAGAAAATCTATACATGATCTGAAACCGAACAATAAATAACTAATTATTCCAATACAGATCAACAATACATAACAAGAAAATTAACTTTTTAAGATAATGTTCTTTTTTGAGAAAATGTACTTTTGAATACATAGTGCAACACATAAGACGGAAACTCTTTTTCGTGTGCGGTTTTCGAAGTAATTATCGAAACTAACAAACCCCCATTTAGGAGAAACAATTTTTAAAATAAACTAAGAGAGAGAGAAAACTGCATCTAGTTACTCAAAGTGGCTTAAATATCGAAGAATTTTAATTTTTTCTATTTTTTTTCACCATTTTATAATTCGTAATTCTTCAGAATATTATAATAATGGAAAAGTCTTTTTTTACATTTTCCAGCTGTATTTGACATCGCAAATTCGAGATTTTAGTTTATCAACTATGTGCAATTTTTCCCATAGATGGCGTTGGTGCTTATAAAACTTGAACTAGTCCTAGCAGTCAGTACAAATGACGTGTAGCCGCATGTTGTCATTAATGTGACAAGACAATAACACATTGGTTCTAGTTAATAACAATTGAACAGCAAAAACATTTATGCTTCAACTAGCTGACCCGGGCAAACGTTGTTTTGCCTTCAAATTTTATTTTCACTGCAAGTCTGGTTCCGTTGCAAAGTCATGGCAGATTTATACTTCGAAGAAGAATGAAAGGTGCACTAAATCGACATAGCAATTATTGTTCAAATACCGTTTACTGAAGCAGAAATAATGGCTTTATTTATTTTTGATAGCTGGGTCCGGTAACGCCACTACACGCTGATTAAGGACCGAACACCTTCAGCGAAACACAGCATAGGCTTATCGCGCTAATCTCTATCTGGCAAAACACAAAAAAAAATAAATTTTGCGACATCTGTCGGACGAATTATTTTTTTCACGAAAAGATATTAGGTTTGAGTCGGTATCAGGCAATTTAACGCCACTACACGCTGATTAAGGACCCAACGCCCTCAGCGAAACACAGCATAGGCTTATCGCGCTAATCTCTATCGGGCAAAACACAAACAAACTAAATATTGCGCCATCTGTCGGACGAACTTCAAACTACACAGAAACACTCCTCACGCCCCATAGAGCATGTACATAAAGTTTGGTCAAAGTCGGTGCAGCAGTTCTTGAGTTACGGTACAAAAACACAAAAAACTATATATTGCGCCATCTGTCGGATGAACTTAAAACTACACAGAAACACTCCTCACACCCCATAGAGCATGTACATAAAGGTTGGTCAAAATCGGTGCAGTAGTTCTTGAGTTTAGCGATCACGAACATACACGTAATTTTTATATATATAGAGATATGGAAAATAACAAGTGCCCAAAAGTAAATTAAATTTGCTATGTTTGTGTTCATCTGGTGCCCGAGGTTGGAAAGGGGAGCTAAAGAATTTGTTAACCCGGATACAAGTGGTGAAACATTAATGTTTTTGCTCTTCAATTGTTACAAGATATTAATACTCAGCCGTATAATATGAGATTAAATAGTAATCATACAGCGTCACTTATCAAAGAGTCAGTCAGTGATGAGCGTAACTATACATAAAGAATAAATTTTTTTATTTTTTTATTTATTTATTTACTTTGATTTCCTATACAACAAGACTTATAGTCTTATGATTAGAGTAAAGGAGAAGTAATAGTAATAAGCAATGATGTTAAAACATTTACAAGTAAAATATAAAACTTTGAATCAATATATAAAAAAATAATAAAATAGGTTTAAATGAAATCAAAATTGAATCATAGTTATACAACAATTAAAAATGGGCAAAAAATAAAATTAACAAATCAAAAATGAAATTAATTAAATTAAAACAACAAAAAACATAACATGTTTATGCACGACTATAAAGATCAGAAATGGACCTTTTAAATGCATGGCGAAAATGTTATTCTATTATAGCATTTAAAATTTTTTTTAATATTTTCAACAAGTTTAAGCAAAACCGATTATGATAATAAATAAAATGATTCAATTAAATGTTTAGTTTTAAATAAAAATTAATGTTTATTGTTCAGCAGATAGTATTTGAATGAATGAAAAATTTTCAGGAAAACAAAATATCAAAGTAACAAATATTTCAATACCAAAATAATTATTTTCAATTTAGCAATTGATATATGTAAAACAAGGTATAAAATAGAAACATATCAATTCTTCTTCGCCAATTTGTTGCGCACTTCCGGCGAATAAAAAGTAGGTCTTCTTTTTCTTCGGGTTGATCGTCTAACCGAAAATGGTGGATTACGCTGTGTGGAATTTGTATGTTCTTCATGTGAATAAAGAGGTGGATTAGGATTTAAAATATTATCATTTAAGACTTCAAAACTAGGTTGGGGTTTTTCAACGTGTAGCGTAGAATTTGTATTCGAAAGGAGTTGCGATGCTTCTAAATACTGAAATGATTCAGATGTTTTTAATCCATTTATTCCCCCTTCCAAAGTTTCGGAAGTATACTTCTTGACTTAAAAAAAATTGTGGTGAAGGTGATGTATTTGATTTTGCGGAAACAGTGGGCTGCAGAAGTGATAATAATATACGAGGTTGACGCCCATGTAAAAGGTCTGCTGGCGATTTTCGAAAGGCATTTGGAGTGGCTCTGTAAGTTGTGAGATAGGCTATAAGAGAATTTTGTTTGAAGTTTTTACCATCCATAATTTGTTTCTTCATTGAAGTCTTAAAGGTCCGTACAAACCGTTCAGCTTGACCATTAGACGATGGGTGAAAAGGAGCTGTTGTAAGGTGTTTTATCCCGTGAATCTTGCAAAAATTTTGAAACTCATGTGAAGTAAACTGCGTACCGTTATCTATAACTATACATTCTGGTAATCCCTCAATTGAAAAAATATTCTGGAGGGCCCTAATTGTTGAAAGTGTTGTGCTATTTTCCATTTTCAAAACATAAGGAAATTGTGAAAAAGAGTCTACACAAATGAGCCACATAAATTTTGCGAATGGCCCAGCAAAATCTAAATGAATTCTCTGCAAAGGTTGCGATGCTTGAGGCCAAGTGAAAATTCTTTTGCTGGATTTGAGCTGCACACATTACAGATGGAGCAAGATGAAACTAGGTTTAAAATGTGATCATCGATTTTAGGCCACCAGCAATATCGTCGAGCCAATTGTTTTGTTCTAACGATGCCCCAGTGACCTTCATGCAGAAGTTTGAGAACTTTTCCTTGAACTTGTGTTGGTATTACAACCCTATTGTAATCAGTTTGTAGAATAATTACACCGTTAAAAGCTGTTAAATTTAAACGATGTCAAAAATACGGTAGGATATCTTTTTCATTTATGTTATCAGGCCAACCATTCATTTGTAATGAAATACTTTACTTAAAACTACATCAGTTTTAGTTAAATCTGCTACCATTTTAGCACCCAGTGGAAACTTTTGAAATTGTTCTATAAAATTAACTTCATAAATGTCTTCAGATTTATCAAAATCAAGATCTTCTTTATGAGGAAGTCTGGATAATGCCTCAGCATTTCCATGTGATTTTGTGTTTTTGTACTGAATTGTGTATGTATAACCAGCTAATATTAAGGCCCACCGTTGTAACCTGTGTGCTGTTGTGACTGGAATTCCTTTTTTAGGATTGAAAATTGATACCAGAGGCTTATGGTCTGTAATTAAAATAAATTTACGGCCATACAAATAATCATGGAACTTTTTCCATTTGGCTATAGTTCTTTTGATGATCATTAAGCGTTTTCGACGCGTGAGCTATTGGACGTTCAGATCCATCCGGATATATATGAGAAATCACTGCGCCGATACCATACGAAGATGCATCAGTGGCTAAGATTATAGGTAATCTTTCATCAAAGTGAACAAGTTTTGTCATCTCAATTATTTGACGTTTTAGCTCCTGGAAAGCTTTTTCTTGTTCATGGCGGCCCCAGTGATATTTCTTGTCCTTTTTACGAAGCAAATTCAATGGACCACAAACATTGGAATAATTTTGTATAAAAGTGCAATAATAATTTACTTTTCCCATAAAAGATTGAAGTTCTGCTAAGTTAGTTGGTCGTGGTAAATTTTTAATAGCTTCTGTTCCTGACTCAAATTGTTGAATACCTGATCCACTGATCATATGACCCAGATATTCAACTTTGGGTTGCATAAATTTGCATTTTTAAAAATTGCATCGCAAGCCGCTTTCTCTTAATCTTAAAAAAAGTAGTCGAAGATTGTTAAAATGCTCTTCATCATTTTGACCAGTACAGATAATGTCATCTAAATAGTTAACACAACCAGGAATGTCAATAATTGTTTGCTCAATAAAGCGTTGGAATATAGCAGGTGCACTTGCGACACCAAAAGGCAGACGTTGATATTGGTAGAGCCCCAAAGATGTGTTTACAATAAGTAAGGCTTTGGATTCCTTATCCATCTCAATTTGCAAATATGCGTCTGATAAATCAATTTTAGAAAATAGCTTACCATTCTTCAGCTTATGAAATAAATCACGAATTCTTGAAATTGGATATTGCTCTATATCCATCTGAGGATTAATTGTTACTTTAAAATCCCCACAAACCCTGATATTGTTATTTGGTTTAGGTATTATAACAAGTGGTGAAGCCCATTGACTAAATTTTACTGGTTTCCAGATACCTAAATCAGTCAAGCGTTTAGCTTCGGCTTTAAAAGATTCATGGAGAGCATAAGGAATAGGTCTAGGCTTGAAAAATTATGGTCTTGCATCTTCTTTCATATAAATATGTGCTCTAAATTTATTGCAATGGCCTAATTCACCATTAAATATGTCGCTGAACTCTTCACACAACAACTTAAGCTTTTTGTTTTCTTCTAATCTAAAAATTTGGACACTCTTAAACTCGTCATACCAATTTAATCCAAAAATATTATTACAATATTCTGAATTGGCAACAATAACTTCTAGGACCTTAGTTTCCTCTCCTAGTTTGACTTTAGCTTGCATTGCACCGAGTACAGGTACCTCTGAATTACCGTACCCAAACAATTTTAATGTAGTGTCATGTAATTGTGGTTTGTTTAACAATTTATAACCCGATAAACCGATTGTTGAGCGAACTGCTCCTGTGTCAAACTGGAATTTTAATGGCATGTCATTTATATATAAATCTATAAACATCTTGTTGCCTGATCTTGTGATGGTATTGTAAAGAACATTGCAATTTATAACTATATCGTTTTTAAAGTTTTTATTTGACTACGATTACTTTGATTAAAATTTGGAATGGACTTACATACATGTGCAATATGACCGATTCGTTTGCACTTGTAGCATTGGGCTTTCAAATATTTGCAATTACTTTTTTCATGATCCTTAAAACATCCGCTGCATGATGGCAGTTGAGATCTTGCTTGTTGACCATATCTATTATGCTCTAGCTGAAATTTCTTTTGACGGTGATGTTGCTGCTGAAACTTATTTTGAAATTGATTTGAATTTTTGAATTTTTGTTGCTGCTTCAATGCGAAGATGTCGGCTTCATGTGGTGATGTTTCTTTGATACTATTTAAAGTTTTCCGTGTTGATTCGAAAGTTTCTCCGATTTGCAATACTTCTTGAAGAGAAGGGTCCTCTTTGTGTAATGCAGCTGTTCGCACTGGCTCGTCAGGAGCATATAAAACTATAATATCACGTATTAATTCGTCGATATACTCACTACAACAATTTTCACTTTTGCAAACAATTTTACATTATCTAGCCATACCTCTTAACTCCGATACGACTCACCCTCACGTTTTTGCCTCCTGTAGAAATCATATCTAGATTTGATGATGTGCGTCTTTGACTTTAAATGGCCTTCGAGTTTTGCCACAAGATCTTGATACGAGAGTTGCTGAATGATGGATTTACCTACTAGTTTTTGGAGTAATCGAAATGTGCTGTCCCCTACCCAGGATAAAAGAAAAGACTTCTTCTTTTCGCTATATTCCACGTTATAAGCTTTGAAATGCTCCTCTAATTGACACCTGTATGAATCGAAGTCGTGTTGTTCCTCCTCAAATGCATGAAACCTTGGAACCGCTGTAGTCGTTTCAATTCTGCTGTTTGATGGGCTTATTCCTCGCTGACTAAATAATTGTTGGAAAAATTGTTGCTGTTGCTGTTGTTGCTGTTGCTGTTGCGCCATCATTTGCTGTGTCCATTCATTTTGTCTTGCAAAAATATCTGCTAAAACTTTCTCCATTCTGGTTTCGTTTAAACCTCGTCGCCAATAAAATGATTCAATTAAATGTTTAGTTTTAAATAAAAATTAATGTTTATTGTTCAGCAGATAGTATTTGAATGAATGAAAAATTTTCAGGAAAACAAAATATCAAACTAACAAATATTTCAATACCAAAATATTTATTTTCAATTTAGCAATTGATATATGTTAAACAAGGTATAAAATAGAAACATATCAATAAATTAATAGTGGTATAACTTTTCAAATATCTAACAAAGTTGTAAATTTCATTAATTTTCAATAATTTTAATTTAGATTTGGATAAAACCAAGCCATAGGAAATGCGCTTAATATTTTATATAAAAAAGTCTTACCTTTGAAATAACAACAAAAAAAAACATTTTGCCCCATTTTCTTAGTAACAGGCCCATAGTGCATTGGCTTTTTCTACTTCATCCTTCAGTTTTATATAGACAAGACAAACAGTTACAATTGTTTGTCTAAATCTGTTGTTGCTTGTTTGTTACCATCTCCTTATTTACAAATGAAATTCTACCGTGGCATAACAAATAATTCAGAATTGTTCAATTGGGTGTTATATCATCATTGGGGTTTTCAAAGTTCTATTTATATCAAAGGCATTCTTTGCAGATATTATTTTTATCGTGGTTTCTTTTATTCCCTGTTGTTTTTCTTTAGTTTAGCATAGATAGAATTGTATAAATTTTCCTTTGATTTTTCGTTTGTGTGCATAGTTAAAGTAAAGTTTGTTTGTCTTTGTTAGAGGTAAAAACTAAAAAAATTATAATATGGAAAAAGAGTTTAGATATCGTATAGTGTAGGTGGGACGCCAGCTAGGATCACCAAATAATATAAAAATCGCTGGACCGTTATATAATATATGCCTTGTAGCAATCTACGTATATAGTGGCATTTAAATTTAATATAGTGTATGTATGGGGGCAGGATCGCCATATAGTGTAAGAGGGGGCAGGATCGCCTTATAGTGTTAGCTTGGCAGGATCGCCATATAGTGTAAGAAGGGTGTATAAATGGACACTAAGATTGGGTGAGAACCGGACCAATCTCAGGAGGAATTTTGTCAAGTGCTTTCCTCAAAGCAGTTCCCGCGTGCACGCTAGATGCACTTTTTAATGTTTTACAGAGATAGCACGTAGGCAGATTATGCCAATGTTTGAACCCTTTGGCAGAATATGCCAGTAAAAAAAAAGAAAATCTCTGTTTGGTTTTAATTATAACCCTTTCAAATCAGAATTATAATTGATTATTTATTTGAAAATGCTGGTCTTTTATATCATTATAATTTAATATTTTTACTTAATTTAAATAATAGTCTTTCTCTTTTCTTTACATTCGCATATTACAAATTCATTGATTTTTGAACGTTGGGCTCAATAGCCAATCAGAAAACGTTCAATAATCAATTTAAATTTTTCCCCTCAAAATTTGAGTGACATTCCTATTTGTCATGGGTTATTGACACAATTTGAATTTTCAGAAATTTGTCATTTTGCATTCCAGTAATATTTAATTACACAATAATTTATTGTTTTGTAATTCAACCCTTTACCCAAGGTTAGTGTACTTTGTGGTATGTGTTGAATGAAAAGAAAAGATATTCAAAAAAATAAATAAATGTAAACAAATAAATACAAATAAATATGTAAACAAAAATAAACAAAAAAAATATAAACAAATAAAGATGAATAAATGAAATAAATAAAGATAAATGAAGATGTGTGTAACATCATCACAATCGGAATAACTATATATGAATATAAGCAGGTGATTATAGACTTGATCGAGCAAAATTGCATAAAATGTCTAATAACAATAAAAAAGAAAACATTATGGAAAATGGTTTTCTTCTTTTTGATAATATTTTTGGTGATGTTCGTCACAGTTTTTAAACGAATTTAACAGTTTTTAGATTCGAATTTAGCCGTGGTTACAAAAGATATAATTGGGTATACATTTATTTTGAACTTTTTCTCAAAGAGCTGTCGTGTATAAGAAACCTAAATTCGTTCATCTGTCTATTTGACTTTGTGTCTTATTAACCTCTACTGTGGAATCTAATATAGATTTAAATAGGCTGAATTTATAATAATTACAATTGATATAAATAACAAATACTTACATGGGAATTCCACCCAAATGTGGTTTGTAATAATATTGTATGCGCATTAATTACCTCACAAAGTTTGAAAAGGACTTGTGGCTTAATTTTCACAGTCGTAAGGGAACGCATTATTTTTCGAGCGAATTTTTGTACTCTTAGGATTTGCTTATATGATAACGAGTAATATGTGATGATTCGATTGCAACCTTGTCAAATTTTACGCGTTAGCAAAAAAACATGCGAAAGAAGTCTCTCTCCAATAAAGACCAAGGCAAATTTAATGCTTCATGGCAACGTTGAGTGTGTGTTAGTCGTGTTTTAAGTGTCTTGTAAAATTTAAAAAAAAAATTTCTGTGCTTAATTTACCATATTGGAAGAAAATATTTTTTAAAATTTAAATTTGATAATATCTTTATTGTGAAATGTTCATCTTGTTTATTTGTGCATTTTTACAACTGATTTCTAATTAAAATTAATATCTGTACATTTATTCAACACAACGATATTCTTTCATATTTTTTTCTCTATATTAGTAAGCTTTACATCCTCCGGGTTTTGTTAACCCGAACATCGCGTCAACTTCCAGCAACAGATTTAGCCTGCTTGCTGGCCTCAATGATATGGAGGTAACCCCTGCATCAAATATTAATGATATTAAACAACACAAACCTCCACCTATAGTTGTAGAAGCCAACGCCTCATTTGCAGAAATACGAAAACTACTTGGCAAAGATTGTATTTTCAAACGTACTTCAATTGGTACCAAAATTTTTGCTCCAACTAAAGAGTTGTACGAATGCTACAAGCAAATTCTTAAAGAGAGTAAAATGGAGTTTCATTCATATGGCTCCAAAGATAATAGGTTATACACAACCTTTCTACACGGTTTACTCCGCATAAACTCTGAGGACATCACCGAAGAGTTAAAAAACTACAACCTATCCCCTTCTTCGGTGGCTGAAATAGTCACCAAATTCAGTTCGAACAACAATGCTGTTTACAAAGTTCAATTTGTTCGTAAAAATGTTAACCCAACTGCCGTAAAAAATGTAAGGACAATTTCCAATATCATAATTTCTTGGAAAAAATACAAATCTAGATCCAGAAATAAACCAACTCAATGCTGGAACTGCTTAATGTATGGCCATGGCGGTGAACATTGCCATCGAAGTGCTGCGTGTATGATATGTGCAGAACAACATCATACAAGTGTGTGTCCGTTTAACACAAATGAAAAAAGACCAGCTGTTTTTACATGCTTTAATTGCAAAAAAACATGGAAAAGAGAGAACCGATCACTCTGCAAACGACATCAACTGTCCGTTACGTTCTTCCTATTTGGAAACTAGAACAAGAGTAACTTCCAAAAGTCATAACAACAGCAGGCAACAACAAAATATTTAATTTCAATCAAAGGTTGATTTCCCAAATTTAAGTAACAACAACACAAATTGTAACAATAACATCAATAATAACAGCAAAGCTACATATGCTAACCAGCTGAAAACAAACAACGACTTATTTAGCATTGATGAGCTTTTTGATATTTTCACTACAGCTATGGATGATTTGCATAGGTGCACTTCAAAAGTACAACAAATCAAAGTTGTAATGTCAATGGTAAAATACGCCCATGGATTATACTAATAATTTAAACGAATTCAAAATGCTTCACTTGAATGCTAATGGCATTTCAAACTTTTCTAAATTAAAACAATTTGAGATACTAATTGACCAAGAAAATATTAAAATAGCGTCTTTGAATGAAACATTTTTTTCAGAAAATCATAGACCCTATTTTAAAAATTATTATTTATATAGAAGTGACGGAACAGATGCAAGAGGAGGAGGAGTAATTCATAAATCTGTCGCTCATAAAAACTTCTTTATATCAAACACCTCATCAATCGAAAACATCTCAAATGAAGTTATTATAAATAATAGACCTATTATTGTATCTTCGTTATATTCGTTATATTCAAGATATACCCATAACTTCTGTGCTGATATCTTGAACCTAACACCTTCCACCAAAGAATATATACAGCCCTGTTCTTGAAACGTTGTTATTTGAATAAGAATGAATTTGAAATAACATGAAATTGAAATTTTGGGTTTCTTGAAAACAAATTTTATATTTTCGAAGTATTTTTCGAAATCATATTTTTTATTATCAAATTACATGAAACATATGGTTTAGCTTCAGAACCATATGTTATCTAGAAACCGATAAAGAGAAAATATTAAAATAGCGTCTTTGAATGAAACATTTTTTTTCAGAAAATCATAGAACCTACTTTAAAAATTATTATTTATATAGAAGTGATATAACAGATGCATGAGGAGAAGGAGTAGCTCTGTTAATTCATAAATCTGTCGCTCATAAAAACCTCTTTATATCAAACGCCTCATCAAGCGAAAACATCTCAATTGAAGTTATTATAAATAGTAGACCTATTGTTGTATCTTCGTTATATTCACCAAGATATACCCATAACTTCTGTGCTGATATCTTGAACCTAACACCTTTCACCAAAGAATATGTAGTTTTTGGTGACCTAAATGCCAAACATTGTTCTTGGAATTGCCGTTCAAATAATACGGCAGGAATCGCACTGAACAATCTACAGCAATCAAGCAATTTTTTCATACACTATCCTAATAGTCCAACCCTATTCCCCCATCAATCGCGAAGCATCCACAGTCGATATTATTTTAAGCAACTCCGCTTTAAATATAGATGTAAAAACAATGGATTACGAAATACCATCAGACCATCGCCCCATTATATGTACACTTAAAAGGTCAATGGCCTTGCAGGTTGACCTCAATTATTATGATTATAGTGCAACTAACTGGAACATTTATATGAATTTTTTAGACAATAAAATCACGTTATATTCCGATATATACAATACCAAGGCAGTAATTGATCAGGAAATCCAAAAATTTATAAATGTAGTTGTCGAAGCAAGGGATGTGTCCACACCTAAAATAACTCAACAAAATAATTACACATTACCAGAAAGTACTGTGAAATATATAAAACTAAGAAAAAGCTTTAAAAGAAAAAGCTAACGATCTTCAAATATAGCCGAGCAAACTTTTTATAATCAATGTACCAAGTTTCTAAGTAACATGATTGATAAAAGTATTAATTCGGAGCGCAATAAGAAATGGTCTCAATTATTATCCAATTTAAAATCAGGTGATAAATCATTTTGGAAAATAAGCAGGAACTTGCGAGGAAAAAGAAAAAATCAAATCGCTCACTTTAAAGTTGGAAATACAAAAATAATATCTGATAAGGACAAGGCTGAAGTCCTGGCAAATACATTTGTCCAAGCAAATAACCTCACTTCGAACTATAACCACTCGGCAGATACACTAATAAATAACACAGAAAATAATTTTAAGAAGGAAAATCCCAGTTCTGAATCTGCAATTTATACATCTCTTGAAAAAGTAATGAATATTGTCTCATCAATAAAACCCTCAAAATCCCCTGGTTTTGACAATGTTCCCAACCTGCTCTTAAAGAAACTACCACTCAAAGCTCTAAAATTACTGGTTATAATATTTAACAGCTGCATCAAACTCAACTATTTCCCAAACCATTTCAAAAATGCTAATGTTATAGCTATCAATAAACCTAGTAAGCCAAAAAATAACCCAAATAGCTATAGACCTATTAGTTTATTAAGTAACTTAGGTAAAATATTTGAAAAAAATACTACGTTCTCGTCTTAGTGAATTTGTAACGACCAATTCTATTGTTGCTAAAGAACAATTTGGATTTAAAAAAGAGCATAGCACTACTCACCAAATAAACAGAATTAAAAATCAAATAATCACCAATAAAAACAATAAAAGTTCTACGGGTCTAATATTGTTAGATATTGAAAAAGCGTTTGACACCGTTTGGCATAATGGCCTAGTATTTAAACTTCTTGATGCAAATATACCAAAATATTTATGCAAACTTATTTCAGATTTCATTCAAGGCAGAAGCTTTAAAGTTGCGATTAATAATGAAACATCATCTCCAAAAACCATCACCACAGGGCTACCTCAAGGATCAGTCTTGTCGCCACTGCTTTACTCGATATATACATCCGATTTCAAAGTTCCGAAGTATATGAAAGTTGCTTACTACGCAGATGATACTGCGTTAATTTCTTCAAACAAACTTACAAGTGCACTCCGGAAGAAAATGGAAAAGGGACTAGTAAATTGCAGTAAATATTTTCACAAATGGAAAATAAAAATTAATTCAAACAAGACCCAAACAATTATTTTTCCGTTCAACAAATCTCCCAAAAGACTGCCAAGACGTCATCTTCATATTGGAAATAATACCATAAATGTACTTAATCATGTCAAATATCTCGGAGTTGTCTCGGACAAAAAGCTTACTTTTAAACAACATATTATGGCTATGTGCCAAAAAGCTATAAATTCATTTAAAGCATTATGGCCACTACTAAATAGAAGGTCATTTCTAAACCCCAAAAATAAAAATCTACTCTTCAAAAGTGTTATAAGGCCGATATTAACATACGCGTGTCCTTTTTGGAGTGACGCTGCCAACTGCCACCTAAAACGCTTACAAATTATACAAAACAAATGTCTTAAAATGATAAATAAAAAGCCCTGGAGGTATCCTACAAATCTTCTTCATGAAGAAACAGGTTATGAAAAAATTATCGATTTCATAACAAGGATTAATAACAATTACTTTGCCAAAATTTAAAATTCCTCTTACCCACTGATAAGAGAATGTAGAGAAATAACGTAAAATTAAAAAGAAATCACCAAATTGAAAATTATGTGCTTATAGAGGTCTATTATTTCTAATAAACCTCCTATAAGCACATAAATATTTTCAGATATTATTTGAATTTATTAAATCATATAAAGGTTTTTTCCTCCCATTTTCCTTTAAAAATCATTAAAAAACAAGTAAGAGTGTTAAATTCGGCTGTGCCGAATCTTTGATACCCTCCACCTCGGTTTGAGTTTTGATAATAAATGTAAATGAAAAAGTAAACAATTTGTTAAACTTAATACCAAATTATTTCAGCAAATTCTTTGGGTTGGTTTTCTTCTTTTCTATTATTTCGGATTTATTTCGGTGTTTGCTTTTTGGTCATCGTGGTTGCTGATCGGCATGCATTTTGGTTATATACCTATATGCATGCGTTTCCGGTTATATGACATAACTTCTCGTTTAATTTAGTTTTCGCTAATTAAATAGCTCGCCCTAACCTTCATTGCAAAGGTAATGGTTGTGTACAGTGGCTATATGCATTAAATCGTGCTAATTGGAGATGGCTGTATAGTTTCTTTTAACTGGCCAAATATTTCTTCATTGTGGCCATATAGGTCGGATGGAGTAACAAAATAATAACCAAAAAAAAAGCTCTCTCAACTTTTTTTTAAAATATTGCCATATTTTGAAAACATAGAGAATAAATTTATAATAATAAATAATCAAATTAGGGATGAAAAACGCAAAAAACGAAAAGTCCCAAACATTTTAAATAAAATAATTTAATGTTATCTTTATTTTCTGAAAAACTTCAAATTTTCATCCAAAAAAAATTGTGAAAATTTATATATAAAAAATAACATTCTCATAAAATTACGTTTACTTATGTAACAATTTTTATGTTAGCAATTCTTAAATATCATTTGAGGTTTTCTTAAATTCATTGAATTTAAATTAATATCGACAAATCTGTTTTTCTATTTATTTAAATTGTAAAGGAGTGGCATCTCTGTCAAAATAAGCGAAAAACACAAAGAATAGAAAAAAACAAATTACTTCGTGTTTGACAGGATGATTTTATGTTTATGTTTAATATCTTTATTTTTTTTACTAATATTTCTGTTTATTTATTTGAAAATGAAATAATGAATTGAATATGCTATTTAATTTTTTTATTTATATAAAAAAGTTTTTTAATTAAAGCAAAATATTTTCACTATTTCATGATTTTTATTTAAGTATGACGACATTTCAACCTAAAAATTTAAGTTTTTATCGATTGGATAAACAACACAAAAATGGTTGTCGTTTAGATAACAACAACAGCTGACTTTAACAATAGCGAATATCGTTTCAAAATTTTACTGATAATTTTGCAATTTTCTTTTTTTTTACAATTCGACTATCGTTAAAAGAAGTTACTGAATCGCGGTACTGAAAAGTTATTAATATCTCCTGAATGGCAATATTTTTTTTAAATGTAAACATTTTTAAATGTAAAGATATTTCTAAATTTAAAATTATTATTTCCGACGTTTTGATATGATTTTCTGAAACTCAATTAATATTTTCTAATTTATAATTGGAAATTTTATTTTCAGTTTTTATTATAATTGATATTTTCTTAAATTTGAATGGAAAATTTAAAAAGTGAAATTTTGTATTTATGTGAATAATAATACTTTATTAATTATAAACAATTTTTAAAAATTAGATGTAATCGCAATCAGATATTTTATAGGTAAAGCAGAATAATAATTCTATATAACTATGTAGAATTGTTTTGTAAGCAAAAAACTCATTGACGAACTCGGTAACTCTATTTTGTAAAGACAACAAAAAGTTAACCCCCCAATCTCACATCACACTGAAATTGTAAAATCGTTGTGTACGTACTATCAACGAAAAATTGTTCGAATTAGTCGAATCCATCGCCATTAAATTTTATGCTCAAACATCTGACTGCAATCTCATTTTTAAAATGTTGTCGAAGCGTAAACTTGAAAAAATTTGTATACTTCTCTCTCTTATTTTATTTTAAGTAGAGTTACCAAGTTTATTATACAGGCACATGTTTGAGGGAAAATGTTTACATTTATTATTATTAGTATTATTTTAATAATAGTTAATAATATTTATGCTCTATAATTAACAAACTTGCGTTTTTGTATGCGCATTTCAAAAAATAAATCATTATAATAGATTTAACAAGTTAAAACTTTAATTACAATTTTACAGAATCCAGTAAATTTGCATTAAATTTATAACAGGGTAACATTAATCATCGTTAGTGTCTGCCACTATTCGCACGAAAAATTTGGTGCCATTAGTGTGACCACTGCGGAAAATGTGTGTGTATTAGTAAAAAAAATGTGAGTGTATTGAGTTTTTCGAACTTGCAGTGTGATGTGAGATTGGTGGGTAATATGCCAAACTTATGTTCATATTTGTAAAAGAATAATGAAAAAACGTATGAAATAAAAGACCAACCCGTGTATACTCTTAACATTGTTCTGTATGATATCTAGTTGAAAATATTAACATTCATGTTAAAATAGAAATAACTATTGCAAAGCTAATTAGAACAAACAAAAATTATGGCGGCATCTACTGTGGCATAGTCACGCTGAGCAAAATGAAGTGACACTGTTAATACAAAAGAAATGTATTTTCCCCACAACAAAATACTGCAGAATTTTATGTAAATAAAATAACCGATTTATTTCTAACATGCAGTTACTATGAATATACATACATACATATATATAATATATGTACATTATTTGTATTATTTAATATGTGTATGTATGTATATTTAAATATTACACACAAAAAATACAACATCAAACGTTATTTTTGTGTTTTTCTCTTTAAATAAATTAATACATAATTTTTTTTTGCTAAATTTACATTTGGGCAATTCACAACAGGTGTTGTATATTGTATGTTGTATTGAAATACACAATACAATCATTTGTTGTGAACACTCAGTTGTATTTTCATATTGTAAAACGCTTTCTTTAGTAATTTTCGATCCAACGAGGAAAGATCGCTTCGTCGCTTCTGCTATTTTGTATAAGAGAAAACACTTGTCAGTGTTTGCTTTTTGGTCGTGAGATATACCCTGGAGTTTTAGTTACGTACCTCTTGCATTTTAATTTATAATGAAAAAAAAAAAATGTTAAATGTTTTGGTTGGTACTGAAAGAGAAAATACATACTAAAAATATAAACATTAATTTTTATATAAATAAACTTATCGATGTATTTGCGTTATTTGCATTATTTGCCATATTTTATTTTATAATTATTTATGCTGATAATATTCTATGTATTTGTTTTTTCTTTTTCATAAAAACTGGCATTCACTTGGAACTGATATGTTATGATACAATATACAACATAGCAAATGAAGTTGGATCGTGTATCAGATTTTTCAGTGAAAATTACCAACAACAATTTTACACTATTGTAAAGTGATACACGATACAAGAGATACAACGATACATTACCCATTGTGAATTGCCCAATTGTTTTTTTTTATTAACAACTAGGTATTTTAGCATTATTTGCTTTAGATGTTGGTGAATTTTTACTCCCTTTATATTAACTCGTAGTGTCTGCTTGTCGAAAAAATTTTGGATCGATTTTAACCACTTTCCCGTGACCCAATCAATCAGAAATTTTGCAGGCAGGCTTGTGGCAATGACAGAAATGATCTAACATATTTTTTTAGTGATGCCAAAACAATGGAAACTTTTAAATTTTTCTACCAGAGTTGATAAAAAAATGTACAAAGGGTTTGTTTTTGTTATATTATTACCATAACGACCACAAAAACAACAAGTCCAGCTATGAAAACAATGCAACATTTAGAATAACAACAAGAACAATATAGAAATATCATGTTTTTCATTTTTTTTTTTAATTTTGCAGAGATTTCCCTGGACCTGTTCCACCGATTTTAATGATTTTTGAAGTAGAAATCTTTCCATGAATTTGGTGAATCATTCTCACTAAAAATGATCACTGTAGCTGCACTATTGAGGGCGTGATCGTGACAAGAACAACATAGAAAATTATTTTTTTTTCAAGACTTTTTTAGTTCTTTATTCAAATCTCGGGCCCTAATCGACCGATTTGGACGATTTTAAATAGCAAACTTCTCAGGATGTTAGTGAATCATTTTTATGTCAACGAGTACCCTAGCTGCCGGATTGATGCCGTCATCGTGATTTCCACAGACGGACAGACGGACAGACGGACATCGCTATATCAACTCCGGTTGTTATAAGGATCACAAATATATAAATTTTATGGGGTCCAAAATTTTTTTTCTAATTATTACAAACGGAATGACAAACTTATATATACCCTCTGCACACTGGAGTGGAGGGTATAACAACTCTACAACAGCAACAATGACAGTCATATGTTTTTCAAATAGGAAAAAACTGTTTATGTGTTAGTTTCGGTCATTCCCCAGTATGCATTGAAATATTATTTCTCCAATGTTGGAGAAAAGTTAAGTTCTTAAATTGATGTCAAATGTAATTCTCAACTTGGGTTGAACAATTTTTCTCCTTGTTTGCTTTCAACTTGACATCAAGTTAAGACTTAACATTTTTTCCAATCTTTGAGAAACATTTTTACTCTCAATTGGATATCCAACACTTTTCTCCACTTGAGACCAAACATTTTTTCAACTTGAATACGATTTGTGTTAAGTCTGAGATATTATTTAAATATGTCATAAATAATAAATTAAATTAAAAAATGCCAAAAAAGTATAAATAAATCATTGATATATTTTTAATTATTTCTGCTTTTTGTCGAATTTTTCAAAAAATGTACAACTAATTAATTCATTTATTTTTAATTCTAGATTTTAAAAAATGTACATAATATGTACATTTAATGTTAAATATGTACATAGTAATGTTAAATATATAATGAAATTAAATTGAAACATTAAAAAAAGTACATTGTTTTCATTTCTAAAATTAGTATAATATTTTTTAATATGGCAATTCCGTACCTTCCATTTGATACCGATTGGAAATATTTCTTTGCTATCAAGTTGAGAATCATAAATTTCTCAATTTGATAACTATGAAAATCGCCATATAAAAAATGTGCCTTTTAAGTTGAGAAGACTATATTCGAAGTATTGAGGGCATTTGAGAATTAACGTTGGAGATTTGAGAAATGTATTTGATCTCAAATGCACCTCAAGTTGATAGCAAACAAAAATGTTTATTGGGACATTTATTGTAGGGTCGTTTGCACACACACAAAAAATAGAAAATAAATTGTCAATAAGCAAAGCAAGTGGCTTCGAAATTCGATGATGCCAGTTAATCATTTTTTGTTCACGCGGAATTTATAATTGGAGGAATTTTTTTCTCGAGAAATGTATTTTCCGTGAGAAAGAAATTCCTTGAGAATATTCATAATTGGGATGAATAACTTTTAATTGGAACTTTTCAGTCAGAATAAATCATAATTCTAGTTAGATATTGGTTAATATTTAATTAGAAAAAATATTGTGGTGGCATCTACGCAATTATTGAGGCAGTCACGGAAAAATTAAATGCAAGTCTGTTTTTTTTAATATAACAAAAATGGATTTTCCCTTTAACAAAATATGGCAGAATTCTTTATAAATGAAATGCAAAATGGAAAATCAATTTTGTGCTAATTCTTAACAAAATTAATAATATATATATATATGTATTATTATATTTATTAATATTTGTAATTTTATTTGACACAATTTCACACACAGTTTTACAGATCAACTGTTTTCAACTGATTTAGAAGTTTTCTGTTTTTGAAACAGTAGTGCCAATTTGTAATATTTTGTGATGTAATGAAAATCGCAGAATAATAAGTTAATACACAATAAAAAATATTAAATTTTTAAGTTTTATATACATATTGCAATAAAAAAAACTTTGGTAAATTTACATTGAAGATGGTCAGAAATGAATGAGAAAAAATATATAGACATTTTAGAAAAACACATTTAATGTTAAACTTTATGCACAAAATATATGGGTTTTTGTTGTTTCGAATTTAACTGTGGCTCTAAGTGAAAAGTTTTAGACCGACCGTATATTACATCTTGAGGATCCTCACCTAATATTTTCAAATATTTTAAATTCTTTTTAACTCATTTAACCTCATTACGAAAATAGTAAAACAGTAAATATGGAAAATCCACGCACCTCAAAAAATTGTTTTCTATGAAATAAATTAAAGACATTTCATATTATACAATTTTCTTTCAAAAATGTATCAATTATTGCAAATTTGAAATTTGACATATAGTATTTGTACATATATTTGTATAGATTTCGCAGTATGAAAAGAACTATTATTTCTTTATGTAAGTATTGCTCGCAAAAAAATGCAACATCATGAATGAAACACATAGACGACTGCTGGCAGCAGCATTTGTAGTCGTATAGGCAGCTACTTGATTTTTCTGAATACGACAGCAACATATAATACAAATGCATTTTTATTTAAATATACAATTACTTTTACTTATTTAAAATGCATTAGTACAACGTAAAAATAAATAAATTAGTTTAACGCCTTTTGATTATTAATGGAATTATAGCCTTTCATTTTGCGATTGTTTTTTTAAACAAAATAAAATATTTCATAGCACTAACTTCTTTTACATATTTTGTTATATTGTCAACACTATTTTTGTTTTGTAGCCAACAAAACACACTTGCAGTTTTTTTTTCTATTTGAAGAACATATGACTGCCATTGTTGATGTTGTAGAGTTGTTTTTTTTTTTTTTTTGATTTTGTTTCGTTAACTCTTTTGTATTAAAGCACCTCCAATATATGTATCCATTTTAGTTTGCAAATTCAGTATATTTATAATTTATTACTTACAGCAAAAAATAATAGAAACAATTTTATCAGTTATGCTTACGAAACTATATAAATAGACTTGAAGTTGGCTGCAAAAGCAGTAGCCTGTGTAAAGAACAAGTTAGCGACATGTAACTGTTACGTAACGTGTCAGCCTTTTTTTCACATGAAAAGTATTGGGACGTTCCGGTTACGTTCGGTAACTGTTTTAAATGATATTCATGTACAAAAAAACAACTGACTCGTTACGGTTACGGTTAGAAAACATTGACCTTTTATATGTATTATAATGCTATGAATGCATTTATCTTTATTTTATTTTATTTATATATTCTTTTTTTTTGTATTGTATATTATTTTTTTTTTTATTATTATTACTATTTCATTTAATTATTTTTTTCTTTAAATAAATTAATACATAAAAATTTGTTTTTTAAATTATTGGTGAACTTTTACTCCCTTTATTTACTGCCTTTATATTAACTGGTAGTGTCTGCTTGTCGACAAAATTTTGGATCGATTTTTAGCCCCTTTCCCGTGAGCCAATCGATCTGAAATTTTGCATGCAGGCTCGTGGCAATGACAGAAATGATCTAACAAATTTTTTTAGTGATGCCAAAACAATGGAAACTTTTAAAATTTTCTACCAGAGTTCACAAAAAAAATGTACAAAGGGTTTGTTTTTATTATATTATTACCACAACGACCACAAAAACAACAAGTCCAGCTATGACAACAATGCAACATTTAGAATAACAACAGGAACAATATGGAAACATCATGTTTTTCATTTTTTTTTTAATTTTTCATAGATTTACCTGGACCTGTTCCACCGATTTTAATGATTTTTGAAGTAGAAATCTTCCCATGAATTTGGTGAATCATTCTCACTAAAAATTATCACCCTAGCTAACCTATTGAGGGCGTGATCGTGACAAGAACAACATAGAAAATTATATTTTTTCAAGACTTTTTTTAGTTCTTCATTCAAATCTCGGGCCCTAATCGACCGATTTGGACGATTTTAAATAGCAAACTTTTCAGGACGTTAATGAATCATTTTTTATGCCAATGAGCACCCTAGCTGCCCGATTGATGCCGTCATCGTGATTTCCACAGACGGACAGACGGACAGACGGACAGACGGACATCGCTATATCAACTCCGGTTGTTATAAGGATCACAAATATATATATTTTATCGGGTCCAAATTTTTTTTTCTAATTATTACAAACGGAATGACAAACTTATATATACCCTCTGCACACTGGAGTGGAGGGTATAATAAAATAAAAACTATATAATATCTTTAGATCCTATATATTATGTGTTGCAATATCTATCTGTAAAGATAAGATCTCATATGTAAATATCAAAATTTGTTAAAATATGTAAATAAAGGAAGAATATTTAATTGAAAAAAGTAAGCTTTACAATCTAGTTCTTTTCAAATCTGTAAGATTTTGTGAAGTGCAACTGGTTTATGTCTACAATATCATGCTTTGTGACAATTTGAAAATCGTAATCTCGAATCTTTTCATTTATAACACGTCTAACCTGATTTTTACCATAATGGACTGTTGGAGTGAAAAAATTACATTTACTGTGAACGTATGATTTCTTGCTGACTATGCATTGAACTCTTTCATTTGAGATATACTGGTGACCACGTGATGGTGATGCTCTTGCTGGTATGGATAAACACCTACAATGGTCATGCCCATACTGCAGAATGATTGGTGTTGAACTTTGTAACTTTTTTAAAAATTCTCGTAACGTGTTTAAATAGATTAATTATGATCTTGTTACTTTACAAGCAAAATTTTTAAATACTGTAAATTCTATAATTTAGATAAATTTGCTGATACTCTTCCTCAGGCGTCTCCTAAAAGGAAAGTCATCGGTATTAACAACCATTTTACCTCAAACTTCACTCTCTACGAATTCTAAACCTCTGAACTTTATTGATATGAATGCTGTTTCCGTTCTACCAAGTACTTCTACAAATTCCTTTGTTGAATCTGTCACTGCCTCTCTGGTTATAAATTCTTCCTCGATGCCTTCTTTTAACTTTACGTTTCTGACAAACTTCCTTCGGGACATAAAAAATTAACCGTCGTGAAACTCCGAAAGACCATTTTTTCGCGTCTTGCTCGGGATACAACTGCCGATTACTTATTATTCTATGTTAAGTCAATAATTGATGCGGACTTAGACATCCTGTGTTAAGATTAATGCTGATCAGAATCGCAATATATCCTCATTCAGGTTGATTGTCCCATGTGAGATATTTGATAAAATCGCTCACCCTGAATTTTGGCCTGTTGGGATTTTAGTTCGCATTTCTCCCTTCCAATGTCCGAAATTAACTTAATCCACCAGGAAACTATTGTTTCGAAAGTCATGTAGAACACGCAACTTGGTAACCTTTTTAATAATAGTTAGTTTTGATTTGGATTACGATGCTATCGTACTTACGGAAACTTGACTTCGCGAAAATATTTTTGATACAGAGATTATGTAGGGTAAATTTCAGATATTTCGACCTGATGGAGTGTTAAAGGCTGGAGTTTCGGTTCTAATTGCTGTTCATAGTAAGTTTACCTCAAGTTTGAATGAATTTAATTATATTGATACTAGTATTGAGTTCATATGTATGAAAGCTATTTTCCCGAATAAAACTACTTATATCACTTGTTCCTATATTCCCCCATGCTCTGTCAATTCTAATAGTGATTTCAATTTACCTAACATATTATGGCATTATTCGTGTGGCTTCTTATCGTTTATTCCATCCACGACTTTTCCCTTTTATGATAACCTTCTAGATTTGGTAGTATTTCAGATATTATATTTTAAACTAGAATAAAAAAGGTTGGATCAAGTTTTTGTGGATAATGTTGAAAGGTTTGTGGTGAGTTGTATTGACCCAATATCCTTACCTGAAGATCGATATCACACTACTTTTGGTATAATTCTAGATGTTGACTTAGAAGAGCCTACAAAGAGGCTGAATACTAGGATGAGTAAATCATTTTGCTTTAAATGTACTGATTATACTAAATTGCATGACGTGCTTTATCATATTGACTGGTCATTTTTGGTTGATAATCGGCTACTTAACACTTCCTCCATGGACTTTCTTTTGGTAAAATTTTGTGATATTTTGAACGACTTTTTTCTAAATGCAGTCCTCTTTTCCATCACACCTTTAAGCATACTGGTCCTCCGTGGAATTCAAAGCCGTTGTCGAGGCTAAAAAACGAAAAATATCGCCTGTTCAACTTTAGATTATGCTAAATATTCTACCGCTCGCGCTGAGTATAATTTAGTGAATAATAATTGTTATACGAGGTATTTCGTATAATCTAAGATCAAACTTTGCAAATAACCAAAAGTCCTTCTTTGACCTTGTACATGTTAAACGCAAATCCTCGTCATTCCCGCTCTCAATGATAATTCATTCTCTGATTATCTTGATATTGCGAATATGTTTGCTAATTTTTCCAGTCCAAATACTTTACCCGTCCCTAATTATCCATATTTAATAAAAGTTGCATCGATATTAAATATTCCGCTCCTTTATTCGAAACTGCTTTTAAGTCTGTTTTTGATTCTATTTAAATTATCATACAATCCTGGCCCTGACGGTGCCCCTGCTTGTATTTTGAGAAATTGCGCTCAAATCCAACAGTCTTTTACAAACTGATGATTTTCCTACTTCTTGGAAAGAATCATTTATTACACCTTTGTATAAGTCAGGCGAATGTACTTAACTATAGGGGGATAGCAAAGCTAAGTGTTATTCCTAAGTTAATGGAGAAACTTTTTATTGATTATCCCTCATATAAACTGAAGTCGTTTGTCTTCATTTCAACATGGCATTTTGAAATCAAGGTCAGCAGTTACTAATCTTCTAGAATTTTCGAATCATGTTTTCAAAGGTTTCGTTCGTGGTGAGAAGACGGATGTGATATCCACTGATTTTAGTAAAGTTTTTGATAGGGTGGATCATAACATTTTACTTCTCAAGCTAAGACTTTCAACGTGTATTTGAGTAACCATGCCCGCTGGTTATGTTCAACGTGTAATTTAAGTAATCATCGTTATAATTTTCTTCGGGTTGATAACGATCAATCAGCACGTTGAAAAACCAGCGAAATCTACAACTTATTCTTTCTCATCAGCACGTTTAACACCCAGCGAAATCTACAACTTCATTTTTTTCAGCGACACGTAGAACACAGCGAAATCTATAAGTCAATTTTGTCATCAACACGTTGAACGCTCAGCGAAGCCTGCATCCTCAATATTTGCTTCATCAACATGACTACAACCAATGGAACCTGCATTTCATAAGAACGCCACAACTTTGAATTGTACCAGAGGAACCGGTATTCATTATACCAACCCAGCTTTGCCTTTTTTTTTGTGGAAGATACGTGATCATGTAAGTTGTTAGTAGCTAAATTCATATAAATGTATATAGTTTTGAAATTATCCCCCATAATTTACTTAACCCCGATTCCTTTATATGCATCTCTCTCGCTACATTTAGAACTCAAACAGTCCTGTTTCTCAATATTGAATCTAAGATTGTAAGAGTTACTTCTGGCGTTCCACAAGGCAGTCCGTTATTGTTTTTACTATTCGTAAATGATCTTCCAACTGCAATTTCGGATTACAACGTCCTTAAGTTAAGTTATTTCACAATTTTAATGATAGTTGTAATGGTCGTATTACTCTTCAACGTGAGCTTGATTTATTAGTTGAATGGTGTAGTGTGAACTTGATGGAACTGAATTTTAAGAAATGTAAATATATGGTATTTCACAGAAAGGGGGATAATTTCTGACGAGAATTCAAATATTTCTGGATCTTGGTGTACTTATGGATAGGAAACATGACTTCATTGGTCATATTAATATGATTGTTAATAAGGCAAGATCTACTCTTGGTTTCGTTAAAAGATGGACTAAGGAGTTTTCAGATCCATATGTTACTAAAAAGCTTTATTCGGGTCTTGTAAGATCTATTTTGGAATATGCATCAATAATATGGAATCCATATTATTAGGTTCATACAATTGAGTCTGAGCAGAAACAGTTTTTCGTATTCTGTGGTTTATCAAATTTGAATTTTAGCATACCTTGTAGATTCATAGACATTTTAACCCGCTTCATTTGGACTATTTTGGACTAATTATACTTATTATTACCCTTTCAACAAAATTTGTCATGATTATAATGTGTTAAACAATTCTATTGATTTTAATTTTAATTAATGTAGTGAAAGTGAAGCGCGATATTATTGAATACCTCAATTTTTGTTCTTTATTGTCTAAATTTAGTTTTGTCTGTTACTTAATATCAGCTGATGACATAGTCTGTAGCTGATTTATTACCACACAATTACTTGCCAGCTCTGGTTTGGAATCAGCCAGGAATCCGCGCCACAAGATTCCAAATTGTGGCGCAAGGTAACACGAAAACAAAAACATTTTCTCTTATTCCGAGTAACAAATTGTTTACGTAGGTTTACGCTGATCAGTCGCGAAACGTAAAAAAGTTTTCGTTCAACAAATCTTGAAAAAAATGAACCGGTGGTGGCCCATATAAAGCAATAGTTCTTTCCCAATAATGGCTGCAGCAAGTATAGAAGTCCCCGTTGATGGTCTGAAGAATTGTATTTGTATTTGTATTTATTTATTAAATGTGATTTTCCATTACAACAAGGCACAGTATCTTATAAATTACAGTAATGGAATCAGATAAGTTATTCACTATATATTTAATATCAGTAACTCTTAATCTACATTTAAAATATTATAAATTACAATTAAAAAAAATCAAATAAAATCAATTAAAGTATTGGTACAGTAATTTTCTAAACCCTATTGCGTTGCTTGTATTTTGCATGACATTAGGAAGCTGATTCCAGAGATGAATAGTTAGAATAAAAAAATTGACATTCAGAGGCATGGTCCCGGTATTTAAATTGAATTATTCGATTCCCTCTGGAAGTTCTTGCGAACTTTAATCGTTCAAAAATATATTTTGGAGCCTTTGTTATAATAATTTGTCAACTTGAATTTAATATAGTTGACAAATGACATGTGTAAGACATGACATGAATAATGTTGTTGAAAGTTACAGTAAGTTTTCTGTTATCCCTAGAGTTGCAACCTGTGAAAACCTCAGATGCATATAGTAATATTGGTAAAAGATATGTTTTAGCAAGTAGCAATCTTATTTTCAGTGGAGTAAAGTGCTGTGTTAACCATAAGCTTCTTATCGTACTATAAATTCTGCCACAGGATTGATTAATATGATCTGAATAAGTCAGAGTTCCATTAAACACAACTTCCAAACAGAGTCCACGATGTCAATTTTAGAGCCTCCATATGCATAACCTTCTTCTTTATTATAATAAACTTAGATTTGTTTGGATTAAGTCGTAGACCATTCGCCATTAACCAATTTAGAATACGTTTGAGATCATAATTTAGTTCTTGAGTTTTGGAAATAATTGAATCCTTGGTACTACTAATATAGCTGAATGTCATCAGCGTGCATCTGAACCTTAGATAATTTAATTTTTTGTGGAAGATCGTTGGCATATATCGAATAAAGTAGTGGTCCAAGGATTGAACCCTGTGGTATCCCTCTTATAACTTGCAGTGAGTTTGAGATGGAGCTACCATTAGCAACAGATTAGGATCTGTTTATGAGATATGAAAACATGAGTCTAACTGCTAATGTAGAAAAGTTAAAAGACCTCTTCAGTTTGAGGCATAAAATTGAGTGGTGCACCGTGTCAAATGCCTTTGAGTGGTCCAATAAAACCAAAAAAGATATTTTTCCATCATCCATGTTACTTCTTAACTCCTCAACTACATCAGATAAAGCTGTTATACAGCTATGTTGTGGCCTGAAACCAGATTGACGCTCTGTAAGTAAGTTGTTGTCGTTTAAATACCTAAAGATTTGTCTGTGTAAAAGGTGCTCGAAAACTTTTGAGAGATATGGAAGAATTGCAATCGGGCGGTATTCGTTACCTGTTTTTGGTATTGGTATAATTTTGGCATATTTCCACTCCATTGGAAAGATGCTAGTAGTGATTATGGAGTTAAACAAGTACATTATGAAACGGACAATTCATTGTAAAATCATTTTTATAAATCCGGGGTATATATTATAAGGGCCCACTGCATTCAATTTAATACCATTGAAACTTTCAACTACCTCCGTTAGTGTTACACCCTGAAAGTTAAATTTGGAAATGTTTAAATTATTACACGGAAAATCATCATAAAATTCGTTATTTACGGCTGGTAGAGGAATATTTACAAAAGCTTCATTTAGCGCATTAATGTCAACATTCATTGATTGATTAATTGTCTTATTTATTCCAATTTCGCGTATTTGTTTCCAGGTTTTTTTACTTCCAATAGCTGTATTAAATTTAGTAAAATAATAGGAAGACTTATCATGCCTTATTTTGGAAACAACCGCTTTCCTAGCCATCTTATATTCGTCGTGATATTCTGATATCCTGTAACGTTTCCACTTCTGATACAGATTATCACGGTGTTCTATTATCATCTTGGTTTCCATTGTGAACCAAAGTCTATCTCTATTTTTAATAGTTTTCGTTTTGTTGATGACATGTTTGTTGTAAATTCCTAAAATTTTACCATTAAGAAATGACAGTTGTTCTCCAAAAGTCGGTAAATAGAAAATTTGATCCCATGGAGTAGAGCAAAGATCACATCCCAAAGCCAAGATATCAATATTATTAAAATCACGATAAGTAAATGTTTGGGGCTGGGTTTCTCTGGCAAATTCATATGATAGGAAGAGTAGATCGTGCTTCGAAAATGCTGGAGCTGCTAACTGATCATAATGAAGGACTTCACCTTCATTACTGGTAAAGAAAAGATCAAGCAAAGTGCTATTTGTTGACGTGAATTGTGTAGGTATCGTTGTGTTGACAGCTGACAAGTTAAACATCGACATTATAGTGGTAAGATTTAAGTCATCGAAAAGATTGTTATTAAAATTGTAATGTTCCTCAATATATAAATATGTATACACACGTTGAACTTTATTGCTAGACTAAAAATATTCATTTATTAAACTATAAGCTTAAACCTAATTATTACATGAAGTAATGTAACGGTATCGTACATAACAAATATAATGATAATAACAAGATTACCAAAACTCTCAAATATAATAATACTGTTGGATTTGTAACATACATATCATTCCTTTCCACTTTAGATACAAAAGCAATTATTAATAATAATTTGTTAATTTTGATATACATAGTTAATAAGAAATAACGGATATACCCATACAAACATTTGGAAAATATTTAATATTGCAAACTCTATACATATAACAATATGATATACAAAAACAATTTTAACCAATAATTATAAGAATGATATTAACAGTTTTTTCCATTTTCTTTTTGTCTTTTAATTCTTTCAGGTCTTCTTAACTCTTGCTCTGAACATGAACTTCTTCTTCTCTTACGATCTTCTAATTTGTATGTTTTTACATTTCGATTAAATTTAATAATTTTTCCAAAAAACTTTCTTAATTGGTTTACGTGTGCTATTCTCTGGGACCCATTAATACAAATACAATATCTAACATTACTTAATTTCCTAACAATTTTTGCATTTATCCACTTACAATAGTTATTCAACACATTCCTATACAAAACAACTTCGTCAGGTTCGTATTGAATAATTTTTAATTTTTCGTTAGTATCATAAACTGTCTCTTTTTCTTTCTTTTTTTGAGAACCGTCTATTTTTTTTCGTTTTGAATTTGACATTTTTGGATTAACAAGATCTAGTAATGTTTTTGGTTTAAAATTGAAAATCAAATTTGCAGGTGATGTTCCTGTTACTGTTGTTGGTGTTGTACGATATTTGAGTAAAAAGTTATTAATTTTAAAATCCCAAGATTTTTGTTTAAATTTAGGGTCCAATAAATATTTTTTTAAACTAGTTTTTACTGTTTGGACAGCTCTTTCTGCCGATCAATTCGACTGTGGGTGATATGCCGGTGATTTTAGAACTTTTATTCCACTGTTAGTGCAAAATTCAATAAACTCCTTTGAACTGGAAGGGGGACCATTATTACTTACTATTTCAACTGGTAGACCAAATATGGAAAAAAATGATCTCATTGTTTCGTTAACAATTTGAGCCGTTGTTGATTTCATAATTTTAGCATCCATCCACTTAGAAAAAGTATCAACTATGACAAGTATAGTTATATTTTCTATTTTACAAAAGTCAATATGTATCCTTTCAAATGGCTTTTTAGGATTCGGCCACTTTGTTACTACTTTTTTTGGAACATTTTGATTAGATGCACACACTTGACATGATTTTACAAACATTTCAATGTCAGAATCAATTTTTGGCCACCATACGTAAGTTCTGGCTAACGATTTCATTCTAACAACTCCAATGTGACCACTATGCAATAACTCAAGTACTTTACTTTGTAAGGTAAATGGTATTACTATTCTCTCTCCATAAAATAAACATTCCTCTTCCGTTGCTAACGACACTCTCTTATTATAGTATTTCATCAAATCACTCGGTATTTCTTCAGGCCATCCATAAATAATATATTTGTATATATTACTCAGTTCATCATCTCTTGACATTTCAGCCTTAACGTCTTCAATATTTATCGGTAGTTCATGTACGATTTGCAAAATATTTATGCTGTCGATATCTTCACCAGTCTCCTGTCTAATAGGCAGACGTGATAGTGCATCAGCATGACCCATCCTTGTCCCTTTTCTGTATATTATTTCTGTCGTCATATAACTATATGTAGAAAAATTGCCCATCTATGTAAACGGTTTGACGCAACTGATGGCAGGTCTTTGTTGACTGAGAAAATATCCCTTAGGGGCTGATGATCACTTTCTATTATAAATTGTAATCCATATATATTTATGGAATTTTCGTACAGAGAAAACCATAGCGAGGGCTTCGCGATGAAGCTGTGAATAATTACGCTCAGCTGGTTTTAAAGAACTGGAAACAAACATTACAGGATACTGTTTACCATTAATTACGTGTTATAAAACACCACCTACTCCATAGGGACTAGCATCACACGGTATCACGATTGGCTTCGTAGGATCATAGTGGGTTAAAAGTCCAATTTTTGTTATTAAATCCTTACTCTTGTTGAAGACCAACTGGTGTTTTTCTGTCCAGTTCCATTTAACATTATTTCTTGTTAAATTATGCAAAATATTAAGTTCTGAAGACAAATTTGGAACACAGTGATTGTAATAATTAATCATTTCTAAGTATGATCTTAATTGATTTGTGGGAGCAGGAGCTTCTACGACTGCTTTTATCTTTGCTTTGGATGGTAAAATCCCATTACTATTTATTGTGTAGCCCAAATAGTGAATTTCCTTTTCGAAAAACCTACATTTATCAAAATTAATTTTTACGTTAAACTACAGCAATTTTTCTAAAACAGCTGTCAAGTTTCTTTTGCACTCATTAATATCGCTACCACCTATCAATATATCATCGAAATATACTTGTACTTTTCCAAAGCCTTTTAAAATTTCACAAACAATTTTTGAGAAGATTTGAGGTGCCGTTTTTAAGCCATATACCAAACGTGTATACTGGTATAATCATCTATGTGTCAAAAGTTCACGGGATCGTTCTGAGACTTTAACTTGTAAATATGCGCCAGTTAAGTCCAGTTTACAGAAATAACTCCAACCTGATAGACTAGCAAAGATATCGTCTACTCGCGGAATTACGTAATGTTCGTTTTCGACAAATCTATTGACTGTTCTACGACAATCAACGCATATACGTATTGAACCATCACCTTTGTTGACAATGACGATAGGGCTAGCCCATTTACTCCTACTAACGGGAACTAAAACACCTTCTTGACACATTTTCTCAAGTTATACTTCAACTTTTTCTCTTAACCCAAATGGGACTGGATACGCTTTTGAAAAAATTGGGTATGCTTCTGCTTTTGAAAAAATTGGGTATGCTTCTTCTTTTAAAGCTATTTCAGCCACATAATCTTTTATAGTTGATGTGTTTTCATTAGAAAACAAATTATAAAACGTTTCGAAACAAAACCCATTAACAGAATTTATTTTTATACAGTTAACATTAAAAAATGTGTTACGCCAGTGTGGAATTAATTCATCTAACCAGTTTCTTCCAAATAGTGGCTTAAATTTATGTTTGGAATTCAAAACTACCAATCTAAGTTTATAAACTTTGTTCTCAAATTCAACATTTACAACAATGGATCCAACAACATTCACAGTTTCACCGGTTAATACTTTTAAAGTTTCATCTTGTTTTTCTAGTTTTGAAAATACTCATCATAATATGAAATATGACATATGCCCCTGTATCTATTTCCATCTCAAGAGACACGGTCTCGATTTTTACAAAAATACGTAACGATTGTGTATAATTACAAGAATATAAATTATTTAAATAATCACTTGAACAATCACTACTTAACTCATCACTATTATAATCTAAATGTTTTACATATTTACTCTTACGTTTATCATATACATTTTTATTCCTTCTGACTCCTTCATCTTCACGTTGTTTCGCCCTGCAGCTTCTTTCTAAATGTCCACGCTTCTTGCAATAAAAATACCTTGTATCCGATTTGTTGTAACTGCGTTGCTTATCTATCGGCTTAGTAGCCATAGTGTCATTTTCGTGGCGCTTACCCCTTCGGGGTCCTCCGTAATTAAGACGATTAACAGCTCCATTACTCCTCATTAGCTCGATATTATTGTGTGACATTCCCATTGATAATGCAATTTGATATGCTTTATCAAAATTGGGCAATCCACTTTCGTTCAGAACTCGAGTTTGTATGTTGTCATTTGTTAAACCACACACAAATTTAATCAGAAGCGCTTTATCCAAAAATAACCCAAAATCACACTCCTGTGCTAAATGTTTCAGATTTATGATATAATCGGCTATAGTTTCAGATTGTTTTTGGTCCCTCTTGAAAAATTTGAAACACTCCACAATGATATTTTTCTGAGGCTTAAAGTGAGTGGTCAGCTTTTTAATGATTTCTTCGTATTTAAAATCATTTTCACTTTTTGGTGTTAAGATTGAACACATTGTTTTATAAAGGTCAGCACCACCAAGACTTATGAGAAATGATACTTTATCAGCATCATTTTTAATTTTGTTCAATGACAAAGGATGATTTAACCGATTTATGTACAGTGTGAAATCGTCACCCACGTTGTACACTTCTATTGTGCCCACTAAAGCTATTGGAGCTTCTGCCATTTCCAATATAGTTCCGAGAAAGAAATTCACAAAAATGCTTTGAATTTACTGTACTTTGTCCTTGTCGCCAAATGTATTGTTCCTCAATATATAAATATGTATACACACGTTGAACTTTATTGCTAGACTAAAAATATTCATTTATTAAACTATAAGCTTAAACCTAATTATTACAAAAATCACCTGATATAATGACTTCGGAGTATGACATTGATGAAATCTCCAGCTTCGTGATAAGACTGTCAAACTTTATCCGTTTATGTGGACTGTAAACACATCCAAGAAGAAGTTTATCACCACGATAATTTACGTCTACAAAAACATATTCCACGTCATTAGCTATATTATGTGTACTATTTAACTGACATGAAATATTATTTTTTATATAAATTGCGACACCACCAGCATGACTACTTCTGTCGGAACGAAAGACACAGTACCCCTTCAGCTCATAGATATTGTCGCTAACATTATCACAGAACCATGTCTCAGAAACACATATAGCGTCAACACCCGAATTTTCAAATAAAAGACGAAACTCATCAAGTTTATTACATAAACTTTGTGCACTTATATGACAAATACTGAAACCCTGTCTATGATTAGCCAGGATACGTACCATGTTATAATGACCAAAATGCAAAAATTTCAATGAAGAACGTATTTGAATAATTTCTTTGTTAGCCTAAAACGTTTTTTAAATCTTTGTAAAGAAATATTTTATAAATTTGTATTTTTATGAAAGTAAACTTTTATACTTAATCATCGTCTGGTAAACTTAAAGGATCCGTGGTATTTCGTATTTCTTTCTTATGATGTTCAGCTTTTGATCCTCGTCGGAATCAGAGGATGAGATATACAAAATCAAAGTTATTATTATTTATTATTTCTTTTTGTGTCCATGTAAACCTTGTAATCAAACTACAGGTCGCAAATATGAATATGTTTTAACGAAATCTAGTATATAAGCTTTAATTGGCCATAGGTTGAACGCTATTGAAATTGGTGAAATTCGGTTCATGTTCAGACCTAGTCCCCATGCAAATGACCCCTATGAAATCGACTTAAATTGCCATAAGATCCAAATTATCACATAGATCTCAGTCAAATTGGGTTTGTATGTGTTTATTATATCCATTTATTAGTTGTTCAAAAATAAACCCCATATGGAAATTCCTTGTCATAGCACCCATATAAAGCGGCTTCCCGATTTTCACTTAAATCTTTCAAAAAACAAAAATATTGCACAGATTTTTCTCAAATTTGGTTTGTACATAGTTTTTCAAAATGTTAGTGACTTTACCCAATATATTCAGGATCGGTCCATTTTTCGTCCTAGGCCCCATATAAATATAGCATCCTATATGAGCTTTGTCATATCTGCAGGCAAAAAAAAAATAATAACAATGCCACTCAAATTTGGTTTATGCTTATTTTCTATATCCACTTAGTTGGACCGAAGAGAAATGGTCTCTAAACCTTGGTATAGGGTATCATTTATGCACTGTTGTAAAACATATTTACCATGAATTTCAATATGGAGTTATTTCGATCGCGACCCCTGCTTGTTTTTAAATTTATAGATTACTTAGAACTTAATGTGTTGTATACATCCTTAAATGAATCATTAGGTTTTAGATTAGATTAGTTATTGATTTTAATTTTCTCATTTTATATTATAAAATATTAGTCTTAAAATAAGTAAAAACTATAAAGAGTTTACAACATGGTTTAAGACCATCTGCCGGAAGCATGGATGTTTAGTAGCATATATTTAGAGCATTCAATAAACAACAAGGAAGAAAGAAGTAAAACGCTTTACAGCTATTTCACAACATTCTTTAAAAATTGTATTGATTAAGCATTAGTTTCGTTTATTTCATGGTGTACTTTATATAGTTATATAATGGAGACCAATTTGCGCCAGCGCCTCCATTTAAAATGTCGAACATTTCATCACCCGTTAATCTTGAGAATCGTATAAAACTATATTTTATTTAATTTAATACCGGGTACTTTCCTAGAAAATGCTGCAGTGTTTCTTCTTCATTCATATTGCATAGAAAACATAATCTGTTTCGGTCTGTCCCATAGTGGTTGCCATTCAGCCATAAGAAATCACCACGAGCCTTCACTATAGAAAGTTTATGTTAGTTATATTGTTCGTTGCCTTTTGGAAACTTACGTACTTTTTGTTGGCTCTGTAATTCATGTACATGATGCTCGTTTTCCATATCTGTGCTCCATAAGATTGCTTTGCAAATAGATTGAAATAATATCGACTTTGATTTTAGTGCCACTTCCTTTGATTTCGATAAAATTGTTCGATGTGATATATATAAAAACTTGTAGGAGCTAATAAAATACCTAAATACCCCATTAGATCTCGATTTCATTTGAACTGACACGACCACCTTTTCTGAATATTATTATTGCAGATTTTCCTAAATTAACTTATATTCCCCATGTGAGCCATAATTAATTTTAAGATTTTTAACTGTTTTAAATTTCAATTTAAAAAACTTTACAAAATATCTATTAACGAATTAGATAATTTTAAATCACAGCAAAACTTATAATTATGATGGATTTATGTGGTAAAAATCAACAACAACAACATCATTAAAAAGGACTTAAAAATAGCATTAAGCGTTTAATCACTTTTATCATCAGAATTGTCACGCTCAACGTGGAAAATGAATAAATGAACGGCGACATCAACAGTAAGTTGCAATGACTATCGAAATGAATTAAATATTTCACACAATGATAACAAGGACAAAACAACTAGACTATCACGCAAACCAACAGACAAATACAACCGTTATGGCGTGCATTAAAATTAAAATACCGTTATCACTAACACCATCCCCTCCTTACGCACTTACATTTAAAATAACACGTTAAAACCATATAATCAAGTGTAATTTACGTGCTTCACTTGTAAGAAGATGGCCGCAAAAAAAGGTGTGAATAGAGCATGTGCCATAAAAAAGAAACAATTTATAGCCGGTAGATGCCGACGATACATTAGCCTAGACCACGAGTTTCGTGAATCCAAAATAAACTAAGTGAGGTTTTTGATTACATAGAAAGTAAGACTACACACAGAAAACAAATTCGCTGCTGCAACCGAATTTGTTGATAGTCTTATGTACTATCACATTATTCTGTTATGATTATTGCATTATATAACCCATGTAAACGTACAATGGTAAAGGGGTAATTCCATGCAAAGGTCAACCTTACGTCCAGTTTTAAAAATTTTAATTTAAATAATTTTTATTGATACCATTTCAAAGAAAAGGGTACGAAAAATTGACAACAGTGTGTTAGATGTATTTTTGAATATTTTTATAGCCCCTATTTTTCTAGTAAGAAGGGAAAAGTGTAATTAAGTAATTTTGAAAGTATAGTCTACAATTATTTTCTACAATTTATTTTCGAATTCATTTTTTTTTATATGCTGTTTTTTATTTGTCATACAAATAACTTCAGAGCTCTTCTGTGTTATACAAAAATCCTCTAAAATGATGTCTATTTGTTGTCATGTCCGTCACGATTACTTTTTGCCCCCCGCCCCCAATTATTAATAACAATAATACTTTCTTATTGTTTCTAATGGTAAACATGTTAGTCAGGTATATTTTTATGAGGAATGGCAAACTTTTACTGTATAATATTGGGTTAGAAAAATCACTCAATGTCACGTCTGTCACAATGGAATTAGCCAAAGGCAATTAATTTTGTATATAAATTCGATTATGTTAATTGTGAAATTCAGTTGGTAAAATTTTCTTTATTTATTGGTTGTGACAACCATTTATCGAATTTTTACTGATATAAAATAAAAACAATAAAATATTGTTATTAAGATTTAATCTATGCTAATATAATAAAGAGGTAATGTGTGTTTGTTTCTTTGTTTGTTTGTTTGTAGGAGGTAATCTCCGTAACTTCCCATCTGATCTTCCTGAAATTTTCACAGAGTCTTACTGCGGATATGGGAAGTGCTATAGGCTAGTGGGCGTGGCACCTCCCATACAAAGTAAATTTTTAATATCATATACATATATTGAGTACTTTGATAGGGAGAGCTTTGCAAATTTGTGTGAGATCACCTATTTTTATTATTAGTAGCTACGCCGGAAATGGGCGAGATCGGATAAGTGGGCGTGGTACCTCCCATACAAGTATTAGTTCAATATTATATATCTCGAGTAATGTGATAGAGAGAGCTTTTCAAATTTGTCTGATGTCGCCTATTATTAATGTGAGTAGTCGGATGCAAAATGGGCAGTATCGGACCAATATGCGTGACACCTGCCATCCAAAGTAAATATAAAATGTCATATGTCTGGAGTAATGTAATAGTAAGAGTCTTGGGACTTTGTGTGAGCCCATAAGTTATTCATTTGATTAGTTAGACATAAAATGGGCGTGATCGGAGCAGTGGCTGTGGCACCGCCCATACAAAGTAAATATATGATATCATATAACTGGTGTGCTAAAAAAGGAAGCTTTGACACTTTGTACGAGCCTATCAGATCTTAGTATGAGTAGTTGAACAAAAAATTGGTGGGTTCACACCAATGGGCGTGGCACTCCCCATGCAAAGTAACTATTTAATGTCATATATCTGGAGTACTGTAAAAGAGAGAGCTTTGTGGCTTTGCGTGAGCCCATAGGTTCTTTGTGTGATTAGTCGAACAAAAAAATGGTCGTGATCGGAGCAGTGGGCGTAGCACCGGCCATGCAAAGTAGATATCTAATATCATATAACTGGTGTATTATAAAAGGGAAAGACTCGACATTTTGCATGAGTCCATCAGATATTAATGTGAGTAGTCAAATAAAAATTGGGCGGGATGGGATTAGTGGGCATGGCACCTCCTATGTAAAAAATATAAAGCACTACGAAAGCGACAGATCATTAGTCATCAATGTGATTTGTCATGGAAAATATATCGCCAAAATCAAAAATCGCAAACCCAAAAATCGCGAAAAATAAAAATCGCTCAAAAAACAAAAATCTTCAAAATCAAAAATGGGCAAAATCCAAAATCGCTAAAAAGAAAAATTGCCAAATGATATTCTAAGTTCCAGGCCAATAGTTAAGTGTTGCCAGATCTAATATGGATAATCCATCTTCTAATGGGCAGCTACATGTACCTTGCTCCAGGGTAGGAACGCCGAAAAATCTGATAATTATTGTACCTAATGAAAAAAACAAAAAACGTTGTATATCAGCATCAGCTAGCATTGAAATAAAAAAATCTATACTAATAATCTATACTAACATAATAAATAGGTAATATGTGTTTGTTTGTTTGTTTGTAAGAGGTAATCTCCGTAACTACTCATCTGATCTTCCTGAAATTTTCACAGACTCTTATTGCTGATATGGGAGTGCTACAGGCTGTAATTTTGTTAAATATTTTTAGTGGGCCATGCCTTCCATTCAAAGTAAATTTTTAATATCATATACATATATTAAGTACTATGATATGTAGTATAAAATAATTTAATAAATGAAAAAATAAAATTTCCTAGAATTTGCACTCGAATTTCGAGAGCTGGAATATGCTAGTAAAATTAAATAGTAATCCATTGTTCCATTCTACAATTTAACGGTTTTTGAAAAAAAATATATCGTTATTTTACCAATTTAAAATAATGCCATATCGATTTATTTTTTTTCGCAAACATTCCTAACATTCAGTCATTTTATCAAATTTGTTTCTTCATTATCAATGTGTTATATTTTTCCAATTATCTTGTTTGAAATGTATGTAGAACTGCTTGCTTCCTTCCATGGTAAATTCTTTCTTCTTTACTAGAACATTTACAGGTTCATGCATGAATCAAAGACTGTCTTACGCGAGGCATTCAAACAGAGAGAAACAGTGGATATCATCTTGAATGTATTTTGCATCTGATCATTTATTTCATCGGCCTGTGCAACATGAAACATTTGCTATTTTGCGTGCATGGTTTATTGTGGTTAATCATATCAGGTTCTAGATTACGTGAGTTCTCACAATCATTTTTCTTGCGAACACAGGCATGTCCTTTCGTATAATCGCCTAGTGTTAAAGTGTTGAATTGCGTTGGCAAGTTAAGAGTTGTTGCCGAAATCAAAGCCCGACAGTCACGAGCTGACATATAGATTTTTTATTATCTCACAATCAAGAACTTTCTAAGGCCCGAAAGACTCAAATACATAGAACTTACATTTTCACAAAATGTTTAATTTAAAAATTTCTTCAATGTATTATGTTTTTGCAAAAATGTCAAATTAAGTCGAAAATTCGATCTGGCTAATCATATTTATACCCTATACCACTATGTGGTTTGGGTATAATGACTTTGTGCTGCTGTTTGTAACAGCCAAAAATATTTGACCTAGACCCATCTTTAATTATACCGATCGAATCAGAATCACTTTCTGAGTTGATTTAACAATGTCCGTCCGTCCGTCCGTCCGTCTGTGTGTCCATGTAAACCTTGTAAACAAACTGCAGGTCGCAAATATGAATATATTTTTATGAAATTTGGTATATAAGCTTTTGTCGGCCATGGGATGAACGCTGTTGAAATTGGTGAGAATCGGTCTATGTTCAGACCTAGCCCCCATACAAATCACCCATATGAAATCGACATAAATTGCCATAATATCCAAATTATCATATAGATCTTAATCAAATTGGGTTTGTATGCGTTCATTACATCCATTAATGAGTAGTCCAAAAATGATCCCTTTGACCCCATATAGAGCTGCTTCCCGATCTTCACTTAAATCTATTAAAAAACAAAAATATTGCACTGATTCTTCTCAAGTTTTGTTTGTATATATTTTTGCAAAATGCCAGACTCTTCACCAAACATGATCAGGATCGATCCATTTTTGGACCTAGTCCCTATATAGATATAGCATCCGATATGAACTTTTTCATATCTGCAGCCAAAAAAATTAATAAAAATCCCACTCAAATTTGGTTTTTGCTTATTTTCTATGTCCAGTTAGTTGGGCCTAAGAGATAGGGTTTCTAAACGCATGGTATAGGGTATCGTATAATCGGTCTAGACCGACTATAATTTTCTTACTTGTTTTATATTCTTTTGGTATTTAGACAGAATTTGCTTAAAGTTATGTATTTCCTTTCAGTTGGAAATACCAAAAATGGTTAAAGTTTGGATTTCTTTTGGTATTATCGAAAAAAAAATCTAAATACAAATTTTATTTAAAGTACTTTTACTAATTGGTTACAATATTTGTTAACACATTTTTGGTTAAAATCGATCGTTCTAATGGATGAAGTGTGATTGCAACACCAATATTTAGGACTGTAACATATCATACTTACTTCATTTAATTTGGTTGCCTCGATTAAATTAATTTAGAAATTTATATAAATTTACCTATCAAGGATAGGTAAACAGAACTAATTTTATTATTAAAGATACCCAAATTTTAAAAGGATTATCTTTTTAAACCAACCTCTCCGAATTAGCTAAAATTCGTTAGTATTGTCGAAAGTAATATATCTGAAATTTTTTTTTGCCTCCGTGGTTCCAGAAATATGGTGCTTAAAATATGAAAAAATCATCCAAAATAGACTGAAGTTATGTTTTGAAGTGTTTAACATATTGAATTCTTTAACATTTTTGTTGAAGGTAATAAAAATTTTAAAAATATTTGACCTAGACCTACCTTTTATTGTAATGGTTGACGCAGAATCACTTTCTGAGTCGATTTAGCAATGTCCGTCTGTCCGTCCGTTTGTGTGTCCATGTAAACCTTATAATAAAACTACAGGTCGTATATATGAATATATTTTAACGAAATTTGATACTTATGCTCGGATCGGTCATAGAATAAACAATATTGAAATTGGTGAAAATAGACACATGTACATACCTAGCTTCCATAGAAATCGACTTAAAACGCTATAAGATCAAATTTATCATATAGATCGCAGTAGAATTGGGTCAGTAGTCCAAAAATAAAACCTATAGGACAATTCTTAGCCATATTTCCCATATGAAGCTGATTCCCGATCTTCACCTAAATCTATCAAAAATAAAAATATTGCACAGATTTTTCTAAAATTTAGTTTGTATATGTTTTTCCAAGAAGTAAGAAACTTTTGCTGGATCGACCGAGTCCTTGTATAAATATAGCATCCGATATTAAGCTTTTAAGCTTTTCATATCTGCAGGCAAAGATAAGAAACAATGCCACTCAAATTTTGTTTATCTTTATTTTCTGTTTATTTCTGTATACGACTATAATTTTTTATTTTTTAAACTCTTTCTCTGTCTGTCTGTCTATCTGTCTGTGGTGAGGCAACCCCATTTCCCCTTATCCTATTGATCTGAAACTTGGCCCATAGTCTTGTTGTGACTACAGATTAATTTTGGGGTAGTCACGCACAGTCACTCATAGTCACGGAGTGATCGAAATGTCATTTCTCCTCATCCGATCGATCTGAAACTTGGTCCATACACTTGCTCTGAAAAACAGATTAACTTTGACTTAGTCACGCACAGTCAAGCATGGTGATGCAGGGAGAGATTTAAAACGGATTTCCCCTTATCCAACCAATCTAAAACTTGGTCGATATGTCACGGAGAGATCTAAAACGGATTTCCCCTCATTCAATCAATCTGAAACTTGGTCGATATACTTGCTGTAAAGTAAGATTAACTTCGACATAGTGATGCACAGTCACGCATAGTCACGCACAGTAACGGAGTGATTTAAAACCCATTTGCCGTCATCCTATCGATCTGAAACTTGGTCGATAAATTTTCTGTAAAAAAAGATTAACTTTGACATAGTCACGCACAGTGACGCTTAGCCACCACGCACAGCCACGGAGTGATTTAAATCCCAATTCCCCTCATCCAATCAATCCGAAACTTGGTCCACAGTCTTGTTGTCACCAAATATTAACTTAAAGATGGTCTTAGTTACGCACATGTTGTGACCAAAGATCTATTTTAAAATAGTCAAGCAAAGTCACGCTCAGTCAAGGAGATTTTCAAACCGCATATGCATATGGAAAGAAAGAGTTTTAATAAAAACGTTCGTTTTTATGGGTTAGATTATTTTATATCCTCAACGTTACTGTTCATGTATGGATGTATCAGTTTATCACTCCATTTTTAACGCATCGAAATAAATTCCGGAGACTCTATTAACAATTCTTTGAAAAAATTATAACTGATCAACTATGTCATCAAGTCAACACATTAATTTCTCCATTCCAACATGGCTTTCAAAAACGGTGCTCAACTTCAACGAACATTTTACATCTCACAACAATAGTAAATCGTGGTTTTCTTCAAAGAAATCAAACTGACGCAATTTACACTGGTTTCACAGCAAGTCATTTGATAAAGTCAACCATAAACTTCTTATAAAGAAATTACATCTAATAGGATTTTCTGATCTTAGCATAAAGTGGATATATTCATATTTAACAAACAGAAAGCAAAATGTACGTTTTAATAATATATCTTCGAAAAATATTAACGTTTTATCTGGAGTTCCGCAAGGCGGCCATCTTGGACCGCTTTTATTTTCACTATTTATAAATGATTTACCGCAGGTTATTCAGTTTTCAAATATCCTGATGTATGCTGACGATGTAAAAGTCTTTATGAGGTATAACCAATATTCCGACCATACTTATCTTCAAAATGATTTGGATTCATTTCACTCTTGGTGCATTTTAAATTTAATAGAGCTGAATCTTAAAAAGTGCAAATATATGCGTTTTGTTCGAAAAAGACCAATATCTGTAAATTATGTGTTGGGCGGCTTGCAACTGGAAAAAGTCGATAACTTCTTAGATGTTGGTGTTTTTTTAGATTCAAAGCTTAGTTTCGTTCCTCATATTACAATTACAGTAAACAAAGCCAGAGGAGTACTTGGTTTTATAAAACGATGATCTAAAGAGTTCAATGATCCGTATGTAACAAAAACACTATACACGTCACTTGTGAGACCGATTTTGGAATATGCCTCTATTATATGGGACCCTATCTATCAAACTCATCGAATCGGTGTAAAAACAATTTCTACTATTCTGTCTTCGCAGCTTAAATTTTAACTAATTAACTCTTCCGTCGTATAACGGCAGACTCGCCCTTGTTAAGCTGCCAACCTTAAAAAGCCGCAGATCTATGCCAAATGTTTCGTTTCTTTTGAACATAATTAATGGCGATGTTTGTTCTGGTTTCCTGATCAACAATATTTCATTTAACATCTCCCAGCGGCCAACACGTTTCTTCTCACCTCTATCTGTCCAGTTTTACAGATCAAATTATGCGTACGGTGATCTGCTTAGACGAATGTGTATTGAATTTAATAAGCTTTATAGATTTATTGATTTTTCTTCAAATACAAATGTCATAAAAAGTAAAATAATAATTTTTCTGAACACTTTAAATTAAATTTTTAAATTTTTCATTCATTGTTAAATGTTTTGGAAAACAGTCTGTAAGGATTTATTCCATAGATTAATAAATAAATAAATAAAAAAATAAATAAAAATAAAAAAAAATATATTCAGTCGATAACCGTCTGTCCATCTGTCTGCGGAAATCACGGTGACACCATCAATAGCTAAGTAAGACTCTTCGTTTTTACATAATATCGTTTACTAATATCCTGATTGAGTTGCTGCTTAAAATCATCCAAAATGGTCAAATGGGTCACGAGATGTGAATAAATTTGTGAAAAAACTCCTGAAAAAATAAAAATGTTCACTGTGTGTATAAATTAATGCATTTAGACAATTAAAATTAGATTAGTAACGAATATTATGAATTAAATTGTGAGTTATTTTACTATATCAAACGTATTATATCATATTGTGAATTATATTACTATATCCAAAATATCATAACCAACATATTGTGAATTATATTGTTATATTATTATCGTAAGCTTAAAAATTACCCATGCTATGAGGCATAATTTTATCAAAATACTTTTGATCACTTCACTTACTCTACAACCCTCAACACAAAAGTTCAGCGACCAGCACCTTCAAATTCATCTGTAGAATTTAATCTTATTTAATAAATGCAATATTAATTAATCCCTTAAATTTCTATTTCTTTTATTTCTTACACAACATTGGATAAATTTCAAACCCTTCGTTTATAATATCTCCATTTCTTGAGAAAATATAAATAATCAAGGCACAGGTTCTCAACTGCTGAATATTTAGGTTCCAGCGATTACAGACCACTCCTGCATCCCACAACCTCAACCTAAATATTAATCAACGGGAGAATCTGTTCAATGTGTTTGTATAGAAAATAAACAGCCAATTGAAAAAAATATTATCCCTAAAAAGTACCTTTTAAAAAGTGCATTTTAAAAAAGTACCTTTCCTTGAAAAGTACTTTTTAAGAAAAGGTGCTATTTAAGAAAAAGTTCCATTTTTAGAAAAGTACCTCTAAAGAAATTATATTTTTATTTAAACTATTTTTTAAGTAACCTTTTATTAATAAGCTCCCCTTTTTTAAAAGTACACGATTTTTAGAATAGCAACATTTAAAAAAAGCATATTTCTTAAAATTGCTGTTATTTTAAGATACGCATCTTCTTTAAAAAGCACTTTTTTGTTTTAAGAAAACTACTTTTTTTTAAAGTATCCTTTTTTAATAAAGAACCATTTTTTCAAAAAGAGAAAAAAGTTGCCTTTTACAGAAACTAGCAGAGCCCAGCCCTCAAAATTCGAGTGCAAATTCTAGGCAATTTTATTTTTTCATTCAATTTCTTTCTTTCAATGTTTTAGGCAACCTAAGGGTATGATAATTATAGGCAAATAATAATTCACCACAAGGCGTGTGCTATGCAATTATTATAATGAAATTCGATTGCGATATTGTCTTTATTGGCTTATGTCCAAAATTATTTTTCAAAACAACACAGGGCTTTTCATAAACCATTTTTGCAAACACATTTTGACAAATTTAATAATCACACAAAATTTTTTAATATTATGAATGTGTTAATAGCAATTTTAAATTCATTTTACTCCAAAAAAATATATAGAAATGTAAAAATCTCTAAATCTGGTGGACAACTAGAAATAAATACCTTTCAAATGAGGTATGTTTGGGCAAAGTTTAAAACTGACAAAGTTACATTGGTCACAAGAATTCGTCGTGCCTATTAATATTATAGATGCGCCCACTTAAAAAAACCCTTTTATAAACGAAATTTAAGGAAGATATTTCTGGTACTTGTACGATTCCAAAAAGTATAAATGCTTATATTTTTATTCTTACATGCTTTAAAACATGAAAAATGTTAGTTCTCGAGCTATTCCTTCAGCTCGAGTATCTCATTCACTACTCGAGTAGCTAGATTAGCTACAAAAACGAATGTAATCGGAACACGAATGTAAATTATACTAGAAATCAAGACGGACACATCTAATAATTATGAGTATCATTTATCGCGAACTATAGTTTGATAGGCAAAATACAACTGTCATGCGAAATATAATTAGTGGTTTTATGAACGATAAATAAAAAACGTTTCAACATAAAAATTTCATTATTAAAGTTAATAAGTCTGTATTGGGATTGAATTGAAGATTACAATAATAACATGATATGTACATGATTAAAGTGGCATGAGTCAAAATTAAAATTCCAGAGAGTTAGTAAAACAGTTTCATTTTGTGAAATACATATTTCGAGGGACTTAATTTTACCAAAATAGAACATCATAATGTTACTAACGACAATGTGTACGAGTATATTTTGTTTACCAAATTCCAGTATGAACTTCAATTGCACTTTTATTCCCTTTGGTATTTGTCTGTGATTTGATATGAATCCGTCTCTTCTTTCTGTTATTACTATTTATGTTACGAAAATACAATATTGTGTTGGCGTCGTTGTATGCGACAGTTGTTTTGAATTGAGATTTTGCTCAACATATAAAACATATACGAGTAGAGGATATAAATTTTTTGTTGTTTGCATTTCAGGCAAATTAAGAATAACAAATGTACGAATATGTATGTGTGTATAAAATAGTATAATTTTTTGAAAATGATTGACAATTTTAAGATATATTTAACTATACTAAGATTGTTTGTATGTTATTTATTGAAAATTTGTTTATTTGATTTTTAATTTTTCTCTTTTACTATAGATTCATCAGTAATTACAGTTTAATTGTATTGTCATGTTGGACATTATTGTTAAACAATAAAGCATTTATTCTAAATATATTTATGTAAGCATGTATATATGAAAGGATGTGTCATGTTTTAATATGTTGTATATTAATTGATCAAGTATGTAATACTCGTATGTACACTATACATGTGTGTAAATGTATACGATGTATGGCCTTGAGGTAATAAATACTCATATTAACGCACTTAATTGATTACTTTAAGTTTTCAGTCTTTATGGGTGAGTTTTTGTTGCTGTTAAAATATTTTTTCATTTTAAAAGAATAATAACGTACAAGTTTAATATGAGTTGAATGTATATTTTAAATTAAATATATTTTAAACTTTGTAGTCTGATTGCCAACTCTTAAAAACTACTGCTAAAAGTTCGGATATATTAAACGATATTTGGCAAACAAACATCTAAAGAGACTATGTCGTATGTAATCTTTTTCCTGTCCATCGTAAACGGAGTTATGACATGAAAATACATGGAATCTCATAAAATTTTATGTATGAATTGAAAATATATACATCAAAAACTTCCACTTATACAGTGGGTGACAAAATATTGGAAACTTTTACAAAATTCTGAATTTGCGAATATTGTTTTTTTAATAATTTCACGCTAAGTGTCAAAAGTATGTATTTTTTTTGCGAAATCAATCCTTGGTGTGTTTTCTATCGAAAGATAACAAAAATTACAATTAAAAAAATGAATAGATGAAACAAAAATTAGTAAACTTTTATACCAGGCTTGATTAAAACCAGAAAATTAGAAGATATGAAAGAAAATGTTGTAACGTCGTAAAATACAACGTACATAACTAACACGTATTACAACCACAGACACTAACTGACTACGACCACCCATACTTTACATACATGACGTCACCATACACATTATCAACATGAACACTGACTGAACCTATACCAACCAGACTACATTCAAGTACCATCTCTAATAATAATTATTGATTCTCATTCAGTCAATATATTAATTTAGATAAGTCAGCAAGGTTGGTATAAGCAAAGTCAGTCAAGTCGAGTTAATGACAAGACTCTGGGTTAAGTCTAGTTAATGACAAAACTTTGTGTCGGGTCAATCTGCCACAACTAGATATATCCAAAGACATATTTTGGACTGATGTTCGATCTCGGTCGTCATCAATAAATTTTACTCCAGCAACTTTTGTTGACTGCTCTCGCTACTCCAGCAACTTCTGTTGACTGCACTCGCTATTCTAGCAACCTTCGGTTGATTGCTCTCGCTACTCCAGCAATCTTCGGTTGACTGCTTTCGCTACTCCAGCAACTTCCGTTGACTGCTCTCGGTACTCCAGCAACCTTCGGTTGATTGCTTTCGCTACTCCAGCAATCTTCGGTTGACTGCTTTCGCTACTCCAGCAACTTCTGTTGAGTGCTTCCGCTACTCCAGCAACTTCCGTTGACTGCTTTCGCTAATCCAGCAACCCTCGGTTCTTCTACTTCCAGGTCGGCGATTGCTATCAACCTACGTTACCATAACCGAACAGTCAAGCCAGCTGACAGCTAAGCGAAGCAACCGGGCTACCATCCCAACCGACCATTACCGAGCAGTCAAGCCAGCCAAAGACTAAGTGAAGCAACCGAGCTACCATCACAACCGATCTTTACCGAGCAGCCACGCCAGCCGACAACTAAGCAAAGCAACCGAGCTACCACCACAGCCGACCATTACCGAGCAGCCGATTACGAAGCGAAGCAGTCGACCTAACGATACAACCGATTACTACCGATTAAACAGCCGATCTACCGATACAACCGACGGCTGCCATACAAGTAACCGACTTACCAATACAACTGACTGCTATCGATTAATTAGTCGACCTAACGATACAACCGATTGCTACCGATTAAGCAGCCGATCTGCCGATACAACCGACGGCCACCGATTTACACAGCCGGAGTACTGATTCAATCAACTACAGCCGATATTGCCAATCTACGGATAAACGAACCATTTCGACCACCTATAAGAAGCCTAGAAGGTCGGAGTAAGAGACGAAGAGCCATTCGCCAGTGTGTCATTATTTAAACTGAATTTTATTGTTTAATTGATATATATATATATATATATTAGGGCGGGTCGATTTAAAAATCGCCCATTGCTCAGTGAAAATCGTATTCTAGGGATCAAAATAAGAAACTTTGCTGAAGGAACCATACCTCTAAAACGAATTCTGATGTCACAACTTTTGACCTGTCTGTCTGTCTGTCTCACTTTGACCCATTTAGAGTGCCCCAATCGAGTCCAAATGTATGATTGACCCACCTAACTTTGGAGGGCCGACTCACCCATGCCAGTGGCATACCCCCTGGAACTCCCCTGTGGGGTACCCCATATAAACATTTCAAAAAATCACCATTTTTGGCACTTTACATGAAAAAATCTGCGAAATGCCTATGTTTTTTCTTTATTTTTATTTATTTATTTATAATAATATTTATTATTTATTTATAATAATATTTATTATTTATTTATAATAATATCTATTTTTTCTCTTAAGAAATTTATTTAGTCAGAACATATGTAAATGAAAAAATTAATTGAAGTTAGTTATAGAAAAGAAACTAAAAAAATTATTGTTTGAAGTCTTTTTTACTTTCAAGTCTGGGCAATTTCGCACGGCTCTATAATGTCGTTGCCATATTAGCCTCTACATTTTCCGGTATAACCCGTTTGGAAATGCTAGCTAGCAATTGAACATGTCGTTCCGTTCCTTGAATGCATGATGGAATTTTTGGATCATTAAACGGTGGATCATCTTCATTTAAATATTCTTTCAATGTATCGTACGGAATGCTTCGCGTGAATGGTGGTTTAAATACGTTATTTATGTCATTCATATTGATCATTTCCGTGTAACTTGTGCAATTAAAGTTTGTATCTGGTTTTTTATAAGCTCTAAGTTGCGTTGGGTCGTCAACATCGGTTCGATAGCGTAGAATTTTCTTGATAGCACAGTCGCCCTTTTCTTTGCTATCATCAAACAACATTGATAACAAGATATTTTCCAAATGCGCATAATATGAATTATCTTTAATTACTTGATTGACAATATTGCGTAAACGAGGTTCTAGAAATCGTGACCAACCAATGAACTTGAAAAATAATGCACTGCCATACACGACAGGGCTGTAATACTTGATATTGAAGTACATTGGCACATAACATTTAATTATGAATTCAACCAGAATTCTTAAATTTGCATCTGGATTTTCCGTTGTCACATATAATCGTAATAATCTAGCGGCCTTGGTGAGCCACCGAGAATGTACAATTTTCCCTGGTTTGATGTTAGGCAGATCCACCGAAACCACGCCGCTAGAAATTGCATGGGCCATGTCGTATAAGTACTTCGAATTGGTGGAAAATTCAATTTTTTCTGGAGCAGGGGGCATATTTTGCAACTCAATTTTCTGGAAGCCGTCCACCACCTGAAAATATATATTAATAAAATAATTAATAATGGTTGACATTTATAATAAATGAGTGATAGCAATAACTTACCGGAAGAGTTTCACAAGTTTCGATTTGACGGCTCAGATTTCCGGTTGCCGATCTCGGTCTAGTGCTGGTTGATTTATCCAAAGCTTTAAACAAATGCCGAAACGGAAGTTCGTTGAAGTGTAGAAGGCAAACGAACCAATGCAATGGTGTTTTTAACAGCAATTCGAATCGTCGTATAATTCCACCGTGTGGGCCAGTGTTTGTTGGCTCACCGTCAGTGCATATTCTAATTAATGCATCCAGTGATATATTTTTATCGTTGAAAAAATCATTCAATTTGGTTGTTTTGTATTCAGCGGTTTCATGTTCCAGTCTTACGTAACCAATCAATTCAGAATTGGGTTCTCTCAAAATAACAAGATGAGGTTCTTTTACCATCCTAGTATGATACTTCTCATCAATTTTATCTATCGTTAAAGTATCATCTGTTCTGCCATCGAATGAAAACGCTAACAAATTGGTATCATCTAACCGTTTGCGAAGCACTTCTTGTCTGCATTTCTCTTTTTCTCTGCGAACTTTCGATTTATCCATGATGAGAGGTTGCCCATGCTTATCTTTAATTTTAAAATCTTGAAAAAGAGCGGTTCCCAATGCTGATGCTACTCTATCAGGCACACCAAATCTGTCACATACCAAGGCAAAGTTAAAACAATCGTATCTCTCTGTGTATTGTGAACTTGTGTTTCTATCCATATCTTCTTGAACCGGTGGCGGTGCGTATGTTGAATCATCGGGATCTTGGTATGTTGGCATTGATGACATACACGTTGCTCCTTGCTCTTCAATTGCCATCACAAATGCATTCATTGTTAGTCTGCTCTGATTATGTTGATCGTGCATAAACTCTTTGAGGCGTTCGGGAACCAAGCCGCATGCACATTGAGCTGCCTTCAAATCGTATTTACATGTTCCAATGTAAAAAATTGTTTCCAGAGATTTTACATAGTCTGTAAATTGTTGGGTTTTGTTTCTTCTCTTGATTTGGTCTTGATATTTGTCAAGCAATCTATTCAATTTATTACATACACTTTTTTCAGCATTATTTCCATACCAAGTTTTTCCCAAATTCCAATCAACTTATCTTGTACTTGAATAGTGAATGATTTATAGGAAAACTTTTTTTGTTCTGTTTTAGCACGTTCGCTTAAGTAAAAATAATATCTCAAGATATCCAGATGGGTTGGTAAATTAAGATCAGTCAAATCAGTAGACACACCAAAAACAGTAATATCATGCTTGGGTATATGACTCATTGGGTTTTCGATAGTTGTTGTTGCTTCATCTTGCGGTGTAGATGATGGTGGATTCATTGTAAACTTTTTGATTTGGAATGGTCACTTCACTTATTATTTTTTTTTTAAATATTTTTTTATCTGAAATTAGCACTTCACACATTGAGTTCTTCACAACGACTTAATGCATTCACAAAAACTGTTGCGTTATATATGGTCTACGAGACGAGGTAATAAGAATGAAATGGTAATTTCAAGTCTACCTGCTGTGTCTTGTGGTGGCTTAATAACCCACACAAGCAATTTTACGACCTGCAATTGTGTCACAGTGATACGTTCATTTTTTAAAAGGGTTGAATAAAAAACCCACCCAACTAAGTTTACGACATGCAAATGCATCACAGTGATGCCTTGGTTTTAAAAGGGTTGTAAAAACGCTAATTTCCAATAAATTTTTTTAATTTCTTTTCTATTACTAAGTTAAATTCATTTATTCATTTACATATGTTCTGACTAAATAAATTTCTAAAGTGAAAAATAAACTCCAAAAAGAAAAAAACACAGGCATTTCGCTGATTTTTTCATGTAAAGTGCCAAAACTGGCGATTTTTTGAAATGTTTATATGGGGAACCGCACAGGAGAGTTCCAGGGGGTGTGCCACTGGCATGGGTGAGTCGGATCTCCAAAGTTAGGGGGGTCAATCATACATTTGGACTCGATTGGGGCACTCTAAATGGGTCAAAGTGAGACAGACAGACAGACAGGTTAAAAGTTGGGACATCAGAATTCATTTTAGAGGTATGGTTCCTTCGGCAAAGTTTGTTATTTTGATCCCTAGAATACGATTTTCACTGAGCAATGGGCGATTTTTTTTGCCTCCACAAATCGACCCGGTCTAATATATATATATATATATATATATATGGGGGATTTCATGTCAAGTGCACCAACTTTTGAAACCGATGTCTTCCGATTTGCACCAAGGTTAGTCCTATTGGATAGTAGTTTAGACACAATTTTTCAACAAGATCGGTCCAGATCTCTCTGAGTTAGAGGGGATCAAAATTTGACATTTTGGCCAAACAGGTGTTTCTTCTCATTCATGTAACTTATTACCTATTGTTCTTAGAAAATTTTCTCCTGAAGAGTTTAGATAGCTATTTATTCAATATTTCGGAAAAAAATACTTTAAAAAAAAAAAAAAAAATTTGTAGACTTTTTTTTTTGCTAAATTAAAGAATTTTTTGCTTTTTTTTTTCAAAAAGGGCATTTTTTTTTTTTTCATAAGAAAGCTTAGGATTTTTCCTTTAAGAGCTTTTTGGTCGCTTAGTGGGATGGGAGTGGGATATCTATCAAAATAAATGTTTTGTAACTCAAGACAACGGTTTTTCAATTTTTCACAAATGCACTATTTTGAATTTTTTCCTATTTGTGTGTAAAACCTTACAAATAAAACTTATACTGAGAAACTAGACAAATTAACCTTTCCGAAGGTATGTAACATACCTTCATAACATAACAGAAGAGAATGGTTATCTGTAACATGATAGCGTTATTTGCACATTTCAATCTGAACACGAGGATGTTAGAATTGGCTTCACGAAATTAACCCAAATGAGCAAATTAAAAAGCCTTTTCAAGATACCTTGCTAGACATTTAAACTTACCAAATACAAGAGATATCATACTTGAGGAACATATTGATACTTTATTAGAAAATTTCAAAACTGTTATTAATGAGGCTATTAATGCCAGTGTACCAAGGAAATTACCTTCGCGTTCAAGAAAATCATTACCTTTTTATTTAAAATCCTTGATACTACAAAGAAACAGTCTAAGAAGAAACTGGCAATGCTTTAGAGACTCCAATGATTTCTACGCCATGAAAATGCTTCATAAAATTATTTGTGAGTAAATGGATAAATTTAAAAACAAATCGTGGGATCACCTTCTTTCTACGTTAGATAAAGGCTCTTCCCCTTTTTGGAAGCTAACGAAAATTAAAAAAAAAAATTTAATAACATTCCATTTTTGAAAGACAACACATCATGCTATACAATAAACTCCGAAAAATGCGGAATCCTTGCACAAACTTTTGCTTTAAACCATTCGATTGCTTCTAATCTTGGTGATCCAGCAACAAATTCTCTGGTAAGCGATACCCTTCGAGCGTTTCAATTATCAACCCCAGACTCTACATCCAATCTTTCAATAAATGCCTCACATATATCACGCACTATACAGAACCTGCAAACTAGAAAGTCACCAGGAGATGATGGTATTAATAACAGCTGTTTAAAAGCTCTTCCTAAAAAGGAAATAAAGTATTTAACTACCATAATAAATCAATGTTTAATTCTCTGTTATTTTTCACAAGAGTTAAAAAGTCTAAGATCATTCCAATTAAAAAGCCTAACAAACCACAAGATATTCCTTCTTCATACCGACCTATTAGCCTACTATCTTCCGTTAGCAAAATACTTGAGAAAATTGTTATAGAAAAAGTGACAAGTTTTATTGAAGCGAACAATATCATACCTTCATATCAGTTTGGTTTTCGAAATCAACACAATGAATCAACACAAGTGAATTCTAATTTTAACAACCAAAAATCCACTGGACGTTAAAGCGGCTTTCGATTCTGTATGGCATTATGGGCTTATATATAAAATGATTAACTTACAATTCCCTTTTTATATAATTAAAATTATTCAGTCTTTTCTCTCTTTCCGTACTTTTAAAGTACACATAGGTTCCAATTGTTCGGAAAGTTTTAATGTCCCAGCTGGTTGCCCACAGGGCTCTTGTCTATCACCAGTACTATACAATTTATATACCTATGATATCCCTCAACTCGAGTATTGCACCATGTCAATTTTTGCTGATGATACTGCTATACTTTGCTCTGAAACTCTAGCTGTGTATGTTATAACCAACATTCAGAGAGCCTTAGTTGAAATTTCCTCAAATTTTAATAGATGGAAAATAATGCTGAATAATGACAAAACGCAAGCCATATCTTTCATTAGGAAATGAAAAGTTTGTTACATTCCACAGACAAATATCAACATAAATAATGCCTTAATTCAATGGGAACAGAAAGCTAAATATTTAGGAGAAATATTAGACCCTAAAATGAAATATAAGGACCATATACCATATATTGTAAATAAAATAAATATATTAATATGAATACTCTATCATTTTAGAAATCGTAGCTCAAGGCTAAACATAAATAACAAAAAACTTATATTTAAGTCAATTTTTCAGGCGGTTACGATGTATGCAGCCCCTGTCTGTTCAAATAGCTCAAAATGCCATATAAATAAAATACAAATTTCCCAAAACAAATTGCTTAACACATTGCTACAACCTTCCAAGATATTTTTCTACCCGCCCGCTCCATGCTCTTGCAGATATAGAGTCAGTGGAAAGCAAAATTAATAGAATTTCCCATAGCTTTTATTGCCGTTGTTTAAATTCTGAACATGCTCATATTAATGAACTAGCTTCAGCTTAGGTAGTTAATAAGTTCTTAGTTTAAGTTTTATCATAATTTCAAATAGGTCTTTGAAAATTTTTACCTCCACTTTTATTTAAATACTAGCTGTTTTTACCCGGTCTTGCCCGGAATAAAAAGGCCTTTGACTTGAAAAATGGTTCACTATGATTACCAGGCGCTGAGTACTTAGTCCCCAATTAAAAAATTCCCCAATAAAATGAACTTTCTCCCCAAAAATTTGTATGTGCAGTAAATTCATTTTTTATTTCAATTAAAAATTTTTTGATTTTTTAATTTAGAAGTTTTTTATAAGATGCTTGCTGCAGCAAAAATGCTTCAAAAATAAACGGCGAAACCGCTTTAAGTTTTTTTTTTTTCAGTTTATTTATAAACATCAAATATAACGGAATGGTTCGCAAATTAAAGGAATCGGAACTTTTAAAAATTGAATTACTTCATTCAATAAGTGATCATCATTGAGCAGAGACATCAAATTCAAGTTTCAGAAATGAAAGACTAATGCGACGTTTAATATTGTGTCGCAAGGTTTCTTTCTAAGCAACTGCTTATAGTATATGTGTGGCCTCTTTTGATCAACTGGTAATTATTTCACATACGTAGATAAAATTTATCATACGACATTTCACTATGCTGTGTTCCGCGAGCGAGTCGCGTCCGCTTCCGCGCGTTTGGCAGCCACACCCGTGCTGCCGCGCAGTTGTTGTCAACTTATTTTAATCGCCAAAATATATTTTTCAGATCATTGCAATATTTTAGCTGAGCTGTGTTCCGCGAGCGCGTCGCGTCCGCGTCCGCGCGCCTCGCGCCGCTTCCTAGCTGCTACTACCCGTGCTGCCGCTTAGTTCTCGTTAACTTATTTTAATTCCTAAAACATATTTTTTAAAGCATTGCGATATTTTAGCTGAGCTGCGTTCCGAGAGCGCGTCCCGTCCGAGTCCGCGGTCGCGCGCCGCGTCGCGTTCGCGCGCCGCTTCCTCGTAGCTACTACCAGTGCTGCCGCTTAGTTCTCGTTAACTTATTTTGATTCCTAAAACATATTTTTTAGAGCATTGCTATATTTTAGCTGAGCTGTGTTCCGAGAGCGCGTCGCGTCCGCATCCGTCGCGTCCTAGTCCGCGCGCCTCGCGCCGCTTCCTTGCAGCTACTACCCGTGCTGCCGCTTAGTTCTCGTTAACTTATTTTAATTCCTAAAACATATTTTTTAGAGCATTGCGATATTTTAGCTGAGCTGTGTTCCAAGAGCGCGTCGCGTCCGCCTCCGTCGCGTCCGAGTCCGCGCGCCTCGCGCCGCTTCCTCGCAGCTACTACCCGTACTGCCGCTTAGTTCTCGTTAACTTATTTTAATTCCTAAGACATATTTTTTAGAGCATTGCGATATTTTAGCTGAGCTGTGTTCCAAGAGCGCGTCGCGTCCACATCCGTCGCGTCCGAGGACGCGGTCGCGCACCGCGCGCCGATTCCGCGCGCTTGGCAACCACACCTGTGCTGCCGCGCAGCTGTTGCCAACTTATTTTAATTGTCAAAATATATTTTTCAGATCATTCCGATATTCAGGCTAAGCTGTATTCCCCGTGCACATATGCTATTGAAAAGAATACTCATTTTAAATGCATTTATTGTAGGACATATATTGAGAGCAGTATGCAAACGTTTACTAAAATAAATATTTAACAAAATTCATTAAATAAAAATATGTAAAAATTTAAGAATGAATTTGGAGAGTAAGTTCAATTTTTATTTCGATTAAAAATGGCGAATTTGTTCATTTCTTGTGGGTACCTTTTTTTTAAGTTTGGGGAATTTGTTCACCATGTAGTTATTTCCCTGTAAACCAAATTTCAGAGAAATCCGTTGAAAAGTACAAATTTGTATAGGGAAGAAATATAGATAGGGAAGAAATAGAAATATACACAACAAAATATGAATTTTATATGAAACTTGGGCGTAAAAGTAGGCGTGGTCGATAAAAATCATACGACGACCTTCCCTGGAATATGTACTCAATTTCGGAGAAAACCATTGAAAAATAAAAGTTTGTATAGCAATCAAATAAAGAAACAAATAAAAGGATAAAATAAGTTTTATATACATAGAAGTTGGCGCAAAGTAGGCGTGGCCTGTAAGAAGCATATGGTGACCTTCCCTGTAGTATAGAGATAGTGTGACCAAATTTTAGACATCCCTTGAAAAATAAAAATAGTGAACAAATATACCAAAAAACAGAAAATTAATTTTGTATAAAAAGTGGGCGTAGAAGTAGGCGCGGCCGGCAAGAATCATATTGCGACCTCTCTGGAGTACAGAGATCGTGTGTAGCAAATTTCAGAGAAATCCGTTTAAAAAAAAATTGTGTAGAGAACAAATGTACCAAAAAACAGAATATGAATTGTATACAAAAAGTGGGCGTAACAGTAGGCGTGACCAGTGCGAAGAATATGTCGACCTTCCCTGGAGCAGAGAGATCGTGTGTACCAAATTTCAGAGAAATCGGTTGAAAAATAAAAATTTGTATAGCGAACAAATATACCAAAATACAGAAAATGAATTGTATATAAAAAGTGGGCGTAAAAGTAGGCGTGGTCGATAAAAAGTATATGGTGACCTTAGCTGGAGTACAGGGATCGTGTTTACCGAAATTCAGAGAAATCTGTTAACAAATAAAAATTTCTATAGTGCACAAATATACCAAAAAACAGAAAATTAATTTTGTATAAAAAGTGGGCGTAGAAGTAGGCGTGGCCGGCAAGAATCATATGGCGACCTCTCTGGAGTACAGAGATCGTGTGTACCAAATTTCAGAGAAATGCGTTGAAAAATAAAAATTTGTATAGCGAACAAATATACCAAAATACAGAAAATGAATTGTACACAAAAAGTGGGCGTAAAAGTAGGCGTGGTCGATAAAAAGTATATGGTGACCTTGGCTGGAATACAGGGATCGTGTTTGCCGAATTTCAGAGAAATCTGTTAACAAATAAAAATTTGTATAGTGAACAAATATGAATAAAACAGAAAATGAATTTTACATAAAAAGTGGGCGTAAAAGTAGGCGTGGCCGGTAAAAAGTATACGGCGACCTTTCCTGGAGTATAGAGATCATGTGTACAAAATTTCAGGAAAATCCGTTGAAAAATAAAATTTGTATAGCGGTCAAACAAACAAACAAACAAACAAACAAACAAACAAACAAACAGAAAATGAATTTTATATATATAGATAATATATATATAAAATTCTATAAATTAACAATAATTATTAAGTAGAAAAAGATAAATTGAACTCTTTGTACCAACCTTAAAAAGCCGCAGATCTATGCCAAATGTTTCGTTTCTTTTGAACATAATTAATGGCGATGTTTGTTCTGGTTTCCTGATCAACAATATTTCATTTAACATCTCCCAGCGGCCAACACGTTGCTTCTCACCTCTATCTGTCCAGTTTTACAGATTAAATTATGCGGACGGTGATCTGCTTAGACGAATGTGTATTGAATTTAATAAGCTTTATAGATTTATTGATTTTTCTTCAAATACAAGTGCCATAAAAAGTAAAATAATAATTTATCTGAACACATTAAATTAAATTTTATAATATTTCATTCATTGTTAAATGTTTTTGAAAATAGTCTGTAAGGATTAATTCCATAGATTAATAAATAAATAGATTAATAAAATAAATAAATAAAAGAAACGGGGTATGACCTGAACTTAGGTTATCATCATTTGAGATATCAAGTGAGTACCTAAAAATGCTATAGTATACAACAAAATCAAGAAGATCCGGTATTTTGATTGGGTCAGAAGGTCAGTAAGTTGGTCTACCTGCTGATAAAGTTGGTCTACCTGCGATATAAATTTTTACCTTTGGGATCAGTTTGCCTGAAAACCTGTAACAATGAATCGAGGACCTAATTATTAAAAAAATCTCTGAAATAAATTGAGTGAATGTTGATGGGTCTATTATTGTAGACCAATTTTACACCAGCAGCTTGTATATATTTTTCCCTATACTCTTTTGATACTCATATCGGATTGCAGATTTTATTAATAATAAGCCAGCCTTAGCGTGAGCTTTTTCATCGGGATGATTAGTGCAGACAAAACCGTAGCCTCTAATTTTTATATATGACCTATTTGTTAAGTGTGTTTCCGAAATAAGAAAAATATCAATGTATTTTGATTTCATAAAAAAAATTAATTTAATTAAATTTATAAGTAACACCGTCCGCATTCTAAACAGCTGGTCTTAAATCTGTGGTTTTCTAAAATAACCGCGTATGTCAGAAAATCTAAATGCTGAGGGGAGCCAAAAAACGCTATATTTGAAATTATGGGCTCGATATAAAGTTATTAGGACCTTTTATTTAACAGTCGTGTAGATATGGGCAATAAATACTTTATATAAAATTTTGAGTCAAAATTCTTCACAGGAATAGATACTAGAGAAGGACGAAAAAACAATATGTAAATAACACTTAAAGTGTGTGCAGATAAAACAACGTATGTCGACAAACGTCGTTTTCTTGGAAAAAGAAAACTACCAATGCAACCACCCATGTAGACATCAGTTGCTGTTGCTTGAAAAATGGATTTTTTGTTCGTCAACAAAAAGTTAATGGGACTTAGGATGAGAATATAACAACTTATCAAGAATAATAGTGATAAAAAATAGAAATAAACACACAAGTTTTTATAAGTGGTTATAAACTGAAAAATAATCCAAAATTATTTAGCATTTTTTTAAACTAATAACAACGTATGTCGCTATGTGTCGTTTTCTGAGAAAATAATATGTCAGCGATCAAACGTAGGTTGACATACGTCGATAGTGCTGCAAATTAATTTAATAAACATATAAGTTACGTCGTTATTTAAAAAACTCAGAAATGGTCAATATTTTTTTTTTTAAATTTAACACATGTAAAGAGCGTTAAAAATTAATATATTAAGCATCGTTAACTCAAAACCGACAAAAATGGACATACGCGGTTATTCCAGAAAACCACAAAAATTGATTTGCATAATTTATTACTAACAAGTGACATCATATTCATATGAGTGTTTGTTAATTCAATTTGTTTATGTAATAAATTTTTAATATTTTCCACAATATTATTTCCATTTAAGCTTCCAATATTGGCATAGTTTTCACCAGTGTTGTAGTTTTTAAATCCAGTATTAACATTAGTGATTATTTTTGAAATTGGTATTCAGATGATTGGTATTTTTTCAGATAGTCTTCCTTTTAAGAAGTCTTGATAAACTTTACATCCACAGTAATGCCAGTTTATACTACCACACTTTGTAATACGACCTGCCAAAAAGTCGAGTATTATGAAAAAGTCGTATCATGTACAAAGCTTATGTTATGAAATTGATAGTCTGTAGGATTTTATTTTCGAAGTCCGATGGCCATTTTATTCGGACCAGAGTTGTTTTTTTGGTTATATTAAAAAAAAAAAATAAACAAACACAAAGATAGTGGAAATAAAATACAAATTACAAAATTTATTTGCTTGTTGTTCTAAACAGCTGTTTTCATAAGACTTGAGTGTGATGGCGTAAATGGCCTAAGTATGCAGAAATAATGTCGGTACGACTTTATGACAGTCCGATGAATTTCATCGGATTTTTATTTCGAAAAGTCATACGACTGAGTTTTATCGTGTAAATGGGCCTTAACTAGCAGTGTGTTGTTTCAAGCAATGCACACACCTAGGAAGAGTTTCGATGACGTTTGGACAACTCGACGTCGGATTATCCAGTACACATTTAACGCATACAAATGGTCTTGTGCAATAAGTTTTTGTGTGCCCATATTGCTAGCAACGGTGACACTGAACAATATCATCTGTGCTTTTAGGAGCTTCTATATGTACGATGCAGTGGTTTATTTCGCGTATATCACATTTTAATAGTTTATGTCAATATTAAACATAAGTAAGGGAATTTTAGTAAATCTACTTTTTATATTTTTAATATATCTGACATTCTACATTAGTAGAATGATGAGTACTTTTCAACTGGTACGTCCGATTATTATCATTAAAAATTATTATCATTAAAATATTTCGTTATTTTGCGATATGAATAAACAGCTTTAACTTTGAGTCTAACTTGACCACCATTTAAACTTTTATAATTAAATTCAGTATTGGCAATCACACTACTTACACATTAGTTACTTTATCATCGTCATCATTATGGCCATCTTTATCTTCCGCTAGTTCAGCAAATTAATTAACATTATTAACAGAATGGATCATCAGAACTCTTTTGCTTTTTCATAATATTAATTACTTTATAAATCTTTGTACGTTTTGGTGTTACATTTTTGTTAGTTATGTAAATTACTATCACTTGAATTTTTGTCTGTAGTCATTGTTAATATAATGTTAAGTATATAGGGATGAAGAATCACTAATCCAATTGTTCCTCTGACATCAAAGAAATCGCCTGACATAAATTTTGCTAAAGAACACATGAACTGGTAAAGAAGGAATTGGAATACTGTTCTCTTTTCATATAACAAACAAAACTATTAAGTTTGACGGTGGCAATATTATAATATTATAGTATTATAGTATTCAATACAGGCAAATTCTAAATGACGTAATGCATCCATACGAGGAGGAAATGTACCCCTGGTCGGGAAGTTCCCACATGACAATGACCCAAAACACACCTCCAAAGTTGTAACCGAATGACTTCAATATAATGCAGTTAGTATTTTGTGATGACCAGTCCAATCACCAATCAATTCAATAGAAAATCTATGGACATTAAATTACACAAACAATATAGATCTCATATCGTCTAAAATTTAATTGAGATTATGCCACGGCATTCTGAAGCAGTACTAAAAAATAATGGATACCCAACAAAATGTTGAAACCAAAAATAGAGAGATAGTTCTTAATTATTGTATAGTAAAGGTTTCCAATGTTTTTTCAACAGCATTAAAATGAATACTTTTGAGTTTTGTTATTTTTGATGTGTAAACATCTATATGCGCAGGGGGGTAAATTTCTATTTCACAATACAATCACAAAAACGTGAGCTCACATGTTACGCTGTGAGCCGTAAGACAAATCGTTATGACTTATGGTTGTATTGGTGAAAAAATTATGATATAAAATTGTTTCAGCCAATTCAACAACCCCGACAAAAATTTCACAATATAAACGCATAACATTTACATAATTCAACAACCCCACAAGTATAACCAGAGTCCCTGCAGTTGTTTGCTATAAGTGATACATAGATGACGCTTTCTGTTTGATTTTAAAAAAGTGACATAAAAAAAATCTTTAATTACTAGATGTTTACACATCTCCCCTGTGATCGGGCTCTCATGATTTTTTTTTCTGAAGTTAAGCTATTTTATGTTAGTATTTTTACACCCTATACCACTATGTGGTTTGGGAATAATGACTTTGTGCTGCTGTTTGTAACTACCAAAAATATTTGACCTAGACCCATCTTTTATTATACCGATCAGCTCAGAATCACTTTCTGAGTCGTTTTAGCGATGTCCGTCCGTCCGTCCGTCCGTCCGTCCATCTGTGTGTCCATGTAAATCTTGTAATCAAAAACTACAGATCGCAAATACGAATAATTTTGATGAAATTTGGTATATAAGCTTATATTGGCCATAGCATGAACGCTATTGCAATTGGTGAAAATTGGTCCATGTTCAGACTTTGTCCCCATACAAATGACCCCTATGAAATCGACATAAATTGCCATAAGATCCAAACTATCACATAGATCTTAGCCAAATGGTGTTTGTATGTGTTTATTGTATCCATTAATCAGTAGTCCAAAAATAATCCCTTTAGGACAATTCTTAGTCATAGGCCCCATATAGAGCTGCTTCCCGATCTTCACTTAAATTTATCAAAAAACAAAAATATAGCACAGATCTTCCTCAAATTTGGTTTGTGTATATTAGTGACTTTACCAAATATGGTCAGGATCGGTCCATTTTTCGACGTAGCCCCCATATATGAACTTTTTCATATCTGCAGCCAAAAAAATTAATAACAACGGCACTCAAATTTGGTTTATGCTTATTTTCAATATCTAATTAGTTGGACCGAAGAGATAGGGTCTCTAACCAATGGTATAGGGTATCGTATAGTCGCTCTAGACCGACTATAATTTTCTTACTTGTTTCTTTTTAAACTCTTTCTTTTAACTCATACTCTCTATCTGTCTGTCGTGGGTGGATCCAATTCCCCCTCATCCAATTGATCTGAAACCTGGCCCGTAGTCTTGTTGTGACTAAAGATTATTTTTGGTGTAGTCACGTACAGTCACGCATAGTCACGCGCAGTCACGGGGTGATCAAAATATCATTTCACCTCATCCGATCGATCTGGAACTTAATCCATACACTTGCTGTGAAAAAGATTAATTTTGACAGAGTAACGCACAGTCACGCATAGTCACGCACAGTCACGTAGTGATCTAAAACCCATTTCCCCTTATCCGATCGATCTGAAGTTAGGTCGATGGACTTGCTGTGAAAAAGATTAGCTTTGACATATGCGCGCACAGTCACGCAAAATCACGCACAGTCACCTAGTGATCTAAATATCATTTTCCTTCATCCGATCGATCTGAAACTTGGTTCATAGTCTTGTTGTGACTATAGATTAATATGCGCAGAGTCACGCATATTCACGCGCAGTCACGGAGTGATATAAATTTCATTTCCCCTATCCGATCGATCTGAAACTTGGTCGAAAGACTTGCTTTGAAAAAAAGGTTAACTTTGCCATAGTCACGCACAGTTACTGAGAGATTAAAACCCCAGTACCCCTCATCCGATGGATCTGAAACTTTATTCTTAGACTTGTAGTAGATAAAAATTAATTTTAAAATAGTCACATACAGTCACGGAGATATTAAAAACTCATATCCGTAAGGAAAGAAAGAGTTTTAATGAAAACTTTGTTTTTATGGGTTAGATTATTTAAATAAATAAAATATACAAGTTTTGAAATTAATAAAAGAGTTTTTAATTTTGTAATTAAATTTTTTAAAAGGTGAGGTTCAAGTCATCAAAAATATATTTTCTAAGATGTTTCCATTGTATTGTCACTCAGAGTATATAAATTTTCATATTAAATAATTTCAAAAAAATTACGGTTACTATTCTTTGTGAATTCGTGAGCATTTTTTATTCTTTAACAAGAATTTTCAAACATTTTAAGGACTTGTTTTTTTTATAATATACGAGCATATCAAGTATGTAGTTCTATTGTATGAACCTTGGGAAAACTTGATAAACCAGCTATTTAATAAAATTCAATCAAAATGTTTTTTTTCCATTTAACATTTTATTGACAGTCTAGTTAACACTATTGAAATTTATATCGACACCTTTAAGAAGATAAAATGCAGGCAACTTACACGTACACACACATGTTCATATAAAATTGGAAAACTAAAAAAATGTTGTAGTGTTTGTTTGGCAGTGCGTTTGAAAACGAAGCAAAGAAAAAAGAACTTGGTTATCAAGATGTATGTTTTTATACTCTACACTTAATTGGATATAGTTGGTTGGTATTATGATAAGTCTGTACGATAAAGATATATTGTTAAGATATATTGCTCGTATACAAGTATTATACTTAATATCCTTATGCTCATCACTGTCTCACTGCTTTTGTAACGTTGTACACGCGGTTTTGCTTGCTTTGACATAATTTGCAAATGGTAAACAAATAAAGCACTGGCAAAGCCCAGCTTAGTAATGGTTGAAAAAATAAAGCCATGGAAAATTTATTATTTGGCACGCTTTTCAACGTTTACAAGAACTACTTTGTCAGTACTGGTTTTAGAAATATGCTATTTTATTACCATTATTTGGCATGGGAGAGTCGTAGCAATTTATTGGTTATGAAATGTTGTCAGAGTACACGTAACTTCTATGCCAATTTTGTTTAAGTTGCTAATATTTTATCTAAAATCGTATTTTTCGTAATGAAATCGCTTTTCCAATCGGTCGTACTGTTGGCAAAGCACTTTAAAACGCAAGTATCAGTTGTTGTGACTGCACTTATACTATTTTTTTAGAGTATTTTGCTAGCTGACACACTGACTGACTCTGTAAAGCCGTATGATTAGTATTTAAGTTTATAAAATAATCACTCATACGTCTCATGCCTGGTTTTCATTATGTCATTTTCAATGGCAATTATTGTCAATTATAGTCAATTGTATGAAAACGGTGTTTAATTAAATCTAATAACTGTGATGATTTAATATTGAATGAGATAGTTGATCTTAGTCTTTACCAGATGAATGGCGTATTTAATGCAGACGGTAAACTGCTAGATCTGGTATTTACAAATAATCCAGAAGATTGTATAATAACTCGCTCTGATCCTATCACCTTGCCGGAAGATCGCTTTCATCCAACTATTGAAATTAGCTGTGTTTTGCCTACTTTTGGTGGATCCAATATTCGTATTAATAAAGATAAAGTTTTTAGTTTTAAACAAACCAGCTATAGCAAATTGATTGATCTAATTTCTAACACTAACTGGAATGATTTATTGTGCCATACTTCTATTGATTTAATGGTGGAGGTCTTTTATAGAACTATGTATTCTTTTATGGATGAAAGCATCCCAAAGCGTTCTGTTTACAAACGAACTGGCCCGCCTTGGAACTCAAAACAACTATCAAGATTAAAAAATTTGAAGAACAAGTATTATAAAAAGTATAAAATTTTTGGTTCTCTTGTATTTTTTGAAAAATACTCCATTCATCGTACCGAATATAATATTCTTAACAATTATTTATACAAAAACTGTCTAAACAAAATGAAGGAAGATTTCAATCGTGATAATAAAGCATTTTACAACTTTGTTAATTCAAAAAGAAAAACTACTGGTTATCCATCTGTAATGAAATTTAACGATATCGAATCTAGTGATGATACTATAATAAGTAACATGTTTGCAGACTTTTTTGCTAGTACATATTCTGTTGCTCAATATTGTTCCAACAGCTATTCATATCCAATAAACGCAAATCAAGCTATATCTTTTCCCCTAATTGATAAGGCAGAACTTGTTAATAGCCTGAAGAAACTTAAAGTTTCATTTACTCATGGACCTGATGGAGCACCTAGTTCTATACTCAATTATTGTGCTACTTCCTTGGCAACACCACTGACTCTGTTGTTTAATGCGTCAATAAAAAACGGTTATTTTCCAAAATTTTGGAGAGCTTCTTACATCATTCCATTATTTAAATCTGGAAATAGATCGGATGTTTCTAATTACCGTGGAATTGCTAAACTTAGTGCAATCCCTAAGCTTTTCGAGAAATTTATTACAGATTTTTTGTGCTATCACTCATCGTCAATTTTTTCACCATTTCAACACGGATTTCGGAAAGGATGCTCTACCGTTACAAATGTGCTTCATTTTACGACAACAATTAACGATGGTTTTGTCAAGAAAAAACAAACGGATGCAGTATACACCGATTTTAGTAAGGCTTTCGATAAAGTAAACCATAACCTTCTACTGATTAAATTGGATTTATTAGGTTTAACACCATTAAGCCTTAAATGAATAAAATCATATCTTTCTGAGAGAATGCAACGTGTAATGTATAATAATATGTCATCTAAAGATATTACTGTGACTTCTGGTGTTCCTCAAGGCAGCCATCTTGGACCAATTCTTTTATCCCTTTTCATCAATGATCTTCCAAAAGTGATAAATTTTTGCAACGTTTTAATGTACGCTGATGATGTTAAATTTTTTTTTTAAGTTACTGTCAACATAATGATCATATTCCTCTCAATCAGATCTCAACAATTTCTTTTCGTGGTGTAACCGTAACCTAATGGAACTAAATTTGAAAAAATGTAAATGTATGCGTTTTTCTAGAAATAATGTTTTTCCTGCTAACTATTTTTTGGGCGGATATCGGCTTGAACTTGTTGATACTTTTCTGGATTTAGGGACTCTACTTGATCCTAAATTAAACTTTGTATCTCACGTCACCATGACAGTTAATAAAGCTAGAGGTACACTTGCCTTTATTAAAAGATGGGCAAAATAATTTATTGATCCTTATATAACCAAACAACTTTTTACATCTCTTGTAAGACCTATTTTAGAATATGGGTCAATAATATGGGATCCCTTCTATAACATTCATATTCAACGAATCGAGTCTGTACAGAAACAATTTCTACTCTTTTGCTTACATGGCATACCTTTATACGTTGATCGACTTAAATTAAAAAATTACCTACTTTGGAAAGCGTAGGACTATGCTAAAAGTAACATTTATGATCAACCTAATTAATGGTAAAATCTGTTCTGACTTTCTTGTCAACAATATAACTTTTAATGTTCCTCAACGAGTATCACGCCAATTCCAACCACTCTTTTTTAAATCTTTTCAAACCAACTATGCTCTAACTGATCCTTTTATAAGGATTTGTTGTGATTATAATAATCTTTATCACTTAATTGATTTTTCGTTGAACACCGATGTAATTAAGCATAATATCATTATTTTCTTAAATTCCTAACTATTTGTTTTTATTTTTATACCCTATACCACTATGTGGTTTGGGTATAATGACTTTGTGCTGCTGTTTGTAACAACCAAAAATATTTGACCTAGACCCATCTTTAATTATACCGATCGAATCAGAATCACTTTCTGAGTTGATTTAACAATGTCCGTCCGTCCGTCCGTCCGTCCGTCTGTGTGTCCATGTAAACCTTGTAATCAAACTGCAGGTCGCAAATATGAATATATTTTGATGAAATTTGGTATATAAGCTTTTATCGGCCATGGGATGAACGCTATTGAAATTGGTGAGAATCGGTCCATGTTCAGACCTAGCCCCCATACAAATTACCCCTATGAAATCGACATAAATTGTCATAAGATCCAAATTGACATATAGATCTTACTCAAATTGGGTTTATATGCGTTCATTACATCCACTAATGAGTAGTCCAGAAATTATCCCTGTGGCCCCATATAGAGCTGCTTCCCGATTTTCACTTAAATCTATGAAAAAACAAAAATATTGAACTGATTCTTCTCAAATTTTGTTTGTATATATTTTTGCAAAATACAAGAGACTTTACCAAACATGATTAGGATCGGTCCATTTTTGGACCTAGTCCCCATATAGATATAGCATCCGATATGAACTTTTTCATATCTGCAGCCAAAAAAATTAATAAAAATCCCACTCAAATTTGGTTTTTGCTTATTTTCTATGTCCAGTTAGTTGGGCCTAAGAGATAGGGTTTCTAAACGCATGGTATAGGGTATCGTATAACCGGTCTAGACCGACTATAATTTTCTTACTTGTTAAATCATTTAATTGTTTCAATATATGTACATAGGTAATTATATCATTTATACAGGTCTGTAAGGCTTTATTCCATTGACCTAATAAATAAATAAAAATGTCTTGTCAACATTTGTCATCTAAAATGAAATTACCTGTATGTTGGCAATTTGTTTGCGTTTGACAGTCAGATTTTTTGTTCGCTTATCAGATGTAATGCAAACGAAATGAATGGAAAATTACGAGATGTCAGTTGGGGCAATTGTTTGTTGTAAGTTTATACGACATAGTGAAAACCAGGCATAAGTATTGATAACTCGCATAAATTTTGCATGCACACAAAACTTAGAAAAAGGCATTCTCTTAAAAAAGTACCTTTTTTAAAAAAACATTCTCTTAAAAAAGGACCTTTAAAAAAAAAAAAAATTCTCTTAAAAAGTACTTTTACTTATAAAAGTACATTTTCTAAAAAAGTAGATTTTAATAAAAAAGGTACATTTTCTTAAAAAAGTACCTATTCTTATAAATGTAAATTTTCTTAAATAAGTACCTTTTCTTAAAAAAAAATACCTTTTTAAAAAAATGCCTTTTCTTACAAAAGTACTTTTTCTTAAGAACCGTCTTTTCTTGAAAAAGTATTTTTCTGAAAAAGCACTTTTCTTAAAAAAATAGATTTTCTTAAAAAATTACCTTTTTTTAAAAAGAGCCTATTCATACAACAGTACTTTTTTTTATAAAAGTACATTTTCTTAAAAAATGCCATTAATAAACATATAATTTTTCTTAAAACGGATCTTTTTCTTAAAAAAGTACCTTTTCTGAAAAAAAGTATACTTTCTTATAAAAGGTATATTTTCCTACAAAGATCCTTCTACTAATACTTCTTTTGTATTTTTTGTAAGCTGTTTGGTCGTAGCAGCAGCACCTTTTTTTAAAAAGGAACCTTTTCATACCAAAGTACTTTTTCTTAAAAACTGCCTTTTCTGAAAGAAGTAGTTTTTCTGGAAAAAATAACTTTTCTAAAAAAGTAGATTTACTTAAATGAGTAAATTTTTTACAAAAATACAATTTCTTAAAAAACTACGTCTTTTTCTAAAGGGAATTTTCTTAAAATAGTACCTTTTCTTAAAAAAGTACCTTTTCTTATAAAAGTACGTTTTGAGAAAAAGTATATCTTAATATGTAGCTTTTCTTAAAAAAGTGGCATTCCCAAACATAACTGTTCTTAAAAAAGTGCATTTACATAAAAAAGTAACTTCGAAGGCCTTAGTTGCTAGAACTCTATATATTTTTATTATATAGTAACATTTTTTGTATTATATAATGCTAATAAAAATAAAATAAAGAAGCACCTTTTCTACAAAAATAATTTAATTATTTATTTTATCATTTTATAAACTGTATTGGATCGTTAAAAAAAAAATAATTAAAATTAATTTTTGGATAATTTTTGTATGTGAGAAAATTTTCGAAATTCAAATTTTTTACACAATGATTACGTATTTAATAAAATCCGCTGCAACGAAAAAAAGTTCCATCTATGGTATGTTTCTTTTACTATCTAATATTAAGATTAGGAAGCTAAGAACATACGGGTAAGTAATTCTTACGTGTTCTATAACATTTTCAAATTTTATCGGGATCTGCGGGTGGCCCCCATTAGACTTTCCTTGCCAGTTAAAATGTTAGAATATGTGAGTAAATGGAATTTCATTTAAGTTCATTTAAGCATACAAATATGACTTAAGTGAGAAAATAATAGTTCCTCCAAATGACTATGCAAATGATTTTGCAAATGGGTCTTAGGTTCATACTCAGGAAATAAATTGAACGGAATTATTATGAATTTGCGGAAAAGCTCATATCGGGTGCTATTTTTACTCCCTTTATTTTAACTCTAGTGTCTGTTTGTCAGTTTGTCTGCTGAAAAAAACTTTGGACTGATTTTTAAATCTTTTCCCGTGATCCAATCAAGCTGATGCTTTGCAGGCAGACTCCTGGCGACGATAAAAATGATTTAATAAATTTTCGTTTAAAAAAATTAATTGTAGTAAAGTTTGGATTTTTCGATATTTTTGCGATTTTTTTTTCCGTTTTAAAGAAAGGGAGATAATAAAAACTTGGTTTTTATGAGTTAGTTTTTCATATATCATGAGATAGTAATATTCGGGTATTATATATTATTTTTTCTTTTTGCAGATTTTAGTGAATATCGTAAATTCACATTATATGCGGCTAGGGCTATAGACATCGTCACATTTACTTTATGTTTGTCCTCATAATTTATGGGCGAAATAAACAATATTTGATCGAGATATTTGTGTATGATAATCTTGATTTAAGGAAAGTTTAGGTCATTTCCATAGGAGAAAATTTGTATGAGGGCCAGGTCTAAACATTAACTGATTTTTCTTAGTTCATTCTTGTTGCATTGACAGGTAATGTATCCCATTTTCTTCAATATATTTATATATGAGATTTATTATATAGTTTTAATCAGTAGAACCTTGATAACACTGAGATTTTTTTAGAACTAAGATTTTTCATAATGTTTTTTTGAAGATATGAATAATGTTGGATCATTTATTTCATATATACGTTATAGCATAACATTTGAAGAATCTTTGAAAAAATTTCAATTAAAAATTTTAATAAAAAAGTCCGTGACAGCGAATCACCGGAGGTATTGTTGTTTTGCGGTGAACATCATAACTCGTTACCGGATCACGTGAAATAGAAAAATCGAAATGCGTTGAAAAGTTGACATATTTCCCGAGGTAATCATAAAGAGTTTTTTCATTTTAAAATTTCGGTGAATTTGTTGTCAAAATAAGGGAAAAAAATGGGGGAAAAAAATAAAACTGTTCGTGGTTACCTGATGATTTATATGCAGAAATAGTGTGTAAAATTTCAAAAGAATCAGACAAGTAGATTTTGAATTATGATGTTCACGGACTTCAAACATTTATTTGCGAGAAAATCGATTTCTAGTTTTTTAATAACTGATTTACATACGATATACCGTATGAGGCCGGTCGTTTGAAACGCTGTATTTTCGTTAGCTTTGCTCCAATTTTATTGAAATTTTGACACAACACTCTCGACATGCTGTACATTTAGCAAAAATAATGCAAAAAAAGATTTTAAAACCTTACCCCCTTAACTGAACATGTGACGTTATTCGACTCTTTGTAATGTCATAAATATTAATTAAAACAATGTCATTTAGCTTTTTTATATTAATATTATCTTTTTATTATACTTTGCGGTCTAATTTTTAAAATCTCAATGAAATTTAAATTCTATTTTACAAAAATAAAAAAAATCAAATATTACGAAATTTGATTCACAGTTGAATCGCGGAAAAGCTAATTCGCGCAAAAGTTAATCGCTAGGTTAAGTTAATCAATTTCTAAGTTCAAGTACCGCTTTAAGTAGTTAACTTTTGAGTTAGCTCTTCTGAGCATATATATATTTTTCAAACCCACTGAGTAACATCTAAGTGGCAATTTTGCCATTTTTTTTTTTTTATTTTCGGTGGCAAAGTTGAGCTCTAATTTTAATAATTGGCATTTTCTGTATTAAGCGTTTGAATTTATGCGTTGGGTATTGTTTATTTAAAAAATGCCTACAAAGCGGAATGAGATAAAAATAGTGGGATGATCATTATTACAATTGTGAAGACGATATTCCGTTGTCCAAGTTGATTAAATTGATTAGTGCTTACGATGAAACATTTCGAAAAGTTCAATTGTTGATGTCAATGGCATCAGCACTGATGAGATTGAAAATTGGAACAACGATCATTTTACGGAAGAAACCGAATGTCCGATAATGACACCGACGGATCAATTACTGACCAAGATGAGCTTCTCGAAAGTATCAATACCTTGATAAAATGGTACGAAGATAATAACGTTGCACATCAGGTGGCAGAAAAAGCGCCGGCAAATAGTTAGGACTTATTACACTATACTAAAGACTAAAATATTTAAAAAAAAATTAGCGTGATATTTGCGAAAAATATATGTTTATTATTGTATTTTTTTTGCCATATTGAAAACCGATTAGAATACTTAATAGCTCGAAAAAGTGAATTACCCTTCGGATATTGCGGTTGACTTTTTCAAACCGAACATTTCTTGCTATGGTTGCGGTCTAAAGAAACCCTTAAATTTTTTGGTAATATGTGTAAAAATATGTTGGTTATATGAACATTGATCAGCTTTAAAATTAGAACTGTTGAATACGGTGGGAAAGAGTTCATATTCCGAGTTCTGAGTACTTATTAAACGAAGAAATTATCATTAGAAATATAAACCACTTTCCCAAAATTTACTAAAATTTGGGTTAGAATTATAACACAGCCGATAAGTTTATAGAAAACTATTTCCTCTCTTCCTAACTATATTGCTTTGATTTTTCATACTAATTACAACATTTGTAACAAACTCGGTAACAACAAACTTTTTATATTGAACTTTTTATTTTACCCCATAAAAAAATTTCATGCAAATTGCTTTTTTTATAACAATAAAAAAATATGCTTTATATTAAAAAAACGATGGCCAGATTTAATGATTACGATATCGATAATCGATTAACAGATAAACTGATTAAGCGGAGGAAAATATCGTTTAGAAAATAATCGACAAATCCTCTAAATATTATCGAGAATTAAACAAATAACAGACAGCGCTACAATATTCACAGATTTTTGAGGCATTGAACAGATTTCCAGATATTTCCTTAAAGACTAATTTATTCCAAGAACTTCAACTACAACTAATTTTTTATGTACTAAATTATAATAGTGATCTAAAAACATGCTGATGATACTTTAAATTGTCTCAACAAAATAGCCCTTTTAGTAATAAATTTACATAAATTTAAATCAGGTAGGTCGTTTTAGGCTCTAGGAAATTTCTGCACAAAAATGCTTTATTTAAAGTAAAAACATGTGATCTTGAAACTAATTATTTTCTAACTCAATCATAAAATATTATAATGATCGAAAATAGGATTTTTTATTTTTATGGGGAATAAATAAAATAAAAATACGGATTTGAATTATTTATTCTTTTATTGATAATTATATAAAAATCGATAAACGATAAATTTTTATAGAATTGTCGATAAATCGATAATGATATTATTAAGGGAATGTGAGGAAGAAGTTTTATTAGTTAGATGCGAGATTCATATTGTGTATTTATTTATTATTTATTTATGTATTTGCTTTCCTGTACAACAAGAATAAATATAGTAACAGTAGAGGAATAATTATGCCAAGACATGACAATTGTTAGTTATAATTTGTTTTTACAAAATACATATATAATTACAAAAGTACAGAAAATATTAAAGATAAAATTTTAAAGAATAACCAAGAAAACAACACAAGATTACAAAAAAGAAAAAAAATTATAAGTAAATTTAATTTATATATATATACTAGCTGTGTGTACCCGGCGTTGCCTCGGTTTCCTTCGTATTACTGGAATAAATTGATACACAAAGTATTTGCAAAATTGTTAGAAATTTATTTTAAAATCTTTAAAAGAATTGCAATTATTTAAATAAATTGTATGGAGATGGTCATCTTCATAGCATACAAACAAACTCAATTATTTTACAAAAGCAGATTATAAGTTTGGATTATAAAATATATTGAAAGAAATGAGTTATCATTAGTGTTATTTTAAATTTAGCACTATTTACTTAATGTAAAAAAATATTAAGCATTTTATATATTTACATTATTTCACTGCTGATTATTTCTAAATAATTGATTATTAATTTAAAAAATTTACGAATAAAGTATTAAAGTAAGGTATTAAAATTAACAAATAAAGTATTATAATTTCATAAGTAAAACGTTTAAAGGTTTTTTAAAATTTTTATGTAAGATGTAAAATATACCTTTTAATGTATTGTTTTTTATGTATTAAATGTATGACATGTTTTACCATTATGTTTTTTTTTAATTTAAATAAAATTTTAAAGAAGTTTTTGGCTATTTTTCTTGAGAGATCTAACAAATGAAAATTTCAGCTTTATAATATACTTCTATAAACGACGTTTAATGTTTTTCCATCTGGAGCCAAAACGTATAAATTTCTTCCACTTGGAACTCTTGAGCAAGCAACATATAGCTGACCATGAGAAAAGCAAGGTGTTTCTAAATGTATGCCTGCAGTTTTGAGTTTCTGTGCTTGTGATTTGTTTATTGTTATTGCAAATGCCAGTTTTATAGGAAATTGCAAACGTTTAAATTGAAACGGTAAATCTGTCGGAATGAGGGGTATTCGGGGAATAAAAACGTATTCCCCTTTCGCAGAACCTGTCAGTATTGTTGCTCCGATAATATTGCGGCTTAAATGTTTTACTCGTGCATTCAAATTTCGCGTAAGTATAATAGGCACCCCAATCTTGAGCTCCAATTTATGTGGTGGAACTCCTGAAAGCTCCAACGAATTAAGGAATTCTGGCATTCAATTGATTTATATATTGTGGACTGACCAGAAACTTTGTGTAGAATTTGGTGATTGATGTTGGCCACAATACTGTTTTTTGCAGCTAACAATGCTCTTTCACAGCCATTAATAAATTTTGTTCATTAGTTCGTATCAGAATCTAATATAGCATATAGTGGCTGTTAGTAGACTGACTATCTATTCACCAAATTTTAATGAAATCGGTTTAGCTGTTTATAAGAAACAGAAAAAGTGGGCATAAAAATGCCACGCCCACCATATCAAAATTTTTATAGTCTATAGTTCGTTCCGGAGCTTCCACTACATATGTGCCAAATTTGAATAAAATCAGTTTAGCCGTTTATAAGTTACAGAAAAAGTGGGCGTAAAAGGGCCACGCCCACCATATCAAATTTTTTTATAGCCTATAGTTCCTTCCGGAGCTTCCACTGTCTATGTGCCAAATTTCAATCAAATAGGTTCAGCCGTTTATTAGATAAAGAAAAAGTGGGCGTAAAAGGGCCACGCCTACCATATCGAATTTTTTTATAGCCTATAGTTCCTTCCGGAGCTTCCACTGTCTATGTGCCAAATTTCAATCAAATCGGTTCAACCGTTTATTAGATAAAGAAAAAGTGGGCGCAAAAGGGCCACGCCCACCATATCGAATTTTTTTATAGCCTATAGTTCCTTCCGGAGCTTCCACTGTCTATGTGCCAAATTTCAATCAAATCGGTTCAGCCGTTTATTAGATAAATAAAAACTGGGCGTAAAAGGGCCACGCCCACCATATCGAAATTTTTATAGCCTATAGTTCCTTCCGGAGCTTACTCTATATATGTACTAAATTTCAATAGGCGTGATGCTCACACAAACAAACAAACAAACAAACAAACATACAAACCAACAGTCATTTTTATAATATTAATAAGGATAAGAGTTGCGAGGATGATCATCGCCCAGCCCAAACCATTCGACCCCACTCTCGGCGCAAAGATCAACTAAGAACGGATTTAAAAATTCCTACATTAACGAGGTACAAGCGGACAAAAAATGGTAACGAATTAATCTAGGAATATGAAATTTGGTGTGTAGACTACATCCGAGAAACAAATGTGGGCTCAGAACCATTTTTTTTTTTTTCGAAATTTGCCCATTTTAGGGGAAAAAACGGCCAAAAAGGGTAAAAATTTTACCTTTCTGCAACTTCTTAAAATATTAATCTATATCAATGAACTTTGTTATACATTCTCCACCGAATACGTGGGCATCAGTCAATAATGATTTTATTGCTAATTCTAACGTCTAGGGGAGGAAAAACGGTGATATGTAGATTCCACCAGAGACACAAACATCGGGCAAGAATAAAAAGATTTTAAATTTGAGCCTTCAGGGGTTAAAAGCGAACAAAAAAGGAAAAAATGATACAAAATCAATCTAGGAATATGAAATTTGGTGTGCAGACTCCATGCGGGAAACGAATACTGGCTCAATATTTTTTCGAAATTCGTCCATTTATGGAGGAAAAGCGGCCAGAAAGGGTAGAAATTGTACCATTATTAAAAAAGGTGAAATTGTGTCTTTTTGTATCTTCTTAACATATTAATCTATACTAGCAGATTCCAGCCCTCGAAATTCGAGCGCAAATTCTAGGAAATTTTATTTTTTCATTAAATAAACACCCTAAAAGTATGCTAATCAATTATAGCCAATTCACAAATCAATACAAAAAACAAATTCATTTTTATTACAAACACATTAACAAATTTAATAAACACACACATTGTATAATTTTATGTATGGGTTAGTAACAACTTTAAATGCAATTTACTCAAAATAAAGGAAAAAAATTAAAAATCTATAAATCTGCAAATCGGATAAAAAGAAATACCTTTCAAATAATATACGTTTGGTCAAAATGGGGATAAAACGGTAGAACAAAACATCGGTCACAAGAAATCGCCTAGCCTATTAATATTATAGATACATGCGCACAGAAAACAAATTCGTTGTGGCTACCAAATATATTGCCAACCGAATTGCGATGAAGTTAATAACCGAATTTTGAGTTGCTTGCATTTACAACTCTATTATCTCAACAGTAAATATTTTATCACAATACAAAATGGTTAGTTTCTATGAAATTTCTGTTGATACATTCAAAAAATCTGTTGTTAAGTTTTAGAACAATTCGGTTGGTGAATTATTTTTCTGTGTGTGAATTTTGTCATACAGACTCCACCGATTACATGGGTATCAGTCAAAGATGAATTAGTTGTTAATTCTAGCATGTAGGGGAGGAAAAACGGCAAAAATGGGGAATAAGTGTACATCTTCTAAATAAGCGAATATAAAATATGGTTTGTGGATTCCACTAGAGATAGAAACACCCGATGAGAGGAAAACTTTTGGAAATTCGGATGCTAAGGGGGGTAAAAATGGTACCTTTGCATCTTCCTAACATATTACTCTATATTTATCAGAGTCATCAGTCAAGGGTGAATATATCGGTAATTCTAACGTCTAGGGGAAGAAAAACGGCCAAAAGGGGATATCTTCTAAACAAACGAATATAAAATATAGTTTGTGGATTCCCCTAAAGATAGAAACATCAAATGAGACGAAATCTTTTGAAAATTCGGATGCTAAACATAGGAGAAGAATAAAATTTGTTTTAGTTCGAACCTTTGGTGGGGTAAAAACTTTCAAAAAATGGGAAAACTGATACTTTTCAACTGGTAAATTTTCCTTTAAAGGTACATTTTCTTAAGAAACCAAGTAAGAAAATGATAGTCGGTCTAGACCGATACCCTATACAATGCGTTTAGAGAATTGGGCTTAGGTCCAACTGATTGGATTTAAAAAAAACATAAACCAAATCTACGTCGAAAATTGGACCGATCCAACCATATGTGGTAAAGTCATTTATATTTTGCAGCAACAGATAGGGTTTATTTTTGGTCTACGGATTATAGGATGTAATAAACACACACAAGCCCAATTCGACAGAGATCTATTTCATAATTTGGATCTTATGGGAAGTTAAGTCGATATCATAGGTGTTATTTGAATGGGGACAATGTCTGAACATGCACCCATTTTCACCAATTTCATTAGCGTTTGTCCTATGGCTTGGGTTACTTCCTTTCCAAACTAAGCCATCGATATTACAATTAATATTATTTTTTAATAATTTTCGAACCTATTATGAATAAAAAAGTGGTATTTAAATATTGTAGGCGGCAATACATCGGAAATTTTTACAAAATTCAAAATTTGCCAATTTGTTTTTAATAATTTCGCGCATAGCAATAAAATTATGTATATTTTTACGAAATCACTATTGTGTGTTCTATATTGGAAGATAACACATTTGTTAAAAAGATACAATAAAAAAAATATAGATAAACGTAAAAAAAAATATTTTTTTAGTGATGCCAAAATAGTGGAAACTTTAAAATTTCTTTTAAATATGTATAGATTCTTTTGTTTTCTTTCAATTATTATAAAATAATGGCAAGAATAAAGTTTTGCGAACCAAACCAGAACCAGGCAGAAGAATATTTGTGAGAAATATTCTATGAATAAAGCCATAAAGGAATTAAAAACGTTTTGGCTAGAATAATTCTTATATTTAAGGGAGTGTAACAAAGTTAATTCTCTCGCCGTTGATAACTATTTCATTCCCAAACTCTGGATTTCCGTTTCGTTTGCGTATTAGCAGGCATTTTGACTTGCTAGGATTAATGCATAAACCATTTGCTATATTTTCATCTATTGACTCAATTGGGGTGCTCAGAAAGAGTTGTACATCGTCGGCGTACATGTTTATTTTACAATGAGAAAGATAATCTGGTAAATCATTGATATAAATTGAGAACAAAAGTGGCCCTAATATAGATCCTTGACTGTTCAGATGACTTGCTATTTACGTACACGGATTGTGTGCGATTTGTGAGATAAGAGAAAATTAAAAGCGTTGATGTTGAGGAAAAATTAAAGAAACGTCTTAACTTCATACAGAGAGTTTGATGATCAACTGTGCCTTGGAATGATCTAGAAGTACAAGGGGGGTTATTTTGTTGTCGTTTATGTTACGTCTTATGTTTTCGCAAACGTCTGTTAAGGCTGTCACGCAGCTGTGGGTTGCTCGTTGAGTTGAGTTATATATTCATTCATTTGAGAAAAAGTATTTTTTGACATATAACATAGAGTGGCTATTGGTCGTTGCTCAGAATTTAATTTTGGGATAGGTATTATTTTCTCATGTTTCCATAAGGTAGGGAAACTGCTTGAAGTTATTATGCAGCTGAAGTAAGAAGTTATGTAAGGCAGTAAAAGTGGCAGAAGTATATTAATAAATTTCGGAATTACATTATCATATCCTACAGAGTTTGACTTTACCAGAGAAATGCATTTTATAATATCAAGTTGATTAACGCATTTAAATTCAAAGGAATTTTCCTCGAAAAAATTTGGAGCATTTCATATATTATTGTAAAATTCATGATCAGCTTCTGCCGAAGGTATATTCGTAAATTTTAAGTTCAATTCGTCAGCGTCTATCGAACAACTATTATTATTATTGCATCTTACAATGCCAATAATATTCATTTATATTATAAATATTTTAGTGCTGTTTTTCAATAATCCTCTCGATTTATATTTTAGCCGATATGGTAGAATTCTGCACCGAAAACGCAAGCAATATCCATATATATTTTTTTAATGAGCATAACAACATTTAAATCAAAAATAAATTTTCGACATGCTTCCATATTTTTGTTTTCCTGCATAACTAATTTTTTTTTAATAAGAAACAATGTATTTGTATTCCATTCAGAATGTGCCATTTTTAGCTTCCCAACGATATATGATATCACATATCACATAAAAATTTTTACACAACTGGTTTATGTCCTCGCTATTGTGATGTTTTAGTTATTTTATACTTCGTAATAATAATTTTTGGATTTTATTTTATTTGTCAGACTTATTATTCAAACTTTTTTTTATTTGTCCGAAAAATGCTAACTTATAAATAAGGCTTATTTATGTAAAGTTCAATCATCAGTCTTATACAGACGGGGATCATAAGAACCGCAGGTTTCTAATGCAACAATGACAAGTTAAAAACTACTTTAGATGTTACTTTAATTTCATCTTTATCAGATTTGAATAAAAAAAAAAATAACGAAGGCTATATAAAATTCTTCATAACCTAACATATTACTCTCACTCGCTGTTCCAGCACTCTGTTTGCCCAACAACGACAGGAAGTGATAAAATGAAAATATTTGAAATTTTCTACATTAATATCATTATCATATTTTTGTAGTTATGACTTAAACATGAAATTATCCGATGTTGTTCTAAAACTCCGTATGTTGTATGATGATGATGTGTTGTTTTTTTTAGTAGAATATTATTTTTTCTTTGCAGGTTTTCTATGTATAGAAAACTTTGAGTTTAAAAAAAAATGGAGTGATGTTTAAATTCCTAAGTTGAAGTAGGTATTTTTTGTTCTACAGACAAAAGTTTGGGTACAAGATATGTAAACGTTTTAACAAAGTTTTTTTGCTCAACCTTTTTTTGTATTATATTTTGAAGTTTTCCAACTGTAATCATACAAGTAGTTTAATAAGTTTAACTTGTGTTGACATTTTTTGAAAAAAAAAAAAATTGGTATTTGATTTTTTTTAACTTTCAAATAATCTTGTATATGTTTGTGTATTTAAAGGAGTGTATGTCGTTAAAATATAAATGTACGAGCTTATTCAAAACAAATCTCATTTTAAGAATATTACAAGTTTTTCGATTAACCAATATCATTTTCTTCAGAATATCAAAACATAGAATGGTATACATATATATGCTTAATCTTATGTGTCTCTTTAACGATTATATATACATACTTTATATAAGAAAATGTATAAATAAGTTTGTATATTCACTACTTATTGTCAAGGAGATCACTTGAGGTTCAGAAGAACTGCTTGAATATCAGTTTTGACGTTACTTTTGTCATCTTTAGTTTGATAAAAAGTTTACATGAATTCACAAATAGACGGATATGGACGTCGTTATATATACTCAAAAAGTTAATTTGGTTGATATATAGATTTAGGAATTTATGTAACTAGTATTGAAGCTCATTTCTAAAATTTTTAAACTTTGGTTGTGGTTTTATGAAACCTTAATTGAAGCTTTGATTTTAGGGATGTAGTTGTAGAATAATGTTTACTTAAAGCAATTTTTACCATAATAGTTGCATTTTCATTATACCCTCCACCCCAGTGTGCAGAGGGTCTATTAAGTTTGTCATTTCGTTTGTAATGATTAAAAAAAAATGTTGGACCCCATAAAATATATATATTTGATAAAGCGATGTCCGTCTGTGGAAATCACGATGGCAGCTTCAATCTGGTAGCTTTTTTTTTTTTTTTGAAGCCTAGTTCCGCGAAGCCGAGTGGCTTGTCTGCAGATTCTAATTTGGGTAGTTTTTTTTTGCAGCGACAGACCAAAGCCTCTGGTGGGAATCGAACCCACGACCCCCGCATGATAGGCGAGCACGCTACCTATTCACCTACCGGGGCGCTAGGGTGCTCCTTGGCAGAGAAGATGATTCAATAACATCCCGGGAGGTTTGTTATTTAAAATCGTCCAAATCGGTTGATTACGTCCTGAGAACTGAATAAAGAAGTAAAAAAAGTCTTGAAAAAATATGATTTGTCTATGTTGTTCTTGTCACGATCACGCCCTCAATAGGCCAACTGGGGCACTCCATTTTATTGAGTGCAATGGACCAACATCAAGGGAAGGTTTCTGTTTGAAAAATATTGAAAATCGATTTAATAGGTCCCAAGAAATCACTGAAGAAATAAAAACAATTTAAAAAAATATCTGTTTCTGTATTGTTCTTGTTGTTATTCAAAATATTGTATTGTAATCATAGCTTGACTTGTAGTTTTTGTGATCGCTGTGGTAATAATATAATAAAAACTAACCCTTTGTCCATTTTTTTTTTATCAACTCTGGTAGAAAAATTTAAAAGTTTCCATTGTTTTGGCCTCAGAAAAAATTTTGTTAGATCATTTTTGTCATCGCCAGGAGCACGCCTGCAAAGTTTCAGATCGATTGGGTCACGGTAATCGATCCAAAATTTTGACTACAAGCAGATACTACGACTTTATATAAAGGGAGTAAAAATTCACCAATGCTAAACTATCTCTTGTTAATAAAAAAAAAACATAGCAAATTTACCGAAAAAAAATTTATGCATCAATTTATTTAAAGAAAACACAACAATAACTTTTGATGTTGTATTTTTTGTGTGTAGTATTTACATATACATACATACATAAGTATATTAACCCTGCAGGAATCCTGGGGTCAAGTGTCCCCAAGTCACCACTTTTGTCTACTATTTTGTTGACATTGTCAACTAAGCGTCTACACTATTTGCTTTACTTTATCTGTCAAAAAAAATTTCTGACAATTTAAGAGATCGATTTGATCTTTTGGAAATTTGATTAGAACAATTATTTTGTTGTGATAGTGGGTGTGTGAGGAGATTGTGTATTTGGACCAGGGTTATTAATTTTTGTATTATCAATTTCTGTAGGTGTTGGATTTTCGACAACAGTACTATAACGTGTTCACTTAATAGTGATGTATAAACGAGTATGTTTAGAATAAAAATTTAAATTTTAACTGAGAAAGGATCAAAATTAAGAAAAATAATAATAATGGAACTGTGTGATACAATTAAAATGCTAATATAAATTAGATAAATATTATTGATATGTAATTAAAATTAGTTGTGGAACTTAACTGATAAATAAATTTTAAAGATGTGATGAGATGAGAGCTGAATTCTTGAAAATTCTTGCAAGGATATTGAAAATTATATAGTTTGGAAGAAGAATCCATTTGAACACCGACACAATTTAACAGAGGAACATAACACTATTTTCAGAATTGGCCGTTATAAATTAGTTTTTTTGATGATGACTGGATGAATTCATGTTTCTAAATGTTGATGATTGTATCTCAGTCGAATGTAGTAACAATCTCGATATTTGATTGAAATCAATTTTGTAGAACACAAGTTTTTAGTTTAGATAATGGTATGGCGTGTATACATCACTTTTAAGTTTAATTGTATTTTCTTATTTGATGTGATCTTCTATCGTTGTAGAAATGATGGATTATTACGTTGTTCTGTATAATTTGGAAATTTTGTTTCTCCTTTTTAAAAGTATAGTTGGCAATTTTGTATTTTTTAATGAATTATTTTTTAATGGTTCTCTTCAGCAGGATCGCCAATTTGTGGAGATATTATTTATTTTATTTTAAATATTAAACACGCAACTCCAATGAAAAACTTCAATTTATTAAAAAAATATTTTCATAAAAATTGACAGAAAGAAACAATTCATTTTACATAAAAAAAAATAATTTTTGAAAGGGATGTACAGTAAAACAGTAATACAGTACTCTACACTCACATTGAACCTGCGCTGAAAGAACGCAAAGTATTTGATGGATGCGACGACAACGACATTTAAAATTGTTCGCAATGTTGTTTTAAGCGTAAATGTGTGTGTGTTTTTTCGACGCTGAGCTGTGTTTCGCGCCACTTTCGCACGGGTTTGGCAGCCACTTCCGTGCCGCTCAGTTGTCGTCAACATATTTGTAATCGCCGGAGTAAAACCACATATATTTTCACAGATCATTTCGATATTTTTGCATTTGCGGGTATGATGGATAAGCAAATACAGAATTTTAAATGCGTTTATTGCACAGTGCGACAAAAAAAAATATTCATACAGAGAGAGAGCAAAACTTGTATTCAAAACTTTCACTTTTGACACAAAATTCATTAAATTATTAGAAAATATGTAGTGGTAGTGGTGGCGGTGGAAAAAGATTGAAGAAAAAATTTGGGAAGTAAGTTCGTTTTTTATTTAGTTTTTTGAAAAATTGGTTGAGGCCTTTGTTCATTTGTTTTGAGACCTTTTTTTTTAATTTTCGGGCATTTGTTCATCGTAAACATCCACCAAATAACAGTTAAATATTGAAGTATAAAGTTAAATCAATAATCGAAGAGTGTCTTGTACAACTGCATGAAAATATGGACAGTGAAAAGAGCTGAATACTTTCGCCAAACTGGTTGCTTGCATTTTTAGAATGCTGGGTTTACCTTTCACCGCATGCGAAAAATGTTAGCAAAAAATCGCTCGATTTTTTGGCGTTTTTTAAACATTTTTCATATCCATCGGTAATTTTTTTATTTCTGGCGTCACAGTTCGAATCTAACTCTCTTTACGAACGGTCGTGTAAATAATTGAAGCGCTTAGAGTACAACTATTTTAAATTAAAAACAAGTGCATATTTTTGCTTTTGCAATTGCCTATTCTTGATCTCATTTAAACTCACTTGGTAGACAATTCAGCTAAAACAGGAATAACAATTCCGGGTTTGGTTAAACCGAACATTGCGTCAACTTCAAGTAACAGATTTAGCCTGCTTACTGGCCTCAATGATAAGGAACACAAACCTCCACCCATTGTTGTAGAAACTAACGCCCCATTTACAGAAATACAAAAGCTGCTTGGTAAGGATTGTATTTTCAAACGTACTTCAATTGGTACCAAAATTTTTGCTCCTAGTAATAAAATGTACGAATGCTACAAGCAAATACTTAAAGAGAATAAGATGGAGTTTGATTCTTATGGCTCCAAAGAAAATAGGTTATATACCACCTTTTTATACGGTTTACCCCGCATAAGCTCTGAGGAAATCTCCAAGAAGTTAAAAAACTGCAACCTATCCCCTTCTTCCGTAACTGAAATAGTCGCCAAATTCAGTTCGAACAATAATGCAGTTTACAAATTTCAATTTGTTCGTAAAAATTTTAACCCAACTGCCTTAAAAAATATACAAACAATTTCCAATATTATAATTTCTTGGAAAAAAATACAAATCGAAATCCAGGAACAAACCAACTCAATGCTGGAACTGCTTAATATATGGCCATGGCGGTGAACATTGTCATCGAAGTGCTGCGTGTATGATATGTGCAGAACAACATCTTACAAGTGTGTGTCCGTTCAACAAAAATGAAAAAAGACAAGCTGTTTTAACATGCTTTAATTGCAAAAAACAAGGAAAAGAGAGAACTGATCACTCTGCAAACGACATCAACTGTCCGTTACGTTCTCTCTATTTGGAAACTAGAACAAGAGTTACTTCTAAAAGTTAGAATAAAAGCAGACAACAACAAAATAACTCATTTCAATTTAAAGTGGGAGATTTCCCTAATTTAAGAAACAACAACACAAATTGTAACAATAACATTAATAATAACAGCAAAGCTACATATGCCAACCAGCTGAAAACAAACAACGATTTATTTAGCATCAATAAGCTTTTTGATATTTTCACAACAGCTATGGATGATTTGCATAGATGCACTTCAAAAGTATAACAAATCAAAGTTGTAATGTCAATGGTGAAGCAATAATTTTTCCATTCAACAAATCTCCCAAAAAACTGCCAAGACGTCATCTTCTTATTGGAAATAATACCATAAATGTACTTAATCATGTCAAATATTTCGGAGTTGTCTTGTACAAAAAGATTACTTTTAAACAACATATTAGGGCTATGTGCCAAAAAGCTATAAAATCTTTTAAAGCATTAAGGCCACTACTAAATAGAAGATCATTTCTAAGCCCCAAAAACAAAAATCTCCTCTTCAAAAGTGTTATAAGGCCAATACTAACATAGGCGTGTCCTATTTGGAGTGACGCTGCCAACTGCCACCTAAAACGGTTACAAATTATACAAAACAAATGTCTTAAATTGATAAAGAAAAAGCTCTGGAGGTATCCTACAAATCTTCTTCATGAAGAAACAGGTTATGAAAAAATTTACGATTTCATAACAAGGATTAATAACAATTACTTTGCCAAATTGAAAATTCCTCTTACCCACTGATAAGAGAATGTAGAGAAATAACGATAAATTAAAAAGAAATCACCAAATTGATAATTATATGCTTATAGAGGTCTATTATTTCTAATAAACCATAAATATTTTCAGATAGTATTTGAATTTATTAAATCATATAAAGGTTTTTTCTTCCCATTTTCCTTTAAAAATTATTAAAAAATAAAATAAAAACTATATAATATCTTTAGATCCTATATATTATATGTTGCAATATCTATCTGTAAAGATAAGATCTCATATGTGAATATCAAATTTGTTAAAATATTTAAATAAAGGAAGAATATATAATTGAAAAAAAAAAAAAATTATTTTTGGCGATTTTTCATTTCTTTCGGGTCATTATACCCTAACCACAGAGTGGTCCCGATGATTGTAACTATTAAAAATATTTGACGTAGGTCCATCTTTAAATATAGCGATCGACTCAGAATCATTTTCTGAGTCGATATAACGATGTCCGTCCGTCCGTCCGTCCATCTTTGTATCCATGTTAACTTTTTAATCAAACTACAGGTCGCAAATATGAATATATTTTAATGAAATTTGGTATATAAGCTTTTATCGGCGATAGGATGAAATTGGTGAAAATCGATTCATGTTCAGACATAGTCCCCATACAAATGACCCCTATGAAATCGACTTAAATTGCCATAAGATCCACATTATCATATAGATCTCGGTCAAATTGATTTTGTGTGTGTTTATTACTCCCATTAATCAGTAGTACAAAAATTAACCCTATAGGACAATTCTTACTCATAGCCCCCATATAAAGCTGCTTCCCAATCTTCACTAAAATCTATCGGAAAACAAAAATATTGCACAGATTTTTCTCATATTTAGTATTTATGTATTTTTGCAAAAAATAAGTGACCTTACCAATTATGGTCGGGACTTACCAAATGTGACCCAGTCCCCATATAAATATAGCATCCGATATGAACTTTTTCATATTCGAAGGCAAAAAATTAATAAAAATTTTTATTACTTATCTATATATATAAAGGGTCCACCAAATAACTTTTTTTTTTTGAAAATGCTATAAATAAAAACTATTGAATATTATCTCAAATTTCTTTTTTTATTTGAAAGTACAATCCTTCCGGTTAATAATGGAAAATAATTTCATTCAAATGGCTGCCTCGGCTGGCCATGCAGTAGCCTACACGATCGGTCCAATTTTTAAGCACATTTTCGATTGTGTGCAGCTGTATTTCACCAATGGCTTGTCCTTTAAAGCGTCAATTGTCTCTGGCTTGTTCTTGTTGGCGTAACACTTATCTTTGAGGGAACCCCACAAATAATAATCCAACGGTGTCAAATCGCAGCTCCGAGGTGGCCAAACGACATCAGCTCTGCGGCTGATAATGCGATCTTCAAAAACAGGGCGCAAAACATCGAGTGTAGCTTCGGCTGTGTGGTACGTAACGCCGACCTGTTGAAACTAAATGTTGCCAATATCCTCCTCTTCAATTTTTGTGAACAAAAATTCGTTCAGAATGACCCGATAACGACCGCCATTGACTGTAACGGCCACTCCTTTCTCATTTCCTTGCTCTGGACCAAAATCCGCACCAAACAGTGACTCGTTTTGGGTGTATCGGCTTTTCAATGTATGCGTGCGGGTTTTCTGTGCTCCAAATGCGACAATTTTGCTTGTTTACATACCCGCCAAGATCAAAATGAGTTTCATCTGAAAAGATGATTTTTTTTTTGGCAAAATCGGCATCTTCTGTAAGTCGATCGCAGGCCCACTTAGCGAAGCGAAAACCCATTGGATGGTCAGTTGGCTTCAACTCCTGAACCAATTGGACTTTGTATGGCGTCATACCAAGGTCTTCATGCAAATTTCGTCTCAATGATGCCTCCGAAATGTTCAATTCTTGAGAACGACGGTGACTTGATGTTGATGGCGCTTCACGCACACTTTCTGCCACAGCAGCAATATTCTCGGGTGTACGCACTGTTTTTGACTTTTCGCGCTTTGGTTTATCGATGAGGATGCCAGTTTCTTTCACTTTTTTCACAAGGTAACAAACATACGGAACTGACGGTGCTTCTCTTCTTCTAAAATCCGTACTCAATTTTCGCACACATTCTGCAAAATTACCATGATTTCCAAAGTAATATCGCAATATTTGCCAGCGTTGTTCAAGCATACACACAACCATATTCGTTCAGCGGAAGGATAAAGCTAATTACATGTCAAATAAGACATGAGCTAAGTGTTACCATTCACGAAATAAGCACTAGTTGAAAAAAAAACGTTGGATGGCGGACCCTTTATAAGAGAGTTGCGAGGATGATCATCGCCCAGCCTAAACCATTTGACCCAGAAGCTCAGAAGCTTGAAATTTGGACTCTAGGTTCCTCTCTCGGCTTAAAGATCCACTAAGAACGGATTTTTAAAAATTCGTACATTAACGGGATAAAAGCGAACAAAAATGGGGAAAATGGTAACAAATTAATCTAGGAATATGAAATTTGGTGTGTAGACTCCATCCGAGAAACAAATGTGGGCTCAGAACTATTTTTTTTTTTCGAAATTTGGCCATTTTAGGGGAAAACGGCCAAAAAGGGTAAAAATTGTACCTTTCTGCATCTTCTTCACATATTAATCTATATCAATGAACTTTGTCATACAGACTCCACCGAATACATGGGTATCAGTCAGAGATGAATTAGTTGTTAATTCTAGCATGTAGGGGATGAAAAACGGCAAAAATGGGAAATAAGTGTACATCTTCTAAACAAGCGAATATAAAATATGGTTTGTGGATTCCACTAGAGATAGAAACACCCGATGAGAGGAAAACTTTTGGAAATTCGGATGCTAAGGGGGGTAAAAATGGTAACTTTGCATCTTCCTAACATATTACTCTATATTTATCAGAGTCATCAATCAAGGGTATATATCGGTAATTATAACGTGTAGGGGAAGAACAATGGCCAAAGATGGGAAAAATTGTACATCTGAGATCTTCTAAACAAACGAATATAAAATATAATTTGTGGATTCCCCTAAAGATAGACACATCAAATGAGACGAAATCTTTTGAAAATTCGGATGATAAAGGGGGTGGCGGGCAAAAGTGTAAGAGTGTACCTTTTTGTATCTTCTTTACAAAGTAATTTAGGAATATGAAATTTGATATGTAGATTTCACCAGAGACTCAAACATCGGAGAAGAATAATATTTGTTTTAATTCGATCCTTTGGTGGGGTTAAAACTTTCAAAAAATGGGAAAACTGATACTTTTCAACTGGTAAATTTTCCTTTAAAGGTACATTTTCTTAAGAAGGTTAGGTTAGGTTAGGTTGGAAGTGGCTGCTGATCCAAGGACCAGCACACTTAGACTCTGGGGTCCGTTGTGATACCAAGGGACGAATGGGTGTTCCCCTCAGTCCCCACCGGAGAACCAGTTCGAGCTTCTAATGAAGCCCCTAAGATGTGAAATTTCCACGTTTGAGAGGTCAGAGAGATCGTGAAGAAACGGCGATCCCAATGTCCGTAATCTTGTTCTGGATAGCGCCGGGCAATGGCAGAGGAAGTGTTCTACGCTCTCTACCTCCTCCACATCCAAGCAGCTACGACAGAAATCATTTGACGAGACCTTAAGGCGCTCAGCGTGTCTCCCTATAAGGCAGTGCCCAGTAACAACATCAACTACCGTTGAGATCTCCCCACGGGAGAGTGATAATAGCGCATTTGTACGCTTTCGATTCAGAGCAGGCCAGATTTGTCTTGTGATCCTACACGTTAATCCATTAGCCCATCTGTTATTCGTTATGCCAGCGGTGCGAAGCCGAAGTTCAAGCTTGCACGATTCCAGGGGTGTACCAACACATTCCAAATCCGCTGGAACCTGTAAGGTAGTACCCTGTCTTGCAAGCTCATCCGCTTTGCAGTTTCCCGGTATGTTCCTGTGCCCTGGGACCCATATGAGCCTGATGTCGAACTGCTTGGCCATCTCATTTAAGGACGTGCGGCAGCTAAGGGCGGTTATCGTTTTCAGGAACATTGATCGCATGGATTTTACTGCGGCTTGACTATCAGAATAGATGTTGACTGCGGTCGTAGACAGAATATTCCGACCCAACCAGTCAGCAACCTCCTTTATTGCCAGTACCTCTGCCTGATATACACTGCAGTGGTCTGGTAACCTTCGAGCCAGATTTAGTCCAAGCTCCCCTGAATGGACACCAAAACCAACCTGACCGCACAATTTCGATCCGTCAGTATAGAAATTTACGGAACGCCTACTGCCTGGTGTCCTCCCAGACCAAGATTCCCTGGTCGGTATTAGTGTACAGTAGTGACGTTCAAATACGCTCCTTGGAGTAGTGTAATCCACGTTCAATGGCAAGTTCCTGTCATTCAGGATCACCCCGTGGCCACAATTGTAGCCCCGCCATTGTAGTGTGCTTCTTAATTGAATGGCCGATGAGGCCGCCGACTGCTTCCCTAATATGTCCAGTGGTATTAGGTGTGATAGGATGTTCAAGGCATCCGAAGGTGTAGTACGAAGGGCTCCAGTGATGCACATGGAAGCCATTCTCTGTACCCTTGCGAGAAGGTTGTTATTGGTGGCCTTCTCCAAAGCAGGCCACCAGACGATGACTCCGTACAGGAGTATTGGACGGACCACCGCTGTATAGATCCAGTGAGCAATTTTCGGACTAAAGCCCCATCGCTTACCAATGGCCTTCTTACAGGAGTATAAAGCTATAGTCGCCTTCTTCACCCGCTCCTCCAAATTCCGTCTGAAGTTCAGCTTCCTGTCCAGGAATACGCCAAGATACTTGGCTCCATCAGATAAGACGACTTCAGTGCCGTTGAGAGAAATGGGATCGAAGGTAGGGATCTTATACTTCCTAGTGAAAAGCACAAGTTCCGTTTTGGTCGGATTAACCCCCAGACCGCAACCCCTAGCCCAGATAGATAGCTCTGTGAGAGCCCGTTGCAGGATATCTCTAATTGTAGATAGAAACTTCCCATTTACGGCCATGGCCACGTCGTCAGCATATGCGACTACGCTGCAGCCTTGCCCCTCCAACGATACTAGCACTGGGTTTAGCGCCAAGTTCCAGAGAAGTGGTGATAGAACGCCACCTTGTGGCGTTCCCCTGTTCACAAATCGGGATATTTCCGACGTTCCCAGTTTAGACGTTATCCGCCTGTTGACAAGCAGATTTCCAATCAATGAGATGATCACAGAATTCACTCCTAGACTAGATAGTGCCGCTATTATCGAGTCCGGTGTGATGTTGTTAAAAGCCCCTTCTATATCCAAAAAGGCTGTCATAGTGTATTCTCCTGCCGAGAGCGATTTCTCGATGGTACCTACAAGCTCGTGTAGAGCTGTTTCAGTTGACCTTCCTTTGCTGTAGGCATGTTGCCTCGTTGATAGCAGTTTAGGGTCAATAATTCTACGTAAATAAGAGTCTATCATACGCTCCATTGTCTTCAATAGGAACGATGATAGGCTTATTGGTCTGAAATCCTTTGGGACAGTGTGTGAGCTCTTTCCAGCCTTTGGAATGAACACCACTCTTGTCTCCCTCCATTTCAAAGGAATATACGCTGTGTTTATGCAGCAAGTGAAAAGACTGCATAGCCAAGGGGAAATGTAGTCCGACACATGCTGCAATTCAGCTGGAATGATACCGTCAGGTCCCGGAGATTTGTAAGGTTTGAAGCTTTTAATCGCCCAGGTCAATGTTGGTACATTAACTATCTCCGAAGCAATGTCCGCCCGTCAGAGTATTCCAACGCCTGTAGTGACGTATGAGAATTGCCTGGAAAATGGGTGTCCAGTAGCAAGCTAAGTGATTCTCCACTGGAGGTGGTCCACACCCCCACTGGATCCTTCAAATAGCCTAATGTGTGAGGGGTAGAAGCCAGAACCTTTCGCAGCCTGGATGCCTCGGAAACGTCCTCTATGTTATCACATAATTTTTTCCAAGAATCGCATTTTGCCGTTCTAATCTTCTTCTTATAGGTCCTAAGCTGCAGCTTGTACGCCGACCAATCCTCGTCCGCTCTTGAAGACTTTGCCTTGTTAAAGAGTTTTCTGCAGGAGTCTCTACCCTGCTGCAGCTCGCTAGACCACCATGGTGGTTTCTTCTTGCCCTTAGGCCTTGCCACTGGGCAAGAAGAATCTAAAGACTTGTTAAAAACCGTCGTAATATGATCTACAAGACAATCAATGTCCGCAGAATTGCGCGGTTCGGTTAAGGGTGTTGTTTCCAATAACCCAGCAAAGGTTTTCCTATACTTAACCCAATCTGTCCTCTTCAGATTCCTGGGGACACTCTCCGTTGGGTCCTTTTCTCTAAGTAAGAATTCGATATAGCGATGGTCAGAAAAGGAGTGGTCATCCAACACCCTCCAACCATCAATTTTCTCAAATAGTGTATCTGATACAAAGGTAGCGTCAAGAACCTCCCTTCTAATACTAGTCACAAAGGTCGGTTCATTTCCCTTGTTACATATATACAGGTTAGTACTAAGTAAAAACTCAAAAAGCAACTCACCTCTTTCGTTTATGTCCGTACTTCCCCAGATCGGATGATGCGCATTGACGTCACAGCACAGCACCAGTTGGTGTGCAGTCCCTTCGGCCTTCCGGATCAGATTTGCCACGCTGTCCGGGGGAATAGGCCCAGGATCGCAAAAATAGGCGGAGGCGAGCCAGATTGTTTTACCATCTAACTCCAGGCTAGCCGCTGTTACATCTCTGTCACTGAAATTAGATAACAAGAAAATATTTAAATGTTCCTCGCCAAAATGCAGGTCCTTGGTGTACCTTCATCCTTAGCGACGAGCAGCTTATAATTAGGAGTCTTCAATCCGCAAACCCTGCCACCACAAACCCAGGGCTCTTGGATGAAGACTATGTCTACTCCGCCTGTCGTCAGGCGAACCAGCAATGCAGCCGTTGCTGCTTTACAGTGGTGAAGATTTATCTGTAGGAGCCGCATCATTTGCAACTGCCTGCACATCCATCTTCACCACCGTGATTTCGGCTTCGTCCTCCGTGCTTTCAAGGAGGTCTTCGTAGAATAAGCCAGTAGCATCCCCTAACAGCTCAGAATCAGATGTTAAGTACCCATCTTCCTCCATAGCTGTGTGGGAACCCACCTCAGCTTGAGCTTCACCAGAGGTCCCCTCCCCAGCAGACTTCTCTACTGGTTTGACGATCTCTGGGATTGGTCCCTGATCGCTTTTATAGACCTTGATCATAATCTGCCCAAATCCGTAGGAAATGATGCTGTTTGTCTCGGTTAAACGCGGGAGGGATTCGGCATTAAGTAACAGTGTTACCTGCCGACGTGCCCCCTCTGTATCACCAAATCTACCAATCTTCCAATTGTGGAAGATCAGGATTGCAGACCTTCAGCATCTTTAGCACGGATTCCGCATCCCCAGGAGTTGCCGGAAGCCAAGCATGCGCTCTGGGTCGGGACGGGATGTCATGCTTGTGCACAACATCCAGTTTTGCTCCCGGCCAGAGCTCTCCTAGTTTGCTGACGGCAGCCCTGTAAAGGGATAATGAGCGTTGGTCAGCAAAAGCCACCAGCTTAGCACGACCTTGGTGCCAGCCTGCGTTGCGGCAGGTTGGAGGTGGACCTGGCATATCATCAAGGACAGTGAAGAATACTTCGGCTAATTTAGCCTCCACATACTCCACTTGTCCTTGGGGATAGTGCCATCTTCATCTCCCCTGTTAATGATAGCCATTACAAGGTTGTCTTTGACAACCTGACTAAACGACTTCGGCACAGCGTTGCCGGCCGCTTTAGTACGTTTAGGTAATGGTTTCTCATCTGGCGAGCGCAGCCTTTTACCCGCCTTCGAGGTACTAGCAACCTGTTTATCAGGTACACTAGTCTTAGCTGAGAGGTCCTGCTCTTCAGTGACCTTCTTAGCCCATGTGAGCGACTCTCTCTGTCTATCAGACAGCTTCGCTTGGTCGAGTTTGCCTAGCCTATCGATAATCTTAAGGCATAGTCTCCTCTGATTATATTTCGCCTTTGACGGACGGACGTGATTGACCCCAGTCTTACCAGACTTGGACCCCTCCTTAGCTGCATTCCCAAGATGACCGGATTTGTCCATAGCCTTCATGGGTTTGCTGCCAGTGATGGAGATTGTAGTCGGACTGACAACGGACCCCAACCCGCTAGAGCTTTGACCAGAGGTCGCAGCGTTTTCTAAATGGCCAGACTCCTGGGTCTTAGCCTACGGACAACTGCTAGATGAACTAGCAGCGGACTGTGAGGCAGAGCCTCGATTTTTGTTTTTGTTTGTTTTACAAGAATTCATTTTTGTTCCCACGAGTGCAGGGGAAAATAATGTCGACCGCGTCATAGCCCCCAGTAACGCAGCAAGGGCGGCCCACTGCCTCTACCTACTCACTGAGGTGCCCAGGTATCAGTGAGGCTCCGTTAAAATACAGTCGGTTACCCCTGACTGCAAACCATCCGATAAGCACGGGTCGCGTGACACTCCGGATTAGGGGTGAGTAACCTTTAGTCGTGCACCTTCAAGGTTCCGAACTTGACACAGGTTTAGGAAGTGGTACTGATACAGTAAAACCCTCTTCCATTACTAGCATCAAGTAAGGAGCCGCAGTGCACTTAAGCCACCGCATCGCGATAAGATTGTTACTCATGGTGGTGGATTTTCTTAAGAAACCAAGTAAGAAAATGATAGTCGGTCTAGACCGATACCCTATACTATTCGTTTAGAGAATTGCTCTTAGGTCCAACTAATTGGGTTTAAAAAAAAAACAATCATAAACCAAATCTACGTCGAAAATTGGACCGATCCTAACCATATGTGGTAAAGTGGCAGCAACATATAGGGTTTATTTTTGGTGTACGGATTAATGGATGTAATAAACACACACAAATCGAATTCGACAGAGATCTATTTGATAATTTGGATCTTATGGGAAGTTAAGTCGATATCATAGGGGTTATTTGAATGGGGACTAGGTCTGAACATGCACCCATTTTCACCAATTTCAATAGCGTTTGTCCTATGGCTTGAGTTACTTCCTTTCCAAACTAAGCCATCGATAATACAAATAATATTATTTTTGAATAAATATTGTAGGTGGCAATACATCTGAAATTTTTACAAAATTGAAAATTTGCCAATTTTGTTTTTAGTAATTTCGCGCATAGTAATAAAATTATGTATATTTTTACGAAATCACTATTGTGTGTTCTATATTGGAAGATAACACATTTTTTAAAAAAGATACAATAAAAAAAAAAAAATAAAATATATATGAACGTAAAAGAAATATTTTTTTAGTGATGCCAAAACAGTGGAAACTTTTAAATTTCTTTTCAATATATATAGATTCTGTTGTTTTCTTTCAATTATTATACAATAATGGCAAGAATAAAGTTTTTCGAACCAAACCAGAATATTAAATGATTTTAGTGATGGTCGCAGGCAAAAGAATATTTGTGAGAAATATTCTATGAATAAAACCATAAAGGCATCGGGCTAGCATTAATCTTGCTAAAGAATGCATGAACTGTAATTAGTATACTGTTGGCAAATAGTGTTGTCTAGAAACTTATATATTTAAATGGCCATGAAACGGCTAAACGCTTCGGGAGTTTTACTGAAATAAATTAATACAATCGTTCAGTATAGGAATCATCCACCCTCCAAGATCATGACCATCATTTTATTCCACAGTGTTATTGTATAGTAAAGGTTTCCATTATTTTATCAACAGCATAAAAATGTTAATTGTTTCTGATGTTATGTTAATATTTCTTCTTTGTTAAATAAATAAAACATACAAATGTGTAAATTAATAAAAGAGTCCAAGTCGTCAAAAATATTTATTGTTAAAAGTTTCCATCGTATTGTCACTCACAATAAATTTCATATTGATTCTAAATATTATTATGGTTTAAATTATTAACATAATAACTACGCAAACAACGTAGCGAGTATACTGCTAGTTTTTTATATCCATTTAGTTGGGCCTTAGAAATAGGGTATCTAAACGCATGTTATAGGGTATCGTTGTCGGTGTAATTTTCTTACTTGTTTTTCATTGGGCCATTTTCATTTTATTTTTTTTTATTTTAATACTTTTCTTTATTTTAATACTTAACTACAAACTAAATAAATACCTAAGATGACGTTAACTCATTAATATGAACGTAGCCAGAATTAGAATATCTGACATTAATATTATGTGCAAGTCTGTTGATCTTATCAGAAACAAATTCCAAGTCCGCATGAAGGCCTTTCGTAGAAAGGAACCTCGGTAGATTATAAATTAGCTTTAAAATAAAATATAAGTGCATGAAATATTAACTTTAAAACAAGTTTTTTATTATAGATGTTTAAGCTTGATTTCTGATTTATAAAAGTACATATTGTATACGAATTAAAACATTAATACATTTATTACATAAGCAATGTGTTCTTTTGTATTTCAATTTGGGGTCTAGTATTATTCCTAAATAATTGATTTTGTTCCCACAGGACAGTATAGTTATCAATAATCTGGAATGATATAATTTTTATATTTCCTTGTAAAGTACTTCGCCTTAGTTTTTCCACAGTTTAATATTATTTCCCATTTTTTAAAATGTGATAGTATCACGGACAGTGCTTTTTGTAGATTAGCTATTTTACCCAGCTATAATTCCAGAGCTAAGAATTGCTGTGTCATCAGAGATAACTTACAGAGTACAGTAGTCGAAATGGAAAAATTAGATTAATATAAATTATAAACAATTGGGAATTAACACAAACCCTGTAGTTATATATTAAATATCCTTAATTAGTCATTCTTTCTCCTATACTCTTTCTTAATTTATATTGTTAATTACTTTCATTTATATTTGTTTCTAACTGTTAAAAAAAAAAACTTTGTTATATTTTATTTGTAACTTCTTGTTCATATTTTCTTTGAATTTTATTGTAGTATTTTTTATTGAAAATGAAAATATTCTTTCTTGACTTTTTAATATAAAAACAACATTCATGAGAACAATATCATGAATCAATAAATAATTAAAAAACCTTTTAAAATTGTGTTTAATCAATTAACTGGCGCAGTCGAGTTACGGACCATCTTTTTTTTTTAAATAATAATTTTTAAATAAAAATAAATAAATAAAAACTAAATCGTTTTTGCGCAAATTTTAAATCATTTGCTAAAAAAAAAATATATAAAAACACTTATAAAAAAAAAAAGAAAAAAATTTCTTTGTTGCTATACATGGATTATATAAAACATTGGAAAAATTCGACAAAAGAAGTAAACAATATAGAAATATTTGCAGAACACCTAAAAAACGGTTTGAAAAAGTGATCGAAAATATTACGTGACAATAACTGAGAAATAAAATATAAAAAACCCTTACGAATAAAAACACTACAAACTGGTGCCAAAAAGTTATTGCAAATGTATGTAAAAATATAATTTCATACAGTGACCCACAAAACTGTTCACTGAACTTTAAGTATCAAGATCAAATTAAAGTAAATGACAACATGACAACAACAACTAATATTGAAGCGATGACTGTCAATGCGTTCCAGCTTTTATCAAATGTTTCCGAATTTGATGGAAAGGCAGAAGAATTACAAATTTTTACGAAACATGTTGATGAAATCCGCAAACATGTTGCTGAATCTCAACTTACACTATTCGATTTGAGAGTAAGGAACATAATAATACAGAAAGCAAACATCACATTAATCAACAACAACAATCCAACAATTTGAAAAATTATTTGTATTGACAACTGATGCTAGTAATGAGGCACTAGGTGCGGTGTTATCACAAAATGGACATCCAATCGCATATTCATCACGAACTTTAAATGAACATGAATTAAACTATAGTACTATTGAAAAAGAATTACTAGCGATTGTTTGGTCAGTCAAATATTTTAGACCATATTTATTTGGCAGAAAATTTAAAATTCAAACTGACCATTGTCCACTTGTATGGCTTAATTCATTGAAAGAACCCAATTCTAAATTACAAAGATGGAAAATACAATTAAATGAATATAATTTTGACATAGAATACATTAAAGGAAAAACAAATCAAGTTGCAGATTTTCTAAGTCGTTTAGATGTAAATATGTTAACAGAAGAAGAACAATCAATTCATACTTATTTAGCTACAATTCACAGTGGAAAAGAAAAACTTAATGATTATATAAGTATTTCTGAATCACCGATTAATATATTCAAGAATCAAATTTTTATTATACTAGGAAAGAATTATAAATATGAAAAGAAAATTTTATATAAAAAAAGATTAGACATACAATTATTATTAGAGAATATTTTGAAGAAAAAGTATTAGATTTTTTAAAAAAAATATTCCCTATAAAAGGAACTGTAGCAATTTTTTGTGACAATATCAAGCTATTTACATACTTTCAACAAACTTTAGTTCAATATTTTTCAAATGTAAATGAAATGAAATTTTTAAAATGTTCTAAATTTATTGAGGATATTTTCAATAAAGAAAACCTTTTAGAAATATTTGAAAAATATCATAACAACAAAAATCATAGAGGCATAGAAGAAACATTTTTAGAACTGAAAGATGTAATTTATTATCCAAATTTAAAAAGAGAAATTCATAAGTTTATAAATAATTGTATAGTATGTAATATGTCTAAATTTGACAGACGACCTATAAAACCAAAGCTATGTGTAACAGAGACTCCAATGAAATCTAATGAAGTAATTCACATCGATATATGGTTTTTAAATAAAAACAGTACATTTCTAACATTCACACTTTAAATGACAAAAATTCATTGACTATAGTCGAAATGCTGAAAGAAAGATTTGCAATTTTAGGAAAGCCTAATAATATTATAGCTGACAATGAATTTAATACAGCATTTATTAAAGATTTTCTAAACTCAGAAGAAATAGATTTTCACTTTACCTCTCCAAATACACATACTGGTAATGCAGATATAGAACGTTTTCATCTCACACTAAATGAACATGTTAGACTTTTTAAATTAGAAGAAAAAAATAAAGATTTTGATGATAAAACTCTTGTTTTTAAATCTGTTCAAATATATAATGATACAATAAGGTGGACCTTGAAATGAAATTTTTGCGATATTTTGGTAGATGAGGGCTCTATTCCGTGCCTTTTTGAAAAAAAAATGACAATGCCGAAAAAAAAAAATTAAAAAAAAAAAATTAGGGGTTGCGCACGAGCCGAGAAAAAGGTCCACTTTGCCAAAATTAGGGGGGAAATTGCCATAGGTCATCAGGGGTCACCCGTAGGGGGGAAGAATGTATGGCCGACCCCCATTAACTTTTTACCGCCAACATTTTCCCCCAAGACACCCACCCCCTATCTCCTCCCCTTAGGGGGGTCACCATACAAAAATGGAGGTTGCTCAGTATTTTCGAAAAACACCATAGGTCATCAGGGGTCACCCCTAGGGGGGCAAAATATATGACCGACCCCCATTAACTTTTCATCCCCAACATCTTTTCCGAACAAACTTACCTTCTATCTCCACTCCTTGAGGGACTCCCCATACAAAAATAAAAGAAGCTGTAATTGAGTAGTACTACTAAGCACTTTTAATATAATATAGTCAAATTAACATATTTTTGTTCGCTGATGGGTATTTCTTGCGGTAAGAATCGATAACATGTAGTAAATACTGTTTCTCTTCTTCGCCTTGACACAGTATTCTATTATAATCTTGTATCATTTTTACTCCTCTTTCGGCAGTGTCGTTCACAACGCGCAAGTTATTTACAATTCTACGACCTTCTTGATAGTCTGCGCGAGATTTCCAGGTTGCTGGATTTGCAAGAATGAAATCTTGCGATATTCCAAATCGTACAAATAAATTTTTGGTATTATGAGAGACGAAGTTGCTCAAGTCTTTAGCCAAGAATTCCTCATTCACATCTTTGAATTTCACCTCGATTTTTTTAACGCTGGTGCTTTTGATTACGACGCGAGGAGCTGGGGGAACCGGGTCGTCTTCTTCATCTTCTTCACCTTCTTCGTCTTCTTCATCTTCTTCACCTTCTTCGTCTTCTTCATCTTCTTCACCTTCGTCATTCTCATTTTCTAGCAATGCTTGGGCCGTTTTGGCCTTCAACTCATTTGAAACATTGTCATCGAAAAAGGCAAGGGCTATGTGCTCATCGGCGAGATACCATAGGTGACCGATAAATTTCTTTATCATTACCCGAGATAAATCCTGGTCAACGGACTCGTACTCGACGATGTCCTTCAAAAACTTCCAATCTTGATTCGGCGCCTCAGCTGCTCGAGAAGAACCAAACCATGCCTTGACGTAAAGTCGCACCACAAAAATACAAACGTGTCGAATACCATTCAATTCACATACAGATAAGTGAAAAGTTCTCCGAAACAAAAACATCTTGAGGCTGTAAATGGCTTTTGCCATCCATCGAGCATGGGAAACGGGTCCTGGAGGTCGGAAATGGTAATTCTCAAGTTTTTCACCCAGAAACAAAAGAATTAATTGTAGCATTTCTTTGTAGTCATCGCGAGGGTGTTTCTCCTTCAATTGATCTAAGCAAAACTCCTTTATGCCGACTTGCATTGCCACAGGAATTTTTCTGACGACTTGATCGTCTATCAAGCCAGAATGGAATGGTTTAACCTTTACAGCGTCCCATTCCTGTTTGAAACGGTCAAAGCAAGGAACGCCTGGTGCACTGGTCTTTCCCATTTTTGTCTCAAAAACTTCCCTTAGCACCAGTTCGTATACGTGGTGTCTGCAAGGTAAATATTAGATTTCTCTCTCCAACAGCCGCTCAAGAGCAACTGCGGCTCCGGAGAATGGGCCACTGTTCGTTGATGTCGTGTCGAAAGAAAGTCCTTGTATTCGATGTGTCATATGCCAAGATGCCAACAGTTGATAAACGGCATGTGCTATTCTCCGGCCTTTTCCTTTCCCATCTTCTACTTTGGGAACTCCAAGAAGTTGTTCTTTTTCTCCGTACGAGACAATTACCGGTAGACGGTCCACCTTCTTTGTACCCACAAAATCCAAAAGCATTTTGCCATCCCAATGGACTACGAAGAATTTAGCTGCGACAAGCTGGAGATAAATGAAACGCGTTGAAGAATAAGAATTCTGAATGAGAGCAAATAAATCTATGCGATCTTACTTCTGGATTGTCTTTCACATAACTCAGCATGTTCTCTCGATTTGAACGCCGACATCTCCGAAGCGACGTACGGTTTATTGTGTATTGTTGAGGATCGCGTCCAAATGCTTCTGCCGCCGCTATCATAATGCCTACCGCGTCTCGGTCAGTCACTTTGCACTTGTCCAAAGCTGATAGGACTCGTTCAGTAAAACATTGTTTGTAACCTCTTCTGTCACCAACATTTGATGGGCCAGCTTCTGCCGGGAAGTTTTCGTCCTGTCTCCCATTATCATCGCTTGAATCACTGCTTGAAAATTTAACCACTGCAATTGAAAGAATTTCATTTGAAAATAAACATTGGACGAACACACAAAGCGCGAAATAGCTTACCGCCTTTAGCGAACTGATCTCTACTAGATTCCGTTGCACGTTTGCGTCGCAACTCTTCTTGTTCTTCGCGCTCAGCTTTTCTTTTCCTCGTTCGAGTATCAGTAGCGTCCACACCTCCCATAGTTCCTGGCCGGCCATCTTCTCTTTGCTTTAGCAGAAACTCAATGTCTTCGGTATTTGTCATTTTCTCAAGGGCGTTGGCGTGTGCGATGTCGAAAAGATTATCCAAGCTATCAGAAAACTTATTCTCTTTTTCTCTAGTGGACTCAGTCTTTCTGTGAGATGACTTTCTTAAAGCATCCCACTCATCGTGCAGCGCAGCTATTTTTCTTGTAACATCACCTCTGGCTTTCGTCGGAATAGCTGCTTGGCGCCAAAAAATCATCACTGCGTCCGCGACTATAACCGCACTATTTTTCTTCGACATGTTTCGTTTGCGAATGTTGAAGAAATGCATTCTTAGCACTTGCTTCTTCGACGGTAATTTGTTCCCCGTAATATTCATGCTTGGATAACCAATCAAAAAAATATCGTCGCGCGATCTAAGTTGTGTTGTCATCTTAACTTTTAAAAAACGGGAGAAAAATCAATTTACTTTTCGCGGTCGTCGGCACTTGTTGAATGACAACAATCGATGAATGAACTGCTATTTATAACTACTACGTATTTTGCAATATTTTACTGCCAGGTACTGATGAATGGGGGCATCTGCTACGTGTGCGTTTCAAATTTTTCAAGACTTTCCAAACAATGACCACTCTTGAATATTGGTGGAAATTCTGTAAAAAAATCAAAAAAAATCAAAAAAATCTCGATATTGTGCAACTGTAAATACATAGATTTTCAGTATTTTTGTATGGGGAGTCCCTCAAGGAGTGGAGATAGAGGGTAAGTTTGTTCGGAAAAGATGTTGGGGATGAAAAGTTAATGGGGGTCGGTCATATATTTTGCCCCCCTAGGGGTGACCCCTGATGACCTATGGTGTTTTTCGAAAATACTGAGCAACCTCCATTTTTGTATGGTGACCCCCCTAAGGGGAGGAGATAGCGGGTGGGTGTCTTGGGGGAAAATGTTGGCGGTAAAAAGTTAATGGGGGTCGGCCATACATTCTTCCCCCCTACGGGTGACCCCTGATGACCTATGGCAATTTCCCCCCCTAATTTTGGCAAAGTGGACCTTTTTCTCGGCTCGTGCGCAACCCCTAATTTTTTTTTTTTTAATTTTTTTTTTTCCGCATTGTCATTTTTTTTCAAAAAGGCACGGAATAGAGCCCTCATCTACCAAAATATCGACACAAGGTCCACCCTAATGATACAATTCATAGCACAACAGGATATAAACCAAATGAATTACTCCATAACAAAGTAGATAAATCAATTTGGAAAAAATTGCATAATTATATACATGAAAATAAAATTAAACGAATTAAGAAAATTAACGAAAATAGACAAGATTGTCATGAGTTTAAAGAAAAAGAGTTAGTTAAAAATTTCGGATTTTAAAATATTAAACAGAAACCAAAATACATTATAAAGGATGTTAAAGAAAAAAATAAAACAAATTTTACAGACGAAAAGGATTGTAAAAGAGATAGACAAATTGTAAAAAGAACTTTTAAATACCAAAACGGAATACCAGATGTAAAATTTGATAGAAAACTTACTGGTAGAAATTATTAGAAAAAAAATTAAAATTAATTGGTCAATAATTTATGCATTAATTGGTCAATAATTTATGAAAATTGTTAAATATAATATACTAGCTGAGTCCGGTCCGCGTTGCTGGCCCGAAGAAAACATCTGGATTTTATATTGCATCTAAATTTTAATACCGAGTGTCGGGCAAAAGTAAAGCACGAACTTCCTCGAAAATCCTTAAATACATTGCATTTAATAATATTATGAATATGACTGAAAAAAATATATGTTTTCTTGAATATTTTAACACCAGCGCCACCTACAGGTGAAAAACTTTGTCAGCAACTTTAGTTTTATGTACATAATAAATATATGTTGCGAATTTGAGCTAAATAGGACCGTAAATAAATTTTTGGGAAAATCTCGACCCCAGCGCCACCTATCGGGTACAAAAAAAAGTTATGCAAATCGGAGAACCAAAGGAACATATGGTATGAATACGAAGTCGCTGGCATTAGTGGTTCAACAGTTATTAGAGTACCAACATACGCGCCAACGTTTTTATATATTAAGATTAATAATGAAAATCGATTATTTTTGTTAAATTTTATTATTAGTTTTTTTTTTGCTGTTTAATGAATATGTATACATATATGTTATAACTTTAAATATAAAATTTAATATAGAAAAGATTTAATTGTAATTATTATTATTGTAAATTTAACAATATAAATCAAATCCACATCTCAGGAGCAATGTGTGATCAAAGGGTGGGGGAGTTATATATTAAATATCCTTAATTAGTCATTCTTTCTCCTATACTCTTTCTTATTTTATATTGTTAATTACTTTCATTTATATTTGTTTCTAAACTTTGTTATATTTTATTTGTAACTTCTTGTTCATATTTTCTTTGAATTTTATTGTAGTATTTTTTATTGAAAATGAAAATATTCTTTCTTGACTTTTTATTATAAAAACAACATTCATGAGAACAATATCATGAATCAATAAATAATTAAAAAACCTTTTAAAATTGTGTTTAATCAATTAACTCTGTGGACAACCTGCAGTTGCAGAACAATGTTCAGTGTGAACCATTATAGACTCTAAAGGTAAGGAAACTATTAATTAATTTTATAAGATGTACAGAAAAATATAAATTCGTCATTTTTGTGACGTGGCCTTCATGCCAGACTATATTTAAGCCAGATTTGACATCTAATTGAACCATAACATTTCAATTCTGTTTCTTAAAGTTCGATTTTATTTATAAAATTCCTTATTCTTATCAGAAGATGAACTGTATTGTGTTCTCTTTTGAACCCAAGCTGTTGCGACAATAAACTAATGGGACGTTAAGAGAAAGTTCAATCAGATTGATTACCAAGCTTTTTAATTGGGATAATTTTAGCTTCCTTAAATTTGATTGAAAATAGCAAAACTTGAAATACGAGCTTTGTTTCAAGAGCTGCCTTATGTCTTAGTTATACCATCTATACTTGATGATTTTTTATTTTTGGCGTTTTCAGAATATCTGGGATCTGGGAAGAGTTTATCAACTGTATATCCTTCATTTGCTAATTTTTGAAAATGATTCATTGACATCTTGAGCAGCTGGCTATTTAAATCACCAAAATTGGTTCAATAAGTCCCGAGATTTCAATGAAAATTTATTTACATTGACAAAATATATATATTTTATAGCGTTCACTTTTTTTTCCTAACTACTACAAACGGAATTACAACGGAGGGTATCGATTTATTCTATTAATAGATAAAAATTTATCTGACTATATGTTTTATAAAGTCACCATTTTTAAGTTATTGGATCAGAAATTTTTCTATTTGATCGATTGATCGATCAATTCTTAACCGGTCGAAATCCCCTTATTCTCACACAGTATGGTAAAGAATGTTTTATAAAAATCAATTGGACTGGGTATCGTGTAGTCGATCGAGAGTGACTTTACTATCTTACTTGTTTCAAAATAATATAAATGTAAAGACTTGCATGATACTCTCTGGCAATATTAACATCGATGGCTTTGCCCGTATTTTCTAATTTTGATTGTCTTTTTTGCGCAATGATTTGCCCTAAGTTCCAAAGTACCATTTACAGAACGATGTTGTTGTTTAACAAAATTCTTATTTTTCGATTGCAAAAACACTTTGAAATTAGTTTTGCCAATGCTTTGCCAACGTTTCAAAACAGAATCATCCAAACTGATCAAATATAAAATATCGCTTGTACCGCCAACGCTAAATGGCTAATGAACAAAATTAAATTGACTTTCTATAATGTATTAGACCTACTAGATACTGCTTACGCCTTGTATCAGTTACCAAATTTTCAGTATTGCAATAAAGAAAATTTAGTTATTACACCAATTTAATAACAATTCCTTATTTATTCAACACTATGCAGTATTTGTCTTTATGCAAATAAATTCATAAGGAAAATATGGAAGGTGGTTTTTATCTAGAACCAGCTGAGTTATTGTGTTGCATCAACCAAATATTATATATAGTATATGAATTCATTTCTTAAATAGTTATATTAACAATGAATAAATCTAAAGCCAGAACGTATGAATCTATCTGCTAAGCAATTTGTATGCTGATGATGAATTTGAATTATGATGGAAGCAACTCCTTTAGGGAATTACTATCATTCTTTGTAGACACAAAAGATAATTATAACGAAAATTTATGTTGTATAAATATTTACTCCAATGCCAGAATGATGATGACGACATGTATAGCATATTTATTCTACGATTTAACATTAAAATTAAAGCAAACAAAACTAACTAAGTGCAATAAAATTAACAAAATTTTTGAAAACCAATAAAACTTTATAAAATAACTGACTATTCTGTGTTGATTTAGTTTGTTGAGTTTCTATTTTATAATTTATTTTTTTTGGTTTATTTGTTAGAATTAACCACAAATGCCACTAATGTTCACCAATACATATATTTTCGCAAACAAAAATACAAAAAAAGAAACTCCAGCCACCAGAACTGCGATAAATGAATTCTTACTTTTTTTTTGGATAAAAAAAAATTACTTGTGAAAATAAGAAATTAAAGTAAAATGATGTTAGTCACTCAGTTTGTCATATTTATACCCTATATCACTATTTGGTCAGGGTATAATCACTTTGTGCTGATGTCTGTAACTACCACAAATATTTGACCTATCTTTTATTAGACCGATCGATTTTTAATTTTTTTTTATTTTATTTATTAGGTCAATGGAATAACTCCTTAAAGACCTGTATAAATGATATAATTACATATTTACATATATTGAAACAAATAAATAGATTTACAAATGAAACAAATAGTTAGGAATTTTGACCTATCTTTTATTATACCGTTCGATTTAGCGATGTCCGTCTGTGTGTACATATAAACTTTGTAATCGAAATATAGGTTGCAAATATGAATATATTTTAATGAAATTTAGTATATAAGCTTCTCCTTCTGTTGGTAAAAATCGGTTCATATTCAGACCTAGTCCCCATACAAATAATTCCTACGAGATGGACTTAGATTGCCGTAATATCATATCGATCTCGGTCAAATTGAGTTTGTGTATGTTTGTTACATCCATTTATCAGTAGTCCAAAAATAAACCCTATAGGACAATTTTGAGTCCCCATATGAAGCTGATTCCCGAATTTCACTTAAATCTATAAAAAAAAATTGCAAAAAATAAGTGACCTTACAAAGATGGTGAGGCTCGGTCACGTAGTCCCCATGTACTGTATTAATGTACTGTATTAATACAAATTCCACTTATATTTGGTTTATGCTTATTTTCTATATCTAATTAGTTGTACCTAAGAGATAGGGTCTCTAAACACATGGTATAGAGTATCGCATTGTTTTCTAATTTCCTTAATTATTTTTTGATTTGTCATTTTCCATTTTACTATGTTTCTAATTTCATTAATTATTTCACTTACAAATAAAATTGTGAAATTCAAATTTTTCAAAGCAACACAAGTAATTAAAAGTTTCTGAGAATAAACCATTAAAAAAGAAGTAATTTTTGGAAAGTATGTATTAAAATATTTAAACATAAACATTACAATAACAACAATGAAACAATTTTGGAAAACAAAAAAATATATAGTTATATTTTGTGTGAGATTATTTTTATGTTATGTACTTTCATGAAAGTATTTTATATCGATTAGAACCTCGGCGCCAGTAGTTAATTCATCATAAAGTTTAACTTTAAGAAAGTTCTATTTTAAATTTGGAAAAAACATATTGATACTAACTGGTAAATTATTATATTAATTAGGACCAGCAAACAGAAATTTGTTTGAGTATTTCAGGACGGCATCTTGTTAACGATAAATTTTGTCCTTGTCTTGTAATCCGATGAATAATTTGCATATCAATACCCTATACCACTATGTGGCTTGGGTATAATGACTTTGTGCTGCTGTTTGTAACTACCAAAAAATTTTTAACCTAGACCCATCTTTAATTATACCGATCGAATCAGAATCACTAACTGATTCGATTTAACGATGTCCGTCCGTCCGTCTGTGTGTCCATGTAAACCTTGTAATAAAACTGCAGGTCGCAAATATGAATATATTTTAATGAAATTTGGTTCTGTATGGTGAGAATCGGTCCATGTTCAGACCTAGCCACCATACAAATGACCCCTATGAAATCGACATAAATTGCCATAAGATCCAAATTGTCATATAGATCTTACTCAAATTGGGTTTGTATGCGTTTATTGCATCCATTAATGAGAAGCGTAAAAATGATCCCTGGGACAACTCTTAGTCATAGGCCCCATATAGAGCTGCTCAAATTTTCTGAACCTTCTCAAATTTTGTTTGTATATATTTTTGCAAAATACAAGAGACTTTACCAAACATAGTCCGGATCGTTCCATTTTTGGGCCTAGTCGCCATATAGATATAGCATCCGATATGAACTTTTTCATATCTGCAACCAAAAAAATTAATAAAAATCCCACTCAAATTTGGTTTATGCTTATTTTCTATGTCCAGTTAGTTGGGCCTATGAGATAGGGTCTCTAAACGCATGGTATAGGGTTTAATATAGTCGGTCTCGACCGACTATAATTTTCTTACTTGTTTATTGAAGGTGAATTGAGGAATTGCTTATACCTCTAATACATTGAAAACCAAACAAACATTCTCACCGGAAGGATATTTTCAGCGTATCACCTAAAAGGGTCCAAAATTTGATACCAGATCGGCAACTTTAATTCCAGTTTCAAGCCTTTTTTTGTGCTGTATGTAGACCTTTTAAATAAGTAGTGCTTTTAAGCCCATAGATGTTAGTACGATATAATAACTAGCTGTGAATTAAACTTTCGTAAACTTTCGTCTTACAATTGTTTTTCCTTTTATATTTATATAAAACAACAATGGCAGAAGATATTTTTGTTGTAATTAAATCCGTTTGGTTTCCCCATTGTAAGTTACTGCTAAAGTTCATGGCAATTTCTTAACACTATCAGATTCCATTATAGGAACTCCATCGATAGGAACCCTTATCGGTCTGTTTTTAAAACTTACGGTCGGAACTTGATAAACGTTGATCTGTGTTTAAAATTAGCTTCTTAAGTCTGATATATTCAGATATCATTGCACCACCATATTCTACCTGTGTTTGTAATACAGGTTTGTGTTTGTAGCCATAGAACAAACAGATGTTATCAGCAAGCTTGAAAACTTTTCCATTTAAAGTACTATTCTGAATATCATTAAATTTTTGGATCATTTTGAATATATTTGCTTAATTTTAACATATTTAAAGACAAGTAAGATATTTATAGTAGGTCTAGACCGACTATAGGATACCCTATACCATGGTTTGCACCCCTATCTCTTTGGTCCAACTAATTGGATATAGAAAATAAGCATAAACCAAATTTGAGTTCATTGTTATAAATTTTTTTGGCTGCAGATATGAGAAAGTTCATATCGGGTGCTACATTTATATGGGGACTAGGTCGATAAATGGACCGACCCTGACTAGATTTGGCAAAGTCACTTATATTTTGGAAAAATATATACAAACCAAATTTGGAAAAATTCTCTGCAATATTTTTTTTTTGATAGTTTTAAGCAGAGTTCAGAAAAAAACACACACTGAATAAAAAGCTCGTACATATATGTAAACAAACATAACTTAGACCAACACACACATATTTTTATTTTCGTATCAATTATGTTTGTTTTTAAATTTTCTTCGGTGCCCAACACAATCATGACTGTGTTCGTTTCAATATATCGTTATTTACACGAAAATTTTTGTAGCACGTACTTTTTGTTTCAATCACACATAAACCACACATTATTGAGTGTTGCTTTATTTGAAGTTCATGTTCTGGTACGTGTACTGAAAAAAAAAACAGAACATGTACAATAAACAGGTTCGAGTTCAGTTATATTTTAAGTCGTGTTGTGGCTCGTGTACTAAGAAAAAACAGAACATGTACAATAAACAGGTTCGAGTTCAGTTATATTTTAAACACGACCTGCTTATTGTACATGTTCTGTTTTTTTTTTTCAGTACACGTACCAGAACATGAACTTCAAATAAAGCAACACTCAAAAATGTGTGGTTTATGTGTGATTGAAAGAAAAAGTACGTGATACAAAAATGTTCGTGTAAATAACGAAATATTAAAACGAACACATTCATGATTGTGTTGGGCACCGTAGAAAATTTAGAAACGCACATAATTGATATGAAAATAAAGATATGTGTTGGCTGCTTTTGAACAGAACATTGTGTGTTTCATGTGTGTATTTTCTGAACCTTGGTTTTAAGTGAAGATCGCGAATCAGTTCTATGTGGGGCCTATGACTAAGAATTGTCCTGTAGGGATTATTTTTGGACTGGTGATTAACGGATATAATAAACATATACAAACCCAATTTGACTGAGATCTATATGATAATTTGGATCTTGTGGCAATTTATGTCGATTTCATAGGGTTCATTTGTACGGGGACTAGGTCTGAACATGTACCGAATTTCACTAATTTCAATAGCGTTCATACTATGGCCGATAAAAGCTTATACACCAAATTTCATCAAAACCTATTCATATTTGCTACCTGTAGTTTGATTACAAGGTTTACATGGACACAAAGACGGGTGGACGGACGGACATAGCTAAATCGACTCACAAAGTGATTCTGAGTCGATCGGTATAATAAAAGATGCATCTAGGTCAAATAAATTTGATAGTTACAAACAGCAGCACAAAGTCATTATACCCAAACCACATAGTGGTATAGGGTATAAAAATATATAAAATACGAAAAGAAAAGTTTCTCGTTAAAAATAGGAAGCTCGATTTAAGACCCAAACCTTCTTAGAATTCGTCGTAGATTACGATTTTGATAACCGCTGGGTCGAGAAAAAATTGACCCTCTCTAATGTATATCTATGGGTTGTCCTATGTTCGTTTTATAACTCGAGAACCACTCAACCGATTTACAAACCAATACATGTGTTGGAAATTTCTACTTTCACTGATGGTTGAAGGAAACATCGAATATGATGGTGTGTTTTTCCCATATAAAATGTGTGAATACATTTACATTTTTTTTAATGAAAAATGCGTTGTACAGCAACGTGGGCAGGGTTAATCTAGTATATATGTATATAAAAAAAATGTCGGTTTAATTACACCATTTATAACTCAAGAACGGCTGGACCCATTTAAATGATTTTTGATTTGTTTGACTCGTTACCGCCCCGAATAGCAGAATAATTATTAAAATATCTCAAAAATTAAAACGGGTCGTGGAACTTCCCATACAAAATAAATATCTCATATAACGTCGCTCAAGCAATATAACAGGGAGAGCTTTGCAAATTTGTGTAAAGTAATCTGTTATTACTGAAAATAGCCGTGCTTAAAATGGGTGGAGATCGTATAAGTGGGCTTGTCACCTCCCATACATGGTGAATTTTCAATATCCTATAAAAGGGAGAGTAACGATACTTTGTCTGATTTCACAGGTTATTATTGTGAAAATTGGATTGGTGGTATATCCCATACAAATTTAATACTCAATATCACAAATACCGAATACTATGATAGGGAGACTTTGGCAAATTTGTGTGACGTCATCTATTATTGTAGGAGACGAAGGAGTGAATTTTCGAACTGACTTTTTAAATTCACTTCATTTGCCAGGTCTTCCACCACATAATTTACTCCTGAAAGTTGGATCACCAATTATACTGCTCCGAATCCTAAATGCAGCAAAATTATGTAAGGGAACGTGGTTCGTTATCAAAAAAATATTGGGTAACATTATTGAATCGACAATTGTCATTATGGCAAATTCAAAGAAGAGCATATTCTATTGCCAAGAATCATAATGATTCTAACAGATTCTAATAATTCACAACTCGTCTGCCATATATAATGCCAATGAATAAATCTCAGTGCCGGACAATGCAAGTCTTGGATTTGGAAAATTTATGCTTCGCTCATGGTCAATTATCGATCTGCATGTATACGCCGAAAATGCAGAAATAAAAAATGTTGTCCACACGTGGGCTTTACAATAAATTATTATTCAATAAGATCAGATGAAGAATGAATTTATGGAAGCAATATTAAACTTATTATATCGAAAATTAAATCTGCATTTGAATGAAGATATTGAGTTTCATTTCATTGTTATTAAAAAAAATACATATCACAACTAATCTGGAGATGAAATAGTTACATACAATTCTACCTGTGTGTTGTTTTAAATCCACTAATTTATTTTTTTTTATTTTTATATACGAGGCGGATCAATAAGTCCGTGACTTTTACAATGAAACACAGTTTTTTTTTGCAAAACAAATTTATTTTTCAACATAATCTCCTTTTAGCTCAATACACTTAGTCCAACGTTTCTCCTACTTTTGTATCCCTTCCAAAAAATAGGATTTTTCGAGGTCCATAAAATAAGCATTTGGTTGATCAATAATTTCATCGTTGGAGCTAAATCTCATTCCACCTAGCCATTTCTTTAGGTTTGGAAATAGGAAATAGTCACTGTGTGCTAAGTCCGGAGAATATGGTGGATGAGATACCAATTCGTAGCCCAATTCATGGAATTTTGCCATAGAGACTGCACACGTCACACGATTACGTTTATGGTCAATTGAGAGCAAAACGCAGCACCCATCTTGCAGACAGCTTTCGTAAACCCAACTGATCATTTAAAATCGAAACCACACTGCCATATGAAATGCTTATGACATCAATAATCTCACTCACTTTTACTCTTCAATCGGCCAACACTATATCGAGAGTTTTTTCGACATTTTCGGGTGTATTGACCTCAATTGGCCGCCCATAACCTTGGGCGTCATTTGTATTTGTGCGACCACAACGACCACAAGTCAGTAAACCACTTTTTTTTACCATTGAAATCAATGGTGCAAAGTTCCCATAGTATTTATTAAGCTTTTCCTTTGTTGGATTGATGGTGTTTTCGCAAAAAATAATGTTTAATGAGCACTCGAAGTTCACTTTTTTTTCCATTAAAAAAAACCACGATGTTGTATGTTTTGAACAGCTGTTAAATGCAAAGTAAAAGACGGAACTTCCTCAAAATTTTACAGTAGTTCATAAACAGGTAGTACTTGATGGGAGCAGTGTTGCATTTCATATAACTGCTAGGAAAGTTCGTAGTTATATGAATTTTTTTCAAAATCGCTTATTTATTTATTTGCTTTCCTGTACAGCAAAAATAAATCTTATAATTACAGTACGGGCATAATTATGCTAAGGCATGACAATTGTTAATTATAACTTTTTTAGGGGATAAAAACCGGCCAACACTGGTCCAGACCATGATATCAGCTGCTCCATGTATAAAATTCTTTTTGTAAAGGGTGATTTTTTAGCTATAATCTTTTTGGCAACACTGGTTTAAACAGCTGACGCACGTTTCGTGTTTTGTTTCATTGTCAAACATCTTCAGTTTGGTCTATAATTTAACCGTGAATCGTCTTACAAACGAACAACGCTTGCAAGTTATTGAATTTTATTATCAAAATGCGTGCTCTGTTAAGAAAGTTCATCGCGCGCTTCTTCCATTTTATGGCCAGTTTAATCGACCCACTGAAGCGGCTATTCGGGCTATTGTGACTAATTGCGCACCAAATTTACATTGTTGGACATTAAACCACCAACACGCTTATGTAGAGTGCGAACTGAAGCAAATATCGCAGCTGTATCGGCCAGTGTTAATGATGACCGTACTTCTTCAAAGATGATGCGAATCGTAACCGAGAGATGATATCCAACTTTTTTTGCCCAAAATGCAAGAGCTTGACTTGCATGACATGTGGATTCAACAAGACGATGCCACATGACACAGAGCACGCGCAACAATGGACTTATTGAGAGGCGGTTCGGTAAACATTTTATTTCACGTTCGGGACCGGTCAATTGGCCGCCTAGATCGTGCGATTTAACGCCTTTAGGCCATTTTTTTTGTGGGGCTATGTTAAAGTTCATGTCTATACAGACAATCCCGCTTCAATTGACGCATTGGAAGACAACATTGGAGCATTTATTCGTGAGATACCGGCCGAAATGTTGGAAAGAGTATGCCAAAATTGGACTAAGCGGATGGACCATTTGAGGCGCAGTCACGGTCAACATGTGCATGAAATAATCTTCAAACATTAAATTATATGGACCGTACTATAAATTCAAATAAAGATTTCATGCATTTTTCTGAATTTTATGTGTTTTTTTTTTTGGAAAACTTTCCTATAGCTCTTAGAAAATCACCCTTTAAATGTATGCATCACCTTGTATAATAATTTTGGAAATTTCGATTTAGAGGCTAATGAATGTAAACAGTTATTTAAGGCTCTGCCTACTACAAACAACAGAAATATTTATATAGTGATTTTATTTTCACAAAAGTTATTACAGAAAACTGCTATGGAATATTTTATTGTAGTTGTTGTTATGTATATAATTTTAGCGTTATTTTTCAGCTGACAATCTGTGCGTATTTATGAGACCTAAGTGACTATTTTATTGCTTCATTGGTTAGAATGAACATTAGAATTTTTCGGGACGACTCTTTTTTTTTTTTCAAATTTTAAGCAAACAACATTATAATTATATTAAAATACATGACAATAACAATGACAACATGTTGAAAATAATTGCGATTAGTGTTAAAATCATTGGTATTAGAGAGAAACGAGTGTCTGGGCGTATGTGTGATAAATAGTTAATGTGTTGAGTAAGTTGTTTATTATGCTAAAAATACAATTGAGACTTTTATGTGTGTTTGGGGTAGATATGACCAGTTAACACTCGTAAGTTGAATCTAGCTTTAATGTTGAATTGTTATTAATAACGTAATGAGTCGCAGGTTTATCTACACAACTATTCAGATCATTTATATATTCTGAACTCATAAAAAGTTGAGAACCTTTTTATAAGTCAGGTGGAAGGGAGAATATAATTACCTATAGGGGAACAGCAAACCTAAGTGTAATTCCTAAGTTAATGGAGAAACTTGTTACTGAATATCCCTCATATCAACTTAAGTCGACTGCCTTGAAATCAAGATCAACAGTTGCTATTCTTTTAGAATTTTCAAATCATGTTTTTTTTTAGTTTGGTTTTCTGTCACAGATGGTTGGTTATGTATATTAAATCTTCTTATATATAAAAATTGATGTATGTTTGTATGTTTGTATATATGTTTGTTTGTCCTTTATTGGAGACTACACAACTGGACCGATCGTCTTGAAATTTTTACAGTAGGTAACTGCCTATCCGGAAGGAAAAATAGGCTATATATTTTTTGGATTTTTCAATTGGGCGTGGCACCTCCCACATATAAAAAATGTTTAACATCACATATCTGGAGCTCTATAATAGCAAGAGTCCTGACACTTTTTAGTAGTACATAAATTATTAATGTGAGAAGACGAGCTAAAAATGGGCGGGATAAAACCAGTGGGCGACCCATCTCCCATACATGGTAAATACATATCATCATATATCTAGAGTACTATGGTGGCCAGTATCTTGGTGGCCAGTCTGCACGTCAATCGGCTATTAATGTGAGTAGTTGTTGCAAAAATGGGCAGGATTGGGTTCGTGGGAATGGCACCTCCCATAAAAAAAATATCTGGAGTACTATAAACCCGACAGTGTTGATACTACGTGTGAGTTCACGAATGATGAGTGTGAGAAGTTATGTGAAAAATGGGAGGGATCAAACCATTGGGCATGGCACCTCCCATACAGAGATGCATAGAAATAAGTTATATATACTAGGACTGGTTGCACACATATGTGTTGATTAGAAACTAATTATAAAATGGAAGGTTATATCATATAACCAGAACGCATGCACTTAGGTGCATAACCTCACAACGTGTTTCTTTTATCCGGAAATAACAGAAGCGACGAAAACGAAGTTTATTCGTTCAGAGGTTACTTACTACTATCGAATCTTGTTTTCAAAGGTTTTGTTCGTAGAAAGCAGACTGATTTTAGTAAAGCTTTCAATAGGGTGGATCATAATATATAACTTCTCAAACTACGATTCATTGGCATACCTGAATCTATTATTTTGCGGATTGAATCGTTCCTTTCATTTTGTTTAGCAATATTGAATCTAAGATTGCATGTGCTATTTCTGGTGTTCCCCGAGGCAGTCATTTGGGCCCATTTTCTATTCGTAATTGATCTTCTAACTCTAATTTCGGATTGCAATATCCCAATGCATGCAGATCATGTTAAGTTATTTCACAGTTTCAATGACATAAATGATCGTGTTACTCATCAACGTGAACTTGATTATTAGTTGAATGGTGTAATGTTAGTTTGGAACTGAATCTTAGGAAATGTAAACGTATGGTATTTTACAGAAAGGGGATATTTTCTGACGAGTATTGCATTAATGGAATAGTATTGGATACCGTTCAAACATTTCTGGATCTTGGTGTACTTATGGATAGGAAACTTGACTTCATTCGTCATGTTAGTATAATTGTAAATAAGGCAGGATCTACGATTGGTTTCATTAAAAGATGGGCTAAGGAGTTTTCTGATCCATATCTTTTAAGACCTATTTTGGAATATGAATCAATAATATGGAATCCACATTATTAGATTCGTATCAATACAATTGAGTTTGTGCAAAAAGTTTTTGACTTACTACCATATAATAGCACTGTAGCTTATTGTCGACCAAACTATTTACTTACCAGCTCTTGTTTAGAATACGCCAGGATCCGGACCCGGAAGTATACGCGGTCTCCACGTTAAAGGGATGTGCCCTCTAGGTCGTTTGTTTATAAAAAATACATGGTTTAATTAACAAAATAAAATAAGAAATGTTACGTTTCAAATGTGGTGGTGTTTAAATATTTTTCGTACTAAATTTTTTGAAGGCTATAGATATTTTTGAACCCAGAGGCAGCTCTCCTTCAAAACGATTGTAATATTTGAAACTTGGAAGTATGCTGAAGTCTGCTTTTATGTATATTTCTCGTCCACAACAAATCCACAATTTTTCTACTTTTCATGATTTTCTTTAGGTATCTTTGATTTTTTTGTTTCTTGAGCCCCTTTTAATGTCCTTTGCATTCCAAAACATAATATGCAGTACTTCCAGCCTTTTTCAAGTCTCTTACAACAAAGAATTTGCTTTTCATTTGTCAACAATTTCTTTTCTTCGTTTCAATTCATTCATCTTTGCTCAAAACCAATCGCTCAAAACGGTTGAAATTTTAACTAACACAATTTTAAGAGGTTTCTGAATATTTAAAAATTTTAATTTAACTTTGAATTTTATGAATTTGAAACAAAACACTTCTAATCTGCGTGAACAAGGAAAATTTCTGATTTATTTTATTCCAGGATCCTCTTTTCACTATGATGTTCCTATTGGAATACTACTTTAACCTCATAAAATATTATTTATATTATTTTAACAATCTAACAACACTTATCTTATTTTATTAAAATCAAATGATTAAATTTTACTTTTAAGATCATCAAAGTATCCTTTTTGGGGCTTGTAATACCGAACCAAATTTTCAAAACCGGTATTTCGGTATTTCATTATATTAATACCGGGATCCCAGTATTAATACCGGTATTTAAAAAAACAAAAAAAAAAGCGAAACTACACTGCAAAAAATAGGAAAAATAATTAAAAAACAAAATAAAATATTTTATTCAATAATGTATAATTCAAAACAATAAAATTATTTAAAGTGCCTCAAAAGAGAAGAAAAATATAAACAAAAGGGTAATAAAATAATGAATAACGTATAAGTATAATTAGTCCTATGTCCTATTGTTGTGATTTGCCTTTAAAATATGCCCTCAAAAATGTTAAATTATCAAGAGTTTTGTCGTTTAAGCTGGATCGAATTTTTGCTGCTGAAACAGCTCTTTCGGACTCGACTCGACGCAGTCATATACTAGTTGAAGATATATGTTGTACTTCGAAGTATGCTAGCTCCTGTTTTATAACTTTATAAAGTACTTTAGTATTCATCGTTTTTGAAATTACACTCGCGCTCTTCATCACATTAACTTTCTTGGAAATTGCCATTTCTAGTTTTTCTTTAATTTTCATCGAAATTAGAATTTCTGGCTCAGAATCAGCGTTCCAATAAATTTATAATTATTTTTATAATTGTTGCTTTGTTAATTCGATTAAAAATTTCATCTTCGTCGTCATATTCTGATTCAGTAGGATTGTGCAGTTATTGCAGTAGACTCGATAAATCAGTACGCCTTTGTTTTATACGAATAATTATCTCTTCCTTGAATTCATTACTTAAAGTAGTATTCTGTTCTGTCAGTTGATTAAATATAAATTCTAAAGCTGCATCTGTGCTAAGAAGAGTAGCATCTTGACGACAACAAGCTTCAACAGTTAATTTGATTGGAAGAAGAACTGAAATAACTGATGATGCTAAAGAAAAATCAATTTCCGAAAATGATATTTCGGCATTTAAATTTAAATCAATCAAAGCCTTTTGTATGCAGTTCTGCAATGTATGCAGTTCCAACGTGTTTTAGAATCTAGAATTAAATTAAGTTCCTTTCCAAATTGTTCTTTAACGTGTTTCTGTAAAGCCTTATCATTTTTCATTGGCGAACGTCTGAATAGCTTCACAACTGTTCTGATTTTTTTAATGAATGGACCTATCTGTTCATGAATAATTAAACAGTCAATTGCATTGTTTATATACTGGTGTATACTGGTTATCATCTTCGTTAGAATTAGAATGTTCTGCATCAGACTTATCTGTGGTGTTCAGTTCATCTTCATTTTCTAAATTTTGGTGTATCATATTTATATATAAAATCTTAATGACAGCCAATTGAATACCGTGAACTAAGCAAAGTTGTTGCGTTGAAAATTGATTTTTCCAACTTTGGGCATGACAGATGCACCATCGGTTATAATGCACACAATGTGTTTATTTAAGGAAACTTGGAAAAATGTAAGCTTTTCTTCAACGAGGACAACACACTTTTCTGCAGGCAATGATCCTCGCACGCGAACTAATCCTAGGTTCCAGAATTTCCTGATGCCAGCATGAGCATTTATATTTAAATAACGCCGCTTTTTGACTGATGTCCATTCATCAGATGTAAGACTAAATCTTTGTCCTAAAAGAATTTCAGATTCTAATTCTTTAATCATATTTGCACGAATTTTCTCACTGTGCCGCACAATTAGATTTTTTATAGAGTTTATAGATTTTGGTATATTTGCATACCCTCTGGCAGCTCACCCTTTTCTGATATCCATGGAAGTGCAAAATATGTTAAACGACAAACCGTCACATGCCGTCACGCGAGCTAAAACTGCAGACAAAGAATTGTCCGTTTCAGAAACGAAAAATGTTGTTATTTTCCCGCTATAAACTGTTTTCACTTCAGAAGTTGATGATTCTGGCCCAATTGCAATCAAAACGTTGGAGCTAGGAGCATTCCTTTTTTTTAAATTTATTTGGTGGAGTGTCTTTAGGTGGGCATGCAAACCACTTTTAATACCTCTTGCGGCTTTATTAACTTGTTAAACTTCTTACATTTTGAAATGTGTCCCTTTTTTCACGAAGAAAATAGAACCATACGGAATTTTCATCTGGTGATTTTTCCTCAAAAACGTAATTTTCCATGGCTAAAAAAAACAGCGCTTTAACTTTAAGTAAATTACAGAAATTTTTTAATATTTGTACCCACTTATTAAAACGACTGAAATCTTGCTGTTATTTATTATTTAAAACAGAAGAGCTGCTATTTATCAACTGAAATCAACTTTTATGTGATATGTGGTTATTAATTATAATTATGATTTTCAATTTTTTTTTCACTTTTATATTGTACACAAACATAATTCTCTAAATTTTCTAAAACTTTACAACTAACTATGCGCACATAACATCTCCATAAGAAAACATGGCTTCAATATTGAAAATTTGGAAAAATACAAAACAATAATTTTCCATAGCAACGGCTTGCTATGTGAATTTGTATCTTTTTTAGTATTTATAGGATTTGGCCTATAATTTTTAAAATAACAGCATTCTAGCAAAAGCCCCTTTTTCTATCAAACAAAAAAATTATAATGAATCATTGAATTCAAAAATGACATAAAACCTGCGATCCATAGTAATGAACTTCACAAGGCAGTGTTGTATTATTCCATATTTTTTATGCTAACGACCTCTGACCTGAAGGAAAATTAACGTACACAAAAGCTCTTTCTTAATGTACAAACAACAAATTACTTCAGTATTGCCACTCCACCTGTACGCATATTTCAGAATTAAATTTAATCTTTAAACATGAAACACCTAAAAATATGCTAATTACTTATAAAAAAATAAAATAGTTAAATAAAAATTATATGAATGTTAACTTACAGCAAAAAAAGTTTAATACCGGATACCGGTATTAAGTGGTCATTAATACCGGTATTGAACGATATTAAAAAATGTAGGTAATACCGGGATCCCGGTTTCCCGGTTTCCGGGATCCCGGTTTCCCGGTTTCCGGGATCCCGGTATTGCAAGCCCTAATCCTTCTAACTAATAATTTTTACCGCTCATAGTTTCAATTAATAGGCTGATAGTGTTCAGCAATGAGTTATCTATTTTTTTTTTTTTTTGAAAATAAAGCAGCAGACCTGCAAAAATCTTGAAAGTTGTCAAAATTCTTTTCGGCCATCTTAGTGCTGAATATAAAATTCGGTTGTCAAAACCTCATTGCTTCACATATCGGTTGAAGCAACCGAATTCAATAATAAATTTGTTACAACCGAGTTCCATATTCACTTCGGTTGTGACAACCGAATTTGACGGCTTCCTAAAGCGAATTATTGAAGTTATTGATACCGATCCAATTCGATTGACTCAAATGACATCTTATGTGAGGTGTTAATAAATTAACAACTTTTTTTCAAACAGAATGGAGCAGCGTTGCTTCCATCTGTCCATCTGTGTGTTCATGTAAACGTTGTAATGAAACTAGAGGTCGGAAATATGAATACATTTGAATGCAATTTGATGTGTAAGCTTTTGCCGGCCACCTACATAGTCCCTATGCAAATGCCCTTAGGAGATAGACTTAAATTGCCATAAGATTCAAACTATAATATAGATCTCGCCAAATTAGTTTGTGAGTGTTTATTACGCCCATTAACCAATAGTCCGAAAAATCGTTTGTACCGTTAGAAAAATTTATTGATGCCATACGAATTTTTAATGCTGTTCTGAATTATTTTAAGATGCAATAGATTTTCTTCCTTAACTATCATAGTAACAAAATTCACACAAAATGAAAGTATTTACAATAACAAAATATGTTCCCTTTACCGATCGAAGTTTTTATACAATTTATAAAACTAATTCAATTAACACAACTAAATTAAATACAGAACATCCTAAATATAGGCTGTTGCAACAACTTTTTCTATTCTAAGAACGTATTTCAAACGTAAAATAAGTAAACAGATTTCGAAATAAATTGTTGGTTAATATGATACAAATTAATCTCGATTTGTAATTATTTTTCGGTCATATCTGACGAAAAAATAAACTTTTGTTGGTATTTTGGGATGAAAAGAAATTGCATGAAACAAAATCCGTTGTAAAAAAATAAATATATATATATGTAATAAAAATGTTAACCTAACCAAATTTTCGAATTAAGCTCACGAAGTAAGCTGAATTTTCGTCGCGGAAATACTTTGGGATGTCATATTTGAACACAGGGTACATATCATGAAAACCTAATCGCGGGTTTCTGGCACTAGCTACAAATTTATCATTTTCAAAAAATTTCAATTTATCAACTACGAGATCGTGATAATACCTTATGTTGTTACCCCAAATCTCCATGGCTAATGTGCTATTCAGTGTTCTGCAGAATGTTTTCCTTAGTCAATAAACGGGGCAGTTTATTCAAGGAAAAATTCAGAACTTTCCTTATATAATTAAAATGTAAATTTAAAGTTTCAAAATATAATGAAGACAAACCAGTTTCAATATGTAGCATATAAAAGGTATAGAAAGGTGTAGGATTTTCTTTAATAAATATCTTAATTTTTCAACCTTATCAAATCTAAGAAACCCCAATATCTGAGCTCAGTTAAGCGTTATGGACTTTGTAGCTGCTTGCACAATTTTAAGTTTATTCGACAGACAGATTTCCGGGTAATGGATATAGCTTAACCAAGTGGCATTAGTTTCCTTTTTGGTCCAGAATGGGTAAGTTTGATTGTAAATAACAAAGGTCAGCAAGTTTTTCAAGAGTATTTGCATATCCAACAATTTTATTTGGGAACCAATGAAGCTTGTCCGGAAGTGCCAATTATTAGGGACTGTAAAACTCAGAGCACAATAAAGAAACAAGGAGCATGTGATCAGAAAAATGGTTACCTGGAATTTGGAAGTCGAAGAACAGTCATCGAACTTCCCGTAACACTACAAAAAGTGTGTTTACCCTCAGCCTCCCCCGCCATACGTCCGTTGACTATAATACCACCCTTCGCCATTAATTGTACTATCCTTAGACATTCATCTAGCGTTTGTGCAGAATAAACTCGCGCATTTTAAGCTCGAATAATAAAAAATGGTTGAGAATTCAAACCATTTATAAGATTTGTAAATTTCTCAAACTAGTGAGCCGAATTTTTGCAGTAAAATGAATACAAACATCATTTAATTTGCAAGACAAGGTTACACCGTTAGCAAATTCACGGAAGTTTAATGTATACTAGCAGATTCCAGCCCTCGAAATTCGAGTGCAAATTCTAGGAAATTTTATTTTTTCATTAAATGAAGACCCTAAAAGTATGCTAATCAATTATAGTCAATTCACAAACCAACACAAAAACAAACTCATTTTTATTTGAAACACATTAACAAATTTAATAAACACACACATAGCATTGTATAATTGTATGTATGTGTTAGTAGCAACTTTAAGTGCAATTTACTCAAAATAAAGGAAAAAATTTAAAAATCTGTAAATTTAAAAATCTGTAAAAATTGGCTAAAAAGAAATATCTTTCAAATAATACAAGTTTGGTCAAAATCAAGATAAAACGGTAGAACCAAATATCGGTCACAAGAATTCGCCTAGCATATTAATATTTAAGATTTATTTTGTAAGCTTTTCGTAAAACCATACGGCCTTTGTCATGGATTTTAGAGGCATCCACCCGGTAAAGAACATAACTTTTTAAAAAGCTAGAAAAGTTATTGCATTTATCAGGGAGTACATGTGTCTCATGAAGAAAAAATGTACCAAAATTGTTAATGAAATTTAAGAAGCTACCAAATTTTAGCTTACTATTTAGGTTAGCAACATTATATGAAACCAATCGACACATTTCATTTTTGTGTTGTGTTTTCACAATTTTCTTGAACGAGGTTACTTCTGATTATATTTTGTTGTGTTTTTGTCACAGAAGTAACATTGCTAAGGAATTTTGTTTAAATAGAAGCAAACTCAAAACTTTGGATATAATATTGATCGGTTTATTCTTTTAGGTATAATTGTGCGGAGGATGGTCTGTTTAGGTCTCATGACCACAACAGTCATATGGAATATTGAACTGTTTTATAGAACTCCATAAGCACTTTTTCATATCTGCAGGCAAAAAGATAATTATTATTTTGCCAAATGCCAATGACAAATTTGGTTTATGCTTATTTTCTATATACAATTAGTTCGACCGACTATAATTTTCTTATATCTTCTTTTTTTTAAACTAAAACAAGTAAGAAAATTATAGTCGGTCTAGACCGACTATACGATACCCTATACCATCTCTTAGGCCCAACTAACTGGACATAGAAAATAAACATAAACCAAATTTGAGTGAGATTTTTATTAATTTTTTGGCTGCAGATATGAAAAACTTCATATAGAATGCTATATGGACTAGGCCCAAAAATTGACCGATCCTGACCATGGTTGTTAAGTCCTTGTATTTTGCAAAAATATATACAAGCAAAATTTGAGAAGAATCAGTGCAATATTTTTGTTTTTTGATAGATTTAAGTGAAGATCGGGAAGCAGCTCTATATGGGGCCTATGACTAAGAATTGCCCCATAGGGATCACTTTTAGACTACTCATTAATGGATGTAATAAACGCACCAAAACCCAATTTGAGTAAGATCAATATGACAATTTGGATCTTATGGCAATTTATGTCGATTTTACAGGGGTCATTTGTATGGGGGCTAGGTCTGAACATGGAGCGATTCTCACCAATTTCAACGGCATTCATCATGTGGCCGATAAAAGCTTACCTACCAAATTTCATCAAAATATATTCATATTTGCGACCTGCCGTTTGATTACATGGTTCACATGGACACACAGACGGACGGACGGACATCGATAAATCGAATCAAATAGTAATTCGGATTCGATTGATGTAATAAAAGATGGTCAATTATTTTTGGTAGTTACAAACAGCAGCACAAAGTCATTATACCCAAACCACATAGTGGTATGGGGTATAATACAATTACTCGTAATTAAAATCATTAAACAAAATAATTTTGGATTTAACTCTTCTGTTTGTGGGAAGGTCCCTAGGGATCTTTGTGTTGGACTCTTTAATGTTGTATGGGTTCAATACCCGAACCGTACATATATTCCAAGAAAAAAGTGTGCTGAATCGATTAGTGCGATACGAGCTATTGTTTACATTTTACTGAGGTTTAATGACGTATAGTACGTCAATTAGTGAAAAGGTCCCTACGGACCTTGTACAATTATTAGAAGAAATCTCTAATGAGTTTTGTTGAATTGTGTTTTTTTCGATGCATTTTTGGCTACCGTGTTGGGCTGGGCTGCTTAAATCGAATAATAAGCCTGCTGGGGAGCTGTGGGGCCCAACCCATGCTCCAATATATAAAACCGCATTATCATACGTTTGATTTAGGTTCATTAAAAAATTCTTTGGCTTTCATAACGTAAATACGTGACGTAAGCGATTAATCAACAGTAAAACTGCTGCTATTGACGATGTTTGGCAAATTTTGCAGGCCAATTTGGTAGTAGCTTACATCCCGCACGATTCATTGGCCGTGGACCAGCAATTATTCCTTTATAGAGGCCGCACGCGATATATTCCGTCTAAGGCAACCAAGTATGGAATAAAGGTTTTGTGTCTGTGCGATTCAAAATCATCCTATCCGCGCAAAGAAATGATTTACTCTGGGAAGTTGTCTGGTTGAGAACGTTAGGTAAATCAGGTAAATCAGAACGTTGTGTATCAATTAGTGGAAAAATATGTGATTATAGGCCGCACAATATATGCTGAGGCAGAAAACTGCATTTGTTGGAACAGTATACTTAAATAAAACATTAGTACCACGTGAGTTCCTGAAAAGTCCTGCATGTCCAGTTTGCAGCTCATTGTTTGGCTTCTACGGAGGCGATTTATCGCTGTGCTCTGTGTTCCGAAGAAGAATAAAGCAGTAATTTTGCTGTCAACAATGCCCTATACTTGCGATGTAGACATAACTGATGGTTATTCTGGATTACAATGCTAATAAAACCGGCGTGGATACAATGGATCAGAAGATTGACACTTGCAATGTTCTACATTTTCTGCATTAGCTGAATTTATCATATATAATGAAATTAAGCCAGTAAAAAAAGCGATATGCGACGATCATTTTTGCAATTGCTCATGATACAATTAGCACTGCTTGATATTGAAGAACGGGCCACCAATTTTTTGTCATTATATGTAGTTGCAAGACCGCCAGCAGGAGCTGCACCATCTATTGCGCCTCATTTAAATTAGCCGCCATGCCAGTTACGTCGTATGGAGTACGGACGCCAGCGTAAAACCAGAGCGTATTGCTTTACTTGTAACCAAGCAGTTTGTGTTGAGCTTTCAACATTGCCGCAAAGTTGCAATACCTGCACACTCGAACGTGAAAATCAGCAAGAAGCATCACAACAGTGATTTATTTCATTTTCTCATGGTTTTTTTTAATATTAAATAAAACCCAAATTGTCAAGAAAATACTTCTTGTGTCATTTTAATTCTTTATAGAATCTAAAATTAACAATCAAAACACACCCCATCAAACAAAATACCTTACATTTTGTTATAGGTCCCTGCGCACCTTTTCACTATTTTAAGGTCACCAGATAAATGGTTGTTACGGTCAATATACAAAAACTAAATTCCATTGTATCAACCCAATTTGACAATATATCCAAATGAATTTTTGTAGAATCTCAGTTGTCTCAAACTAAGTACGTATTCGGTATAATAATATTCAGTAATCACAACAGAATAATGTGATGGCATATGGGACTACAAAATTTTGGTTGGCAACAAATCTGGTTGTCACAGAGAGTTCGTTTTCTGTGCGCATTAACTCATTTCACTTGTTAAAAAGATATAAAAAAGAAAATATATATTATAAAAGGAGAACAAACCTCGCTTCTATGATAAAACAATATTAATTCGTCGAGCTTAGATTAACGATAGTGACCTTACATTTCGCCATGGGTTGATTTCATTACATTTCAAATACATAGATATTATGCAAATACTTGAAAGCAATCATAGATTCACTCAAAAAGGGAAATTATTGATCTGCTTTCCGATGCAAGAGGTTCTCAACTTCACCACCGGTATTGCCAATTAAATTATTGTATAAAACCTCTTTCAGTTTCAAATTTTTCGTCACGGTCTACAAGTTTGATAATAAAGGATAGAGGCGGATTATTAGACTTCAACGCAAGGTGCTTCACAACTTCTTCAGTAGGCTTATGTACTCTATGCAACTTAGCTGCTACCGAAAATACATTCCACTTCATCGTAGTTTGTCCTATTTACAGGGAATACAGACTCAAATTCTTTAATTAAAGGACACTTAGTTTTAAAGATGTTGTAAATATATTGAATGACACTGAATATTATGATATATTATGTAAATATCTGGAAATTTATTGGAAATATAGAAAATTGATTGTAAATTAATTTGCTTAACTATTTCCTAAAATTTCCTAAATATTGTTATGATATTACCGTATTAAATACAATGTAAATATTTATCTTTTCTAATAGCTTAAAATTAATCAGAAACAATTAAATCAAATCAGATTTTAACCTGAACTTAAGAATAAATTTTAAATTCAACAATTATGTTATGCCAATTATAGATTATAAGAACTTTCAATCTTTAAAAAGGTGTTATATTTTTTACATTTGAAACAAATCTATTAAATAAATAAATAAATAAAACACATAGAATTTTTTTTTTTAAGTATAAATATAATTTAAATAATAAATAATAAAAAACATTATATTGGAAGAATATAATATAAAAAATTCTTTTGAGCTCAAAGAGAAACTGGAGAAAGTGTACCTTGACGAAGACGATATTTTAATATCCCTTGACGTGGTATCGTTAATTACGAACATACCTATACATTTAGCTATAAGCAATATTATGACTCAGTGGAGTACCCTACAGAACTATACAAAAATACCCAGGACACAGTTCCTCAAATTATTACAATTCTGTCTAACTGACAATAATTATTTCATATATGGCGATAAAATATACAACCAAACCTACGGAATGCCAATGGGGAACCCACTGTCACCAACAATAGCCGACATCGTGCTAGACACACTACTAAGGAAGACCATAGAGGAACTAAAAACAGAAAATATACAAGTTAAATTAATTACGAAATATGTAGATGACTTATTCGCGATTATAAAGAAAAAAGACGAAGAAATTATCCTAAAAACATTCAACAACTATCATAATAAATTAAAATTTACAATTGAAAGGGAAACAAATAATGCTTTGCCGTATTTAGATATGAGAATCCTAAAAGAAAACAGTAAAATTATCACAGATTGGTATACAAAATCCATAGCTTCAGACCGTCTAATAAATTATCACTCTACACAACCAACAAAACAAAAAACAAACACAGCAATAAATCTTATTAAAAAAGTCATCAAATTGAGTGATAATAAATTTAAAGCCCAAAATATAGAAAAAGTTAGAACTATATTGATAAAGAATAATTATCCAAATTACATTATAAACAATCTGATAAAGCACGCCACAAATGAGGGAGCACGGGAAAAACACAATAGAAACATCTGGCAGCACCAAACAATTTTACAGCCTCTCTTACATACCAAAACTCACTGAGAGAAGCCAAATGAAAGAAATAATAAAAGATGACACAGTATCGTTAGCATATAAACCAAACAAAACAATTTGTAGCCTGTTTACACAAACAAAAACTAAAATAGAAAAAACAGATCAGAGCAATGTTGTATACGAAATCCAATGTATAGGCAATGCAAACGAAACTTGCGGTAAAGTTTACGTCGGAACAACAAAACGAAATTTAGCAATAAGAATAAGCGAACACGAAGCAGATATTAAGAAAAATAAATACACAACCGCGCTAGCACAACACTGCATTGAAACAAAACATGTAGCGGATCTAATAATGTAAAGATATTAGACAAGGAGAGAAAGGAAAATAAGAGATACACTTTAGAGAGTTTGAGAATTCAACAAAGACAACTTCGTGCAATAAATACAAAAAGTGACAAAGATCAAACCAACGCAAATTACACCATAGCAATAGTTTAATTTAGTTTAGGTTCAACTGTGATACTAACATTAAGAAAAAATTTTAATCTGTGATATTTTATTTTATATTTATTTATTTTTAATAATTGTGTGTTTAATGTCGTGCTGTTTACTCGTATTTTACCACATACTTAAAAGTTTTTAAATGTAAAACTGACAAAAAAGATTATATGTAAGTTGAATTTTTCACTTGATGTTATGTTTTCCCTTGTTGTTATTAAATTGTATTATTCTTATTGTTTATGAAAAAATTGCCAGATTCAATAAATCAAAATCCCTGAAGATGTTGGAATAATCCCAACGAAACGTCGGATTGAAAAAAATGGAATAATCTTTTATTTGCATTTGAAACCCATGACCTTGAAAGCCTGATTAGAGTAATTTCTACTTTAAAACATCTTTAATAAAAACTCAAAAAAGGTCGATTAGAATTTTATAATTAATAAAATGTTATGCCGGATATTTATGCTTGTAAACAGGATAAAGTAATTAAGTAACAGCGGAAATATGAAATATTGTATGTCGAATAATTTTGAAATTTAATTTACTAAACTTTTATTATTTGTTTTTAGCACATATGATTATGTATGTGTGTGCGATGTTTTCCTAATATTATTATACACACCATGTAAGTAAATATTTGTGAAATTATTTGCATATACCAGTACGTATTTTGCTATGATGCCTTTCGTGGCCCCAACACACACACACACACATCTACTGACACGTGATAACAAAGTTGTATTAACAAAGTTAGTCGAACACTTCATATAGAGGTTGCAACCACATAATTGTGATGAAGGTAAATAAAAAAAGTTTTTTAATTTAATTTAACTAACGTGTGTGTTTGTGTGCTGTTATTTTTTGTTATTCATTCCTAAGTTTGACCACACTTTGCTTTTTGCAAAAATATGTACTTCTAGTCATGTTTGCATATGTGAATTCTAGTGTGTGTATGTGTAAGTAATATCCTGCGGTATAGCAAAGCATTGAAGTGTGAATTATTTTATTTGTTTATGTATTTCTATATAAAAATAAAAGGACATAATACCATGTTGTTCAATTAGTATTTTGGTAACAAGGACAATTCGTATTTTTGTAATTAAATCAAATTTTCTGTTGACTATATAACAAAGCAAATACTAAATAAAACACTCACACATACATATGCAGCAAAATGCATGTACAATTTTAATCTCATTTTTAAATAAAATATGAATGAATTACACAATTATGCATATTAAAAAGGATGTGATACAAGATATGTGTGCAATAAATTAACTGAGAGTGGAGTAAAAATTCCAGTGGCATTGATATGAAACGAATAAAGACTCAAATTTGGTTGATGCTGATTTGGTATTTCCAATAATGACCTCGGCAAGCTTGGTATCGAATACCGATTTATGGAAATTTTTTTGTAGGTAACAATGTACTCAGCACAGATCGAAACAAATTTATTATTAGTATGAAAATTATAGTCGGTCTAGACCGATTATACGATACCTCGTAAAATGTGTACAGAGAAAAGATTTTGGGTTATTAGGTTATTTTTATTAAGTTTTGTGTCTGCAGATACGTACGCCAAAAATAGACTGATCCCGTCCATATTTTGTAAAGTCACTTATTTTTTACAAAAACGTATACAAACCAAACATGAGAAAAACGTGTACAATATTTTTAGTTGTTTGACAGACTTAAGTAAAAATCGGGATATAGCTTTATAGGGGGCCATGGCTAAGGATTGTCCTGTGGTTTTTATTTTTGGACTACAAGTTAATGGGTGTAATAAACATACAAAAGCCAAATTTCACCGGGATCTATGTGATATCTCAAATCTTATGGCGATTTAGGTCGATCTCATAGGTGTCATTGGAATGGGGACTAGGTCAGAACATGCACCGATTTTCACCAATTTGAACAGCATATTTTCTATGGCCGACAATATTATCTATTCCAAATTTCGCAAAATCGTTGGTCTTGGATCCAACTTTGCTGAGTATAGATCAAAAATGGACCGATCAAACCCTTTTATATACTAAATTTAAAAAAAATCGATGCAATATTTTTGCCTTTGATAGTTTTAAGTGAAGATCGTGAATGCGCCGCAGACCACTTGATTAAAAAAATTGAGCTCACATTTTTAAAGACATTGAATTAATTTACAACAAAAATATTTTTGCATGCTCCTAATCCAAAAATGATCTCATGTAGAGTATTTTGCATCTCGCCTATTGTTATACCGTTCTATATTAATGTCGAAATGGTACGTATTTTTTAGCACTATTTCAAAATCTTCAATTTTACTTTTTCAAAAATTTTGTTCAAGAAATTTACCGAAATCAACGACTCGACTTTAAGGTCTTATTAACAAAATATATGTGATTAAAAACGCTAAATATTGTAGGTATCCTGTTCTTAATTTGGCGTGGGTAGCGTTTTTATTTCAGCGGATTTTAAGAAAAATGTGATTTTTCATACTTTTTCAACTTTTAGTCTACATCTTTTTGGTGTTTCCATATTTCGAATATATTTTTCCAAAATAGTATACTACTTGATATAAGTTCTCAATCTTGTAAATTAAGGTTAAATTGAAGCACTATAATTTGTCCCACTTTCAGGTCAAAAATCAAATTTTATGAGATTTATATTTTTTTAAAACAAAATATCGAAATAATATACATTTGTGAAGGTATTTCGATAAAACTTAATGGTAATATTTTAATGATTCTAAAAAAAATATTCTGAACTTATCTTTTGAAATGAACTCGTGGGGTACTCATGATGTCAAATTGACTCTATATGAAAATCTATAAATATTTTCTTCATCAGGATTTTTTTTTTAAATAAAACAAATTTAATGTATTCATAAAATTCCTCAAATTTATTCGGTATTTTATGAAAACATGTAGATTAATTAGTTTTTATATATAATACAGTATAAACAAATTTGTATATCGAGGGCTTATATTCAAAAAGTGCTATCTGCGTCAATAATTATTTTAAAGACAGCGTGTAAAACCAATTTATAAATAAGATCTCAAAGTATTTGTCGATCGATTTGCTACAATATCTATTAAGAAATAGTCGTACTAATCATGTATGATATCAAAATTGATATTATATTTGACAGTAATATCAGAGAATAGTTTGAAATCAAAAATTAATATTGCTGTCAAATGTAGATAGCACTTTTTGGATATAAGCCCTCGGAATTTTATGAGTACATTAATTTTGTTTTACTAAAAAAAAAAAATCCTGATGAAGAAATCTTTATAGAATTTCCATGGGTTAGTTTCAAAAAATAAGTACAGAATATAATTTTTTTTAGAATTAGTTATTGAAATAATATTAACAAGCTTTATCGAAATCCTTCCACAAATCTATATTATATCGATAGTTTGTTTTAAAATAATATAAATCTCCTTATATTTGACATTTATTTATTTTATTTATTTATTTATTTCATTTTGGTAACATCTACAGCAAAACATGAGTCTTAAAGTAGTAGAAGTACATACATTGTTGAATGCAAGTTATTTTGAAGTATAAAAATAAAAACAGACAAAAATAAAAATAAAATAATGCTATAAGATAATTTTAAACATATGTTATAAATATCATGATAGATAGAGTCATACAATGTAACAGTTATTAAACATTGGAAAGTTATTAAATAACAATTAATAAAAACAAAAAATAAAAAATTTATTAATGTGTGATTTAATTTTTAAGTAAAAATATTAAGAGTAATACTCAAAAATTCTTTTCTTAAAGTGTAACGCGTTGCTGGTTGCCCTAATAATTGGTGGGATAATATTCCAAAGACGAATTGCGTTAATGTAAAATTGCCAATTTGATATTAGCGTATGATGTCTTATTTGAATTACGGTATTATTTCTACTGTGTCGGCTGAAAGTGATTCAATTATACAGATGATGAGGCTCACGAGTGTTTATAATTTTGTGTAAAAAAATTAGAGTTCTAATCTTCATCAGGTCATCAAGCTGGACACCAAAAATTTTCTTTGCATAGGGGGTTATATGTTCATAGTTACTATAAAACTTAAGGCCAAAAACGTACCTTGTAATATTATTATACGTTATGTTTAGTCTCGATTTGCTATTTGCATCACAACTTGAAAAAATTTCACAGGCGTACATTAAAATAGGTATTAAATACGTTTTCGCGAGCAGCAATCTGATTTTAAAAGGGGTGTAATGTTGAGTTGGCCATAGAGTTCGTAGCATCGAGAAGGTTTTTCCACACGCGTTTGTAACATGATCCGACCAGGTTAATGTATTATTAAAAATTACTCCTAGATTTTTGGCTTTATTGACTATTTCTATTTTTTGGTTATTAATATAAATGTTGGGTATTTCGACAACTTTCTGCGTTCGCTTACGTAGTACAATGCATTTTGTTTTTTTTTTTTGGATTTAGACTTAGGCCATTTACAGATGCCCAAAAAGAAAACACGTTCTAAATCATCATTTAATTTTCGCGTACATTCTTCAAATTGCTCCTTTTTACTGCTTATGTACAATTGAACATCGTCAGCATACATTCTAATATTGCAGTGCATCAGCTGGTCTGGCAAATCAGTTGCATAAATGGAAAAGAGAAGAGGTCCAAGAATGGAACCTTGCGGTACACCTCTAGAGATGGGAAGGAAATTTGAAGTTATTGATGAGTTGATTTCTACATACTGTACTCGACCATGAAGATATGAATAAATCAATTTGGAAGACGTTGGGGAAAAGTGCATGATCTTCTCTAGTTTTTGAATCAGAATAATGTGATCAACTGTGTCAAAAGCCTTTGAGTTGTCTAATAAGACTAGCATTGCCATACAGCCATCATCTAGTTCTTTTCTAAGATCTTCAGCTACATCAGTAAGAGCTGTAATACAACTATGCTTGGCACGAAAACCGGATTGTTTACAAGTAAGAAGATTATTATCATTGATATAATTAGTTATTTGCTTATGTAGCAGTTTTTCCAATGCCTTTGACAGGTACGGTAATATGGCAATTGGTCGATACTCGGAGGACGATTTTGGTATCGGAAGAACTTTTGCCTGTTTCCATCTGTAGGGGTAGGTGCTCGTCATGATTATTTTATTGAATATGTGGGTTATCACCGGTAAGATATATGGAAGGAGCATTTTTAAAAAAGTGGGATGAATACCGTCAATACCTGTTGCGATAGATTTGATGGATGAGCAGCTCATGAGTACATCATACTGACTAACACAATCGAAACTGAATTGATTTTCTGGTAGGAGTTCATCCTGCAAGTTACTGTAGTAAAGTGATTCGCCTGTTGCATCGGTATATTAATAAAATTTTCTTTGATGGCATTTGGATCTGAAATTGAGGTTTCTTCATTAGTTTTTGGTTTCACTATTCCAATTTCTCTTATTGTTCTCCAAGTTTTACGTGTGTTGACTGAATTCGCAAACTTATCGGCGTAATATGTTGACTTAACTTGTCTAATGGCTTTAGTTACGGTCTTTCTGGCTGCTCGATAGCTGTTATTCAAGTCAACTGATTTGTAGCGCTTCCAACGAGAGTATGCATAACCGCGATCTTCTATAAGACGTTTAATCTGTGTAGTAAACCAAGGTTTTTGTTTGCTGCTTATTGTCTTTGTTTGTATTCGGTGTTTGACAGTTGAATAGTGCGGACGTATTTTTGCAGTGCGGTAAAACAAACAATAGTAAATAGTGAAGTGTAATAATAAATAAAGACAGTGACTTTGAATATTGTGATTTGTTGTTGTTTGGGGTGCTCCGCTGAACACAAAACATTTTGGTGTCTCACTTTCTCCGGCCAGAAGTGAGGTTAAACTCGTTAAGAAAAAACCTCTTGTGATGATTAGATAAACTAGACAGTGTTTTAATTTGTGTCGGTAAGCGGTTGGTGTACCAGCTACTTGCTGTCGCTAGTGTCGGTACGGGTTGCGACTTAGCTACCACCGCTACGTACATTGGTTACTAGGTGGCGTATAAACCGACTTAAAAAGTTAATTATACGCAACAGTGCGAGTGTCCGTCCTTCCGTATCGGTTCGCGAAAAACTCAAGTGTCCGTCCTTCCGTCGGTTTGTCCGTCCTTCCGTTTGACGAGTAAGTTATTGTTGGTGCTATTTAAGGTCAGTACATTTTTGCATATTATTTAAAATTTGGATGCCGCCTGCGAGCCGGAAGAGGGGTGTGAAGCCGAAAGGCGACGCCTCTGATATGGCCACGACGGATGGGTGTGGTGTAGGTTTGCCCCCGGCTGGTGGAAGTCTTCTCCGCCACACCGAGAGCGAACTATCGAGCACGGAGATGGAGGAGGTGGTGAATCGGGTGAAGGTTGTGTCGCCGAAGAAGCCGTTGTCACCCAGGTTTCGGCGTCCTGCTGGTGTTGCTTCTGGTGTTGCTGTTGGTGAAGCTGCTGGTGTTTTGGCTGCGGAGTCAGGGGAGGTCGTTGCAGAAGCAATGAGCGACAAAACGTCTGGTGCCAACACGAGGAAGACGCGTGACCGTATGAGGGCACGGCCAGCACGCGAAGCTGGCATAGTTGGCAAGATGAATGGCGTAAGTGCTGATTTGCTGGAGTTGGTCATGGCCGATGGTGTTGATGCGCGGCTTGCCAAGGCGGTCATGGGTCACGTAGGCGATTTTGAGCAACTTCTGTTTGGATTAATCTCCGAGAACGAGCGGCTGAAGAGGCGTTTGGAGGTATATGAAGGCGGAAGGGTTGTCGGAGTGCAGCCAGCGGCTTCGAGGGCTCCCATGAGACCCAGATGGCGGTTAGGCGTGGTAACGTAAATGTTGGTGTTTCTGATGGTGGTTTGTCTGGTGGTGTCTCTGGTGGTGTTGCGGTGGTGCCCAAGCCTGTGGAAACGTCGTCCGTGGTGGTGGAGGGGAAGAAGGGTGTCACCTCGAAGGAGGTCGTAGAGAAGGTGCAGAAGGAGGTCGGCCCCACCCTTGGGGTACGTGCCCACGCACTACGGCCTATGCGCGATGGCGGAGCGGTCATTCGGTAGCAGAAAGGAAGGGAGAGAGTGATGAAGAACGCTAAGTTCGGTGAGGTTGGGTTGGAGGTGTCGGTGAGAGACAAGCTCGGACCGAAGGTCGTCGTGCAGCGGGTTCATCCGGAAATCACTCCGGATGAATTTATGAACGAGCTGTATGCGAAGAACCTTAAGGAAAGGATGTCGGAGGAAGTCTTTAAGAGGAGCGTTCGCTTGGTGTCCAGCCCGTGGAAGGCAAATGGCGGCCCGGTTAATGTTGTCCTGGAGGGCAACGCTCACGCTATGGAGCTGCTGACTGATGTTGGAAGATGTTACATAAATTGGTTCGCGTTTGCGGTGCGACATCATGACGCTGTTCCGTGCTGCTACAGGTGCTTAGGGTTCGACCACATGATTAGGGACTGTCGGATGCCTCACGAAGTTTGTCGCCTATGCGGTACCGCCGGCCATAAAGCCTCACGGTGCGAAAATGAGATAAGATGTCGGAATTGCGCTTTCAAGGGACTCCCGGCAGGGCATCTGATGATGTCCGCAGCCTGTCCCGTTTACAGCGCCATAGTTGCCAGAGCGAACGCACGTCATTAAAATGGAGGGAACATATATAAAAATTTTGCAGCTTAACTGTCAGCGGTCATACTCCGTGATCTGCGAGCTAGGTCAGGCGATGTGTAACCTGGGCGCGAGTTTTGCCCTAGTGCAGGAGCCGTATATTACGGATGGCTGCATCAGGGGTTTACCTGGGGGTATGCGCGCGTTTACCGACGACGGCGGTAGCGCCGCTATTGTTGTTAGGGAAAGGGACGTGGACTGTACCGTCATTAGTAAGAGTGTTTGGGGAATCTGCGTTAGTGTAGAAGGGGGTTTTGGTAGAATGTTACTGACGAGCATCTACTGTAGGTTCGGAACGCCTCTTGAACCCTATTTGGGGTACATGGATTCGGTACTACTACTGGATAGTAGCTCACCTATAATCCTAGCTCTAGACGCAAACGCATGCTCTCCCATGTGGTTCTCCAAGATGAGCAGAAATGCTTCTGCTCATCCGAACTACATGCGAGGTGTTATGCTTAGTGAATGGCTGGTCACGAAGCGGCTCATTGTTCTCAATGAGCCTAGTGAGATGTACACCTTTGGCAGTCCAGGAGGTTGTAGTGATATTGACGTGACGTTAGGTAATGGGAGGGTAGCTTCAGAGTTTGACATTAGTTGGAAGATTAGGGATGACTTTGGGGTGAGTGACCATAGCCTCATTGAGGTTGTGGTCTCTCATCATCGGGCTACGAACGAGACGGACATGCCACGCAGGTGGCGACTACATGACGTCAATTGGGACATCTACGCTGATGCCTTTAGGGGCACAGCGCTGGATGTGCCAATTGCAGAATTTAGGGCTTGGACAATAGACAGTCAAGTCGACCAGATAGATCAATGGATGTACACAGTGAACGACACTCTTCTCGGTCGTTGTCGCCAGACTCGACACAGAGGAGTTAAATGGTCTCGGGAGCTGGATATGATGCGGAGGAATGTCCGACGCCTGAGGAAGCGATTCCAAAGGGGAAGGCGTTCCAATGCTGAAGATCTTGCTCAGCGTAAAGTTGACTATCTGGCCGCCTTGAGGACGTACAAAGACGAGATTGTTCGTGTCAAGGAGGAGGATTGGAGGACTTTTGTGCAGGACAGCAGAAATGACCCTTGGGGTCAGGCCTATCGAATAGTGACGTGGAGACAGTGCACTAGCGCTTTACTGGAGGCACTTTTTCCAGGGGATGAACTGGCTGTCCATCCTCTCTATGAGGCGGTGGATGGCCCTCCGCCACTGGAAAGACTAGAAGTGGATGTTAGCATGTGCCGAGTCAAGTGTAGAAAGTCTCCGAGTTTGGATGGTATGACTGGAGAGATGTGTAAAAGCATCTGGAAGGCCATACCGGAATACCTGGAGGCAATCTACAGGAGGTGCATTAGTGAGGGGTACTTCCCTGGGGCTTGGAAGCAAGCCAAAGTTGTGGTGCTCCTGAAGTCTCCCGATAGAATGAGGAGCGATCCTCGCTCTTATCGGGGCATAAGCCTTCTTTCAGTACTTGCAAAGGTGCTGGAGAGGATTATGGTCAACAGATTGAAGGAATCCTACAATGAGGTGGCTTCTGAGTTTCAGTTTGGTTTTAAAGAAGGGAAATCCGTGGAGGATGCTTGGCATCATGTCCGTAATTGTGTGACTGACTGTCCGAACAAATATATCCTTGGCATATTTGTTGACTTTAAAGGTGCGTTTGATTACCTCTCGTGGGAGAGTGTACTGGATAGACTACGGACAGTAGGTTGTAGAGAGCTTTCTTTATGGCAAAGCTATTTTAGTAGCGGGAAAGTTTTTGCGGTAGGAGCCAACGATACTGTTTGTAGGGAGGTTGTTATGGGCTGCCCGCAAGGGTCCATCTGCGGTCCATTTATTTGGAACCTAATGATGGATCCCTTGTTAAGGTCTCTAAGGACAACCCACCAACTTTGTGCTTACGCGGATGACTTGATCATCTTAATCGAAGGTCAGTCTCGTGCTGAACTGGAGAGAAAAGGTGAGGGGGCCATGGGTGAAATCAATGAGTGGGGGAACAGTGTCGGTGTTGAGGTGTCAAGGGAAAAAACCGTTTCCATGCTGCTTAAAGGCAGCTTATCGCAGGCTTGCCCACCTGTAGTTCGATCTGGCAATGCCAGCATTCGATACGTGACTCAGGTTAGGTATTTGGGCATAACCATGGGCGAAAGAATGAACTTTCTAGTTCATCTTTCGACACTTAAGGACAAGTTGACGACAGTTGTGGGAGGAGTCAGACGCATCCTCAGGAATGACTGGGGTCTTAGCAGGAGAGCTGTCCGTACCATATATAGTGATCTGTTTGTTGCTTGTTCAACATTCGGCTCGTCTGTATGGTACGGCACCGCTCTGTCTGCTATGAGCAAGAAACGAATCTTGTCTTGTCAGAGAGTGGCAATGCTGGCTTACATGCCAGTTTGTCACACAGTTTCGACAGATGCTCTTCAAGTTTTGTTAGGTGCACCTCCCATTGACTTGGAGGTGGTACGTCGTGGTATTATTTTCAAGGTCAAGAAGGGACTGCCACTATCAGGGCATGATTGGATAACTTCGACTGAAATCGCTGATTTAGACTTGAGGCAGGTGAAACTCATGCTGGACGAGCATCTTCTTTCAAGATGGCGTTCACGTTGGACTGAGAATGATAAGGGGCGAACAACGTACGAATTTATTAAGGACGTGACCTTCGTGAGAGACCGCCCGGACTTTGGCTTCGGCCTTAGTCTGGGCTTTTTACTGACTGGACATGGCTCCTTGAATGCTTTTCTGCATAAGAGGGGCCTGTCCGATACGCCGGACTGTAGGTGTGGGGAAGGGCCGGAGGACGTCGTACATGTTTTGACCGGGTGTTCACTTTATAGTGATATTAGGAGTTTGGATAGGATGGGGATTTTACGGACGGCGATAGGATGGGATTTGAGTAGGGCATTAGAGGACGGGCGGACTGTTAGGAATTTAGGTGAATACGCAAGAGGCGTATTCAATCGTAGGAGAACTGGACGTTTAGTATAGGTGGCCTCTGATGCGGACATCCGTGGTGGTGCTTAACTGCCAATGAGTGGTCGCTCCAGTAGTGCACATCGTCGTGCCTGGATTTCAGATATGAGTATGACTGTTGACGGTGGCTGATACATCGGTATCTGTCCCTCCACAACGGTGCACCGTCTTCAGCTCTCTCCCTGCTGTTTGCTGTTGTTGCTGCTACCTGCTGTTCCTGCGCGTTTGTTCTGTTGTTTTATGTGTTGCTACGTTATTGTTGTCCTTTTGTGTGCTGCTACTGAGGGGGCACATGCTAACTCAGAGTGCGGCTGTTCAGTGTTGTGTCCTTTGTCTTTTTATGTCTATATGTTTTGTCATCCAGGGCCACCAGTCCCGAAGTGTTTGGAGTTCAACTGGTAGTAGCTTCGGCTACGAAGCTTGACCGGAGGCTTTATTCTGGTACCACGGGTAACAGGAGCCCCTGGAATTTTATTCCAGCCTGGCAGTGGTGCGGCCCCGTATGGGAGCATCGTGGTGGATGTGGTTCAGACCCAAATCGCGGGTAGAGCGTAAGCTCGGTGTGGAGTTGAATTGCGACCGGGTGCCGTGACCCATAGATCGGTAGGAGTTTTAGATAGTACTCCGCTCCTCATCCAAGGGGGAGGTCATGCCCAAATGCATGCCTCAAATTGGTACTCGTACTGCGAGGGCGCCGGTGGACGCATAGTTTCCACCCGGTGTTAAGTGCACCGTGAGGTCAGGCCACCGTGGCAGGTACTCACGTGAATCTTGAACACATCTGTCTTTGTTTGTGTTGGCACAATTATGTTGTATAGATCTGAAACGTTATATTCCAAAAATGCTAATTGATCATGAACCGATAACATATTTTATATACAGCTCCAGTCTATTTTGTTATATTCTTCCCTTAAAATATATTGGTTAGCTCGTTTGAAATTACGAAAATGTATTTCGTTAGTAGGAATTTGGAGTGGAAAGTTGTATGCCAAGAAAATAAGATCGTGTCTGGAAAAACACGATGCTGATAATTGATCATATAGTAGAATGTTTGATTCATTGGACACAAAAAACAGATCAATTAGTGTGCTAGTGGATGATGAGAAATGAGTAGGAGTATTTATATTCGTTGGGTTAAGACCAAAAGATTTCATATTTATGATTAAACTTGTGTCAGCTAGTAGATTTGAATTAAAATCTCCTGCAATTACTATATCATTATAAAGTGGAGTTATATCTTCCAATATTTTGTCAAAGTTAGTAAGATCAATTCTATTATTGGGCCGATACACACTACCAATCAGTAACTTTCTTCCGTCACTACATACTTCAAGAAAAATGTATTCAATTTTATCGTTGGAGTTTTCACCACTTCTGGTTCTAACTTTACAAGCCAGTCCACGTTTGACTTAGATCGCCACGCCGCCATATCCATCTTCTCTGTCATTTCTATATAATTTATAGCCTTTCATAGAGACCACAGCATCTGTTATCGAATCACAAAACCATGTTTCAGATACACATATGATATTTAAGTCAGAGTTTTCAAAGTTATGTCTGAATTCATCAATTTTACTAAAAAGACTTTGAGCATTTATATGGCATATTTTAAGTTCTTTACTCTGTTTTCCAAGAATTTTAAACATGGAGGCAGTAACGTCCTTGGAATGTAATCTATTAACACCTATTGAGGTCATATCTTAGATAAAAGAAAATAAATACCCTAACGGCAACGACAGCATTAACAGTAAAAATTATTGGTTTTATTACCTATAAGAAAAGAATTGTGATAAATTTATTTATATTGACATTTAAGAAGGTACTAATAAAAAGATCATTAATATAAATAATAAAATTAAAGTTCATGTATGATGATATTTTAGTCTCGAAAAAGCTGTGGTAGTTCATCAAGAAATTCGATTTGTATTGGATCTTCAGAGTCTTGCTTTTTTATATACACAAGACCACGCAGTGTGAATGCACTTTTTATTATTTTGTCTGTCTTCAATTTTAATGCAGATTGAAATATTTTATGGTTGTGAGGCGTTAAATTTTCGTTGACGTTAACGCAGTTTTATTATCACGTCTATATTTCGCAATTGTTTTTAAAAGAAAATTTTTTTCATATGGCGAATGCATTTTTACGACAATAACTTCATCTTTTGGTGAATATTGTTTGTTAGCTTTGTATATTTTTTGAAGTCTATATATGTTATCAACTTGAGGCGTTGCAATATTTAAAGAATTACAAATATGACTAAAAATGTCAAACAAATTTTCTTTATCATAGTACGGTACACCACGTATTCGTATACCACCGGCGACTATTGAATTATCTTGTTTTAAAAATCTTCTTTTTAGTTCGATTATTTCATTTTTCATATTCTTAAAGTCAGAAGTTTCTGACTCTAGTTTGGTTACATTCTCTTTAATTGCATTAATTGTAGTTGTTTCTAATAATGTTACTCTGTTACTTATTGCATGTAAATCACTTTGTATTAAATTAAGTCTCTTGTCAATTTCACTTAAAAGTTCTTCTTTGTATTCTTCAAATTTATTTTGTATCATATCTTGTATTTGCTCTGTTAGTTTATCAAACCGTCTATCCATAATCGTAATGATCTTAAGAGGTGACTCTGTATTTGTTAGACGAGGTGTTTTACCTATAAGAGAGCTTTGCAATACTTCTCTTAGATGTTTTTGTGCGGGAGTATTTTTAGGTGGTGTTGTTGTTTCTGTTGTGTTTTCGTTTAACTCTTGCATATTGTTTATTTCTTCGATTGTCTTATCGTTGGATTTGTTATTTAGTTTTTTGTTTAAAAGTTTTCTCCGTGGTCTATACATTAGTTTTGTTGTTGTTTTTTATTGCGTTTTCTTTTGTTATTTAAGCTATTGCTTGGTAGTTTTTATTTATAAATTCTGAAGAGTGGTTTAGAGTATATTTTGTTTTGATTTTTTATAGTGTTGTTTTTCTTATTTTTCGTTTCGCTCTTTATTATTTGTTTGGTTTTATTTATTTGGCGGTTTCTTTCGTTTATTTATGTTTATGCTGATTTTCAAAAATTTTACTTTAAAGACAGACAATTTATAGTATTTCAATGTTACCCGAATTTACAAGATTAAGAACTTATCAAGTAGTATAATATTTTGACAGAACATATTTGAAATATGAAAACACCTAAAGTATGTAGCCCAAAAGTTGATAAAGTATGAAAAATCAATTTTTCTTCAAATCCGCTGATATAAATTTCTTGAACAAAATTTTTGCAAAAGTAAAATTGGAGATATTGAAATAGTGCTAAAAAATACGTACCGTTTTGACATTAATTTAGGGCATAACAATAGACGAGATACAAGGTACTTTATGTACGATCATCTTGGGATCAGGAGAATGCAAAAATGTTGTTGCTGTAAATTATTTCAATGTCTTTAAAAATGTGGGCTCGATTTTTTTAATCAAGTGGTCTGCGGCTCATTTGTTGCCTGGGGAACTTGAAATAACTTGGCTGTTTCTTAACCGATAATAGATTTTGTTATTTTATTAGAAATATAATTTACTCTAAATTATTGATTATTAATAAATTTAATTGAAACGCAATTTGTAATATCAAATTTTTTGTGAAAAATTATTTTTTTTCATGCTTTTTACATACAAATGCATATTTGATATTTGAGCTCAATGCGCATCGAGAAAGCATTGTCCGATATGGCTCTTGTTTTGCGCACTTAGGTCTTGGATCCAGTGTCACAATAATCCGACCCGCTCGTCTTGGAATTAAAAAAATGGCTGTGACCGTAATATATATATTAGTGCGACTCAAGTTGTATGGAAGCGAAATTCGTGCAAGTTGTATGCCCTCCAAATGAACATTGGTATTTTTTATGATGACATCTAAAATATTTCGGCTCTAGCTTTGACCTCTCGTGAGCTGGACCGTTTTGAAAAAGGGTCCATTTTTGCATTTTTTGTTAATTTAAGAATCTGTTTCCTTACCAACATATACAATATGGGTATCATAAGAGAGGTTTTTTTAAGGCTCGTCCTACTGTATATACAATTCGTCCAAGGACGATCATCCATGTTCTTTTTTTAAGGATATTCTGTTAAATATAACGGTTTTTGAATTTTTTGTTCGGGATTGTTTGTAATAAAAATGCCAAATTATTATATTTTAATCTTTAGTCGATTTAATTAAATACGGGTCAGATTTTTTTGAAATTCGTGCTAGTTCGCGTTTTGACAAAAATGAAATGGGGTGGTAACCCTTCATTTTAAATAGGGCAATATGGGTATCAAACGTTTTATTTTGCCGAGTACATCATCTTTGTATAAAAATAATTTTGGTTTTTGCAAATTAGATGCATTTTACACGGTGCTCTATAATATATATAAATGCAAAAATATAAAATCAAAATTTCATGCTTAAAAACAAAATTGTAAATTTAAGTTTATCAGTTCCCAATATCGTTGGGTTTAAGCTAAAAAAAATTTAAATAATTGTTCATTGTGTCGTGATTGAAATGCCTTTCGCGTTAGTTAAATTAAACCGAAATAGATTACCGACAAACCGCGATGTGATACAACATTTATTATTTTTGCGCGCTCGAAACAAAAATCCCAGATTCGGTCTTTCCAAATTTTACAGCTGTGCAATTAGTGACATTGTAAAAGTACGGCAAAGTGGACATATTCCTATCATAAACAGACCGTCAATTCGTTTTGTGCACGTTGTCAGTCAATCAACAGTATCGGTAATTGATAAAAATCGTCCGGCTTATATTGCGGACACGAACTAGATTGTGTCGCGCAAGCAATATACTAAAATAGAACCACGAAAGGATTTGCTTTTAAAAGGATTTGCTTTTTAAAATCGCAATAAATGAGCCTTAAATGATCTGTATAAAATTTTCTTTTAAATATGTTCCAGAATCCAAAAAAAGTAGAAGTATTTAGTATACTTTAAATGAAGTAATTCTTTTTTTATATTATTCTTTGAAAACTAATTTTTGGGACTTTCTTTTATGTTGCAAAATTCGAAAGAAAATGTTAAAAAGTTTTCTAAATAATGCACTCAAAAAATAATATATTACAAGTGTTAGCAAAGAATATGCTAACACTTATTTCACTTTAATTTTATTAAAATAAAATCAAAATTGAAATATAAATTTTTTTATAAAAATACGCTCGCATTGTGTTTTCATTTGGAATTAAACTAAAACCATATTGTTGTGCAATTCCAAAATACAGATAATTAGAGCATCTTAACTTTTTAAGAGGATTTTAAATCTATGATAAATTCGCAAGTCGTTTCTGTTTATGACGACAGTTTTGTATATATAAACAATAAAATTTAATACTTTTTTTAATATGCGAAAAAAATATGACGCCAAAAAGGCGTGGATAATATTTCGTCGTTCCTTAGTCCTATTATCATCCATACATGATCTAGAATCTAAATCCGATATCATATTAGACTTACCATAGAATTATATTTATATATATTATATGTAAAATGCATCTAATTTGCAAAAACCGAAGTTATTTATATACAAAGATGATGTACTCGGCAAATGAAAACATTTGATGCCCATATTACCTTATTTAAAACGAAGGGTTACCACCCCATTGCATTTTTGTCAAAACGTGAACTAGCACGAATTTCAAAAAAAGTTGAGACCCGTATTTAATTAAATCGACTAAAGATTAAAATATGTTAATTTGGCATTTTTATTACAAACAGCCCCGAACAAAAAATTCAAAAACCGTTTTATTTACAGAATATCCTTAAAAAAGGATATGGATGATCGTCCTTATATGTACAAATTGTATATACAGTTGGACGCGCCTTAAAAAACCTTTCTTATGATACCCATATTGTATATGTTGGTAAGGAAACAGATTCTCAAATTTACAAAACATGCAAAAATAGACCCTTTTTCAAAATGGTCCAGCTCACGAGAGGTCAAAGCTGGAGCCGAAATATTTTAAATGTCATCTTAAAAAAGTCTAAGGCTCATTTTTAGGAGGGTACATCGAGCACTTTTTTTGGTGAGTCGCTCTATTATATATATGATACTTTGGATCATACCACAATATTAGTTGGTCTGATAAAGTACAAGTTTGACTTTTTATTACTGTTCCGATCGATTCGGAATCACTTTCTGAGTCGGTTTAGCGATGTCGTCCGTCCGTCGTTTGTGCGTTTATCCATTCATCTGCCTGTCCATGTGAACCTTGTAATCAAACTATAGGTCGCAAGTACGAATACATTTTGAAGAAATTTGGTATATAACCTTGTATCGACCACAGGAAGCTATGGAAATTTGATCAAAACGGTGCATGTTGAGACCTATCCCATTTACAAATAACCCCTATTAGACCACCTAAAATGGTCATAAGATCCACGCTGTCATATATCGATCATATTTGCTGTGTGCGTGTCTATTATACCCACTAGAACAATCTTTAGTTGAGTCCCCATATAAAGCTGCTTCCCGATCTTCCCTTAAATCTATTTATAATAAAAAAATATTGCATATATTTTTTATAAAAACTGGTAAATTGGTCATGATCGGTCCATTTTTTACCTAGTCTGATATGAACAATTCATTGAATTAGTAACAATACCACCAAAATTTACTTTATGCTTATCTTCTATATCCAGTTATGGGCTCAACAAAGTTGGATCCAAATTATTTCATCGAAGTGCATGATATATGGTATTGTATAGTCCGTCTAAACCGACTTTAGTTTTCTAAGTTGTTTTTGTAATGACTTGAATTTAATAAATTCAAATTGTTATCTATGAAATTTGTAACAACAAACAATTGAACATAATGTTGTGCCAGCCGACGTATTGAAATTTATTATAAAACATGTTGTTTCTTCAATATTCCACGCTTAGCTTTAATTGTTTAAGTATATAAACTCACTTCCTGGCGTTAGTATTGCTTTATTATTTTCGAATGCAAACCACTGAAATGTCTCAACTGTATCTCCATGACCAAAAACAAACTCATCCAACAGCCATAAATGTACTTACTATTTCTACATAAAGTATAAAATCACAATCAAGTTTATTTCAATTTTAATAATAAAGAAATAAATAAATAACACATAAACATGCATGGAATATTGTAAACTACAGATTTGACAACCATCAAATAATATTCTGAACATGAACATTTCAAACGAAATAAACATAAAACACAAATCTCTGTAAATTGAGTGGCACTAAAAACAAGCAATCAGTTGGTTATCGGTCGTGACGAATCTTGTATATCCTTTAACTAGTTAGTTATAATACTTAAAAATTTGGAAAGAAAAAATTTGAATATTTTGTAAATTCCATACAAAATGTTTTTCCCAATATTTCCACTTGAATAAATAGCGGCTGAATTTTTGTATAATTTTTTTTATAATTTTTGCATTCGCAGGCCATTTATGATTGCAATGTAATTTGAGTTTATCATATTCGAGGTGACAAAGTTACACAATAATTATTTTTGTGGTAACTGTATTTATAAACTGTGCGGAAAACTATTTTAGTTGCCATAACATAACTGTTTTCTCTGTACTGGAAGTCCTATTGAAGTAATTTCAATATTTAAGTGGGTAGGTAATCAATCAAGATCAGTTTAAAACCAGGCCTTTAGTCTAAATCCAGACCTGTATTTATTGTTACCCTAGAACTTCTTTAGCCAATTTTTTTTCAACAAGAAATTGTTTCAATAATACTGATTGTCTTCGCTATACCGAGAATGCTGGTGAAAGCATCTGAAAGTGAAACACTTCCCTTTCAAAAGAATTATTTCAGAAACTTATTTGCCACTAAAAACGTTCGTTGAAAGTACTTATAAAAAATTTTAAATAAATCAAGAAAATTCCAGATCCCGTGACTAAAGTGCACTTCACTATAAGTTTTTAAGGCGCTAATTTCAAACTGACCTCATATTGTTTAGTTTTTGATTAAGGATACTTGCGGTGATGCAAATTTGAGGTCAGATTAACACTCAGCGCGCTTAAGATAGAGTAACCCGCTCTCAAGGAACAATTACTATTTTTTGGGGGAAATATTGAAGTGAAAATTCCAAATAAAATTCCAACAATTACTATTTTTTGGGGGGAAATATTGAAGTGAAAATTCCAAATAAGATATCGGAGAAATCTGAAGGAAAAAAAGTAGTACTTTAATGCTATGTTCACACGGAAAGCAAGATTCGTGGTTCGCTCTCTCATTCACGGTTCGCGCCCGAATCATAATTGAATCTACATGATTCGCCATACAAAATTTTGAGAGCGAATCTGCTTGGTTCAAAATGAACCTAGTTGTGAACCTAGAAACATTGAGTGTCATCTCCAAGTTTGATAAGAAATTATCGCTAGTTTATCTGAACTAGCTGTCAAAAATATATAAACAAAGAAAAAACAAAAAAATAATTTGCACAATAAAATAAATAGAAACATTTAACAAATAAAAAGTATATATTTACATATATATATTCAAATACAAATGGAAAAAATGAAATAGTGAAACGAAAAGTGTAGAAGGATGTCTTGAAATATTTACACAAAAAATATAAACGTCAAAATTAAACAAGAACACTCGTCTGAACACCAAGGTTCACAATCATGATTCAGAGAGCGAACCAAGTGATTAATTTTGCCATCTAAACATGCTATAAGATTCCTTAATGAGTTTTGTGTAAAAATTATGTATTTGCGTTGTACTACCGTCCCAAATGTAGTAAAAAATATGTTTTTGAATTTTTGGACGACGATTTCATGAACATTTGATGGAATACTTCCGAGTACAGATTGAGATTCAGTCAAAGGCATTTAGAAAGGAATACACAAATCCAAGGATCTGGAGTTTTTTTTTCAAGATTTGCATGCCCGTGTAATTTTAGATATATTTATACCCTCCACTCCAGTGTGCAGAGGGTATATATAAGTTTGTCATTCCGTTTGTAAAAATTAGAAAAAAAATTTTGGACCCCATAAAATATATATATTTGTGATCCTTATAACAACCGGAGTTGATATAGCGATGTTCGTCTGTCCGTCTGTGGAATTCACGATGACGGCATCAATCGGGCAGCTAGGGTGCTCGTTGATACAAAAAATGATTCACTGACATCCTGAGAAGTTTGCTATTTAAAATCGTCCAAATCGGTCGATTACGGCCCGAGATTTGAATGGAGATCTAAAAAAAGTCTTGAAAAAATTTAATTTTCTTTGTTGTTCTTGTCACGATCACGCCCTCAATAGGATAGCTAAGGTGATCATATTTAGTGACAATGATTCACCAAATTCAAGGGAAGATTTATATTTCAAAAATCATTAAAATCGGTGGAACAGGTCCAGGGAAATCTCTGAAAAAATAAAAAAAGAAATGAAAAATATGATGTTTCTATATTGTTCTTGTTTTTATTCTAAATGTTGTATTGTTGTCATAGCTGGACTTGTTGTTTTTGTGGTCTTTGTGGTAATAATATAATAAAAACTAGCCCTTTGTACATTTTTTTTATCAACTCTGGTAGAAAAGTTTAAAAGTTTCCATTGTTTTGGCATCACTAAAAAATTTACTAGATCATTTCTGTCATTGCCGCGAGCGTGCCTGCAAAGTTTCAGATCTATTGGGTCACGGGAAAGGGGTTAAAATCGATCCAAAATTTTTTCGACAAGCAGACACTACGAGTTAATATAAAGGGAGTAAAAATTCACCAGCTTCTAAAGCAAATAATGCTAAAATACCTAGTTGTTAATAAAATTTAAATTTAGCAAAAAAAAAAAAATTTATGTATAAATTTATTTAAAGAGAAAAACACAAAAATAAGGTTTGATGTTGTATTTTTTATGTGTAATATTTACATATACACATATTAAATAACACAAATAATATACATATATTCTATATATGTATATCCATAATAACTGCATGTTAGAAATAAATCGGTATATTATTTTATTTACATAAAATTCTGCAATATTTTGTTGTGGGGAAAATACATTTCTTTTGCATTAACAGAGTGTCACTTCATTTTGCTCAGCGTGACTATGCCACAGTAGATGGCGCCACAATTTTTGTTCTAATTAGCTTTTCTATTTTAACATGAATGTCAATATTTTCAACTAGATATCATACAGAACAATGTTAAGAGTATACACGGGCTGGTCTTTTATTTCATACGTTTTTTCATTATTCTTTTACAATTATGAACATAAGTTTGGCTTATTAACTTTTTGTTGTCTTTACAAAATAGGGTTACCGAGTTCATCAATGAGTTTTTTGGTTTCAAAACAGTTCTACATAGTTATATAGAATTATTATTCTGCTTTACCTACAATATATCTGATTGCGATTACATCTAATTTTTAAAAATTGTTTATAATCACTAAAGCATTATTATTCAAATAAATACAAAATTGCACTTTTTAAATTTTCCATTAAAATTTTAGAAAATATCAATTCTAAAAACTGGAACTAAAATTTTCAATTGCAAATTAGAAAATATTAATTGAATTTCAGAAAATCATATCAAAACGTCGGAAATAATAATTTTAAATTTAGAAGACATCAATTGCATCAAATTCCAAAAAAAAGACACCAAATATGTTTACAATTAAAAATGTTTACATTTAAAAAAAATATTGGCATTCAGGAGAAATAACTTCTTTTAACGATAATCGAATCGTTAAAAAATGAAAAGCAAAATTATCAGTAAAATTTTTAAACGATATTCGCTATTGTTAAAATCAGCTAAACGACAACCATTTTTGTGTTGTTTATTCAATCGATAAAAACTTAAATTTTTAGGTTGAAATGTCGTCATACATAAATAACAAGTAAGAAAATTATAGTCGGTCTAGACCGACTATATGATACCCTATACCATGCGTTTAGAGACCCTATCTCTTAGCCCAACTAACTGGACATAGAAAATTAGCAAAAACCAAATTTGAGTGGGATTTTTATAAATTTTTTTGGCTGCAGATATGAAAAAGTTCATATCGGATGCTATATCTATATAGGGACTAGGTCCAAAAATGGACCGATCTTGATCATGTTTGGTAAAGTCTCTTGTATTTTGCAAAAATATATACAAACAAAATTTGAGAAGAATCAGTGCAATATTTTTGTTTTTTAATAGATTTAAGTGAAGATCGGGAAGTAGCTCTGTATGGGGTCAAAGGGATCATTTTTGGACTACTCATTATTGGCCCATGGCCGATAAAAGCTTATATACCAAATTTCATCAAAATATATTCATATTTGCGACTTGCAGTTTGATTGCAAGCTTTAGATGGACACACAGACGGACGGACGGACGGACATTGTTAAATCAACTCAGAAAGTGATTCTGATTCGATCGGTATAATTAAAGATGGGTCTAGGTCAAATATTTTTGGTTGTTACGAACAGCAGCAAAAAGTCATTATACCCAAACCACATAGTGGTATATGGTATAAAAATAGAGATATTAAACATAACCATAAAATCATCTTGTCCATTCTTCTTTGTGTTTTTCGCTTATTTTGACAGAGATGCCACTCCTTTACAATTTAAATAAATAGAAAAATAGATTTACCGACTGTCGTTAAGATGTATGTACTTAGTGAATCACTTAATCCTTAGTGCAAACAACAGTAGCTGTCGATACATTTTGCGGTTGTCGGATCGTTGAAATTTACAGAATCGGACTACAGAAAAAATTAATTTAAATTCAATGAATTTAAGAAAACCTCAAATGATATTTAAGAATTGCGAACATAAAAACTGTTACAGTAATAAACGCAATTTGATGAGAATGTTATTTATGTATAAATTTTCACTATTTTTTTTTTGGATGAATATTTGAAGTTTTTCAGCAAATAAAGATAACAAATTATTTTATTTAAAACGTTTGGGAAATTTGGTTTTTTGCGTTTGGCATCCCTAATTTGATTATTTATTATTATAAATTTATTCTCTATGTTTTCCAAATATGGCAATATTTTAATACAAAAGTTGAGAGAGCTGTTTTTTGGTTATTATTTTGTTACTCCATCCGACCTATATGGCCGCAATGAAGAAATAATTGGCCAGTTAAAAAAACTGTACAGCCATCTCCAATTAGCACGATTTAATGCATATAGCCACCCCACGCAACCATTACCTTTGCAATGGAGGTTAAGGCGAGCTATTTAATTAGCAAAAACTAAATTAAACGAGAAGTTATGTCATATAACCGGAAACGCATGCATATAGGAAACGCATGCATATTTTTCCAATATTTTGTTTACATTTATTATCAATACTCAAACCGAGGTGGAGGAATTCAAAGATTCGGCACAGCCGAATTTAACATTCTTATTTGTTTTTTTTTTATTTTAAGTCCACCTATTATGACCAAAGTATTAATATCTGTAAATGCTCCTTAAGTATGTTGAAATAGTTCAGAAAATATAAAATGGTATTGAAAAACAAAATGCCGAGATATAAAATTAGAAAATATAAATTGATTTTGAACAATTTAAAATATTAATTTGAGAAATCAAAGTTTTTATTGAAATAAAAAACAATTAATTTCAAAAAGCCTAACCTCCTTTCTTTGTAAATTAAGTTTACCATCACGTAATTAAATAATTGATTGACTGAAATTGAAACACGCCTAGAAAAATATATACAAATGTGTGTCAAAAATCAAAATTTTTCATCGTTGCCAAGAGTCTGCCTGCAAAGTTTCAGCTCAAGTTCCATGGAAAAAGGGTTAAAGATCGAGCCAAAGTTTTTTCAACATACAAGCAGACACTACGAGTAAATTTAAATGGAGCAAAAATGGAAATTGATATTGGGAAATTTAAGTCTGACAATGAAAAAAGAAATATTTTTATTTAAGAAGTCTATTCGTCATTGTTATTATACCCTCCACACCTCAGTGGCAGAGGGTATATATAGGTTTGTCATTCCATTTGTAAAAGTATAAAGAATAAAGTATACATATATATTCTTGATCCTTATCACAACTCGAGTCGATATAGAGATGTCCGTCTGTCCGTCTGTCTGTTGAAATCACGCTCATTTACAAAAAACCATGTAACTGGGAAAGGTTACAAAAACGTCATTTGCCATAATTCCCGGAAGGTTGGTGTTGAAAATGGGCTAAATCGCGCATCACTTTGCTAAGATACGAGCAAAAATATGTAGATACCTCTAAAAAAAAAACATAAAACCAAGTGTGTTTGTTATAATATTTTAGTGGTTGAGCCATGTAAGTAGTATTGAGCCATGTTAGTAGTATTGCCACATATTTTTATATCGTTATCACGTTATAATAAAAAAATCGCCAATATGAAACAAAAAATGAAAACGAAAAATGGAAAATGGAAATTGAAAAATGGAAAATGAAAAATGGAAAATGGAAAATGAAAAATGGAAAATGAAAAATGGAAAATGAAAAATGGAAAATAGAAAACGAAAAATGGAGAATGGAAAATAAAAAATGAAAAATGGAAAATGGAAAATGAAAAACGGAAAATGGAAAATGAAAAATGGAAAATGAAAAATGGAAAATGAAAAATGAAAAATGAAAAATGAAAAATGGAAAATGAAAAATGGAAAATGAAAAATGGTAAATCGAAAATGGAAAATGAAAAATGGAAAATGAAAAATGGAAAATGAAAAATGGAAAATGAAAAATTGGAAAATGGAAAATGTAAAATGAAAAATGGAAAATGAAAAATGAAAAATGAAAAATGAAAAAGAAAAATGGAAAATGAAAAATGGAAAACGAAAGACGGAAAATGAAAAATGGAAAATGAAAAACGGAAAATGGAAATTGAAAAATGGAAAATGAGAAATAGAAAATGAAAAATGGGAAATGGAAAATGAAAAATGGAAAATGGAAAATGAAATACGAAAAATGAAAAATGGAAAACGAAAAATGGAAAATGAAAAATGGAAAACGAAAGATGGAAAATGAAAAATGGAAAATGAAAAATGGAAAATGAAAAATGGAAATTGAAAAATGGAAAATGAAAAATGGAAAATGAAAAATGGGAAATGGAAAATGAAAAATGGAAAATGAAGAATGAATAATGGAAAATTAAAAATGGAAAATGGAAAATGGAAAATGAAAAATGGAAAATCAAAAATGGAAAGGAAAATGAAAAATGGAAACTGGAAAATGAAATATGGAAATTGGAAAATGAAAAACGGAAAATGGAAAATGAAAAATGAAAAATGGAAAATGAAATATTAAAAATGGAAAATAGAAAATGAAAAATGTAGAATGGGAATGGAAAATGAAAAATGAAAAATGGAAAATGAAAACTGGAAAATAAAAAATTCAAAATGAAAAATGAAAACTGAAAATTGAAAAATGGAGAATGGAAAATGAAAAATTAAAAATGGAAAAAGAAACATGAAAAATGGAAAAAAAGAAAAATGGAGAATGGAATATGAAATATGAAAAATGGTAAATGGAAAATGAAAACTGGAAAATATAAAATTGAAAATGAAAACTGAAAATTGAAAAATGGAGAATGAAAAATGAAAACTGGTAAAACAAACATGAAAAATGGAATATAGAAAATGAAAAATGGAGAATGGAAAATGAAAAATGGAAAATGAAAAATGAAAAACGGAAAATGGAAAATGAAAAATGGGAAATAGAAAATAAACAATGGAGAATGGAATATGAAAAATGAAAAATGGAAAAAGAAACATGAAAAATGAAAAATGAGAACTGAAATATTAAAAATGAAAAATGGAAATTGAAAAATTAAAAATGGAAAATGGAAAACAAAAAATGAAAACTTAAAATTGAAAAAAGGGAGAATAGAAAATGGAAAATGAAAAGTGAAAAATGGAAAACGGAAAATTAAAAAAGAAAACTTTTAAAATTTCCGATATTAAACTTTTATATCTAAATGATTTAATTCTTTTTCCCCTGCTTATATCTGAAATATAAAAAGTGCCGTACAGATGATCTGGTTTGTGGGTATATAATATTTTATTTAAAAAGCTAAAACTCTTATGTTTAAAAGATTTTCTAAAGAAACGCCATATAGCTGAGATGAAAAGAAAGATACACTAGAACATATATTAAGTCCGTGCACGTATCGGATTATGTTGTTAAATGCAACGTTCAATTTCCTTTTACTAATTGTATCACATTTAGCAAATAGCTCACAACCGTACAGTAAAGCGGGCATCAAATAGGTTTTGGCAATTAGGATTCTTATTTTCATAAGTGTACAATGTTGGATCTGCCAAAGTGTTGTAGTCATAGAGAAAGCACGACACCAAGCATAGTTAATGTGGTTCGACCATGTAAGATTTTACTATTTCAAATATCTTACTATTCAAATATATTTCATAGAGAAAGCTCGACCACAAGCATAGTTAATGTGGTTCGACCATGTAAGATCTTACTATTTCAAATATATTAGGTACAATATTTAGTTTGGTAAGTCGCTTTTGAATTATAATGCATTTGGATTTTTACGGATTTGCATTTGCCGTTGCCCATGTATAAATACGGCGAAGTTGCTGATTAATAGATATAATACAGTGATCGGTTAGGGCATTACTACAACTGATATAAAGTTGAACGTCATCCGCGTACATTCTTAAATTACAATTTGTTAAAATACCTGGGACGTCAGTGAGAATAATAGTGGCCCAACAATGGACCCCTGAGGTACACCCCTTGCTAGAGGCAGTGCCTTTGATATTTGGATTCCACTTTCATAATACTGATACCTGTCACGTAAGTATGTTGACAATAACTGAATAGCGGTCGAAGAAAAATTAAAAAAATTATTAAGTTTGTAACAAAGGATGTTATGATCGACGCTATCAAATGCTTTTGATTGATCTAAAACTACTAAAAATGTTGTCTTGTCATCATCAAGTTTCTCCCGTATCTCCTCTGTAACATTAACTAAGGCTGTCATGCAGCTGTGTTTCCTTCTGAACCCAGTTTGACGATCTGTTAGTAAGTTATTGTCATCCAAGAAACAACTCATTTGATTATGCACAATACGTTCGAATACTGTAGAGAGAAATGGAAGAATAACTATTGCTCTAAAATCGGAGCCAGCTTTGGGTATTGGAATGATTTTAGCTATTTTCCAATTCGATGGGAAGTAGCTTGAAATTAATATTTTGTTAAAGAAAAATGTTATAATTGGTAATAGCTGAGGTAAAAGAATCTTAAAAAACTTTGGATTAATCTCGATAAAACTAGATAAAACGTCACACTGGTCTACTGCAGCAAAAGAAAAAAGAAGATTCAGAATTGGTATTCGAATGATTCTTGATATAATAATCTTTATCTGCTTGAACCATAGAAAAACTTAAGAATTAACAATTTAAAATATAGTAAATGGAAAAATCGGGACTGAACTGATTCAGAAAGTCAGACAGTGAAAAGAGAAGTTTTAAAAATTCTTTAATTAATATAAAATGTACGTTGTGCTAATTATAAAATTTCAAAAAATTTTTCTACTAAAATTAATTTATTTCAAAAATAAAAAGTCAAAATTTAGTATAAAAATAACTTATTTATTTTATTTATTTACATAATTTTTATTATAATTAATTATAACTAAAAAAAAAATACTAGCAATAATATTATGGCATGAATATGAGGAAAAAATGGATACTCTCTTACTTGAAAATGGATAGCTTCAATTCAATATTTCACGAATTTATATACTGGCATACACCTAAAAAGTACCATCAAATTTTTTTCATTTCATAGCCATTTAGTGCCTTTAAGCACTTTTTGCTTGAAAAAAAATTGGCATCGCTGCTTAAGAATTTCATTGGGGAAGAAAGGATCGCAATTTTTTGTGCAGTCCATACATTTTTGTTAAACTAGGTTTGTTCTAATGTCTGGATTAACGTTGTGTTTTGGCCAAGTGTTTATCTTTAGAAGATATATTCATTTAAAGCTCTAATGTAATGCTGAGGGCTCCGATACTTTTTATTCGAAAAATATTAATAATTTAGGAAACAACAAGTTGTCAAAATTTTTGAGAAAAAAACGTCAAAAAATCATAATATATAAAAATTTGAGGATTTTCAGGTCAAAGTATTGTTTTAATATAAAATTTTTATTTTTTTTATTTGAAGAGAATTAATTTTAATATTTTATTTATATTAACGAATTTAGTGTTTAAAGACATTTTATTTTTTGTTTTGGTTTAAAAAAAATTTATTGCACTAAACTCTCTTTCGAATTCAGCGCGTGAGTACCGAAAACTCAATTTGTCTACAACGAAACTTGATAAGTTAAAAAACGCGAAATCATTGACTGGGGTTTTGAAGTTATCAAGAGTACTTCTATTTTTCAGTTAACGTAGTTTAAAATTGCCAAGATGATGTTCGTACTCTTCTATTTGTTTTTTTTTTTTATAATTTACAAATTTGTAGTGTACCTATAATAATGGAATGCACTGTACCACAAATGATGCAATAGATAAAATTATTCGTCATTGCAATTTAAATCAAATATTGATTATTCATGTAATTATAGAATGTGTGTCACACATATTAAATTAAAACTAAATAATATGAAAGAAAAAACTATTAATAATTGTGTAAGAAATATGAAAACCAAAAATACTTTTAAGCTAAAAACAAAGAAATAGTAATTAATCACGCAAAAAACTGTAACAAATATTTTGTATAAATACCAATACGAAATGTAAATAAAATCAAAATCAATTTGGATTAACAGACATCAACTTGTTTGTTTTATTTTGATTCCCAATTCTAACTGAACACCTTGAAAGGTGCTTGGAAGAATTAAAACTGTTGCGACCAGACGCAACATCCTACAAAAATTGGAAAACCTTTTATAAAACTTAATAAAATATAATTGTATTCATAAAACGTAATCCTTCATAGGTACACTATAAATTATGTTTAAAATTCAGCTCTTAGCTCGTATATAAAAGACTAGCAGTATACCCGCTACGTTGTTAGCGTAGTTATTATATCAATTATTTAAGCCATAATAATATTTAAAAACTAGAAGAAATATGGTGTGAGTGACAATACGATCGAAACTTTTAACAAAATATGTTTTTGACGACTTGGACCGTCAATACCAAAAAATTTTATCATAAAATTAAAAACTGTTTTAACAAAGAAAAAATATTAACATAACTCCATAAAAAATTAACAAAACTTAAAAGTATTCAATTTTATGCTGTTGACATAACAATGGAAACCTTTACTATACAATAACACATGTCCTTGGGGGGTAGATGATTCTTATACCAAACGATTGTATTAATTTATTTCAGTTAAATCCCCGAAGCGTGTAGCCGTTTTGTGGACATTTAACTATTAAACTTTTTCGTCAACGCTATTCCTCAACAGTATTTTAATCCCAGTTGATGCGTTTTTTTTTAAGCAAGATTAATGCTAGTCAGACGATTTTGTGGATTTATTCATAGAATATTTCTCACAAATATTCTTTTGCTTACCACCATAACGAAAATCATCTATTGTTCTGGTTTTTAAATCTTCATAAAACTTTATTCTTGCCATTATTTTATAATAATTGAAAGAAAATGTCAAAATCTGTATTTGAATAACGGCTAAGATTTTTTTTTATAGTTTCTTTCATTCGTTCTTCTATATTTATTATTTTAGTCAACTCTGGTAAAGAAGTTTAACAGTTTCCACTGTTTTGGCATCTCTAAAAAAATATTTCTTTTTCGCTTATCTATTTTTTAACTGTATGTTTTGTAACAAATGTGTTATCTTCCAATACAGAACACACCAAATAGCCATTTCGCAAAAAAAAAAACAATTATATTATTACAAAATTGGCCAATTTAGAATTTTGTAAAAGTTTAAAATGTATGGCCACCAACTCTATTTCAGTACCAGTTTTTTTATTCATAGAGGGTTCGAAAATTATTCAAATTATAAAGATAAAAAATAATATTATTTTATTTATCAAGCCAAAGGACAAACGCTATTGAAATTGGTGAAAATGGATGCATGTTCAGACCTACTCTCCATTCAAATGACGCCTATGACATCGACTTAACTTGCCTTAAGATTCAAATTATGAAATTGATCTCAATCGAATTGGGTTTTTGTGCATTTATTACGTCCATTAATCCGTAGACCAAAAATAAACCATATAGGACAATTTACTTAAACCTATCAAAAACAAAAATATTGCAGAGATTTTTCTCAAAATCGGTTTGTATATGTTGTTGCATAAAATAAGTGACTTTACCAAATATTGTCGTGATCGGTCCAATTTTCGACGTGGATTTGGTTTAGCTTTTTTCCTAAGCATAATTAGTTTTACCTAACACCATTTCTCCAAACGCATGGTATAGGGTATCGGTCTATACCGACTATAAATTTCTTACTTGTTTTGTTAAGACTATGTAGTTTCAAATGAAAATTTACCATTTGAAAATTATCAGTTTTCCCCTTAAGGCTCGAATTAAAACAAATTTTATTCTTCTCCGTTGTTTGTGTTTCTGGTGGAAACTACATATCAAATTTTATATTTCTAAATTACTTTGTAAAGAAGATACAAAAAGCTACATTCTTACGTTTACGGGCCGTTTTTACCCCGTTTTAAGATCCTAATTTCCAAAAGATTTCGTTTCATTTGATGTTTCTATCCACAAACTGTATTTCATATTCGTTTGTCTAGAAGATACCAAATGGAGAATTTTCCCACTTTTTGGTCGTTTTTCCTCCTTAGACGTTAGAATTACCAATAAATTCATTCTGGACTGATGCCCACGTATTCGGTAGAGTGTGCATACCAAAATTCATATATATATATATATACTGATATTTAAGAAGATGCAGAAAGGTACAATTTTTACCCTTTTTGTGCGTTTTTCCCCTTAAATGGCCGATTTCGGGAAAATTAATCCTGAGCCCATGTTTGTTTCTCGAACGAAGTCTATGCACCAAATTTTATATTCTTAGATCATTTGTTACCATTTTCCCCCTTTTTGTCCGCTTAGTTAAATATAGTAATTAGTTCAGTCTCAAACCAAAAAAGCATTCACAAAAATAACCAATAAAATTGTTAATAAAATTATTATAAAAAATTTTATTTTTCAGTAAATGGGTTTTCTTTTTAAATTAAAGATAATTTTTAAATAAGTAGTCTCTCAAATATTCGATGGAATCTGTATACCAAAATTCATATATATATAGATTAGTTAACTAATATGTTAAGAAAATGCGGCAAGGTACAATTTTTACCTTTTTGTCAGTTTTTTTCCCTTCAATGGCCGAATTAAAAAAAAAAAATAATCCTGTACCCATATTGGTTTCTCTGATGGATTCTTTACACCAAATTTCATATTCCTAGATTCATTTGTTACAATTTTCCTCCATTTTTGCCGCTTTTACCTCCTTAAGGCTCGAATTTAAACTTTTTTATTCTTTGGCGACGTGTGTGTCTCTGATGTATCTACATGTAAAATTTCGTATTCCTAAATTACTTTGTAAAGAAGATACAAAAAGTGCACTTTTACATTGACCGGCCCTTTTTACTGCCCTTGGCATCCGAATTTCCAAAAGTTTTCCTCTTATCTGATGTTTCTATCTCTATTGGAATCCATATACTATATTTCATATTCCTACATTCTTTTGTTTAGTAGATACAAAATATACAATTTTTCCATTTTTGGCCGTTTTTCCTCTTCTAGATGTTAGAATTAGCAATAAAATCATTACAGACTGATGCCCACGTATTCGGTGGAGACTGTATAACAAAGTTCAAAGATATAGATTAATATGTGAAGAAGATGCAGAAAGGTACAATTTTTACCCTTTTTGGCCTTTTTTTTTCCCTTTAAATGGCCGAATTTCGAAAAAATTGGTTCTGAGCCCACACTTGTTTCTCGGATGGAGTCCACACCAAATTTCGTATTCCTAGATTAATTTGTTACCACTTTCCCCATTTTTGTCCGCTTTTACCCCGTTAATGTAAGAATTTTTAAAAATCCGTTCTTAGTGGATCTTTACGCCGAGAGAGGAACCTACAGTCCAAATTTCAAGTTTCTGGGTCGAGTGGTTTGGGCTGGGCGATGATCATCCTCGCAACTCTTTTATATATATAGATCATTTACATTTGTTTGATCTAGTCAAAACTCTAGTTTCAAAGGTTTTATGATAAGATATTTTTGATCTCATTATACTATTTTTTAAGCCTTTTAATAACCCATACATGTTTTATACGGTCCGCTTTTTGAGCTTCGAATGCCAGATTAACTTTATGTGCTTTTGATAAAATTGAGCCATATATAGTCTTTGGAATCTTGTGCATATTTCTAACAGCGTCGCACAGTAGGTTGAATGATGGTCAAAATGAGGATTAATTTAGCGAAGTCATATTAAAAAAATATATTTTTTTTACAAATTATTATTAGTACATTAAAAACTATCAGTAGAGGAAAAATAATATTTTTAAAAAAATTAACTTTATTCAAAATTTTTTGTATAAATTTGGATTTTAAAGAGATAAACTAATGAATCGAATTGCAAACTATAGTGTACTTAATGCTCTATTGAAAAAATAAATAAATAAATAAATAAAGATGATTTTATATTATAATAAATTTAATATCAAGTATTAGAATTTTTATTTATTTTTTAATAATTATTCAACATTGCAATCACCATTACATCCTATTTCACACTCATCATATTCATCATCTTCATATTCGCCATTACTCACCATTTCTTCACCCGTTGTGTTTTGCAAAATTATTAAATCCAGTCCCATCTGTGGTATATGATACATTTTTTTCTTATTACTTTTACTTTTGGCGGTAAGGAATAGATCTGAACTAAGTACAAACTTATTAAATATGTCTTCATTCAACTTCTTTCGACTGCATTTAAGCGCATAGTGTTCTCTATAATTTTTAAGATCTTTATATCGAGCTTCTTGAGCTTCCTCAGATAGTTGGCCAATTTACAATAATGCATGTGATACTATTTCTGGCCCGTGAATAAAGAATTTATGTAATGTGGGAGGTATATAAAACCAGAGGTAGAGCTTAACGAAGTGTCAGGCCATGTTGTGGGTATAGTTTGTCAACCTTTCAACTTAAATCTCATATCCACAGGATAAAACAATGAGTATAACATGCATTCATTTTACCAATTCTTTGTCCACTTTTGTAATTTGTGCAGAAAAACGACATTGTGAAATAACGCCTGGCAGTGTTGCCATCGTTAGAGTTTCCAAAGCCTGGCTTCGGTTGGTCAACGATCAGTAGTAGGACATTAGGACTTTGACAGTATTTTTTTATCATTCCTATTTGGGATTTTACGTTTGAGTGGACTGAAAATCAAAATATTAAAACGTACAAGGGTTACGACATTTTAAGTATGTTGAACTAAAAAAATGTTATTCCACAATTTGTAATATTTAGATTTCCTGTTTTCTTCAATTTATAGAATAAAGTAAAAGTAGTGATTTTTTTTAAATTTATTCCATTTTTATTTAGACAATGAATTTTTTGCAAACCTGAAACTTATATTGCAATTTAAAGAGTTTTCCACAATATGTCTTATCATTATAATTTTTAACTTCTCGTCCCACTATGATATACATGATCATTATACCCTATACCACTATGTGGTTTGGGTATAATGATTTTTTGCTGCTGTTTGTAAACCTGGTAATCAAACTGCAGGTCGCAAATATGAATATATTTTTATGAAATTTGGTATGTAAGCTTTTATTGGCCATAGAATGAAAGCTATTGAAATTGGTGAGAATCGGTCCATGTTCAGACCTAGCCCCCATACAAATGACCCCTATGAAATCGACATAAATTGCCATAAGTTCCAAATTATCATATAGATCTTACTCAAATTGGGTTTGTATGCGTTTATTACATCTATTAATGAGTAGTCTAAAAATGGTCCCTATATAATTTGTGTCTCGACCGACTATAATTTTCTTACTTGTTAAAATAAGTTTTTGATATACTAGATTGCATATTTACAACAGCAATAACAATAACAAAAATCATAGTAACGAAAATAAAACAAAAAAAAAAACTATGAACTAGTGTTAGCTATTGCGTATGCAGCATATTTTAATTTGCAAGAAAGATAAATAATTTGCGTGATTGCAAATAACCGCAATATGTTTTTTTGAAATCCGCAAGCTGAAGTCCCATAGTAATGTGCTATTAAATCAGTTTTACCCGATCTCACCCGATAACACTTTGAAACTCTATACTTATTTCAAATATACCTTTTTTTTTGGGATAATATTAAAAAAATGTTAAAAATATTTCTGCAACATCTTTCTAAAAAAAATTATCAGTGAGATAGTCCAATAATTAAATAGAAGCTTCTATTCAAAAAAAGTTTAGATTTTAGAATAAATTACCAAAAAAAATGTACTTGAAATTCGTAGTTTTTTACTTTTTACTACTTTGCACTTAATTAGCGAAAATGTTTGAAATTTCAGAGAGTATAACAAAAAAAAAAGTAAACAGCGCGGAACTTTTTTTTTGACAGTTTTAGAACGCTACCAAAACTTGTTACAATATACTTACTTCAACTTTTGAATTAATTCTCAATTTTGACACATTTCAGCCAATGTGCGTCGTCTCAAATGACGTTTCATAAACAACGTTAAGTTGGTGTTAGCATCGAAATTTTTCATGGCATATCGGGATATTTGCTAATCAACTTATATATCTTGTTATATAATTTGTGTCTGCTAACAAATTAGAGAACTAATTGTGAGTCTATTTGACCAAAAACCATATATACAAGAAATAGTTAAGCTGATGTTGATTCTGGAGTGGTTAGTTTTGCATGGAGATGTCTCAATTGATCCGCAATATTTAAGCTTATTATTGCTGGAAATGGTTTTTGTCGATTGCCTCCCATAAGAGAAAGTCACTTCTCTATAGCGGCACCACTTTGCTAAAATATTGTAATTTTATATACCACTCTGGGATGTAGGGAGTCTTGATGTTGGTTGCACCCCCCTCTGGCCTATTCAGCGCATTACAGCTAAATTAAATATGGTTTCGCCTGATTTCCCAATTAATTACAAACGTAATGACAAACTGAGCATATCTCTCTACTTTGGAGACGGTGAAATAAAAAACATTGACAGAAATGGAATACATATGACAAATTTTATCATCACAATTTTCGTCTAGTAGACATTCCCTTTTGTTGTTATTGCTATTTACAAATATATAAATTTTTCTATTTCTTTTTAAATGAACACTAAAATGGTAACAGATTTTTATGGAATTGCTTGAAACTTAGGGTGTTATTTATTATAACTCATTGAATTACAAAATATTCTCTTACAAAATATTTCTTAAATATGGTATCACGTTTGAATTTATACATATACGGAAATAATAAAATAAATTCTTAGAAATTTTTTAAGATAATATTTTAAACCATATCAGGATTAATAAATTGTTATACCCAATACCAATATGTGTTGAGGGCATAATGAATTTTTGCTGATGTACGAGTACCAAAAATATTTAAGATCGACTTGAATTGCCTAAAAATTATTTCATATAAATTTGGTTTATATATTTTCATTATATCTATAAATCATCACACCAAAAATAAATAGAATTTACCTAAGTTTAGTCATAGTCAAATAGAAAATAGAAAATAGGCTCCCGATATTCATTTATCACTTAAAACTATCTAAACAGTTGCAATGACATATGCCATTATTTACTCAACTTAGGTTTATCTCTATGCTTTTAACACATTTGTGACATTAGTGGCCTACGGGGAAATTCATATGAACCGATCCTTCCATTTTTGTATAGCGATATCAATGGCTGGGTACCGTAGGGTAGCTACATTATTGATCAGACCAGTTTTTGCCTAGATCGAATATAAAAGTCTTAGTTGTTTTTTGTTGTAAATTGGGCCCACAGAAATCAATACTGGTTATAAATATTTTACACAGATATATGCCACACTTATGACTGGCTCTGGCACTAACGTTCTTACTACTTACAGACACACCTCCAACACAAACTAAAAATATTAAAATTATTTGACAATTTGCGCTTCGTGTTCATGATCTCTAAACGACCAATTTATCAAATAAAAATATGGATGATACTAGAGTTGTGCAAGTATACATTGCGGCCTTATGACTGCCACCATTTTCATAGGTTGGTAGTTGCATGTACTTGTAGCATATTAATATAAATGTTTATATTTATTTTGCAACAGATACTCGTACTTGGATTGTTTATATGTTTTGGTTGATTGCATCATAACGTTAAGACTATAATTTGCTTCCTCACTCGTTACATTTGCTAGCTGCAACAACTGTTATAAGTATATATTCGTATCTAATATATCTGCGAGTAGCATAATACTCGTATTATACTGCACAAAGAACTAAATCTTATAGAAAAAGTTTTTCTTGTATAAATTTAAGAAAAATAAACGTCATTCCTGTGATTTAGTTTCTTTTTTGTAAGACTAATGAGTGATTACTAAGGCAAGAAATTTAAATGCAAATGCTACTTTTTACAAGAAAAGTAGTAGTTTTTAAGCCTTCATGAAATATGATTTCCAAATATTATAGATTTTTAAAAAATGAATTGTGAGTGAAATGTACACGAAAAAATTGCTTGAATTTTTAATAAAAATCCGACACGGGCAATTACAAAAATCGCCTTTGAAGGCACAAATTTCTCTACAAACGACTTTCCTGGTTATAAGAAAGTTATAATAAACGTCTTACTCTTAAGAGAAGCCCGAGCAGTAGCTGTACAAAAGGCTATTATATTGACGCAGAGAATAGTGGCTAAAAAAATCAATTGCTCGGATTTTTTCCTAAGAAATAATCTAACGCGTAAAAATAAAGTTTTTATTAAAACTCTTTCTCTCCTTATGCATATCTCTCCGTGACTATGCGTGACAGTGTGTGACTATGTCAAAGTTAATTTTTTTTCAGAGCAAGTCTATCGACCAAGTTTCAGATCGATCGGATGAAGGAAAATGACATTTACATCACTCCGTGACTGTGCGTGACTATGCATGACTGTGCGTGACTACCCCAAAATTAATCTATAGTCACAACAAGACTATGGACCAAGTTTCAGATCGATCGGATGAAGGAAAATGACATTTAGATCACTCCGTGACTGTGCGTGACTATGCGTGACTGTGCGCGACTATGTCAAAATTAATCTTTTTTCACAGCAAGTCTATCGACCAAGTTTCAGATCGATCGGATAAGGGGAAATGGATTTTAGATCACTACGTGACTGTGCGTGACTATGCGTGACTGTGCGTGACTATGTCAAAATTAATCTTTTTTCACAGCAAGTCTATCGACCAAGTTTCAGATCGATCGGATAAGGGGAAATGGGTTTTAGATCACTACGTGACTGCGCGTGACTATGCGTGACTGTGCTTGACTATGTCAAACTGAACATTTTTTCACAGCAAGTCTATCGACCAAGTTTCAGATCGATCGGATTAGCGGAAATGGGTTTTACATCACTATATGACTGCGCGTGACCATGCGTGACTGTGCGTGACTAAGTCAAAGTTAATCTTTTTTCACAGCAAGTGTTTGGACTAAGTTTCAGGTCGATCGGATGAGGGGAAATGACATTTAGATCACCGCGTGACTGTACGTGACTACCCCAAAAATAATCTTTAGTCACAACAAGACTATGGGCCTAGTTTCAGATCAATTGGATGAGGGGGAAAGGGTGAGTTAAAGGAAAGAGTTTAAAAAGAAAAGTTCTATTATGCTTTAACCAACAAATAAGAGTGATCTTTCGTATTTCTTCCTTATCTTCATAATTGTTTGCTTAGTTTGCTTAGGAATATAAAAAAAAACATAAGAACAACTATGGGGCGTATGATGAATATGATTTTTTTGGATAATATTCAACATACGGCCCTTAGTTGTTCTGCAGTTTTTGTATTCTAAGCAAAATAAGTCAATGTTGGCTTATAAAAGAACGCCAAAACCTTTGGAGGTTTTACTCTACTGGCCTAGTATTTTCACCCCGACTTTGATCCCGAAAATGTTCCACGAACAATTTCATATAAAACAAAATGAAGTTGCCGAAAAAAGAAGTATTTCGTATGTGACAACGGGTACAATCAATACTGATTTGTACATTTAAGATTTTTTGAAAAAGAGCCTACTTCCATTCTCAAAGCAGAATGAGGTAAATATCATGTGATTGCAGTAAATCAGCTGTTGAATGGTAAAAGAATATATTTATGTCAATGTTAGATTTATGTATTGTTGATCTTTATTGCAATAATTAGTCTCTTATTGTTCGGTTTGAAATCATGTGTATATTTTTCTAATAATACAAAATATAAAAATTTTGCAATGTGAGAGAAATATTGAAAAAATATATGACAGCGTTAGATGGAGTAGTCACTTTCGAACAACACAACTTGTTCATCGTCACCATCCTTCGGTCTATTACTTCAATTCATGCTTAATCAACTATCTAACTCAAACATTTCAAAGAAAAGATCATGAGAATTGTTTTCTATTTTTATACGGGAGTTAGTATGAACAAGCTGAGTTTTTGTTTTTCCAAATTTTAGCTTTCTCTACATTAACAGTTATATTAATTGCAAGTCTTGTAATGTGAAAAGCCTTTTGTGTTTGCGAAATTCCGCTAGATAGAACTATTAGAAATATGATCTCAAATCGAACAATGGGAAACAAATTATTTTATGTCAATTTCATATCAAGAGATGCGAGTCCTCCGACCTGCCCAGAACTAATGCCCGTAGAAAGATATCGAGCTCTTGTAAAATAAGTAATGCAGCGCACAAGCAGTTATTTTGTTTAATAATTATTGCGATTTATTTATGGCACGGTTTTTATGTGCGCAATATTTAGTTAATATTTATCCGAATCAATACATTTACAATAAAACAAGTAAGAAAATTATAGTCGGTCTAGACCGACTATACGACAACCTATACCATGTATTTAGAGACCCTATCTCTCAGGCCCAACTAACTGGATATAGAAAATAAGCATAAACCAAATTTAAATGGGATTTTTATTATTTTTTTTGGCTGCAGATATGAAAAAGTTCATATAGGATGCTATATCTATATGGGGACTAGGCCCAAAAATGGACCGATATTGACCGTGTTTGGTTAAGTCTCTTGTATTTTGCAAATATATATACAAACAAAATTTGAAAAGAATCCGTGCAATATTTTAGTTTTTTGATAGATTTAAGTGAAGATCGGGAAGCATCTCTATATGGGGCCTATGACTAAGAGTTGTCCCATAGGGATCATTTTTGGACTACTGATTAATGGATGTAATAAACACATACAAACCCAATTTGACTAAGATTTATATGATAATTTGGATCTTATGGCAATTTATGTTGATTTCATAGGGGTCATTTGTATGGTGGCTAGGTCTGAACATAGACCGATTCTCACCAATTTCAACAGCGTTCATCCCATGGCCGATAAAAGATTAAATGCCGAATTTCATTAAAATATATTCATATTTGCGACCTGCAGTTTGATTACAAGCTTTACATGGACACACAGACGGACGGACGGACGGACATCGTTAAACCGAATCAGATAGTGATTCTGATTCAATCGGTATAATAAAAGATGGGTCTAGGTCAAATATTTTTGGTAGTTACAAACAGCAGCACAAAGTCATTATACCCAATCCACATAGTGGAATAGGGCATAATGACACCGTTTTGTAGTTGCATATTTTTTGCATATTTGCCTCTATTTCATATTTTCATCAAAATGCTTATTTATCAAACATAAAGTTTCTATAGTTTTAATATATATTTTATTTGTGTAGTAAAGTGTTGGTTAACGAAAGGAAAATACAGTTTGACAACTGAACGTTTGAGAGATAGATTTGATAGATTTGGCTCAAACTCACAATGGACCAGTACCAACAACATAGTTAAATAGAAATATACACGCATTTAATAGATTTCCAAAATCAATGTTTTTTTTTATTAAAATATAGTTTTGAGTTTCACTGCAACCAAAGCGAACTATATTGCAAGTCAGTGATTGTCCTATTTTGGCGTGAAAAATCATGAAAAATTAACTGGGTTAACATTCCCACTAATATAAGCTAGGCTAAGTATTATTGTAAATCAATTTTAAATAAAAATATTTGTTGAAGTTATTTTGAAGGTAGTTCAATTCTAGGCTGTAAAGAGATCGTTTAATTGTTTAAATAAATTGTTAGTGACTTCAAATCTTTGTGTTTTAACTAAAAGGTAAGTTGGGTCCCATGGTTGGCCCAACCATGTTTTATTAGTGTGAATATGATTTTAAAAAACAAAGGAAAAATGGAATAATATTTTATTGAGATCAATATCTTATACGTCTTTGCAATAGTTTAAGCTCTAAGATTAGCAACGCCTCAGTTTTTTAAAAAATAATTTTCGAGCGACACACATAGGAACTGTTGTTTTAACACATCCTCTACATTAAGCCCTAAACACATAACTGCGAGTTGCGAGTGCGAGAAAAGACGAGAAGGAGGCAGCATAATATTTTCTATATGTGGAAGCGAGATCGATAGTAAAGCTTTTTTGTGTGGCATTGCCAACTTAGGTTGTAAAAACACTCGCAAGGAAAATTGAATTGATTCTATTTTCTGTGCGAGAAAAATCAGATGGCAGGAGAATCAGCTGATAGGCATTAAACGCGATGTTTACTATAGTAATTACTTTATTTAACCCGTTAATTATTTCGATTTTATTCATTTTGTTATATTTATTGTTTGTTATATGAACAGCTTTGTATACAATTGACAATTGAATTATGTTTGACAGTAGGACAATCAGCTGCTCGAAAGCATTTTGATTATTTTGATTTTGTAAAAGCAAAATTCTCGCATGCAAAAAGCTTAGTTTTTACTCGCACCCGCAACTCGCCGTTATGTGTTTAGGGCTTTATATAAAATTAACAATTGTCAAAATAGTTTTCATGATAATATGTATATATAAATACATATATTTTTTTTTCGTCCCTTTTTTATTTTTTTTTAATTTAAGTGGTATGGTAATTATACCCTATACCACTATGTGGTTTGGGTATAATGACTTTGTGCTGCTGTTTGTAACTACCAAAAATATTTGACCTAGACCCATCTTTTATTATACCGGTTGAATCAGAATCACTAACTGATTCGATATCCGCAGGTCAAACTGCAGGTCACAAATATGAATATATTTTGATAAAATTTGGTACGTAAGCTTTCATTGGCCATAGGATGAACGCTATTACAATTGGTGAGAATCGGCCCATGTTCAGACCTAGCCCCCAAACAAATGACCCCTATGAAATCGACATAAATTGCCATAAGATCCAAATTGTAATATAGATCTTACTCAAATTGCGTTTGTATGTGTTTATTACATCCATTAATGAGTAGTCCGAAAACGATCTCTATGGGACAACTCTTAGTCATAGGCCCCAGATAGAGCTGCTTGCCGATCTTCACTTAAATCTATCAAAAAACAAAAATACTGCACTGATTCTTCTCAAATTTTGTTTGTATATATTTTTGCAAAATACAAGAGACTTTACAAAACATGGTCAGGATCGGTCCATTTTTGGGCCTAGTCCCCATATAGATATATCATCCTATATGAACTTTTTCATATCTGCAGCCAAAAAAATTAATAAAAATGCCACTCAAATTTGGTTTATGCTTATTTTCTATGTCCAGTTAGTTGGGCCTATGAAATAGGGTCTCTAAACGCATGGTATAGGGTATCATATAGTCGGTCTAGACCGACTATAATTTTGTTACTTGTTTTTCTATATTTTATACATCAAAATTGCATTGTTATTTATTATATCATTTATTTTATTTTTTCGAATTAAAATTCAAATATATTTTATTGTTTAAAATATTATGTCAGATTCACAATAATTTTAATCTATAAATATAAAAGAGTTGCGAGGATGATCATCGCCCAGCCCAAACCATTCGAGCCAGAAGCTTTAAATTTGGACTGTGGGTTCCGCTCTCGGCGTAAAAATCCACTATGAACGGATTTTCGGATTCTTGCATTAACGAGGTAAAAGCGGACAAAAATGTGGAAAATGGTAACAAATTAATCTCCGAATATGAAATTTGGTGTGTAGACTCCATCCGAGAAACAAATGTAGGCTCAGAACCAATTTTTTTTTTTCGAAAAAACGGCCAAAAAAGGTAAAAATTGTACCTTTCTGCATCTTCTTCACATATTAATCTATATCTATGAAATTTATTATACAGTCTCCACCGAATACGTGGGCATCAGTCAGTAATAATTTTATTGCTAATTCTAACATCTAGGAGAGGAAAAACGGCCAAAAATTTGTGTATTTGGTATCTACTAAACAAAGGAATGTAGGAATATGAAATATAGTATATGGATTCCAATAGAGATAGAAACATCAGATAAGAGGAAAACTTTTGGAAATTCGGATGCCAGGGGCGGTAAAAAGGGCCCGTCAATGTAAAAGTGCACCTTTTTGTATCTTTACAAAGTATTTTAGGAATATGAAATTTTACATGTAGATTCCATCAGAGACACACACATCGCTAAAGAATAAAAAAGTTTAAATTCGAGCCTTAAAGGGGTAAAAGCGTCAAAAAATGGGCGAAAATTGTAACAAATGAAACTAGGAATATGAAATTTGGTGTGTAGACTCCATCAGAGACACAAATATGGGCCCAGGATTATTTTTTTTTTAAATTCGGCAATTCAAGGAAAAAAAAACTGACAAAAAGGTAAAAATTGTACCTTGCTGCATTTTCTTAACATATTATTTAATTAATCTATATATATGAATTTTGGCATACAGATTCCACCCAATATTTGAGAGACTACTTATTTTAAAATTATCTTTAATTAAAAGAAAACCCATTTACTGAAAACTAATATTCTATAAAATAATTTTTATTAACAATTTTATTGACGTTATTTTTGTGAATGCTTTTGTGGTTTGAGACTGAACTAATTACTGTATTTGACTAAGCGGATAAAAATTGGGAAAATGGTAACAAATGAGTCTAGGAATATGAAATTTGGTGCGTAGACTTCGTTAGAGAAACAAACATGGGTTCAGGATTAATTTTTCCGAAATTCGGCCATCTAAGGGGAAAAACGGCCAAAAAGGGTAAAAATTGTACCTTTCTGCATCTTCTTAACATATTAATATATATATATATATATATATACATGAATTTTGGAATACACACTCTACCGAATAGGTGGGCATTAGTCCAGAATGAATTTATTGCTAATTCTAACGTCTAAGGAGGAAAAAACGGCCAAAAATTGGAAAAATTCTCCATTTGGTATCTTCTAGACAAACGAATATGAAATATAGTTTGTGGATAGAAACATCAAATGAAACGAAATCTTTTGGAAATTCGGATCTTAAAACGGGGTAAAAACGGCCCGTAAATGTAAAAGTGTAGCTTTTTGTATCTTCTTTACAACGTAATTTAGAAATATGAAATTTGATATGTAGTTTCCACCAGAAACACAAACATCGGAGAAGAATAAAATTTGTTTTAATTCGAGCCTTAAGGGGAAAACTGATACTTTTCAACTGGTAAATTTTCATTTGAAAGTACATTTTCTTAACAAAAGAAGTAAGAAATTTATAGTCGGTATAGTCCGATACCCTATACCATGCGTTTGGAGAATTGGTCTTAGGTAAAACTAATTAGGTTTAGAAAAAAAGCATAAACCAAATCCACGTCGAAAATTGGACCGATCCTGACCATATTTGGTAAAGTCACTTATTTTATGCAACAACATATACAAACCGATTTTGAGAAAAATCTGTGGAATATTTTTTTTTGATAGGTTTAAGTGAATTGTCCTATATGGTTTATTTTTGGTCTACGGATTAATGGATGTAATATACGTACAAAAACCCAATTCGACTGAGATCTATTTCATAATTTGAATCTTATGGCAAGTTAAGTCGATGTCATAGGGGTCATTTGAATGGAGAGTAGGTCTGAACATGCATCCATTTTCAACAATTTCAATAGCGTTTGTCCAATGGCTTGATAAATAAAAGAATAGTATTTTTTATCTTTATAATTTGAATAATTTTCGAACCTACTATGAATAAAAAATGTGGTACTTAAATAGAGTAGGTGGCAATATATTTTTAACTTTTACAAAATTCTAAATTTGGCAATTTTGTAATAAAATAATTGTTTTTTTTTTTTTTTTTTGCGAAATCGCTATTTGGTGTGTTCTATATTTGTTACAATAAATACAGTTAAAAAATAGATAAGCGAAAAAGAAATATTTTTTTAGAGATACCAAAACAGTGGAAACTGTTAAACTTCTTTACCAGAGTTAACTAAAATAATAAATATAGAAGAACGAGTGAAAGAAACTATAAAAAAAATCTTAGCTGTTATTTAAATACAGATTTTGACATTTTCGTTCAATTATTATAAAATAATGGCAAGAATAAAGTTTCTTGAAGAGTTAAAAACCAGAATAATAGATGATATTCGTGATGGTGGTAAGCAAAAGAATATTTGTGAGAAATATTCTATGAATAAATCCATAAAATTGTCTGACTAGCATTAATCTTGCTAAAAAAAAAAACGCATGAACTGGAATACTGTGGACGAATAGCGTTGATGAAAAATTTGAATAGTTAAATGGCCACAAAACGGCTACACGCTTCGGGGGTTTAACTAAAATAAATTAATACAATCGTTCGGTATAAGAATCATCTTCCCCCAAGGCCATGTGTTATTGTATAATAAAGGTTTCCATTGTTATGTAAACAGCATAAAAATGAATACTTTAAAGTTTTGTTAATTTTTTCTGAAGTTATGTTAATATTTCTTCTTTTTTAAAATAGTTTTTAATTTTATGATAAACTTTTTTGGTATTGACGGTCCAAGTCGTCAAAAATATTCCATCGTATTGTCACTCACACCATATTTCTTATTGTTTTTAAATATGATTATGGCTTAAATAATTGATATAATAATTACGCTAACATCGTAGGTGGTATACTGCTAGTACAACATATATAAAGGGTTTAGCCAATTTTGAATTTTCGACTTAAATATTGTGTGAACTAAGTAAGATAACTTTCTTAAAAAAATTAATATATTAAGGAAAAATTTGCAAAAACCTATAACAATAACAAACAAATTTTATTAAAAACGGGATATTTTTGTATTTAAAAGTAAACTTGTAAGGAGAATTAGCACATCTATTAAAAAAAGTTTCAGTAATAGTATTTATTTTATCCTTGTCTAATTGGATATAATGTAGTGAATGTAGACGTGATGAAGCTTATTCTGACAAACTTGTAAACATTTAAGTTGACAAGCAGCCGTATCATGTCATGCAGATTTTGTGTTTGTTTTCATAGTTTCTCCTTTTTTTAAAATTAATTTTTTAATTTTTATTTCATTTTTTCATACTTCTATTTATGTTTATATTTTTAATGCTTAATATTCATATTTAATTTCAGTTATTTTTAATTCTTTTTTTTTTTATTAAATTTAAATATTGAGATAATAGCTTTAAGTGCAATTATACATCATACATCATAATTCAATTTAACATTAGAACCTGCTCTGTTTGAAGATTACATATCTTGTTGAGTGGGATGCCAAATTTAATAAATAAATAAATTAAAATTAAAAATAAATTCTTCGACAAAATTAATACTTTTTTGGTAAACATTGTTGCTTAATCATGGATTTCATACTTTTGGCATTTACCTAACCCAATTTTCATAATATGAAGGTAAAATTTTTCCCCATTCGTCGATGAGAGTAGGTTTCAATTGCTCACGGTTAGAAATGGTGTTTCCAAAATTATAGGTATATCAGCCAGTTACGGAAATTGATATCTTTGTGCTTGGATCATTGATTGATTGATAGAGGTAAAATCCTTTTCCAATTCCCAATTTTTAAACCTTGTCCATTACATTTGCCTTTAAATATTTAGGTACCCTGTTGGGTACATAATTCCTTTAATTATATCCAGGTTTCTCGAACCTTTAGCTGATCACAACCCCATACCTGTACTGAACACATGCCATGTTTTTCACTGTGGGATGCAAGTTGATTCTTTTAAGTTTTTATAGCATTCCTACAGACATACGAGTGACCATCTGATCGAAACACACGTACTAGCCATTGCTCGACAAAAAAAAAAAAAAAACAAATTTATTTTTTGCTGGGTTTTGTTTTTTTCATTTTTTTTAATCTATTTAAAACGATTTGTGATATTAAATACTGTAATTGGTGCACGATTTACAATTTCATGTAATTTGCGCACAGTGTTTCCTTGACGGGAGAGTTGTTGGAAAATTCTTGGTGTCATTTGGGCCGTATCAGTCCGACATAAAAATATTATATGTTCTTCCCCTTTTACATAAATGACAAATTTCAAATCTGTCACCACTTTTGGGCCTAATTTGAATTGAAATAATAAGGTGATCAAAGTAATAATGCTTTGAGCAACAGGATTTATTTGTTTAGTATATACTAGATGTAACACGGTGCGGTGAAAGGACTCACGCAAAGGCTCTAGGTTCTCACTATTACAGTAATACAGATATATGATATTTAATATTTACTTTGTAAAATCTCACCCATTTTTTGTCTGACTACTCACGTTAATAATAGATGACCTAAGATAAGTTTGCAAAGCTGACTCTGTCATAGTACTCGAGATATATGATATTGAGTAGTTACTTCGTGTGGGAGGTACCACGCCCACCCATCCAATTCCGTCCATTTTCAGAACAGCTACTAACATTAGTAATAGGTGACCTCACACAAATTTGCAAAGCTCTCCCCATCATAGTACTCAATATATATGATATTAAAAATTTTCTTTGTATAGGAGGTGCCACGCCCACTGAAAATATTAAAAAAAGTTATAACCTATAGCACTTCCCATATCCGCATTAAGGCTCTGTGAAAATTTCAGGAAGATGAGACGAGTAGTTACGGATATTACCTCCTAAAAACAAACATTTATTTTCAGACTTACGCTTATGAGTTGCACTTAAATTGACCTTAAATACAGATAATCAAATGAGTGTTGGTTATATTTGGTTCGAGTATTCACATGTGTCTTAGCAGATACAAATATAATCGAACAATTGTTGATGTAGACAAAAACAAAAATACAAATTACTAAGACATTTCAATTTCACTTTTATTTGGCTAATGCTCACACATTATGACGCAGCTTTAACAGTTTGTGGACCTGACACTACATATACGAAACACATTTTTGATACCCTCCATACTGGTGTATTGTAATAATTAGGAAAAAAAGTCTAGATCCCATATATATTATTGACCCATATAAGAATCGAATTGGACATAGCGATGTCCGTCTCTACTTCTGTTGAAATTACGATCACGCCTTTAATGGGTTAGTTGGGTTAGCCAATTTTAGTGAGAATGATTCATTTGTATCCTGAGCAGGTTTATTTATTTTTATTTATTTATTTATTTTCCATTTCCTATACAACCAGATTTAATCTTATATTTAAAGTACAGGAATGCATATCCAAAAATACATTAAGGGAAACATATATATGTATGTATATGAGAACAATTATTACAAAAAACATATAAATTATATTTAGGGTTCAAAAAATTTAAATAAAAACTGCTTAAAACTATTTGCGTTGCTATTAAGTTGTTGGGTAGTTATGTGGAATAATATTCCAAAGACGTGAAGCATAAAAGTAAAAATGCCATTCAGATACAAGGTAACGGTGTAATGTAATAATAATGTTTTTTCCTCTTTGAGATCAGACAAAGAGAATTTTTTCTAAAAGGTATCGTGGGTTTTGTGTATAGATAATTTTGTGTAGATAACGGAGTACACGGATCTTAAGAAGGCTATCAAACGAGACGCCAAAAAGATTTGTAGAAATGTGAGAGACTGGTGAATGCTTACTCAATCCGTACACATATCTAATAATATTGTTGAATGTAACGTTTTTTCTTTTGCTGGTAGAATGGCAGCTTGCAAAAGGTTCACATCCATAAATTAGACCTGGAATTAGATATGTATTAGCGAGTAGAATTCTTATTCGTAAAGGGGTGAAATATTGTGATGACCAAAGCGTCCTTAATTTATTGTAAGTTTGTCCGACGAGTAAGTTTACATGATTTGTCCATGTTAAATTGTTGTTAAAAATCAACCCAAAGTTCTTGGCAGAATTTACAATTGCTATTTTTCCCCATTTATTAAAATATCATCACTTATGGCAGGATGAATTATCAAGCACTTTGACTTACTTGGACTAAGTTCACTGCGTTTGTTTTCGGATACATCAGGAGGGCAGATATGCAACTATGATTTGAACGAAATCCTGACTGTATATTGGTTAACAAATTGTTTTTTTTTTTTTTTTTGATAAACAAGCTCATTTGCAGGTAAAAAAATTTTTCTAGCACTTTTGAAAGATAACATAAAATAGCTATAGGCCTGAACCCCGTATTTGTTTTCGGTAGTCGAACTATTCTTACATGTTTCCATTTATTTATTTATTTATTTATTTATTTTATTTAATGATTTCCTGCACAACAAGACTAAGTCTTATAATTACAGTACATGATTTTAGTAGTGTACAAACATGTTTAGCCAAATTAAATTGAATAAAATTGTAACTAATATATAAAAATTAATATGAATAACATAAGAATTTATTAAATTGTGACATTAATAAAATATAACATAGAATATTTAAAAAAAAAAGTTTTAAATTAAAAATAATTAAAAATTACAAAAAAAAAAAAAAGAAATATGTATATATATGTAAATGAAATTTCACCAGGAGTAGGAATAAATAATGATATAAAAAATTATATAAATTAAAGTTATTAAAAATTAGGACATAAAAAAATAATTATGATATAAATAACTATAAAAGAAAAACTACCAGGAGTATTTAACTAAAATAATTAAAAAGACTTTTTTTAAAACTCATTGCGTTGCTGTTTATTTGTTGGCTATGTTGAAGAGCATTCCAAAGACGAGTAGCATTTACAAAGAACTGCCATTCAGAAACGAGACATCGGAATTTGGGAATTATGACATTTTTGCCTCTTGACGATCTAGCAAAGCGTATATTTTGAAAAAGGTACTTCGGTTTTTGAGAGTATATAATTTTTCGAAAAAATATTAAAGTTCTAATCTTTAACAAGTTTTCAAACGAAACTCCATAGAGAGTCTTCGAATAGGACGATACTTGATCTCGCTTTTTAAGTCCGTAAACATATCGTATACTATTATTATATAAAACTTGAAGTTTTTTCTTACTTATGGAGTCACAATAAGAAAACAATTCACAACCGTAAGTAAGACTAGGAATCAAATAAGCTTTCGCGAGTAGCATTCTTACTTTTAACGGCGTAAAGTACTGCACAGACCACAACGTTCTTAATTTGACATATATTTGCACAACCAGAGTATTGATATGATTTGACCAAGTTAAGTTATTGTTAAACACTATTCCCAAATTTTTTGCCGTTCGTACAATATCAATTTTCTCGTTGTTTATAATGATGTCATCTTGAATGATTGGGTTTAACGTTTTTTTGTGAATTACGATACATTTGGATTTTCTTGGATTTAAACACAGGCCGTTTGCTGATGCCCAACAAGATATGTTGTTTAAATCATGATCGAGTTTATTAACGTTTTCTCTGATAGATTGAACTGGACTACTTAAATACAATTGTACATCGTCTGCATACATGTGAATCTTGCATTGAGATAAATGTTGTGGCAAATCATTAGCATAAATAGAAAAAAGTAGTGGCCCCAGAACAGATCCCTGAGGTACGCCTCTTGTTAGTGTAAGGGGATTGGACTCAATGCCGTTTAAACATACCGACTGAATGCGGTCAGTGAGGTAAGATGATATAAGTTGTGATGATGTTGATGAAAATTTAAAATGTGACCTTAGCTTAGTACATAATATTTGATGGTTAACTGTGTCAAAAGCCTTGGAGTGATCGAGTAGCACCAAGAAGTTAATCTTACCATCATCTAGTTCACGCCTTATACTCTCCGATACGTCAATTAAAGCAGTTACACAGCTGTGATTAGGTCGGAAACCTGACTGTCGGTCAGACATTAGGTGATTTTCATAAACGTGAACACTTATCTGGTGGTGTAAAATTTTTTCTAAAGCTTTTGAAAGAAAACTTAAGATAGATATTGGCCGGTACTCACTGTTTGATTTAGGGACTGGAATTAACTTCGCATGCTTCCATTTCGAAGGAAAACAGCTAGTTGTGATGATGGTATTAAATAAATGAGTAATATACGGCAATATAGATGGCAGAATTATTCTAATGAACTTAGGATCAAGATTATCATATCCTATTGCATTGGATTTTATTTGAGAACAACTAGAGAAAACATCAAATTGATTGACACATGAAAATTCAAATATGTCCTGGTCAAGCGTATCATTGTCATTATAAAGAGAATTTTCGCTTTGTGCCATATTGTCCGTCGCTACAAGAAGAGAAGTATTAGTAAATATGTTGTTGAGTTCATCAACATTAATGGAGCAGTTCATGCTTTTATCCATATTTCCAATACCAATGTCCCTAATAGTTTTCCAGGTGTGTTTGGATTCAAGGGCGGTACCGAATCGCTTAGAGTAATACTCAGTTTTGGCCATTCTAATTCGATTATTAGCATCCCTCCGAGCAGAACGAAATTCTGCTTTTAGTTCTGGTGTTTTAAAACGCTTCCATCTAGAGTATGCTAAATCCCTTCGTTGTATTGAAATAAGAATAGAAAAATTGAACCACGGTTTTTTTTTTGCCGAAATCGTTTTTGTCCTCAAAGGGACTGCTTCATCATAAAGCTTCAGAATATTATACTCTAGGAACGATAGTTGGTCATCAACAGAAATCAAGTCGTAGATTGTATTCCAATTAACTCGAAGATAGTTCTCATTAAGAAGGGCATAATTTATGTTTTTAAAATCGCGATAAGAATAAGTTTGATCTCTTTGATCGAGTAAGAAGTCATATGATGCAAAAACCAGATCATGTTTGGAGAAGCATGATGCAGAAATTTGATCATAAAGTAATATTTTAGATGGATCACCCACGAATAAAAGGTCCAGTAGCGTGCTATTATATTTCGTGAAGTGAGTAGGTAATGTAGTGTTAGTCGGTGTAAGACCTATCGATTCCATATGGTCCCTGAACGAGGATTCAGTTAGAAGATTAGAATTAAAGTCTCCTGCTATTACCACGTCGTTGTATGGCATGATTAAAGTTTCAATTTTTATGATGAAACTAGTATAATCAATAGTGTTGTTTGGCCTATATACACAACCAACCAACATCTTTCTTCCTAAAGATGAAATCTCAAGAAAAATATACTCGATTTTGTCCGTTGCTGCATTTTTAGAGCAATAATTACATGTTATATTACTTCTTACATATATTGCAACACCACCTCCACCTCCAGTCAATCTATCGGATCTAAATATTTTATAGCCCTGTAAAGTTATAAGCCCATCCGGGGTTGACTTATCTAACCATGTCTCCGAGACGCATACAATATCAATATTCGAGTTCTCAAAGGTCCATCTGAATTCATCAATTTTAGGCTTTAAGCTCTGAGCATTTAAGTGACAAATTTGAACACCTTTTTTCTGTTTGGCAAGTATTTTCACCATGTTAATTGTTACGTCATTGGAATTCGCTCTTAAATTGTTTCGATTATTCATTCAAATAAAATATAAAATTAGAGTCACAATAAAAACCAATCCTAAACGCAACGCAATATGTTTTAATATAAATAAAGTTGTTGATAGAATAAGTAAAAAATATATAAATTAATTTAAATTTGAGAAAATTAAAATTATAAAAATTAATAAAAATGTAAGAAGGAATTACAATAAAAGTTAAAAAATTGACATACAGAGGTAACAGGTTACGTAGAAACATTATTAGGTAAGACTTCATTATTTTCATAGTATAGATAATCATTAGCACGAAAAAAATTATTCAGGGCATCAAGGTTATCAATACAAAATGGTTTATCAGTACTCAAACGCTTGACATATACAAGTCCCCGAAATGAGTAGGCAGATTGCAGTAGTTTTTGTTTCTTCAGGGTAGATGCTTCTCTAAGAATTTTGTAGTTCCCGTTAGTTAGATTTTCATGTATGAAAAAGTAAGGATTTTTATCATCTGGTTGGAACCCAAGCAACGTTAACAATAAATTTTTGTGTTTCTTTTTATATTCATTTAATGCTTTTAGAACAAAATTTTTATCATACGGAGTCATCAGCCTAGCAATTATAACACCATCAGGGGAATTTTCAACGTTTTTGTTGTTTTTATTTTGCAATCGGTGGATATATTGCACTGGCGGAGTAGAAATTTTAAGAATCTTACAAATGGTATCAAATAACAGATGTAAGTCTTCATCAACACCAAAAGGAACTCTATTAATACGCAAATCACATGCAACGATTGAATTTGAATGTTTTAGAGTTTGAATTTTTAATTTTCTAATTTCATTTTTCATTTCTATAATTTCACCCGACACTGTTTCAAGTTTAGCAACTCTTAAAGTAACATCTTTTAGTTCTTCTCTTATCTCACGAAATCTCTTATCGATCTCATTTAAGAGATGATCTTCAGCTTCCTTGACCGTATTTTTTATGTCTTCCGCAAGACGGGATTCACCTTCTCTTAAAAGAGCACAGAATTGTGTTATTTGTTCATTAATGCTCTCTGTTTGTTTTGTCATTTTTCTATCCAGCCATTGCCATAGTCGAGAAACTGATTCATCCTCAAATAAAACGGGGAGTCCAAGATTGCTTAAATCAGCATCAACTGCAGTTCTCTTAGATGATTGGCGTGTATTCATCATGTTTACAAAATATATTAAAGAGTTGTTATTATTTATTTTATTTTTTTTGTATAGGTTTCAGTTCACGAACAGTATTAGTTATTACTGCTTTGAAATTTTATCTTTTGGTTGTTTTAGTTTTGTTATTTGATGTTCAATATTTTTGTTGTTTTTCCTCTTCGTTTGTTTATGCTCACTGTTAATTTGTTTTTTTTTTTTTTATTTTTTGCATTTAGATGGAAAAGTACTGGACACATAAGGTAAAACTAATGGCAGCAATATTTTTATAAACTTTGGATGCATATTATCACAGCCACTGAGTTTGTATTTATAATTATCAAAATCGATGCAATAGGTCTCGAGATTTCAATGAAAATGTAAAAACACTCTTGAAAAATATGATTTTACAATATTGTTCTCGTTATTGTTGTTATTCCAAATTTTGGCTTTTGTATGTGGTAGCATTAGTTGTTATTGTTGTTGTGGTTCTTGTGTTTGTAGCATTTGTTTCATGCTTCATGCATGTTTGCTTCTACTCCACGTGTCTGGCTTAATGCCGCCGCTGACTCTTTCTGTAGTGCTGAAGACATCGTCGAAGTTGACGGCTGATTTTGTTTAACTTTTACTTGCCGAATGGACCATTTTAATCAGTCTCTAATTATTTAATCTATATACATATATAAAAATGAATCGTGGTTTGTTCGTCCGCTTAAAACTTTAAAACTATAGGACCAAAAGGGATACTTTCTTCTGCGAGTTTATTTGTAGCTGCCATGCGAAGGTTTAGGAAAAAAAAAAAAGAAAAGTACAAAAAGTGTCAGCAGATGGCGCTGTACGCGGTTATTCCATTTTTACATCATATATATTGAGTACTATGAGAGGGAGAGCTTTGTAAATTTGTGTGAGGCCATCTATTATTAATATGGATAGTCATACCGAAAATGGTTGGTATCGCTTAAGTGGGCGTGGTACCTCCCTTACAAATTATATTTTAACATCATATATCTTGAGTACTGTTTTGGGGAGAGCTTTGCAACTCTGTATTATTGTTGTGAGTTGCTATTATTGTTGTGAGTTGCTATGAGTAGCCGTTGTAAAAGTTTGCGTTATCGGAACAGTGGGCGTGGCACCTACAAAAAAATTAATCACTCAATATCAGACTCAATATCCTGACAGGGAGAGCTTTGATTCTTTATGTGACGTCATTTGTTATTAGTGTAAGTACACCTGTCGAAAATAGGGTGGATCCGATAAGTGGGCGGTGTACATCCCCTACAAAGCACTGATTAAATATTATGTACATATACGGAGTATATTGATAGGGAGAGCTCTGCAAGTTTGTGTGAGTTCATCTATTATTTCTGTGATTAGCACTGGCAAAAATGGGCGGGATTGGACAAGGGGGCGTGTCACCTACCGTATAAAATAAATTTTCAAAATAATAGAAGCATCTTGAATAATATAAAAGGGAAAGTGAAGATAATTTGTGTGGGTTCATAGGTTGTTAGTGTGAGTTATTAGTGTTAGTGTGAAAATGGGCGGAATCGGATAAATGGGTGGGGTTACTTCCATAAAAGTTATTATTGAACTTTTATATATTGGATCGTTTTGAAGGAAAATTTTTAAGAGAAATGGCAATTTCAGCAGCATAACAAAAATTGAAATTTCCGCAAATTTCATTCAAGTTAATTGCTACTGCGATAGTATAAGATGAAGGAGGGAATTTATCAAAAGACTTTTTGATTTACTTTATTTGCCATGTCTTCCATCACATAACTTAATAGCAAAGTTGGGTCTTAAAATAATATGCTTAAATTTAAGCTTACATTAGTGTTTTGATTTTAAAAAAATTGGTCTATTATTGAATAACTGTTTCTTTAAATATATATATTCTTTTTGACTTTCGGATAATTTTATCATTTTTATAACGATGCCAAGAAGAGTTCATGGTAACATTGATGGAAACATGGAACGCCATCCTGATGCAACGCAACACGTCGAACGGAAGAGAAGCGTGCTACTGGAAAGGAATCAGTTCGGCCAGAATGGTTGGAAATCGTGCGCGACAGTCAGAAGAGATCAATGAATCACACAATGAGCAACAATGACTGAGAAGAAGAGAAGTTTGTGCTCGGCAAAGTGATGAAGCCAGATCACAATGTGCGATTTATGAACGGCAACGTAGGCTACAACAAATTATTCAGGTGAACATTGAGCATGCACCCTTTCGAGATGAGCACTACATTCAATACAGTTCGCACACATCAGTACAATTCGAGCATTGCAATGCACATAAATTTTAGAAAGAACCGCCTGGATTGTGTTGCGTGGGCGGAAAGGTGAAATTACCAAATTGCTTCCACCACCATTATGCACGCTGCTGTACGGTGATTCTCCTAAGTTGGATCTGTCATCCTTATAACCCGAAACTATGCAATGGAACCCGACTGATTGTGGCGATATTAATGAGTAATGTGATAGTGGCAAGGATTTTGAAAGGGAGATTCAAGGGAGATGCTTAATTCCGCGAATTCCCTTGACTTCAACCGATTTGACGTTCCAGTTCAAAGATGTTCAGTTCTCAGTGAAACGTGCATTTGCGATGACAATAAACAAGTCTCACAAGGACAGTCCCTGGAAGTGTGCGGCATAAATCTGAAAATGTCATGTTTTTAACACGGCCAGTTACATATATGTTGCGTGTTCCCGAGTTGGAAACCATCCTCACTATTCATTTAATCTCCGGAGCAGAAAACAAAAAATGTTGTATATCGTGCAACATTAAATTGATTACAATCAGTATACTATTCTTTTTTTAATTAATACTTGATTTTATTCTATTTTCGCCATATGTTGGACGGGACGAAGGCCATCGGGTCAGCTATCAGTATAATTATAAGATATTGAATTCAACCGAATTCGAAACGTGTTATATTCAAATTATATTATTGCTTCATCTGCTAACGGTCGATAATTTTCGATAAAAAAAATTTTTTCGAAATTATTTCAATCAAAAAATCTCTTTTGGACAAAGCGAAGTTTGCCGGGTCAGCTAGTATTAGTATAAAAAATGGATAGAAAACAATAGAAAATATATTTAAGTTAAAGCATATTTAAAAAAATAATATCTTTGAGCTCCTTATGTGTTCAACTAATTTAAAATTGCCATGGACGAATATCTATTTTTTAATTGTAGTAGGGTTTAGTAGATTTCTTTTCTCGTTTACGCATGACCCAGAATTGGAAAGCCTACTCTAATAAGAGCAAAATAATACAATTTTTCAGATAGAAGTTAATTCTATATATAAAAAACATAATTATCTTAAAAAAATAACAATATAAGAAACTATAATAAATCTTTAACAAAAGGGAAAAACAACTGTAAATTTAAATGGTATTAGAACTTGAAGGTTAAGTAACTGCATATAAGTGATAGCCGTATGTTGGTTATAATTTTGAGTGCAAGGCACATGTGGAAGGAATAAAAAATTTGGTGTTTTTAAATATTTTTTGATACTTTTGCAAACCGCAAACAAATAAAATCTCTTAATTATTTTGTAAATGTACAATGCTTTGAGGAACATTTCAAAATTTATGACCAAAATTTTTTAATCAGTTACGATTCATATCCAACATAAACACAAGGAGAAGACATTTGAGTCATAAAAAGAAAATCCTTCCTATAAAAAACCCATCAAAGAGGCTCACAAAAACAATTTGATTTTTTACAAAACTCCCAAAATGCGAGCTTATGATTTTTTTCATATCTTTGTATGTTGTTATTTTTTAGGCTCTTAACACTATCCGAAGTGAAAAATGCTATAAATCATAAAGTATACTTCTTTGGATATCATATTGCTGTATTTACATAAATAAATCTTAAATATTTTCTTTGTTGCTATTAAAAGAAACATAAATAATTATTAAAGACAAACTTTGGCAAATTTGATTTTTTTTGTTCGTACTAGTTTTCATATTACAAATTTATGCTAACAAAGCTTAAATAAATACTCATCCCATACACACGCTCACAAACACATGCATATACCCACACAAACTAGTGCAATCAAAAGTATTAAAATCAAAAGATAACAAATACATATTGTACTTTACATGAAAACACACACCCACCCATATATACAGATAGAACAATTTTCAGAATACAGAATGAAGTGTTATATGAATTTTTTAAGTGCCATGATATAAATATTATTTGTTTGTTTATTTATTAACACAATATTTATTTAAAATCGTACAATCATTTTTGTTTCAAAATAAAATATTAAAACAAAAATATTAAATAAAAACAAAATCAGTTTAAAGGATTATTTTACATCAGGATTAAAATGAAATCTGAAAAATATAAAAAAATAATATAAAATATCTGTGCATTTTTTAAGTCAATTGTAAATCATTTCATAAATACAATTTGTTATCATGGAAAATATGTGGCCATACGAATATAAACGATAAAATTCCCATAAATATTTAACAAGAAAAAACATACATTAAAAAAAAAAAAATAATAAAATTAAAAGGAAAGCACTTTTTATTTTTATGTGGGGTTCTGCAATAAACCACCTAAAATTGAAGGTGGAAATAACGATTTGTAAAACCGAAATATGATAACTAAGTCTATTTTTAAATTTGTTACTTTGATTTGAGGATTGTAACGAAAATACTTAACAGTGAGATATGTTTTAAAATACCCAAGAATATTGGAGTTTTTTCTAAATATGTAAATGTAATTAAAACTTCCCTAGCCGTTTATAAGGTACTAGCAAGCCCCGTCGTGCATTGCTACGACATTAATAACTTTTGGAATAATATACAATTTATCTATCTGTACACTTTTGGTTTGTTTACTCACATAAAAAACAATCTCATCACATTAATTACTATATATTAAAATAAAATAGCATATGCCATCCCTCTAAATTCGAGTGCAAATTGGTGAATTCTAAGAAATTTTATTTTTTCATTTAATAAAGACCCTAAGGGTATGCTAATCAGTTTTACTCAATTCACAATTCAAGAATTTTTAAATATCAATTATTGTAGTTATATGTTTATGTCGAATTATTGGTTTATGTCCAAAATTATTTTTCAATTCAACACAATTATTATTGTGAATGAAGAAAACAAACTCACAAACACATTAACAAATTTAATAAATATACACATTCTAATAAACCATTCCATAAGTGAAATTTAACTGAATTGGAGAATAAGCTTACTATAACAATATTTCTACATATAACTTCTCATAAGCATTGTTATGATAGGTTTATTTAATTGCAAAATATGAACTCTTTTCAAATGATGTTTTAAAAATGCTTTACAAGCCAATAGCACTTACAATAAGACTTGATATACACTTATGCCGTTTTCTTTTCTGACAAAAAATGTCGCCCTTTTTTTGGAAAATGTATTTTTTTATATATTCTGAATTAAGAGCAACCTTGTATTATATATCAATCGAAAGGTCTCAAGGTGCTGTGTTCATAAATACAAAAAAATTTGATTATTATCCTCTTGGAAGTCATAGGGTGAAAATATTCAAAAAAGGGGAACAATGGGGAAATATTCTCCCACTATGACCTGCAAGAAGTCAATGGCTCGAATTTTTTGTGATTTATGAGGACTCGACTTTGAGACCTTTCGATTGACATTTTTTGTCAGAAAAGAAAACGGCATTAGTCTGTATAACAGTTTGGCAAATATGATTGTAAACGACTTATGCTTGTAAGCGTTGTTGCATATGAAGTCAATTTATTTGAACGTTTTGTAAACGTTGCACATTGGGTTCAACATTGTGTTCTTTACGATTCAAGTGCTTATTTTTTTTATTAAATCTTTCAACGGCGATGATGAAGATTAATATAAGGAATATAATGATGATGGTGACGTAAATGATTTTCCAAAAAAAGGCTAATTACTAATGTATTTTTTTTTTTGAAATGGTTAGTTTTTATGTATTTATGCTTATTCATCAACAAAAAAAAAATTATAAAATATTTCCTAATTTGACTCTTCTGAGTTTAATTTGTGGAATTATTGAATTTGGATAAAATTTCAATTTAAAATTTGACTAATAATAAATAGATATGAAATATTTTTTCATTTCTTATTTTGTAATAAAAACGTATCCTCTTCTAAAATCACATTAAATATGCTCTAATCTGCAACTTAATTTACTAATTTATCGCTTTTCGTTCCAAAGTTACAACTAAAGTTGTGATATAAGAACACTTTTCCCAAAATACAAAAGAGCGCTTAACAGCATAAAATAATTTTTTTGCAACTTTTTTTTCTAAATGCTGGTTTTTTATGTATTTATGAATATACATCAATTAAAATTAACAATATTTTAAAACTACGGCTTCCTTGAATTAATCGGCACTTTGGTTACCATCGCACCCATTGTGCGTTGTTGCATGATATGTCCCGTTATTTTCGCGTTGAAATTATTGTGAAATCCTCAGTCTTTTTGTTTTGTTTGAAGAGTAAAGTGTTTTTTTTTTTAAATAAATATATATATAATATATAGGTACAGTTTGTATTAAAAAAAGTAAATATATTAGTATAGCTATACATTTATATTTTATATTTTTTAAATATTTGATATGCCATATAAATCAAAACGAAGTTTTCGTGAAGAATCTAAAGAAATTGTAGAATTGTTAGTGAACGAAGTGGCGGACAAACTTTGCTGGAAAGGCACATAAGATAAAAAGAGTGTGCGCAGCCTGAGTGCAGCAAAAGCCATAAGAAGTAAGTTATTTTATATTTTTCATTTATTTATTTCATTGACTTCTGAAATTCAATAGATGCTGCAATTTGCATTGGATTGCCAGAGGATGAATATATCAAAAGTACAAAGCACTCTTCCAATTCGCTAAAAATAGACAAGAGTCTAGACAGTAATATAAGAAGAAGGCAAAGATAAATAAATAAAATAAAAAAATTATAAAAAAATCAATAAAATTATTTTTGAACCAGAATATTTGAAAAAGACTTCTTATTTAATTTTATTTAAAAGCTTATGAAAATATTACGATTATAAGTTTAAAAAAATATTACGATTATAAGCTTACTGCAAGCATTATTAGAATACTATTTTCCTGTAAGCTTATTATATAATTCTAAGCTTGTTCACAAGGGTTCAGTTTTCGTTATTAAACAATTGTTAAGAAGCTTTTCACAATAATATTCACAACAGTTTTCTAAACTTAAGGCTTATGGTAGCAAGTTTGTTACAAGCTATTTTTATATTGTTTTGGTTTATTGGGATAGCATACTATAATTTTATATATGTGTTAGTAGCAACTTTAAATACATCTTAGTCCAAAAAATTTAAAAAATTAAAAATCTCTAAATCTGGTGGACAGCTAAAAATAAATACCTTTCAAATAAGATACATTAGGTCAAAATCAGTAGAAAACTGTTTTATAAATCATCGGTCACAAGAAATCGCCTTACGTGTTAATATTATAGATGTACCTCTTATTCGACAAATTCCGCAATACAAGTGATAATATATCGATGATTTATACAATATTTTTGGCATCACTTGTAACAAATAGCTGATTGTCATAATATTCGTGTGATTTAAGCGCAATATAATAATAAAAGGCCGTCAAATTGTGTGGCGTAAATCTGGAACTGCGCTTGAGAAACAAAATCTTGTTGGTACAGTCAAACACGGTGGTGACGGAATTATGGTGTGGGGTTGTATGGCGGCTGGTGGTGTCGGTCAGCTGGAATTTATTGAGTCCACAATGGATAAATGGGGATATTTGAGTGTTCTAAAGAAAAATTTTAAACAAAGTGCAGAAAATTTGAACTTATCAACGTTTTGGTTCCAACAAGGTAATGATCCAAAACACACATCTGAGATCGTTAGACTTTGGCTCTTATACAATGCTCCAAGACAGCTTAAAACACCCCCCCAATCGCCCGATCTCAATCGTATTGAGCATCTTTGGGATCTAATGGAGAAAAAAATACGTCAGCATGTAATAACAAGTAAAGAGACTTTGCGAAGTGTTATGCAGACAGAATGGGCGAAAATAACATCTGAGAAAACAGAAAAGTTGGTCAATTCAATGCCAAACAGACTAAGTGAAGTCTTAAAACAGCGTGTTTATCCCACAAAATATTAATTTTAATTTATCTTCATTATTTCTAAACTTTTTGTAATTTGTTTTACGACTGAACGCAGACTTTTTGGTTGCTATTTTTACTTGTTGTGATACTTAAACCCCGTTATATCAGAAATGAAGTGAGGTATCTGAATTTTTTTTTGTTGCTTTTTGAACTAGATAATGTAAAAAAAAAATACATAAATAAAAATTAATTTGAATTAAATGTTTATGATGTGTTTTTATATCACTTACAATACATTGTAAGGTGAACGCAGACTTAATGGGCTATGTGTATGTGTACTAGCAATATATATATTTATACTAGAAATTTTATTTTTACATTAAATAAAGACCCTAAAGTTATGCTTATCAATTATAGCCAATTCACAAATCAACACAAAAAACAAACTCATTTTTATTACAAACACATTAACAAATTTTCTAAACGCACACATAGCATTGTATAATTTTATGTATTTGTTAGTAGCAACTTTAAATGCAATTAACTCAAAATAAAGGAAAAAATTTAAAAATCTGTAAATCTGCAAATCGGCTGAAAAGAAATACCTTTCAAATAATACACGCTTGGTCAAAATCGGCATAAAACGGTAGAACAAAACATCAGTCACAAAAAATCGCCTGGCCTATTAATATTATAGATATGTATAAAATTATTTGTTTGAATTAATATAAAATAAATTTTTCAAAATGTGTTCCATTGCCTTCTTCATTACAACAGCAGCAATAGCAGTCCTCGAAATGTTTTAAAAAAAATTTTAGATTTAATAGCTCGGATATATTTTTAATGGATGACATCAGGCATATTCTTTAAACTTTCGAATAATGAATATATATTTTAATTCCAAAGATAAGATTTATAAAAAAAATTGAGAATAAATAAGGATGTAGTCAAATAAATACTATCGGAATTAGAAAATAGACTTATCCTTCAAGCCAAATTAGGATGCCTAAGCCCCAGCTTACTTAAGTTTTTTTTTGCAAACAGATATTACCAAAATGGGGTTGGAAAAGACTGGCAATTAAACATATCCCAATCAACGTTGTCAAAAATACTCTCTGAGGTTCTAAATATATTTGGAGAAGTTTTATGCCCGAAGTGTATTTATACTAATATGGATAAACAAACTATAAGGTGGATGCACGATTCTATAATAATGGCTGTGGATTGAACACATGTATAAATGAATACACCATCAACTGGCCGGCATTTACTTCATAACAGAAAAGGATTTCATAGCCTGAATATGATGTTAGCAAGCTAAATACATTTAAATACTTAGTATGTAGTAAGCTAAATGTATGCTCTAATTTAAAAAGGTACGTGATCATTTAAATCGAATATAGTTTGTAAATGCAATTAATCCACGTAGCTGCCAGTACTAACACTTGTGGAAACTTTCAAACATCAGAAGTTAATTTGAAAGATGGTGTTAAAAGCCACTGGAACCATGGCTTTTAACACCATTCAGATAAGCAGTTGTGGAAATTCGGGAATCTAAATTTAATATAGCCCATGCTAAAGGAAGAAATATCATATATTGGTAATCTAATAAAATGTTTCAGACAGTAACTTAATAAAAAAAGTCCTCGCTACAGCCCAGAAAAGGCAACAAGCATCGTAAATGTATGCTGTACTTTGCGTAATGCACGAATTCATTTCTGCAGATCTAGTGAACACTTGGATAATTTCGAAAGCCTTAATTCCGATGATGTTTTCAATTTGAGTGAGTTTGAAACTGCTTCCAATGAAACAATCCATATGAGAAACAATATCCTACAATTATTTTAATTAAATGGTATTTACACCCAATAATTCATTTCATAATTTTTTAATTGTATCGATTCTGAATTTCTCCTTCTCTTTTCCTTATCTTTCTGAACAAACTCCTTGGCCAAACTTTCAATTCTATATACTCTTTCGCAGATGACAACAAGATTTGTGATTCATTTTCCTGTAATTCTATCAAGACCTCTCAACAATCTACGAGTACGGTAAAGCGAATAGGGTTGATTTTAATGCGCTGGTGACTCAATGTTGTATGTTGAGGAATAGGATACTCTTGATGTGCTGTTCATGAGAATTCAATGTGATGTTCATTGGAAGGAGCATATTTCTTAAGTGTCGAAAGAAGCATTCAAATGTTTTGGATTTCTAAAACGGTGCAAAAATTATTTCACTCCATCTGATCTCCTTAAACTCTATACAACTTACATCCGACCGAAAATGGAATACAACCCCCATATATGGGCAGGAGCTTCAAAGTCTATTTTGGAGCTACTGGACCGTGTGCAAAGAAAGGCGTTGGTGCTCATCAATGACAGTAGCGTATCTAAATGTACTTACTCATTAAAACATCGTCGGAATGTGGGTTGTGTAGCACTGTTCTATAGATATTACCATGCGAACTGTTCTTCTGAAATTAGCGAACTTATTCCAAGTGCCCGAGTTTCAGTTCGCTCTACCCGCTTCTCTAGTAGATCACATCCGTTTGTAGTCTATTGTCCAGTTGACTGCACAACGCATTACAGAGAAAATTCGTTGATCAGTCGAACTAGCCGTATGTGGAATAAACTCCCCGCATAGGACTTTCCTGACAGTTATAATCTAATAAAATTTAAGCCAAATGTCCACAAACACTACTCCCTCTTTCCTCCTTGTCATAACCCCATTTTCCTGAGATCAACACAATATATGGTATCTGTAGGGGCAGCCCTGAGTGTTGGTCAATAATATAAAAAAAATTGTTAAGATAATATATAATTATTAATTTAAAAGGATTAAAATCAATCTTTTTATCCCTTCAGGTATAGTTTTTACAAATCACAACTCTTCTTCCTTAAGGTATTGTAGTTATAAAACAAGTAAGAAAATTATAGTCGGTCTAGACCGACTATACGATACCCTATACCATGCGTTTAGAAACCCTATCTCTTAGGCCCAACTAACTGGACATTGAAAATAAGCAAAAAACCAATTTGAGTGGGATTTTTATTAATTTTTTTGGCTGCAGATATGAAAAAGTTCATATCGGATGCTATATCTATAAAGGGACTTGGTCCAAAAATGGACCGATCCTGATCATGTTTGGTAAAGTGTCTTGTATTTTGCAATAATATGTACAAACAAAATTTGAGAAGAATCAGTGCAATATTTTTGTTTTTTAATAGATTTAAGAGAAGATCGGGAAGCAGCTCTATATGGGGTCAAAGGGATCATTTTTGGACTACTCATTAGTGGATGTAATGAACGCATACAAACCCAATTTGAGTAAGATCTATATGACAATTTGGATCTTATGGCAATTTATGTCGATTTCATATGGGTAATTCGTATGGGGGCTAGGTCTGAACATGGACCGATTCTCACCAATTTCAATAGCGTTCATCCCATGGCCGATAAAAGCTTATATACCAAATTTCATCAAAATATATTCATATTTGCGACCTGCAGTTTGATTACAAGCTTTACATGGACACACAGACGGACGGACGGACGGACGGACGGACGGACATTGTTAAATCAACTCAGAAAGTGATTCTGATTCGATCGGTATAATTAAAGATGGGTCTAGGTCAAATATTTTTGGTTGTTACAAACAGCAGCACAAAGTCATTATACCCAAACCACATAGTGGTATAGGGTATAAAAAGTAGTCTGCCAAAGAAATAAAATTTAAACTAATAAAAGCCCACTTTTTTCCAACTTGTTACGTATCTTATGGGAAGACATTTAACTTCTTTGCTACTTCTACCCTTATACTATTTTGCTCCTCCGGTCTTCGTTGGCTTGCACCTGTTCCAATATCTGGGCGAGCCAACATGATATCTAACAGGATTTTAAATTTGGCAGGTGTTGTTTGTTTAGTGTGTTACATACTTATGCACATTTCTTTAATTTTAGTTGAACTTATTATTTTTTAATTATTTTTTTTACCAACGCATTAAAAAATCAGTCGAATGAATGTGACAGAAGAAGATAGTGACTACGAATTGTAGAATGTGTCAAAACTAGAACGATAACAGTCAAGTCATATGTGTTTTCGCCATCACAAAAATATATGTTCTTCATATTTTCTTCACCAGTGAAATAAAGAATAGAAAATAAGTATGATAATTATTGCCGGTCTAGACCAACTATACGATACCCTATACCATGCGTTTAGAAACCCTGTCTCTGAAGTCCAACTAATTAGATATAGAAAATAAGCATGTCATTAATTTTTTTTTGCCTTTGTATATGAAAAAGTTTATATCGGATGCTATATTTATATGGGCCGCAAAATGGACCGAACCGAACGATGTTTGATAGTACCTATTTTTTACAAAGAGGTATAAAAACCAAATTTTAGAAAAATGTATGCAATATTTTTGGTTTTTGAGAATTTGAGTGAAGATCAGGAATTAGCTTCATATTGGGGCGTTGACTAAGAATCGGCCTATACGATTTATTTTTGGAGTACTAATAAGTGGATATAATAATCATAAACCCAATTTGACCGAGATATATATGATAATTTTGATAATATTATAGTTTATGTCGATCTCATAGAGGTCATTTGTATGGGGACTAGGTCTGAACATGAACTAATTTTCACCAATTACAACAGCGTTCATGCTATGGCCGATGGAAGCTCGTGTACCGAATTTTATCGAAATATATTTATACTTCCGACCTGTAGTTTGATTACAAAGTTTACCACACAGATGGACATCGCTAAATCGAATCAGAAAATCAGAAAGTAATTATTCTTCTCGCCTATTTTTGACTTGCTCACATTACACACAATGGCTGTATCGATTGTGAGATTAAGGGGGGATTAAGGTGCTTAAAACAAAAATTAATACATTTTTTCAGATTTTTTTTTACCTGTATTCAGTGATTGTGAGTTCTCTTGAATGCTGTTTACACAAAAGAGAATTAAAAACAAAAAAGTAGACTTTGCTAAAAAGAATTTTTATATTGACGGTTTAATACTGTGGTTTTCTAGAATAACCGCGTGTGTCATAAAATCAAAATGTTCAGGAGAGCCAAAAAACGTTATATTTGAAATTATGGGCTCGATATAAAATTTTTAGAGCTTTTTATTTAACAGTCCTGTAGATATGGGCAATAAATACTTTATATAAAATTTTGAGTCAAAAATCTTCAGAGGAATAGATCCTAGAGAAGGACGAAAAAACAATATGTAAGTTACACTTAAAGTGTGTGCAGACAAAACAACTTATGTCGACAAACATCGTATTCTTTGAAAAAGAAAACTACCAATGCAACCACCCATGTAGACATAAGTTGTTGTTGCTTGAAAAATGGATTTTGTTCGACAACAAAAAGTTAACGGGACTTGGGATGAGAATATAACAACGTATCAAGAATAATAGTGACCAAAAATATCAGAAATAAACACAAAAGTTTTTATAAGAGGTTATAAACTGAAAAATAATCCAAAATTATTTTGCATTTTTTTTCATGTTGCTATGTGTTGTTTTCTGAGAAAATAATTTGTCAGCGATCAAACGTAGGTTGACATACGTCGTTAGTGCTGCAAATTAATTTAATAAACATTTAAGTTACGTCGTTATTTAAAGAAAAAACTCAGAAATGGTCAATATTTTTTTTAAAGAATTAAACACATATAAAGAACGTTAAAAATTATTATATATGGCATCGTTAACTCAAAACTGACAAAAATGGACATACGCGGTTATTCCAGAAAATCACAGAATAATGACTACAATCGTTTTACTATTCAGATCTGAAAGGGATAGAACGTTCACTGCTCTGCTTGCACCCAGTTAAAGCACGACTACGAAAACTAATGCACTAGTGATATGTACTAAGTTTCATTTCTCTGACTTTTATATTACAAACTCTCTTCATATATATCAAAATAAATGTAGCCAGTGTCCACTCTGAAGGTCTATTCCAAATACCGAAATTTTGAAATCAGTTGATCAGTTTCGAAGATTATCTCCTAGATACAAATGGATTAAAAGCGATAATCCGATGTTTTTATTTCATGATCGCATTGGATGAGGTCTTCTATATGTTCTTAACACATTAACAATATAATTTTATAAGTTATATAAGCTTTTTAAATGTGTTTTGATACAATTTAGGGAACACCGAAAGACAGAGTGCAACATTTTTTGAATATTTATCTATATCTAGCAGCCAAGGAATATCAATCAAAATGGATCGCGAAAAAACAATTTAGAAAGGAAAATTGTTCAAGTTATCACCTAATCAAAACTCTGTTGGACGAGTTTAAAAAAAAATAAAAGCGAAACAGACGTCACTATGGATCAAAGATGCAAGACGCGAAATTGCTTCCAAACCCGAAAGAAATAATAAAATCATAGAAAAGCAAAAGAAAGTCATAAGAACTAGATCTAGAAGGTCGTACAACTATAAATTTAGTGTCCATTTCAGCCAGAGTAATACCATTTTATATTGTGTCCTTTTTACCGTATTAAATTTTATGCAGAATACTATTCAAAAATTGTAGAAAATTCAGCTTATGCAAAATGTCGTATTCTCTGTCCTTAATGCAGACAAATTGTTGCCAACACTTATATAAATAAAAAAAAATTTATACAAAAATTAAACATAGAGTATACAAAAAATAAATGTACCTGCGTTACGACATGTATGTGCAGAGTTGGTTTGGGAGAGAACGCGGCATGGCGCGGATGGCGCACAAATTAAAAGTTTGAAATAAGCAATAAAGTCAATGGATTTTATTTTCCTTTGGAAAAGGTAATAACATCCCTTTGGAAAAGGTAATAACTTTATTTCGCCTCACTATGGGAAATAGAGTAAATTGACGTTATTTCGTTGATCTTGTTACCTGCCACCTAAAATATCCACTTAGATAATCATATCCCAGTAAAAGTAAGCATTAATTAAATCGCTGACACTTATAAGCCGTACAACAACGCTGAATGTATCGTTTTTGCTGAGTCTGATTAATGGCGTTGTATGCTCAGAATTCCTGTTATGCAATATTTCATTTAATGTTCCTAAGGAATTTACAACCATTTTCTCGCTCTGAAAGTTAATATTTCTAGGGGGACTGGGTCTGAACATGCACCGATTTCAATAGCGTTCGTTCCATGGCCGATAAAATCGTATATACTTAATTTCATCGATACACAGACGGACGGACAATCAAACAGATATCGCTAAATCGACTCAGAAAGTTATTCTGAGTTGACCGGGTGGGTCTAAGTCAAGTATTTGGTATTTATAAACATCAGCACAAGCTCATTATACCCTCATCACTTAGTGGCAGATGATGTAAAAAAAATAATGTACATTAACAAGTTGGCTTCATAATATCATAGGGGGGCTTAGTCGATTCAATCAGGATTTTTTCTTCATATATATCATACTTTTACGCAGAACCTAATAAGAAGAACGGCTTCCAAAATTTGGTTTGGTTCATTATAAAAAAAAAAAATTATTAACAACCAACAGAAATTTAAAGCAGCTACTAATTTGCTATTATAAGAAATCCTCTACTGTTAAGATAACAGAGTTGTAATATTAAGCAATCTTAAATTCTGTTACTAACTTCATCGCAATATTATTTTTATTTGCTTATTTTATTTTTTTTTTTTCAAAAATGTTGCCATTATTCTTAATATTCCACATTGCAGGGTTAAATTCGAATAGATTTAATTTAAAACATTTATTCAATTGTTAAATGACATTAAAATTCAATTGATAAAGGATTTGCTTACAATTTACTACTAAATGTTTTACAAATTGAAAAGGTCACGCAAACAAGGGCGCCCCTTTCTGCAAGAAAAAACTAAAAAATAAACAATGAAGAAGTTGGGAAACTTATGTTTATTTTATACCTTATATTTGTTGACAATTCAATGGATGTGTTTTTATTTAATTTTCGTGCATATTTCAATTTCAAAAATTAGTTAGTCTTGTAAATTTATAAACAAAACATTTATAGAATTGTATTCAAGTGAGAGATGGGAATTACTATGAAAGAAGTTTTATTAAGAAAACTAATTTTTATTACATTAAATTAAAATTACGTAAAAACATTTCAATATACATCCTGATGTAAAATGTAGATAGAGATATAAAGGTGTAGTTTATTTGTGTTTATAAAAAAATATCATCTTCTTATAGATTACAAGCTAATTTTAATTTGTTTTAAGAACTTAAAAGATGATTTTGAATAGCTTTAAAAACTATTTACCATTAATAAATAAATTTGTAATTATATAACATTTTCCTTAAAACCAACGCCACTGCCAATGCTTAAGATAAATGTTGCATATTTTCTGGCTTTAGAGTGGATGTTTTGAAAAAATCAGCTTTATTTGTATTAAATAATCACACATGCAATTAATATTTATGGTTGTAGGCTTTATAATAAATCCATAAAAAAATCTCATCCATGTAGCAAACAAAACATACTGATTCCGATGCCACAATGTACCTCAACACAATTATTGCTCTTACTCTTGCTGTATTAGGGTTAAAACTTATTAGTTAAAGAATATAATTTGCTCATTTGGCATTTAAAAATGTTCTTGTAAATTCGGTTACTTAGGCAAATTTTTTGCCTAGGATGATCCGCTACTTGAGAATGAACCAACTAGGTTACCTAAAATTTTGCGAAATTTTAAACTAAAAATGGAAGGAACTCTTATTTCTTTTTGCTATAATTGGAACTTTTCTGCAATGCTCATAATTTTTTACAAAGACCTCGTTATGGCATCTGGAAGTTGTACTCTTGCCAATGCCAACTAAAATTTTTCAGTTATCTTATTTCTTGCCGGTCAAATCTTTTCGAAGAATAGAAAATGTCGATAAAATTCCAGATCTTGACTCTTAGACATACTTTTCTAAATTAAAGAGAAAAGAACCACAAAGAGCTATATACAAAAACTTTTTAGCGATAGTATTTGCGATAGTACTATGGTCCCAAATATAGATTCCGCGAATGTGATGCATATATTCGGATTCCGATTTAGCGCGCCAAAGACCTATATAAAAGGCGCGGGGTCTCGAAAGCTCTGAAAACCTTACATCATATTATTCCTATTAACCTGCATATCATAGCAACCTTGGCTAGTACTGTAGGGATTGGCTGCTACAGATTCATGGAGAGTCAGAACCTATGGATATGCTAGGCTTTTAAGCCGGTTACTAAATAATATAAGGCTAGAATCCGACTAATTTACATCTCTATTACATTTCGAGAAAGGAGAGGGATAATTAAACGGCAGGATACGATACTCTTATATTCAGTGATTACTCAAAGATGTGCTTTGGTATCGGTGCAGGTGTCTTCTCCTGTGATCTCGATGTTCCACATTTTTATCGGTCGATGCTAGTTTCTTTCGAATAAGGTCGAGGAAATTCTCTCTTTCTATTTCTCTTTCTGCTAGGACAATACAAGGAGGAACTGTCCAAGATAAGTCCCCGTCCATATGGATTGTTAGCAGAAAGAACGGGTACACCAACTAGCAGGGATATGTTCTGCTCTTGATGCTTATTCTGTGGGAATAAATCTCAACACCACTGGGAACCATTAAGCGAGTTACCTTCGTGCACTTCCTGTGAGCAGTGGAGAATAGATGTAATAATATTGGCACAGGCAGGACTGTTAGACAGTCGCGACCTGACTATATTTTTAATATACTTTAAATCTCTCCTCAGTAGGAGTAGAAGGACATTTCAAGGCTTACGGCCATGTTGTCGGGTCATTGGCTGATCGGTTATCATGCGACCATGGCAGCAGCTGCGGAATACCTGGATAAGAGGAGGCTCTACAATATCTCTCCTGCGAGTTGTAACGAATTTTTTTTCTGCACCTTCAACACCGTACCAAAATCTCTATTTACGAATATGTTTCATAGTAGAAATTTTTTTTTTTGGTTGTATTACCGTAGTACATTCTCTTTGTTTTCACTAGACTATATGACAATCGTCGTGATAGTAACAAAACTGGTATAAAGAATAAATGCAATTAATTTGACTTAAAAGACTTTCGTGAAAGACGCCACTGTTGTCATTTACCATGAACACGTTGAAAAAAAGGTCGTCAGCAAAAGCGACGATCAGGAGCAATTAATAAAGTACAGCCAGACTAAGAAACTTTTTAAAACAAATAAAAAAACTAGTGAAGTTAATTAAAACCAAACAGTTAATATTTTTTGGGTGGCGGGAAAGTGATAGTGAAAAAAATTAAAACTCCAGTTAACAAAAGAAAAAAGAAAAGGAATAATGCAGACGAATTTCCGTGACAAATTCCTGGTGCGATACACTTAGAAGGGTCCCTGTCCTCTCTCAACCGACAAGTTTTTGTCCTTAACACAATATTAGCTGATACAATTCGTCCACTTAAGTGTCCTCATACTCGTATATACAATAAATATTATACAGTCATATCATTATAATTAAAGCTTTTTCAACTTTCAAAGGAAAATAAAATCATTACAATTAAAAATTTTTCAAACATTAAAAAAATTAAAAAAAAATTTTTTTTAAGATAACTTATTATAATTATAAATTTTTCTAAATTCAAAGAAAAGTTAAATCATTATAATTAACTATTTTTCACCAAATTTCAAAGAATAATTAAATCGTTATAATTACACATTTTTCAAACTCTAAAAAAATGTAAATCATAATTATACCATTTTCAAATTTCAAAGAAAAATCAAAGCATTATAATTAAATATTTTTCAAAACATGTATCATAATTAAATCTTTTTCAAATTTCCAAGATAAACTAAGTCATCATAGTTAAACATTTTCTTTTGTGGTCATTAAGCTTATAATTTATAAAGAAGAAGAAATGTATTAAAAGACTAAAGTTCTGCCCAACACTGGAAATTAATAAAGTATCTTACAAGAGCATGGAATGTATAACGGATAAAAACTTAATATTCTGATTTTTTTCTTTTTGACAGCAAAAAAATATAAAAACTCTATAAGAAAGGATTACGCCAACATCATTTCATCTTGAAACGAAGATATTGAACAACAACATAAAAAAAGAGAGTTTAAAAGAAAGGAAACTGTAAGTCAACTTTTTTATTCATTACAATAACTATGCCCGTGTTAAATACATCTGCTGAAGAGCAGACTAACTCCAATTCGTTTCGATTTTCTCTTTTTATACCCTCCACTCCAGTGTGCAGAGGGTATATATAAGTTTGTCATTCCGTTTGTAATATTAAAAAACAAAAATGTAGACCCCATAAAATATATAAATTTGTGATCCTTATAACAACCGGAGTTGATATAGCGATGTCCGTCTGTCCGTCTGTGTAAATCACGATGACGGCATCAATCGAGCAGCTAGGGTGCTCGTTGACATAAGAAATGATTCATTGACATCCTGAAAAGTTTGCTGTTTAAAAGCGTCGAAATCGGTCCATTAGGGCCCGAGATCTGAATGAAGAACTAAAAAAAGTATTGAAAAAATATAATTTTCTATGTTGTTCTTGTCACGATCACGCCCTCAATAGGATAGCTAAGGTGATCATTTTCAGTGAGAATTATTCACCAAGTTCATGGGAAGATTTTTGTTTCAAAAATCATTAAAATCGTAGGAACAGGTCCAGGGAAATCTCTGAAAAATTAAAAAAAAAATTAAAAATATGATGTTTCTATATTGTTCTTGTTGTTATTCTAAACGTTTTATTGTTGTCATAGCTGGACTTGTTGTTTTTGTGGTCGTTGTGGTAATAATATAATAAAAACTAACACTTTGTACATTTATTTACCAACTCTGGTAGAAAAATTTAAAAGTTTCCATTGTTTTGGCATCACTAAAAAAATTTACTATGTCATTTCTGTCATTGCCGCTAGCCTGCCTGCAAAGTTTCAGATTGATTGGGTCACGGGAAAGGGGTTAAAATCGATACAATATTTTTTCGACAAGCAGACACTACGAGTTAATATAAAGGGAGTAAAAATTCACCAGCATCTAAAGCAAATTATGCCAACATACCTACATAGTTATTAAAAAAAAAAATATTAATTTAGCAAAAAAAATTTTTATGTATTAATTTATTTAAAGAGAAAAACACGAAATTAACGTTTGATGTTTTATTTTTTGTGTGTGATATTTACACATACATACACATATTAATTAATACAAATAACATACATATGTTCTATATATGTATGTATATCCATAATAACTGCATGTTAGAAATAAATCGGTATATTATTTTATTTACATAAAATTCTGCAATATTTTGTTGTGGGGAATATACATTTCTTTTGCATTAACAGAGTGTCACTTCATGTTGCTCAGCGTGACTATGCCACAGTAGATGGCGCCACAATTTTTGTTTGTTCTAATTAGCTTTGCAATAGTTATTTCTATTTTAACATGAATGTTAATATTTTTAACTGGATATCATACAGAACAATGTTAAGAGTATACACGGGCTGGTCTTTTATTTCATACGTTTTTTCATTATTCTTTTACAAATATGAACATAAGTTTGGCATAATAACTTTTTGTTATCTTTACAAAATAGAGTTACCGAGTTCATCAATGAGCTTTTTGCTTTCAAAACAGTTCTACATAGTTATATAGAATTATTATTCTGCTTTACCTACAAAATATCTGATTGCGATTACATCTAATTTTGAAAAATTGTTTATAATTACTAAAGCATTATTATTCACATAAATACAAAATTGCACTTTTTAAATTTTCCATTCAAATTTTAGAAAATATCAATTCTAAAAACTGGAATTAAAATTTCCAATTATAAATTAGAAAATATTAATTGAATTTCAGAAAATCACATCAAAACATCGGAAATAATAATTTTAAATTTAGAAGACATCAATTGCATCCAATTAAAAAAAAAAACACCAAATATTTTTACATTTTAAAAATGTTTACATTAAAAAAAATATTGGCATTCAGGAGAAATTAGCAGCTTTTCAGTAACTTCTTTCAACGATGGTCGAATCGTTAAAAAAAAGGAAAGCAAAATTATCAGCAAAATTTTTTACGATATTCGCTATTGTTAAAGTCAGCTGTTGTTGTTTTCTAAACGACAACCATTTTTGAGTTGTTTATTCAATCGATAAAAACTTACGCCCATATAATTCAAATTCACAAGCAAATTCTAGCAGTTGGCTAACTTTTTTTCATTCGAAACTTTCAAAATTTGTATGAAAAAAAGTTAGCCAACTGCTAGAATTTGATTATGAACACGGGCGTTAAATTTTTAGGTCGTCATACATAAAAAAAATCATAAAATAGTGGAAATATTTGGTTTCTATTAAAAAACTTTTTTATATAAATAAAAAAATTAAATATATATATTATTATATATTTATAATCAATTCATTATTTCATTTTCAAATAAATAAACAGAAATATTAGTAAAAAAAAAATAGTGATATTAAACATAAACATAAAATCATCCTGTCAAACACGAAGTAATTTGTTTTTTTCTATTCTTTTTTGTGTTTCTCGCTTATTTAGACAGAGATGCCATTTATTTACAATTTAAATAAATAGAAAAATAGATTTGTGGACTGTCTTTAAGATGTATGTACTTAGTGAATCACTTAATCCTTAGTGCAAACAACAATAGCTGTCGATATATTTTGCGATTGTCGGATCGTTGAAATTTACAGAATCGGACTACAGAAAATATTGATTAAAATTCAATAAATTTTAGAAAACTTCAAATGATATTTAAGAATTGCGAACATAAAAAATGTTACATAAATAAACGCAATTTGATGAGAATGTTATTTTTTATATATAAATTTTTTTTTGATGAGTATATGAAGTTTTTCAGAAAATAAAGAAAACATATTATTTTATTTAAAATATTTGAGACATTTGGTTTTTTGCATTTGGCATCCCTAATTTGATTATTTATTATTATAAATTTATTCTCTATGTTTTTCAAATATGGCAATATTTTAATAAAAAAGTTGAGAGAGCTTTTTTGGTTATTATTTTGTTACTCCATCCGATCTATATGGCCGCAATGAAAAAATATTTCGCCAGTTAAAAGAAACTATACAGCCATCTCCAATTAGCATGATTTAATGCATATAGCCACCCTACAAAACCATTACATTTGCAATGGAGGTAAGGGCGAGCTATTTAATTAGCAAAAACCAAATTAAATGAGAAGTTATGTGATATAACCGGAAGCGCATGCATATAGAAAACGCATGCATATTTTTCTAATATTTTGTTAACATTTATTATCAATACTCAAACCGAGGTGGAGGGTATCGAAGATTCGGCACAGCCGAATTTAACACACTTGTTTTTCTTTATATTTACAAAGGAAAACAAAAAAATATTATATCTTTTTTCAATATATTTCTTCATTCTTTTCTATTTGCAATATGAAAGAAATAAAATTGTAACCCAGCGATAAATTAGTTTTAACTATAAATAAAATAAAATTTCTAGATGTTAAATTTATATCAAATATGAAACATTAAATCTTCTAAATTTCTTTTAGGGAATGACATCCAAAATTAGATATTAATACGTAAGTAATTTAATAAGGAACAGTCTGTAAAATAAAGGGTAGGTAGATTGTCACAGGAGTGACTTATGCTTACACGCGAAGAAGATACGGGATAGAGCACCATATCCAACTCACTAGAGCTAGCTGGGAGAGAAGCCGCGCGTAACAGATTTTGAAGTTTTGGCTAGTATTAAACTGAAAACACTGGGCAGACATATACTGGATGACCTACATATCTGGGATATGGGAAATAGATATAACTGTTCCGCTATCATATTGTCAGAGGTTTATTTCTTTTTAAATATTAAATATTCGTTTCGGAGTCACTTCTTTCTAATTGTTGATTTCACAGATGTTGAATTGTCACTTACCCGAACCAACCAAGGGCCTGAGGACTTATTATATTTTGTGAACCTGTGTTATTGCATTGTACGGTTTATAAATTTTAGTAAGGGATGCTTGAAGTGGATCTATGTCTTCTTATTTTTCTTGTTCACTAAGTTTGTCTCTTTTAATTTCTACGCATACTAGCTGATCCCGTCGAATATTGTTTCACCCTAGTCTGCGTTGTAAATGAATAGTTTTATATATATAACAATATTTATACCCTGTTTCACTATGTGGTCAGGGCATAATAATAAGTTTATTCTTATGATTCTAAATACCAAAATTGTTTGACCAAAACACTCCCTTTATTGGGTGGATTACGTACATATATGTCTAATGAGTTCACAGAACATTTCAGTAATCTAGATATATGATGGTAAATATTTAATTTGTATGGAAGGCACCACATCCATTGTCAAATCGAGCCCATTTTTAAATCTATGTAGTCGCAGAAGAACTCACACAAAGTTTGAAGAATATTGTTTTTAGATATGTTATGATAAATATTTAATTTGAATGGTAAGTATCACGCCTATTAATCCCATGGGGTTCAAAATAAAAAAAAAAACACAGAAGAGCTCGAATCGAACCTATCGTGTCAATTTTAGCTTGATAGCTCTAATGAATGGCTTTTGTACTTTCAGCAACTTTCAATCAATGTTCCATGAATCGTATTAGGTATCATAATAAGAAAACACAAAATTGCTAAAATAATGAAATCATTATTCTAGTACATTTTGACAATAATAAGCTTTTGCCACTTGGTATAACCTGAAATTTAGTTATACAAAAAATGTGTAAATTATATCCACAGAACTTTATTAAAAATAGACTTGCCGTTTAAATATCTGTTCCTAATATTTTTTTTTTAAATTTTCGAAATTAACAACTCTTGATCGGTGCGGTCACCCGCGCCATAAATGTCATTTGTCAACATATTTTAACCAAAATGACTTCTAATATTAGAAAAAAAAAAATTTATTTTTTTGCAAGCAAGATAAATGCCCCGATCCAAGTGGAAGAAAATATTATTTATTTTGTAACCTTATCATTCTATTTACTCGTTGGCTTATGAATTAAGGATTTTTGAAAATAATACATATTAATATAAATACCCCTAAGGTACAAATTGAAGCAACAGTATAAACAAACAGATCGTCGTCTTTGTGTGAAATCAATTTGAATTATAGCAACAACAACAACATGACAATTTTTTTATTAACCAACAAACAAAATAAAAAGCAGTTCATAACTTTAATTTTGGTTATTTTATGTTATAGTACAGTATGTTATAGTATGTACAAACATAACAGTAAATATCGGACATACCAACAGAGAGCGGACAATATTTGACCGGGTGTTTTTTAAATCTTATAATATTTGGCACATATATGCATACCCTATGGGACCGCTTTTTTAATGCTATGTTATTTGTAAAAAATAATAAATTAAACCAGAAATTCAGTGTGGAAAAATTATTTTTGGTTTTTCCAACAAAATTTGATTGCCTTTCAGTTAAAATTACCATAACACGTTAAAAGTTTGGGTTTCTGTTGTTATTATCGAAAAGTAATTCTGAAGGCAATGCAAATTTTATTTACAATACGTGAAGCGTTAACATTGTGGAACATTTTCGGAATTATTGTCGGGGGGCTTGTGAGAAATTCAAAATGAAGGTGATAGAATTAGGCCATTTTAGTAAAGGGTTTGGTGTTCTCAGTCCAAAGTTTTTTTATTAACTTCTATATGTTTTCCTTACCTTCATGTTTGTTTGTTTAGTTTTTTAGCTACATATATCTCAAGAACCACTGATGATCTCTCATTTAGTAAATAACTTTAGCCAAAAAGGTTTTGAACTTGAGCAACCAAATATTTTTCCTAGGGTAATTTGGTGGGCTGAATTCGAATCTGTAATTAGTTTTTCTCTATCGCATCAGGTTTTCGAGATACAAAAAAATGTTTTTATTCGTTTTTTGTTGATTCGGTTTCACGTATTAGAGTCCAGCATTAGTGTCCCAGCAGGCTTTTGTCCCAAAATCCTTGATAATTCCTTTCACTTTTCATCAAATCTTGGTGAGCATGCTCCCATTGTTCGTCGCTCACCGCACCTAGGTTTTGTGGAAAAAAAATCAAAATGCGAATGAAGAAAATGCATTTTGAGTGAAATTCCTGCACTAAAATCGTGATATTTTTCAATAATTCAGCAGTTTTCATTCTTATTGTTTCCAAGAAAACTGTCCATGATGCTCTTGAAAGATTTCCAGGCTGCATATTCTTTCTCCAGTAAACATTGTGAAAAATTGTCATCATTCAATAGCTTCCTGATCTGAGGGCCAACAAATATGCCTTCTTTGATTTTAGCATACGAAATTTTAGGAAAAACCGCTAACAAATATTTACACCATCTTTGTCCAGAGCTTTGACAAAGTTCTTAAAAAGGCCCAATTTTATGTGCAGCGGTGGAAGATGAACGTCATTTGGATCAATTAATGGTTTATTTGAAATGTTTTGTTTTTCTGGTGAATACTCAGTTCTTTTTGGCCACTCTGTTCTGACGTAATGATGACATGTAGCGCGACTATATCATAGACAAAGGAATCAACAATATTTTGTGAAAATTCTTGTTTAACAGTCAACAAACCAATTATCTGAAACAAATTAATTTACTGTTATTTACGATGGTCTATACTATATATAAAATCTGTAGATTGTTACATTTGTCCCAACTGCAAGATGTTTCCACTGCTGCATTCGTGAAGCTAGTAATTCTGCGTCTTGCTTCGTTAAATGTAAATCCCGAGTTAAATCATTCAGCTAAGCTTGAATTACTAAATAGCGTTCATCATCAGCCTCATACAAACTACCACTGCTGGCGAAAGATGTTTCGGACTCACTGTTCGTAGCACGGGGAATGTCTGATAATGGATCATTTGGTTGACGTGTAACTGGTGTGGAAACCCATGGGACATTCGCGTAAGTAATATTGAATCTAGCAACTTTTGTTAAACAGAAATAACAATCGGTTTGGTGGTTACTTGACTCTCTCCAAAGCACTGGAATTGAAAAATGGAAATAGATCTTCTTGCCATTTGACCACTTGTATAAAACAGTTCTGCTACTATTGCAAAACATTATCGGTGTCCACAGCAAAAACAAAATAAATATGCATATTTTTATGATTATGCATATTGCATATCCTTTTTTTCCAACCAAATATTCACCACACACAAAGCAAAAATAGCTTGAATCAGTAACACACTATCTCCTTGACATGCTTAAACGCTACTATTATGAAGATTTAGAATGAATGTGGGCTTGTGTCAAATTAATAATAGTGTCAGTATTGACTGTTTTACAGCGCATCCAGATTAGTTAAAAAATGTGCTTCGTTTCTGCAGTTAATTTTTTTTAAATTTGTAGACCAGTGTAATTCTTATGAATATACCCATGTAAAAAATTTAACCCTACGATTCATAACCGGGTACCCGTGTACCTTTTTTGACTTTAAAGTGCTGCTGTGCCTATAATTTTTGAGATATGGACATAAAACTCCGAATCATGAGAGATTTTGGCTAAACTAAGATTTAAATACGAAAAAATTCAAAATATTTTCAATATTTTCTTTAAAAAATGATTTTAAATGTTTTACCCCCATAAACACACAACCGGGTCCCCTGGTACCCTAATGCAATTCCTATGTAAATGCCTGACATGTAAATGAAAAAACGTTTTTTTGTGTTGTTTTTATTGGAAATAAATGTCTTTTTTATTTATTTTATCATATTTTATATATATTGTATTATAATTCATCCGAATCACTATCGTTGTTATTGTAGCATTTAGTAATTGTTATGGCGTGCTCATCGCATATCGGCGTGCTACATATGCTGCAATTTTTTCTAGTTTTTCTTCTTGGCTTATTTGGAAGAAGGTTGCACATGTAGCACACGCCCGTATGTACTTTTCTGCCCCTTTGTCGTGCTGACGGAGATGTTGACGGACCTGCAGCACAAAGCACACTCTCCAACGGCCTTCCGATGATGCTTTCAATTGCATTTTTTGTTGAAAATTGGCGCACGCTTTGCACATTTGAAATTCTATTTTCTATAACAGGAATGCACAGGTTTTCTGCCAGTTGACGCAGGAAATTCTTCCTGCGCGTCGTGGTGTATCGTGCAATTGGATTATTTCCATAATATATGATGTGTGATGCAAATGCGCTCACATCAATGATGTTATAGAAAAATGCCATCGGCCATCTTCTTGTTTGTCGCTGGGTCGTGTATTCTTGGAGCGTTTGGTCCATTACGTCCACCCCACCTTTTGTTTGGTTATAAAAATTTATAATTTCTGGTTTCCTATTCTCGTCAATTTGTGCATCATCATGCATACTAGAAAGAAGGATGACCGAGTTGGACTTCCGCTGCTTATATGAGAGCAGTGTTACGTTGTCGTAGAAGCCAAATAAACTTGAACCAACGTCGTTTTTTTTTGTCTTCTTTCATCTCTGCAGGGATGTAAGCTTTGTTGCGGCGGAGTGTACCCACAATACTGAGCTTTTCTGCTTTTAGTTGCCTAGCCAACGGCAGCGTCGTAAAAAAATTATCCATTGTTATATTTCGTCCGCTTTGTCTTGACGCTGCCGCTCTACCCGTGTTCTGGGGTCGTCAAACCGCATAAAACGCAGCAAATCGAAAAACCTGTTTATTCCCATGGTGGCGCGGAATATTGGGTGAGCCTGTGACGTCCACAAATCTCTTGCGTTTTCGTCATTAGAATGATTTGTGCCAGCCATCAAAATCATTCCAATGAACGCATAAATTTCGTTGATTGTCGTGTCTTTCCACTTCAACTGACGTCTATTGGGATTCGCTTCATTGTACGCATTATATGTGGCATGCGCTTTTCTATTTGTGTGGCGCACTATTACATCCACCATTTCCACTGTGAGGTATGATTTGAAACACTGCAAAGGCGTCATATTTTCAGTAATCCACGCTGGACCACAGCGGTCTCTGAATATATTGTGGCTTCTCACTTGTTGGCAACTACGTGGTGTTCGCTGCCATTGTGTGCCGTCACGTGCAGTCACATAGTCTGCTGGGTTTGTTGTTGGTGCATCTTCTTGCGTATCATCATCTTCACTTTCATCATCAAAGAAAATTTCCTCTAGTGCGTCAATAGCAGCTGCAATTTCGTTTGCGTTGTCAACATTCAAATCTTCATTCTCTGATTCCGAAACTTCGCCAGTATAGGACACATTTCCTTCATTTTGGTCTTCAACAGGGTCCACTTCAAGGTCCTCATCTTTTTTTTTCCAAATATCAAATTTGTACAGTTGAGAACGCAAAATATAATCAACAACAAAAATATTTACAGCAAAATATTATTTTATTTCAATAAACGCAAAACAACCTAATTCGGGTACCCGGGTACCTGGTTATGAAATTAAAGGAGTTTTGCTGGTTATGAATCATACGGTTAATATAAATACTGATGTATGTAAGATGTAATATTAAAAATATTACTTATACGTATACATCTCTTCTACTCTACTAATTAATAATAATCTGGGAACGAATGACAATATTATGAAGATTTCCTTCGATAAAATTAGTCCCGCTAGATTTGATGAAGAATTAAATGAGAGATCATCAATGGTTATAGAGACATTGAATACAATGAGAAACCATCAATGGGTCTTCAGCCATAGCTAAAAAACTAAGCAAACAAACATCAAGATAGAAATATCATGAAAAAAAGTCCGATCACAGGGAAGATGTGCAAACATCTAGTAATTAAAGATTTTTTTATGTAATTTTTTAAAATCAAACAGAAAGCTTCATCTATGCATCACTTATAGCAAAAACTGTTTCAGCTAATTCAACAACCCTTTGCTGTAAAACGTTAAAAATATCTCAATATAAACGTATATAAGTGATACATAGATGACGCTTTTAAAAAAGTGGCATAAAAAAACAATGTTATATCATAATTTTTTCACCAATACAATCATAAGTCACACAGCGTTATGTGTCAGCTGTCACCTATTACGTGTTACACTGTTTTTGTGATTGTATTGTGAAATAGAAATTTACCCCCCTGCGCGTATAGATGTTTACACAACAAAAAAAGTCAGACCTTAGAACGCTAAACCATTTGGAGGTTTTATACTGGCTTAGTACTTTCATCCTGACTTGGAGTTTCTTACTCTCAAGAAATGCTGTTGTACAGTTTAATTTGTTGCAATAACTGTTAACACGTTTTCTTATAGAGCTAGTAATTGCAATCACCAACATTTGGGACTGAAGCATATTATACTTCATTTAATTAAGTTCCTCAATTGAATTAACCCTCCAACCGGCAAGGCCGTAAAAATGATCGGATGAAGCCAATAATTTTCTTTTAGGTAGACATGGTCAAAAGAAACGTAAGTTTTAATTTTCAGATGAAAAAAACATTTTGAAAGAACGCCAGGTGAAAAATAGTGAACACCGCAGACGGTCTTGCCGTTTACATGTAATAAAATATCACATGTAAATTTAATCTATAAAAAACGTTTAATTGAAAGAAAGGAGCAAAAAAGTTAAAATACATTATTATTTTCGATGGTGGTAGTCTCAGAATGAATTTCTATGGATCTGCCCACATATATGCAGGTCTCATTTGGAAAAAACGATGGGTGTCAGATTTCTTGAAATGTTTGCCATCGAACCGAACATCAGCAACTTGATGAACAGCCGTTTTCCCAACCCCTGATGTGCTAGACTGTGGTGATAAAGGCTCTCGGAGATTTTGAGCTGATGGTGGTCGCCCTATAGACGGTTTGTTTTTGAAGGAAACAAGTCCAGCAGTTATTTCCTCACGGAAACCTGGAAGCTGTAAAAGCAGTTAATCGTTGGGTACATTGTTGGAAGCATTGGCTTTTTCGGCATGTAAACGTTTGCATAAGATGAATGCCTCTGTAGAGGCAATGCCCACAAAATGGTAGAGCAATCATATTATAATATTCCGAGTCTTAGCTCGAATATGGTATCGAGCCATGAGGCCATCCATAAGATCTACTCCACACATGTGAGCATTGTATTCTCGGATAATTTGAGGGCAGTTGATTTCGATTAATTTCTTCTGCTTTCTGTCATACCGAGGAGCCTTTGATGATTGTTCGTCATGAGTAGTTCTTCTGAAGCGTTTAATGCTGACATATGTCGATGGCAGGCGGACACATTTGTTATCTTTCCATAACAATATTCATATCGACCCCATTGATTGAGTTCATGTATTCTTCTGTCGATCGGCAGCTGGAATACGATTGTTTATAAATACAAAAGGAAATCATGACCAACAAGAAATATGACCAAAAAGAATTAAGTACTTCTCACTATTCCCAAACTATAAATTCCTCTGGCTCGTAGATACACTAAAATTGGCAGCGAAGTGCAAAAGTTATCAAAATAAGGTATGTGATGAACGGAATTAGGAATCGTTTGTGATAAACGAATTACAACATTTGATGTAGCTCCAAAAGCAACTGCTCTTCAGACATTTCCTCCAAATTGATATTTTTCTTATAAAAAACTTTTGATAAGATCCGTCTCTAACACAATAGTTAAATAAAAGGTTAAAAATAATAAAACAATGACCAAATAATAGTGTTTTCATGAACGAAAGATGAAAACAACAATGAAAATGAGCCAGAACGTCTTGAGACGGCCTTCACTATTTCGTTTTGAAAGCACATTTATTATCATTTTTATACCCTATACCGTATACCACTATGTGGTTTGGGTATAATGACTTTGTGCTGCCGTTTGTAACTACTAAAAATATTCGACCTAGACCCATCTTTTATTATACCGATCAGCTCAGAATCACTTTCTGAGTCGTTTTAGCGATGTCCGTCCGTCCGTCCGTCCGTCTGTGTGTCCTGTAAACCTTGTAATCAAACTACAGGTCGCAAATATGAATATATTTTGATCAAGTTTCGTACATAAGCTTTTATTGGCCATAGGATGAACGCTATTGAAATTGGTGAAATTCGGTCCATGTTCAGACCTAGTGCCCATACAAATGACCCCTATGAAATCGACATAAATTGCCATAAGATCCAAACTTTCACATAGATCTTAGCCAAATTGGGTTTGTATGTGTTTATTGTATCCATTAATCAATAGTCCAAAAATAATGCCTATAGGACAATTCTTAGTCATAGGCCCCATATAGAGCTGCTTCCCGATCTTCACTTAAATTTTTCAAAAAACAAAAATATTGCACAGATATTCCTCAAATTTGGTTTGTGTTTATTTTTTCAAAATATTAGTGATTTTACCAAATATGGTCAGGATCGGTCCATTTCTCGACCTAGTCCCCATATAAATATAGCACCCGATATGAACTTTTTCATATCTGCAGCCAAAAAAATTAATAACAATGGCACTCAAATTTGGTTTATGCTTATTTTCAATATCCAATTAGTTGGACCGAATAGATAGGGTCTCTAAACCATGGGTCTCTAAACCAGCGTATCGTATAGTCGGTTTAGACCGACTATAATTTTCTTACTTGTTTTAATTCGAGTACATTATAAAACTTAAATAAAATATATTAATTACTTACCGTAAAATTTTTAAGTCGATTACTTTACATTAAATATTTTTTTAATAGTTGCAAAAAAGTAAATTGCAAAATAATTTGCTAATTTGGTGACTTTTTGCACTTGATTGATAACAGCTGACAAAAGACTTATCAGGATGTGTTGGGGAGCAAAATAAATGTAAAGCAATGGTACTTAAAGAAATTTTTATATTTTTTGAAGCGATTTATTTTATAATATTTTATAATCGAAGACCGTCTTGAGACGATCTTGTCGGTTAGAGGGTTAATTTAATAATTTATATAAAGACCTTGATTGGCAAACGGAACTAATTTTATTGTTAAAGACACCTTAGTTCTAGAAGAAATATATTTGTATGGTAGTTGTTGAAGAAAATCTATTGTATTTTCAAATATTAAATAATAAAAACTGTAAAACAATTCTTATTACCTTAATAAATTTTTCTAGTATGTAGTAAATGTTTTTCAACTAATATTTTTTCTGTTAAGTTTTACAGGCATGTTTCTTCAATAATATAAATTTTAAGAATTTTTTAAAATATTTTTGCTAAACATATAAACAAAATTTCAGAGAAATCTGTGCAATATTTTAGGTTTTTGATATATTTAAATGAAGATCGGGAATCAGCTTTATATGGGAGCTGTGACTCGGAATTAACTTATAGGGCTTATTTAGGAACTGCTGATAAATTGGTGCAATAAACATACACAAACCCAGTTTGACCTAGATCTAAATGATAATTTGGATATTATGCCAATTTAAGTCGATCTCATAGGGGTCATTTGTATGGGGACTAGGTATGAACATGAACCGATGTTCACCAATTTCAACAGTATCCATTCTATGGCTGATGGAACTGTATATAATAAATTTGATAAAAATATATTCATATTTGCTACCTGTAGTTTGATTACAAAGTTTATATGGGCACTCAAACGGACGGACGGACTTGCTAAATAATATAAGAGATGGGTATAGTATTTTTGATAGTTACAAACATCAGCACAAAGTTATTATACCCTGACCATAAAGTGGTATATGATATAATTAATGTGCTTTTAAATTTAAAAATTACTAATCGTTCTGTTATATTTGGTTAAAATGAAATCAATGTTATGCCGTTTTCTTTTCTGACAAAAAAAGTCGCATTTTATTTGCAATTTTTTCGAAAAGTGTATTGTTTTATATATTCTAAACTAAGAGTAATCTAATTTTATACATCAATCGAAAGGTCTCAAAGTGCTGTGTTCATAAAATGCAAAAAATTTTGATTATTATCCTCTTTGAAGTCATGGGGTGAAAATATTCAAAAAAGGGGAACAATGTGGAAATATTCTCACATTATGACCTGAAAGAAGTCAATGGCAACCATTTTTTGCGATTTACGAGCGCTCGACTTTGCGACCTTTCGATTGATGCCTAAAATAAGGTTGCTCTTAAATTAGAATATATAATACACAATACACTTTTCGAGTGTCAACATTAATAACTTTTAAATATATTAGTATAATAGCTCAAATTTTTAATGCTTTCTTATTATATCTTATTATCTTAATATTTAAATTCTTAGTTTTAAATTGCTTTTTTAAATTTGAACTTTTAAATCTTTTTTTGATTACGTTGCTGTTAGGATCACCTTTTTTGGATTTTATTTTTTTTTTTTTGGTAAATGAATAATTTTAACATTGGAAGCTCTAAAGACGTTATGATGAATATGGTGAAAATTTTAGCAGAACAGAAAGAAGGCCTGAAAGTATGTCACATCTATGCTCAAAGTTTAAATAATAAAATAGATGAATTTAAACTCACTTTTGAAAACTCTAACATTGATATCGTTTGTGTATCAGAACCTTGGCTGGTCAAATCCACCTCGGATAATTTCATTTGTCTGCGTGGGTATAGAGTTTTTAGATCTGATAGGGAATGTGAAGATAGAGGGCATATTTCCAAGGGCTGTGTTGCAATTTTTGTTAGAGATCATATTGCATGTTCTTTTTGCTGTAAATCTGAGAAACAAGATAATGTAGAATATATTTTCGTAGAGATCAAATCAAGCGGAAGGAAAATGCTTGCAGGGTGTGTATACAGGCCAAATAAAAATATAAGGTTCTCCAAGTTTCTTGATAAACTGGAGATCTTAACAGATGGATATAATGATTATAGCTGGAGATTTTAATTCAAACATTATTAATGAATCAGCGCTTACTGACAGCATGATAACTTATGGACTTGAACCTGTAAATCGTTACAATCCTACACACTACACTACCAATAGCAATAGTCTGCTTGATATCTTCTTTGTCAGTGATTTGTCTAACGTGTTATTGTATGATCAAATTTCAGCACCATGTATTTCAAAACACGATTTGATCTTCCTGACTTACAACTATCAAATTCAACAAGCTAATATGGTTTACTCATACCGTGACTTCAAAAATCTAAACTACGCATTACTTTACTCAAACTTTTACCAAATTGACTGGGATTGTATTTACTGTATGACATCTGTTGATGATCAATTAACCTTTCGACGGAACAATTTATTACAACCTTTCCAAAACAGCCAGTATTAAACCTTGCTTTACTACTACTATAAAAGACTTGATCTATCGAAGGGATATTGCGTACTCCAAATGGAAGAGGTGTAAAATATCTGAACTGCAAAACGAATATCTTACGGCTAGGAGAAATTTTAATCGAAAAATCAAAACTGCTAAGTGCAATTTCTTTTCTATGAAATTTAATTCTGCCATTGACTCTAAACAAACGTGGAAGACAATTAGAGATATTGGCATTGGAAGATGCAGTAATAATAGCTGTTCGATAGACGCTGACGAATTGAACTTAAAATTTACGAATCTACCTTCGGTAGAAGTTGATCATGAATTTTACAATAATATACGAAATACTCCAAATTTTGCCGAGGAAAATTCCTTTGAATTTAAATGCGTTAATCAACTTGATATTATAAAATGCTTTTCTCTGGTAAAGTCAACTCTGTAGGATATGATAATGTAAATCCGAAATTTATTAAAATACTTCTTCCACTTTTACTGACTTATATAAAATTTTTCTTCAACTGCATTATAACTTCAAGCAGTTTCCCTACCATATGGAAACATGCTGAAATAATACCTATCTCAAAATCAAATTCTGAGCAACGACCAATAGCCATTCTCTGTTATTTGTCAAAAGTTTTTGAAAAGATAATTTTTGTTTCAAATGAATGAATATATAACTCAATACAACTTAATGTTCCATAAACAATCCGGCTTTCGAGCAAACCACAGGTGCGTGACAGCCTTAACTGATGTTTGCGAAAACATAAGACGTGACATAGACGACTGCAAAATTACCCAGTTGATCATCAAACTCTCTGTATGAAATTAAGACGTTTCTTTAATTTTTCCTTAACATCAACGCTTTTAATTTCATCTTATCTCACAAATCGCACACAATCCGTATACGTAAATAGCAACTCATCTGAACCTTTACAACTTATAAAAGGTGTACCGCATGGATCTGTATTAGGGCCACTTTTGTTCCCAATCTATATCAATGATTTACCAGATTATCTTTCTCATTGTAAGATACACATGTACGCTGACGATGTACAACTCTTTCTGAGCACCCCAATCGAGTCAATAGATGAAAATATAGGCAAAATTAACTATGGCCTTAGTCAATTGTACGGGCGTCAGCAAATGGTTTATGCATTAATCTAAGCAAGTCAAAATGTCTGCTAATACGCAAACGAAATGCGAATCCAGAGTTTCGGAATGAAATAGTTATCAACGGCGATAGAATTGACTTTGTTACAAAAACAAAAAAACTTGCAGTAACTTTTAATAACACTCTAACTTGGTCGAACCACATAAATACGACTGTTGTTCAAATTTACTTGGAGCTCACACTCAATCTTTCACTCCCTTAAATATAAGAATACGTCTAGCCAAAACGTATTTAATTCCCGGTATTTTATACGGGTGTGAACTTTTAGCAAGCTGTGATTCATTTAGTAAAGGCAAACTTAATGTTTTATATAAAAGCATAATTAGATATGTTTTTAGACTAAGAAGGTCTGCCGGAACTTCTTCCTTCACGAATAAGCTTTTCGGCGTATCATTTGAAAATCTGATGAAAATTAGAGTTCTTTTGTTTCTTCATAAAGTAATTTTCACCGCAAAACCACTTTACCTAAATGAAACTCTCCGGTTCGCCAGATCAAACCTAGGAAAAAATTAATTTGGTATCTGAATGGCATTTCTACGTCAACGCTATACGTCTTTGGAATATGCTTCCACAATCGCAGCAACTTAAAAGCAACGCTTCAAATTTTAAAAAAATTCCTTTTTGAATATTTTGCATAACAATTTTATTAATTAATTAAATAACCTTATTTTCTTCTTTTTTTTTTTTTAATCTTGTATTATTTTCTTGGTTGTTGTTTACCATTTTTTCTTAAATATTTTGTGTATTAAAAATGTATGTATTATGTAAAGCCAAATTAGCATTATTATTCCTCTACTGTAATTATAAGATTTGTTCTGTTGTACAGGAAAGCAAATTTAATAAATAAATAAATAAATAGAATAAAAATTGCGACATTTTTTGTCAGAAAAGAAAACGGCATTAGTTTTAAATTTTTGATAAAAGTTTTTTCACGTCTTCCGATTTTTTTTTTTTTTTTTGTTATATTCCAAATTTTTTTTTTTTAATATTAGGTAATAAGCTGGATTATAAAAAAGAAAAGCGGATTCCGATACGTATGTCATTAATTGTTTACGGCTGCTCCATGCCGAGATTGACGGTATGGTATTTTTGAAATAAAATAATTTAGATTTAATTATACTGAACGACTATTAGTTTCTTAAATGTTATTGTGTCTTAAGAGGATCGTTTTATCGTGATAGTCGTAATGGATTTGGGACAGAAAATTAGCATTATATCCTTTTTACCACAAAGTTGTTTATTAAAATGATTTTTTGTTTATGTGTGTGTATTTTCTAGTTTATTCATTAACGGAAATGTCAGTGTGTTTTTTGTTATTTTTGACTCAATTAAGAGAATCGTATGCGTGCGTGCATTAATGCTGCGAGCTACATAATTTTTATATATTTATTTACGCTTGTGTTTGTTGTTTTTCATAATGCAATTTCAATTTAAATTTTATGACATATTTTTTTAATAACGTTTTTTTTTTGTATTAATGCGTATGTGTGTGCATGTGTGTGTGTATATGGGAATGTTTGTGACCAGTTTTAAGTTAATTTACATTTTTATGTTGTACGATTATTGTTGTTATTCTTTTTTATTTGTTGTATACGAATGTGTATGCGCATTTGGATTGTAGTTGCAAGTTATTCTTTGCCAATTGTTGCAAAAACATGTATGGCACTAGCAACAATTCGTTCATATTGTTTTATGTTAATTTCATTTTTCATTAATTAATTAAATAAAATTATTTTTTGATTATTTTGCATGTGGTCATTTTTTATTATGGCACAGACTTTTATGTGAATGGGGCATTCAGTTCAAGTTTTGAGACATTTTGTATATATAACTGATCCCATAAAAGAATAACCGCAGATACATTTTAATAGCCGTGACAATTGAAGGTAATATAACACAGATAAGAAAAGGCAAAGACAATCAATTGAGATTTGGAAGGAAGGAAGCTAGAAATAATTGAACACATTAAACGTCATAACGAATTTTACTTTGGATTAATCGTAGAGTTAAGTTAGTTGTTTTCAAATTACTTTTTAAGTATGGATTCTAGCAAAGCACCCCAAAATGTTAATGTCACCCTAATATTTATTTATTCATACCTATGCTGAATTTGATTTCGTTTTTCACCTTAATGTTGTTCATATTTGTATTTTTTATTTTTGTATAATTTTTATTTTAATGCTTATAAATTTAATTTTATTGCCACATAATTCTGTGTATAAATTACTTTATTCATGAATTTATAATTAAATAAAGATAATTCATTTTTATTGCTTTATATGTTTTTATAATATTACAATTTTACAATAATTATACGATGGAGAATACCTATATATTTATTTTGTCCAAAGGGTGTCCCAAAATTGAAGAAAGATGTATATTTGCACCATTTGTGCAATAAAGTTTTGGCAACCATATGAAAAAAAAAAACAGGTTGAGAGCTGACAGTTAAGAGGTAGTAAAAATGGAGCATGACATGATCGAATTCTTCAAAAATAATGAAAGTTTGGCGTACAGATTAAAAACTTCGTACAGAATATAGTTGGAATTTTCATCTAGCTTCATTAACTCTGTAAAGAGTAATTGATAATTTCAAGCAGAATTGATCAAATAGTGATGCTAAAAATACTGGTCGTTCAAAAATAAGCCGTTCAAAAGTCCAGGAACATGAATTCGGCGACGTGGACAAGAATTGCAAATTTCAAGAAGCTCTCTAAAGCTTATACTTATCGAAGATCTGAGTCTCTATGCTTATAAACTAAAATTAATACAAGAAGTGAAGCCCAATGGCCATGCACAGTGAAGAGAGGTCGTTGAATGGATTATTTAAAATCAATAAGTGAATGCTGATTTTTCGATGAAGCACATTGTTAGCTTCGTTAATGGTCAAAATTGCCGAATTTGGGGTTCGGGGAACTGTGTCGAAAATTAAATGCATCCATAACGTGCCACTATTTGGTGTGGATTTTGGGCTATAAGTATGATTGCATCAAACTTCTACAGGTGCTTGATATCGCGACATGACAATTGGACAAATGACTAAACGACATGTGGTTTCAACAAGATTTTTTATGTGGTTATTTGAATCAAAGGTCTGTGCCAGCAAGCCCACTACCACACTACCAACCGTGCATTGAACGAATAAATTAAATGATGCATCAATGAATGAAAAAAAAATGCAAAATAATTTGAATTAGTTTTCAGTTTATAACCACTTATAAAAACTTGTTTGTTTATTTCTGTTATTTTTTAATCACTATTATCCTTGATACGTTGTTATATTCTCATCCCGTTAACTTTTTGTTGACGAACAAAAAAAATCCATTTTTCAAGCAATAACAACTTATGTCTACATGGGTGGTTGCATTGGTAGTTTTCTTTTTCAAAGAAAACGACTTTGTCGACATAAGTTGTTTTATCTGCACACATTTTAAATGTAATTTACATACTGTTTTTTCGTTGTTCTCTAGGGATCTATTCCTCTGAAGATTTTTGACTCAAAATTTTATATAAAATATTTATTGCCATATCTGTAGGACTGTTAAATAAAAAGATCTAAAAACTTTATATCGAGCCCATAATTTCAAATTTTTTGGCTCCCCTGAACATTTTGATTTTATGACATACGCGGTTATTTTAGAAAACCACAGATTTATGCAAAATGGTCATATGAAATTTTGACAAAAGGTTGCGTTTGTTCCATCAAAGCCGTGATGGACTTTTCATGTGTTTGATGTGTTATTTCCAGGATTGTGGCGACATCAAAAAAAGTTTCAACTCTGACTCCGACTCTATCCGCTGAAATTTTTAAGGGCCGACTCCAACTCATACTCTAAATCTGACTCCGAAGTTTAATATATATATACATATTTATAAAATAAAAACAGTGATAATTGTGTTGCGTGTAATTGATGCCAGTGAATCAGTATAACATTTATTTTTTTAAATATTTTATTTATTTATTCATTTAATATTTTTAAATATTTCTTTTATTTGCAATCTATTTTAAGACAATAAGCAAATTTAATAGCTTAGTTAATACATAAGAGGAATTATGTAGCTCCACTGAACTACATAACTATTTACGATAAAAAAAATAGTTAACAATTATATACATACATATTTACAACATAAATTTATTAATTTCTATATGGTAAATCTAACACATGTGCACGTTTTAGTCTTCGTGTTTCATTACTGTCATATGGGAGAGCAATAGCTAAATTTTTCAATCAATATTATATTCCTTTATTTACATATAACATAACAAATTTGATATTTACATATGAGATCTTATCTCATATGTAAATATTTAATTTTATAATGATTTTTAAAAGAAAATGGGAGGAAAAACCTTTATATGATTTAATATATTCAAATACTATATGAAAATATTTATATGCTTATAGGAAGTTTATAGAATAAGCATATAATTTTGTGTCATTGATGCGTGGTAGAGAACATAATTTTCAATTTGGTGGTTTCTTTTTAATTTTAAGTTATTTCTCTACATTCTGTTATCAGTTGCTAAGAGGAATTTTTATACCCTATACCACTATGTGGTTTGGGTATAATGACTTTGTGCTGCTGTTTGTAACAACCAAAAATATTTGACCTAGACCCATCTTTAATTATACCGATCGAATCAGAACCACTTTCTGAGTTGATTTAACAATGTCCGTCCGTCCGTCCGTCCGTCCGTCCGTCTGTGTGTCCATGTAAAGCTTGTAATCAAACTGCAGGTCGCAAATATGAATACATTTTGATGAAATTTGGTATATAAGCTTTTATCGGCCATGGGATGAACGCTATTGAAATTGGTGAGAATCGGTCCATGTTCAGACCTAGCCCCCATACAAATTACCCATATGAAATCGACATAAATTGCCATAAGATCCAAATTGTCATATAGATCTTACTCAAATTGGGTTTGTATGCGTTCATTACATCCACTAATGAGTAGTCCAAAAATGATCCCTTTGACCCCATATAGAGCTGCTTCCCGATCTTCACTTAAATCTATTAAAAAACAAAAATATTGCACTGATTCTTCTCAAATTTTGTTTGTACATATTTTTGCAAAATACAAGAGACTTTACCAAACATGATCAGGATCGGTCCATTTTTGGACCTAGTCCCTTTATAGATATAGCATCCGATATGAACTTTTTCATATCTGCAGCCAAAAAAATTAATAAAAATCCCACTCAAATTTGGTTTTTGCTTATTTTCAATTTCCAGTTAGTTGGGTCTAAGAGATAGGGTTTCTAAACGCATGGTATAGGGTATCGTATAGTCGGTCTAGACCGACTATAATTTTCTTACTTGTTAAAACTACAATTTGACTAAAATTAATTTTTTTTTTCAACTAGATGGAATTTAAGAGATTTCTAAAACACATTTAATTAGAAAAAAAAACTACTTTGACCTGAAAATTTTTTTTAGTAATTTTAATTAAATTTTTTTATGACATTGAAATTAAAATATTCCAAAATTTAAATTTAACTAAAAATATTATTATCATTCTGAAATTAAATTTTTTTTTTAAAACCACATATAAATAAAACATTACATACACTTAAAAGAAAAATCTTTTGTCAAATTAAAATTATTAAAAAACAAAAAAAAAAAATAAAACAAAAATGTTGATAAATTTAATTTACAATTAAAAACTTAAAAATTATGGTTAAATAAACTTCTTATATAACCCAAGTAGGAAACCAAGCCAAACCAAATTTTTCTTATTATTTAAGTGGGTTACCTCCAAATAAAATGGATCGTAGGTAACAAGGTAGGGAGGGCAAAAGGGGCAGAACACCTCGTCCCCAATCCCAAGGTAAGTATGGCCATCCATCCACTAGCGACCGTTTTTTTTTCAGTTTTTTTAAAATCGCACGTGAAATACTGTAGTGCGGTTTCCCTGGGCCTGAGCAAGACTCCACCCATCCGGCGAGCTAGGCCCCACGCCTACACGTGCGACCAGCAAATGCTCAGGGAAACGGAAGCGGAAATTCCACCAAACAAATTGTCGATGCAGTTCGATGACAACAATAAGTTCAGAAGGTTATGGTTCGACCCAACTGACAAACTCCAAATGAGGAACCATGAAATTACCCGGAAATTATATCATGATGGATTTATTGATAAAGGGGGGGAAAAACAATTATTAACATTTACTGCGCAACCACCAAGACTAAGATGTATACCCAAAGTACACAAGGTAGGCTTTAGGGTGATAACGAATGGTACAAACAGTCCTTCGTACAATATGTCACGGTTTCTGAGCTCGATTTTTACCAAAGCGATATGTGATAACAAATACAATATAGGAAATTACTTTCATCTCAAGAATATCTTAAACAACACGACAGTTGGCAATACTGACATCATGGTATCGTTTGACATTGTGTCCATGTTTGAGAAAATACCGCTGTCGTTAGTTTATGCATCGGTAAAATTGAGATGGGATCAATATCGTCTACCATGGTTGAGAATGAAGGAAATGATCAAATTTTGCCTGGATGATGCAAACTATGTATTGTGGAATCAACGTTTTTATAAGCAGAAGGATGGATTAAAAATTGGTGGTTCTGTTTCAGCGATACTTGCTGACTTTGTTATTACTGATTTGTTGGATCGCGTTGTTTATGAGAGTGGTTTTGACCCCACTTTGATTGTCAAGTATGTTGATGATATGTTGATGTTTATTCCAGAGGATGAATTGGAGAACTTTTTTCATATGCTCAATAATTATAACAATTCAATTTAATTTAAGATGGAGGCTGAACAAAACAATATGATATCATATCTTTATTGTTGAACCACAGAAAGGTAGATGGTACCGTAGAAACTTCCATCTATCAGAAACCAACGTCAAAGAATCGATTGCTAAATTATGAATCTTCTCATCCATCAAACCAAAAATCAGGTGTTGCCTATGGCTTGATATCAAGATTTCTGTCACTATCGTCTGACGCACATATTGGTGATACTAAAAAGCGAGTTTATGAAATTCTAAAATCAAATGGTTATCCTGTTGGACTGATTGCTCATTTGAATTATAAATTTTTGAAACAAAGAGATAATCAAAAGTCAAAACCTCTGGAAAAATTCAAAGGTTTGGCATACACACCGCATCTATCTGAGAACATTTGCAATTTGTTAATATGGTATGATCAAAAATTGGATATTGGTTACCGACCGTATTCAAATGTTAGTAGAATCATAGCAAATTTGTATCCAGGGCTACCACATTTGATGAAATATGGAGTTGTATATATGTTCAAATATAAAGATTGTACTGGTGAATATGTGGGACAAACGGGACAACAACTTTGTAAAGGAATAAACCAACATAAAAATCATATCAAATATTATTCATCTGACAAAAAATATCAAACTGGAGCTGTCCACCATTCCATTTCCCTTGGTCATAGTTTTGATTATGAGTCAACGACTGTACTGGCAACGCAAAAACAATACCATTAGCGGAATATATTGGAGTCGATTAACATTCATCAGAGACGAAGATCCAGTGTGAATCTACGATCCGACATTGATAATTTAAATCCAGTCTACACTCAATTATTGGACCTTTTCAAAAAAATTAAGGTTAAAAAAAAAACTGTGCCTCATAACAAATTTATTTAAATATTCGTGAACACCATGTATTTTATTTAAGTTCCACATCTGTTTATTTATTTACTTTACTTCTGACGTTTTTATCAATAATTTTGGATGCAATTAAATGATTGAGAAAAATTATTAGTATGGCGATAACGAAAAACTTTTGATGTGATATTTTATCTGAATATTTATATTTTTTGTAAGTCTTAAATTGTATAATATTATACTTTTGTTTGGTATTTGTTTTAGTGGTTTTGTGCTGATGAGGGGATCAAATAAATCCCGAAATATTCAATAAAAATCTGGTTATGTAAAGGATTTGATCCATTGACAGAAATCTTGTTTTATTGAAAACAAATTTAAAATTAGTTTCAGAATTAAATTTGCTGGGTCAGTGGTTCGATAGGTACTTATCGTTCCACATTACAATATTGATTTAATAGCTTTTTGGCACGTAGTCACAATATGTTGTTTAAATGTACACTTTTTGTCCAAGACAACTCCGAGATATTTGACATCGTTAAGTACCTTTCTGGTATTATTTCTAATAAGAAGATGACGTCTTGGCAGTCTTTTGAGAGCTTTGTTGAATGGAAAAATTATTGCTTGGGTCTTGCTTGGATTAATTTTCATTTTCCATTTGTGAAAATATTTACTGCAATTTACAAGTCCCTTTTCTTCAGGAGTGCACTTGTAAGTTTGTTTGAAGAAATTAACGCAGTATCATCTACGTAATAAGCAATTTTCATATATTTTGGGACTTTAAAATCGGATGTATATATCGAGTAAACAAGACTGAGCCTTGAGGTAACCCTGTGGTAATATTTTTTGGAGATGACGTTTCATTATTAATCGCAACTTTAAAGCTGCTGCCGTGAATGAAATCTGAAATAAGTTTGCATAAATATTTCGATATATTTGCATCAAGAAGTTTAAATACTAGGCCATTATGCCAAACGGTGTCAGACGCTTTTTCAATATCGTTCCACATTACAATATTGATTTAATAGCTTTTTGGCACGTGCCACAATATGTTGTTTAAATGTACACTTTTTGTCCAAGACAACTCCGAGATATTTGACATCGTTAAGTACATTTATGGTATTATTTCTAATAAGAAGATGACGTCTTGGCAGTCTTTTGAGAGATTTGTTGAATGGAAAAATTATTGCTTGGGTCTTGCTTGGATTAATTTTCATTTTCCATTTGTGAAAATATTTACTGCAATTTACAAGTCCCTTTTCTTCAGGAGTGCACTTGTAAGTTTGTTTGAAGAAATTAACGCAGTATCATCTACGTAATAAGCAATTTTCATATATTTTGGGACTTTAAAATCGGATGTATATATCGAGTAAACAAGATTGAGCCTTGAGGTAACCCTGTGGTAATATTTTTTGGAGATGACGTTTCATTATTAATCGCAACTTTAAAGCTTCTGCCGTGAATGAAATCTGAAATAAGTTTGCATAAATATTTCGATATATTTGCATCAAGAAGTTTAAATACTAGGCCATTATGCCAAACGGTGTCAGACGCTTTTTCAATATCTAACCATATTAGACCCGTTGAACGTTTATTGTTTTTATTTGTGATTATTTGACTTTCAATTCTGTTTACTTGGTGAGTAGTGCAATGCTCTTTTTTAAAACCAAATTGTTCTTTGGCAACAATTAAATTGGTCGTTACAAATTCACTAAGACGAGAATGTAGTATTTTTTCAAATATTTTACCTAAGTTACTTTATAGACTACTAGGTCCGTAGCTGTTTGAGTTATTTTTTGGCTTACTAACATTTTTGAAATAGTTTGGGAAATAGCTGAGTTTGATGCCGTTAAATATTATAACCAGTAATTTTAGAATTTTTGATTGGTAGTTTCTTTAAAAGCAGGTTGGGAACATTGTCAAGAGATTTTGAGAGTTTTATTGATGAGACAATTTTTGTTACTTCTTCAAGATATGTATAAATTGCTGATTCAGAACTAGGATTTTCCTTCTTAAAATTATTTACTGTTGTATTGATTAATGTATCCGCTGAGTGGTTGTAGTTCGAATTGAGGTTATTGGCTTGGACAAATGTATTTGGCAGGATTTCAGCCTTGTCCTTATCAGATGTTATTTTTGTATTTCCAATTTTAAAGTGACAGATTTGATATTTTTCCTTTTCCTCGCAAGTTCCTGCTTATAATAATTGACACCATTTCTTATTGCGTTCCGAATTAATACTTTTATCAATCATGTTACTTAGAAACTTAGTACATTGATTATAAAAAGTTTGCTCGGATATATTTGAAGATCGTTGGTATTTTCTTTTCAAGCTTATTCTTAGTTATATATATTTCACAGTACTTTCTGGTAATGTGTAAGTATTTTGTTGAGTTATTTTAGGTGTAGACACAACCCTTGCTTCGAAAACTACATTTATAAATTTTTTGATTACCTGATCAATTACTACCTTGGTATTGTATATATCCGAATATAACGTGATTTTACTGTCTAAAAAATTCATACAAATGTCCCAGTTGGTTGCTCTATAATCAAAATAATTGAGGTCAACCTGCAAGGCCATTGATCTTTTAAGCATACATATAATGGGGCGGTGGTCCGATGGTATTTCGTAATCCATTGTTTTTACGTATATATTGAAAGCGGAATTGCTTAAAATAATATCGACTGTGGATGCTTCGCGATTGTGTTGATGGGGGAATAGTGTTGGACTATTAGGATAGTGAATGAAAAAGTTGCTTGATTGCTGTATGTTGTTGAGTGCAATACCAGCTGTATTATTTGAACGGCAATTCCAAGAACGATGTTTGGCATTGATGATGGAAACGTCTTCGCCTTTTTTGGACACGATCCTTCTATTTATCTTATGTGTGAAGTTGTGGACCCATGTTTCATCCATGATTACGAATCGATGCGGATCCATCTAGTGGACATTATCCTTATCTCCAAATTCCCGGTCAATATGCGATGTATAGGATATCATTTCAGCTAGGTCACGCATTATAAAATAACATTTTGTAGATTTTCTTAACCGTTTCTGGCGTAGCCATTTCGGTGTTCGTCTTTGTAGTTCGTACGGCCTCTTTTAAACTCTGGCACCTAATATTTAATAGCAGTAGATGAAGGAGCAGACTCCGCCAGAGTAGAATTTAGCTCGGTTTTAATATTGGTTGGAATGAGGCATTTCAAATGAAAGTATTGGAATACATAACGGTGATCAATTTTTCGTTGTTTCAAATTCAGTGTAATCGTTTATTTTTGATGGCCCAAAAAAAAAAATGAAAAAAATAAAATACTTAACAACGTTGCAACCTGAAACTTATATGGCTGCCAATTTTCACCAAAGTAATTTTTTTTCAAACTACTGTTCTGGAAGTGCCCTCGTAGTTATGTATTAACTATAAGTAGCAGAAATTCGAGTGCAAATTCTAGGAAATTTTCTTTTTAAATTTAATAAATTATTTTATAAGGCCCTAAAGGTATGCTACTCAATTATAGCCAACTCACAATGCAACACTTTTTAAATATCGATTATTGTCGTTATTGGTTTATGTCCAAAATTATTTTTCAATTGACCACAATTGTTATTGCGAATGAAGAAAATAAATTTTTTTTTTTTTACAAACACATTAATAAACACACACATAGCATTGTATAATTTTATGTCTGTGTGAGTAGCATAGCTCAAAAGAACTGTAAAATTGTAAAAATCTGTAAATCTGGTGGACAGCTAAAAAGAAGTATTTTTCAAATGAGGGATGTTTGGTAAAAATAGTATTAAAACTGACACACTAACATTGATCACAAGAAATCCTATTAATATTACAGATTTAACGTTTAAATGTAGTTCGAACAGGATCATAAATACTGAGCTTATTTGAATGCTGTAGAGACATATATAATCTAAAATTTTAGTGGATTTAATAAAACCTCTAACGGGGTTGCCTCAGAACTGCTACAAAAAGAAAATTATCTGAATAGTTGTTGGACTTAGTAGATACGGAGAATGACGATCTGGTTACAACTCAATGAGCAAGCAGGCTACGAAAAGCAATGTTTTATTTCAGATTCAAAGTAGGCTAGGAGCCAAAAGTAATTTTATTTAATTACTTTTTCATTTAATTTTATAATATGATGTTATCGAATTATATTTAAACTAAAGAATATCAATATTTTCATGTCCACTCAGTTCTCAGATTTGTGTGAAGGTATTTCATTAAGTATTTTCTTTTAAAATCTTTTATGTTATTATTGTGAACATATGTATTTTTTTCTCAACATATTAAATATTATTTTCCCAGAAAAAATGAAAAGTTATTGCAGCATAATAAGCTAAAGCCAATTCAAACTTAAAAGGAGTGCATTCATCGAGGGTTTTCAAAAACAAACAAATCTCTCTTCCATTAATGGTTCCGTTTTTTTTTGAATCTGCGCGTATCGTCCCTTCAAAATCAGTAAAATATTGAGGAACCTGTAGCGTGTGGGAGTCTGTTTTGAATTACGTTTCGTCATCCAATATTTCTTGACTTTCTTTTGCTCTTCTGAGTTTGTTTTTTTTTTCTGGTTTTTAAGCCATTATTCCTTGTCAACTGTGATCAATTTTGACGTTCATTCTTTTTGGAAATAAATTTAACAATCTTCTGCCTTAAGTTTACTTATCGGTTCATTTTATATTTTTGATCCTTCTTTCCTCAGTAACGATAAGGTTGAAAAATAACGTTGCGGAAAATAATCCACATTACTTCTTCATATTTTTATGCCTTTTGCAAAGATTTGCCTTCCATATGTCAGCAATGGTTATCTGGGTTTTATTTCAACCGTTACAAACAACATTTTTGTATCCTCTACACCAGTGTGCAGCGGGTATATGAAGTTAGTCATTCTGTTTGTAATAATTTGAAAAAAACAATTCAGGACTCCATAAAATATACACATCTATAATATTAATAGGCTAGGCGATTTCTTGTGACTGATGTTTTGTTCTATCGTTTTATCCCGATTTTGACCGAACGGATATTATTTGAAAGGTGTTTTTGCAGATTTACAGATTTTTAAATGTTTTCCTTTATTTTGAATAAATTGCATTTAAAGTTGCTACTAACACATACATAAAATTACACATGTGATATGTGTGTTTTATTAAATTTGTTAATGAGTTTGTTATCTTCATTCACAATAATAATCAACCATAAAAGTGTTGCTTTGTGAATTTGCTAAGTTAAAAAAAAAAGATGCCTAGAAATTGCAGGTGAATTTCGAGCGCTGCAATCTGCTAGTATATTCTTGATCTTTATAACAAGAAGAGTCGATATAGCGTTGTCTGTTTGTCCGCCTGTGGAAACCACGATCACGACCTCAATATGTCAGCTAGATTGCAAACGTTATTTTTGTTATTGTTATTATTGCACTGTTTATAAGAAACGCAACAATTTGATAATTTGACAAACATTAATAGTAAATTATTACGACAGAGACACTGAATTTTTAATTTTTTTTAAAGGTGTCTTCTTTTTTAACATATCTCAGCACAATGCTGCCCGATTTAGATGGTCTATTTTGTGAATGAGCATGATTTCAACTGACGGACAGACGGACGTCGCTATATTGACTTTAGTTGTTAGCAGGATCGGGAATATATATACTTTATGGGACCGCACATGTTCTTCTCGATATGTTACAAACCGAATAACAAATCTATATAATTTGTATACAAATTATGTAAACATCCATTATGAAACTACAAATGGAGAACTGAAGAACGGTGATCATAATTTTTTAATTTTCTTCTCGTTTTTGCTGATCCAAGTATTAGAAGTAAAAGATATTGCAATATAAAAAGAGATCTTTTAAAATGTATATGATCACCGATTCTACGACAAATAACAGCAAACATTCCTCAACAGCAACAAAGACTAGCACCTACGCTGAACATGATGTAGGTTACTTAAAGTATTAACATAAATTCGTATACATTAACATGTACCATAATTGGAAACGAATTCTTCCAACGGCGTAATTCAGATATTTTGATACTACCAGCAAGTTATTGTATCGTATCATTTATGAAAATGTTGGAAATATTCTTCAAGTTGTAATATCATTCGTTTTGGCTAAGAAATTACATGTTCAACAAACTACAGAACTCGTTGGTTCTTATTTACTACCTGTGAATATTCACAATAAGTGCATAGTTATTTGGCAGGAACTTATTTAAAATATTTTATTATATTTTTTAATTTACGGCTCAGCAAATCCTGGTTACGGTTGTGACACAAAGTACACATTTATCGGATGACTGCAGTTATCCTGTCTTATGAAAACATTATGAAAAATTTTTGGGGTTTAACATTCACCTAAAGGTACAATTATGGAACCTTCACTTATTCATTTTACTATTGTACTTATTGCAAAAATTTGCTGTTCTTACGATTATGGCACAATTGGTGACACATATTTTTTGCCTTGATGATCATTTCACGTTTTGTGCCCCCTTGAGCAAAATACAGAAATAAAAAAAATGTAATTGTTAAACCAGATATATGTTTAACTGTTTAGAGTTGTATTCAAAAATTTTTCTCTCTTGGTCCCTTGGAAAACAGATATTAGAAAGTTGTTACGGTTGTGACAGGTGCGTTACGGTTTTGACATAGTACAGAAATAATTAGAAATTCAGCATTTATCATAGAGTTTATGTAACCCAAAAGCGATAAACTTTCATGGAAGAGAAAAAAAAAAACAAATGAATTGGCTTTAGTTTTATTACAAACAATTTCCATTACAACAAAAATCTCGTTATTATGAAACATTTTAGCGCTCCCTTGGATTTAGTTGTAACGATATAGCTATTGCAATACTGATATTACAATGTTATAAATACACTAAATTTAAAAACTTGTTATCTTTGAAATAAAATTTTCCCCGAACTTCTTTAGGAATAGGCAAATAATCTTTAATCTGTTCTATTCCAACATCAGTGCCAAAATCATCATTACTAGGTTAAACATAATGCGACAAATTTCCCTCTTTTTTTTTTCTTAAGTACTGAATACAAATTTTGCCATCTTTCACGTTATTATAGTACCCAAGATATTAAAATGGTTTGTTTAAGTCTGCTAACTTATTATCTACTGACTTATATTTATATTGAATGACTACATATTTCTTAACCAATTCGATTCCACTGTACTCGCTTGAGTATAAAAAAGTCAATTTTGTGATGCTATATATCTCAGTGTCCACCTGTTTCAATTTCACTTCGTCCGTCTGCTATTCTGCACTCATCGCCCTTTAACACTTACCGATCTTCTTAACACTTCTTTGTACGATCCCGTATATATTGTTGAATTAAGAAATTCAGTCAATTCAAAAGTAAATGTGTGTTCTTACATTGTATATGAGTGTTATTTATACATCGTGTGATTGATTTACATTGTGTATGACTGTTTTTTTTACAGGTGTGTGGAAATTAAATTGTACCCCATATTTATAGGGTGTAGATAACAGCAACAAAAATGGCATGTCACAACTGAAACATTTTGTGTCACAACCGTACACTAACAAGTAAGAAAATTATAATCGGTTGAGACCGACTATATGATACCCTATACCATGCGTTTAGAGACCCTATCTCTTAGGCCCAACAAACTGGATATAGAAAATAAGCATAAGCCAAATTTGAGTGGGATTTTTATTAATTTTTTTGGCTGCAGATATGAAAAATTTCATATAGGATGCTATATCTATATGGGTACTAGGCCCAAAATAGAACGATCCTGACTATGTTTGGTAAAGTCTCTTGTATTTTGCAAAAATATATACAAACAAAATTTGAGAAGAATCAGTGCAATATTTTTGTTTTTTGATAGATTTAAGTGAAAATCGGGAAGCAGCTCTATGTGCGGCCTATGACTAAGAGTTTTCCCAGGGATCATTTTTAGACTACTCATTAATGGATGTAATAAACGCATACAAACCCAATTTGAGTAAGATCTATATGACAATATGGATCTTATGGCAAGTTTTGTCGATTTCATAGGGGTCATTTGTATGGGGGCTAGGTCTGAACATGGACCGATTCTCACCAGTTTCAATAGCATTCATTATATGGCCAAGGAAAGCTTACATACCAAATTTCATCAAAATCTATTCATATTTGCGACCTGCAGTTTGATTACAAGCTTTACATGGACACACAGACGGACGGACGGACGGACATCGTTAAATCGAATCAGATAGTGATTCTGATTCGATCGGTATAATTAAAGATGGGTGTAGGTCAAATATTTTTGGTTGTTACAAACAGCAGCACAAAGTCATTATACCCAATCCACATAGTGGTATAGGGTATAATTATATATAGTTATAACTGGCAAAAATAGCATTTTTGTTTATACTGTGTTTGCATACATGGCCAGTATTACTTTTGATATATTACACATGTTACAAAACAATAATGAGTACAGAATCCGTTTTATTCTAACTGAAAGGATACTTTTTGTTACGGTTATGACATGCTAATTAGTTTTTCTAAAAATAATATTATTTACCTTTAAACTTGAGGCTTTGCAATTCCTTTGATAAAACAAGTAAGAAAATTATAGTCGGTCTAGACCGACTATACGATACCCTATACCATGCGTTTAGAAACCCTATCTCTTAGGCCCAACTTACTGGACATTGAAAATAAGCAAAAACCAAATTTGAGTGGGATTTTTATTAATTTTTTTGGCCGCAGATATGAAAAAGTTCATATCGGATGCTATATCTATAAAGGGACTAGATCCAAGAATGGACCGACCCTGATCATGTTTGGCAAAGTCTCTTGTATTTTGCAAAAATATGTACAAACAAAATTTGAGAAGAATCAGTGCAATATTTTTGTTTTTTAATAGATTTAAGTGAAGATCGGGAAGCAGCTCTATACGGGGTCAAAGGGATCATTTTTGGACTACTCATTAGTGGATGTAATGAATGCATACAAACCCAATTTGAGTAAGATCTATATGACAATTTGAATCTTATGCCAATTTATGTCGATTTCATATGGGTAATTTGTATGGGGGCTAGGTCTGAACATGGACCGATTCTCACCAATTTCAATAGCGTTCATCCCATGGCCGATAGAAGCTTATATACCAAATTTCATCAAAATATATTCATATTTGCGACCTGCAGTTTGATTACAAGCTTTACATGGACACACAGACTTTCGGACGGACGGACGGACGGACATTGTTAAATCAACTCAGAAAGTGATTCTGATTCGATCGGTATAATTAAAGATGGGTCTAGGTTAAATATTTTTGGTTGTTACAAACAGCAGCACAAAGTCATTATACCCAAACCACATAGTGGTTTAGGGTATAAAAATAATTTAATTATTTTAAGAAATAGCGCGAAGTTAGCCCCTATTTTTGAAAATACAATTTTTTGAAGATTGTTCTGAATTGTTCTAGGATTATTCTACAATGTTCCAAAACGATGAGTTTCTAAAATGTAGTTTGTACCGGTAAATCGAAAAAACGAATTTTAAGCTTTGCCCCCCACTTTTGGAAAAAAAAAAATTTCGCGGTTGTGCTAGGTTGTTCTAGTTGTTCTAAACTTTGTTCCAAAATAGATATGTCGCGAACCGTAACGAAAAAATTTTTTCCACGATATCAATGTTATTAAACGATATCAATATTTTTATGCAACACGAAAGTTGACGTACAGATTCCAAAATTTCTTTCGTACAAGGTATCCTGATTGGCACCCTCAGATCGCTCTGAAACTTGGACATGTTATAGAGAGGATGCAAAATTAAGGGACTCGTATATTTGGGGTTGATTAGAATAGTGCTGAGGATGCCATCCAGGATACCTTGTATGAAAAAATTTTGGAATTTGTACGTTAACTTTCGTGTTGCATAAAAATCTATTATATATTATATTGAGAGCAGTATGCAAATTTTCACTAAAATAAATATTTAACAAAATTCATTAAATAAAAATGTGTAAAAATTTAAGAATGAATTTTGGGAGTAAGTTAATTATACCCTATACCACTATGTGGTTTGGGTATAATGACTTTGTGCTGCTGTTTGTAACAACCAAAAATGTTTGACATAGACCCATCTTTAATTATACCGTTCGAATCAGAATCACTTTCTGAGTTGATTTAACAATGTCCGTCCGTCCGTCCGTCCGTCTGTGTAAACCTTGTAATCAAACTTCAGGTCGCAAAAATGAATATATTTTGATGAAATTTGGTATGTAAGCTTTTATTGGCCATGGGATTATTGAAATTGGTGAGAATCGGTCCATGTTCAGGCCTAGCCCCCATACAAATTACCCATATGAAATCGACATAAATTGCCATAAGATCCAAATTGTCATATAGATCTTACACGAATTGGGTTTGTATGCGTTCATTACATCCATTAATGAGTAGTCCAAAAATGATCCCTTTGACCCCATATAGAGCTGCTTCCCGATCTTCACTTAAATCAATTAAAAAACAAAAATATTGCACTGATTCTTCTCAAATTTTGTTTGTACATATTTTTGCAAAATACAAGAGACTTTACCAAACATGATCAGGATCGGTTCATTTTTGGACCAAGTCCCTATATAGATATAGCATCCGGTATGAACTTTTTCATATGTACAGCCAAAAAATTAATAAAAATCCCACTCAAATTAGCTTTATGCTAAGAGATAGGGTCTCTAAACGCATGGTATAGGGTATCGTATAGTCGGTCTAGACCGACTATAATTTTCTTACTTGTTTTTTATTTCGTTTTAAAAAAAAATGGGGAATTTGTTAATTTCTTTTGGGAACCTTTTTTTAAATTTGGGGAATTTGTTCACCGTGAAGTTATTCCCGTGTAAACCAAATTTCAGAGAAATCCGTTGAAAAATAAAAATTTGTATAGAGAAGAAGTATACCACACAACAAAAAATGAATTTTATATGAAAAGTGGGCGTAAAGATAGGCGTGGTCGGTAAAAATCATATGGCGACCTTCCCTGGAATATGTACTAAATTTCGGAGAAATCCATTGAAAGATAATAATTAGTACAACGAACAAATATGCCAAAAACCCAAAAAATGAATTTTATAAAAATGTGGGCGTAAAGGTAAGCGTAGAAAGAAAGAGAAAGCCATTGAAAAATAAAAGTTTGTATAGCAAACAAACAAAGAAACAAATAATAGGAAAAAAATTAATTTTATATACATAGAAGTGGGCGCAAAGTAGGCGTGGGCTGTAAGAAGCATATGGTGACCTTCCCTGGAACATAGATATCGTGTGTACCAAATTTCAGAGACATCCCTTGAAACATTAAGATTCCTATAGTGAACAAATATACCAAAAAACAGAAAAGGAATTTTGTAAAAAAAGTGGGCGTAAAAGCAGGCGCGGCAGGCAAGAATCATATGGCGACCTCCATGGAGTAGAGAGATCAGGCGTACCAAATTTCAGAGAAATCCGTTGAAAAATAAAAATTTGTATTGCGAAAAAAGATCCAAAAAGCAGAAAACGAATTGTATAAAAAAAGTGGGCGTAAAAGTAGGCGTAGCCGATAATAAGCATAAGGTAACCTTACCTGGAGTACAGAGATTGTATGTACCAAATTTCAGAGTAATCCGTTAATAAATAAAAATTTTTATAGCGAACAAATATACCAAAATGCAGAAAATGAATTGTATATAAAAAGCATATGGTGACCTCACCTAGAGTACATAGATCGTCTATACCAAATGTTAGAGAAATCCGTTTTCAAATAAAAATTTGTATAGTGACCAAATATACGAAAAACAGAAAAGGAATTTTATATAAAAAGTGGGCGTAAAAGTAGGCGTGACCTGTAAGAAGCATTTGGCGACTTTTTCTGGGTTACGGATATCGTATGTACCAAATTTCAGAGAAATCCTTTAAAAAAATACAAATTTCTATAGCGGTCAAACAAACAAACAAACCGAAAATTAATTTCATATATATAGATACAGATTATTTAAAAATGTTATGATTACTATAGTTATGATTTAGCTTGCCCCAAAAAAAATATGGTTGTTACCCTCAATAAATAAAGTCTAAATTCCGTTGTATGAAATAAATTTAAAAATTCCTACATCCGAATTTACTTGATATAACAGTTGCGTTAAACTTTGTACGGTAATTTCGAAAATATAATTAAGTAATCACAACAGAATATTGTGGTTGCACATGGGACTATCACAATTCAGTTGACAGCAAATTCGGTTGCTACAACGAATTAGTTTTCTGTGTGTGGGATTACTGAAATATGTGTCATTATTTTCATTACAAATGAGTCATGCCTTGCCAGTTATGAGTTGCAGATTACTGATTGTATAATTCGTAGTTTTTCTATGTGAGAGACTAAAACTGTTCACCAGACTTAGATCGCACAAAGTATTATTGGCTTTAGAATGGCTTTGTGGAGCAAAACTTTGATTTTAATGCTGTATGAATCAGAATATTTATTTACGATATTTTTCCAAATAATACTCTGTTTGCGATTTAGAGTTTAAACTGCACAGAAAATGATTCTGAGTCAATCGCTATAAAAACAGATGTCAAGATCGTCAAGTCCTAGCAAACATATTTACCAATGTTAAAAATATGCCAGACTCACAGTATTTCACGTGTGTTATAGAATAGTAAAAACACTTTATTTTTAAAGTTTTGTTTTGTGATAAATCCTAAGTAAGCAAATAATTTGTACAAATAATATCTTTATCGCAGAAAAATACTTTCTGGGCAAGACTCGAGGACTACCAATTCATAATTTGTTGAACTAAGTATATATAAACGACCGTATATAAACAGATGATATTTTTTTAAGTAACAACAATTATTGATTTAACATGTGTAACTTACAGTTAAATGATGAATTCAAAAACAGCCATACACAATTTATAATAATAAATTTATTTAACATTTATTAACATCTCATTTATGTTTAATTCGTAATGTCGAATTTTATTCTTCAAAGACGCCTCAATATTGCCAACTCGCTATTGTCAAGGATAATTGCTATTTAAACGAAAAATTGAATTACATTAAAATGAAATTATTAAACAATATTATATTTAGGAGAGAGTGTATGTATTTTCATTCAATATAAAGCCCCCAAAAACAATAAAAACTTTAACAACAACTGTTCTGTACAGAATAAAAAAAAAAAAATAAAACTATACAAAAACGACAACAATAGAAAATATTATTTTGGAAATATTCCTAAGATGTTTCAAGGAAATGGTAAATACTGTTAAAATTTAATAGTATACTATTGTAGTTGGAGTAGTAGTGGTAATAGTGCTTTTGTATTTGTATTGTATAATAATAAAAACTATTAAAGAAAACTAGGAAATGCATTTTCAAAGTGCTACTACAAATAACAGAATGAACAACACAACGAGGTAACAATATTAATATTTTATTGTTGTCAGAGACATTGGTTGGCAAATATTTGAAAGAGGATAATCTTAAGCTAAAGGTGAACTCTGACTGGCTTAAAATTCGGGGGGTTAAAAGCTGCACCTTGACTACCATGTGATTAGTAAATGCTGGCTCTAATAAATCCTGCATAGAAAATTTGGTCATAATGATTCCAGCCCAGAAGAGTATTTGACTTAATAAGTTGGAAAAAAAAGCAAAAATAAATTTTAATAAATCTTAAATTATAATATTGCAGTATAAAAGAAAACAAAATTAGTTTTCTGATGGGACTCGCAACAAAAAACGGGTTCAAAATATAAAACTAAAATAAAATTTAAAAAATATAAATTTTGTTAGAAATCCCATGGAACGGGTCCTCAAAAACCACCTAAATCATATCGAATTCTGATCCTTGCGTTGTTTGGATTAAGGTAGACTGACTATTAATTTTTTATTAAAAACAAGTAAGAAAATTATAGTCGGTCTAGACCGACTATACGATACCCTATACTATGCGTTTGGACCTCAGGCCCAACTAACTGGATATAGAAAATAAGCATAAACCAAATTAGAGTGGGATTTTTATTAATTTTTGCGGCTGCATATATAAAAAAGTTCATATCGGATGCTATATCTACATGGGGACTAGGCCCAAAAATGGACCGATCCTGACTATGTTTGGTAAAGTCTCTTGTATTTTGCAAAAATATATCCAAACAAAATTTGAGAAGAATCAGTGCAATATTTTTGTTTTTTGATAGATTAAGTGAAGATCGGGAAGCAGCTCTATATGGGCCCTATGACTAAGAGTTGTCCAATAGGGATCATTTTTGGACTAATGATTAATGGATGTAATATATACATACAAACCCAATTTGACTAAGATTTGTATGATAATTTGGATCTTATGGCAATATATGTTGATTTCATAGGGGTCATTTGTATGGGGGATATGTCTGAACATCGACCGATTCTCACCAATTTCACTAACGTCCATCCCATGGCCAATGAAAGATTAAACACCAAATTTCATCAAAATATTTCATCAAAATATTTGCGACCTCCAGTTTGATTACAAGCTTTACATGGACACACTGACGGACGGACATCGTTAAATCGAATCAGATAGTGATTCTGATTCGATCGGTATAATAAAAGATGGGTCTAGGTCAAATATTTTTGGTAGTTACAAACAGCAGCACAAAGTCATTATACCCAAACCACATAGTGGTATAGGGTATAAAAATGCAATTGGCTGACGAGATGTTAAGTTTGTACCCTAATTTATCATTTCTTTAATATGTTCTTTGAAGTAAATCTTCATAACTTATATACTGTTTCTATAGAAACCATTTCTAGTTTGATGAAAAAGGCGATAATTAAAACGGGTTGACATCATAACCTAGCAAAGCAAGTGCAACTTTTTCTCAGTAAATTACTTTTTTATTGTTTGCAGAGTAACAACATCTTTTGATGTGATTTTTAGCAGCTTCCAGAGGTTTTACCGAAAAGCTATAATATAATTTGTAAATAGTGATTTCAAAGTTTATTTTTCCAACTTGATAACGAGAATTCAATAATATTAACAAATAAATTTGAATAAAAATTTTATTTAAAATAACTATAAACGTATATTAAAGAAAAGGTCTATAATATTAACAGGCTAGGTGATTTCTTCTGACCGATATAAAAATTTTTGTTATTAACCGATTTTGACTAAAAATACCTCATTTGAAAGGACTTTCTCATAAGCTGCGCCATTTGGAGTAATGCTTATTTACAGTTGCTACAAACACATATATAAAATACATAGTGCGTGTGTTTATTGTGATTATCAATCAAAAGCCCTGTGTTGAATTGTGAATTCGGTAAAATTGGTTAGCATACCTTTAGGCCATAATAATATTATTTATTAACAAACCCATTTATATATCTTCTGTGTGTTCAACAAATATTTATAATGAAAATTTATGAATTTTATTTAAAAAGCGTTGAATTTTTAATTGGCTAAAATTGATTAGCATACCTTTAGGCTATAATAAAATTACTTATTAGATGATAAAATTAAGTTTACTAGAATTAGCACTCGAATTTTGAGGGCTGGGCTCTGCTAGTTTGATATTAAATTATGAATGACTAATATTGATTTTATTTATGTTTTCATTGAATAATAAAAATAAAAATTTAACTTGAAAACAAGTGAGAAAATTATAACATACGTTTAGAGACCCCATATTTTAGGCCCAATTTGTAGGATATAGAAAATAAACATAAACAAATTTGAGTGGTATTGTTATTAATTTTGTGTCGTTCGGATATGAAAAAGTTTATATCGGACACTATATATATATGGGAAATTGGTTGAAAAATGCACCGTTCCTGACCATATTTGGTTAGGTCACTTATTTGCAAAAACGTGTAAATACCAAATTTGAGAAAAACCTGTGGAATATTTTTGTTTTTTTGATAGATTTAAGTGAAGATCGGTAACCAGCTTTGTACGTGTGCTGCGACTTAGAATTGTCCTATAGGGTTTATATTTGAACTACTGATTAACGGGAGTAATAAACATGCAGAAACCGAATTTGACCGAGATCTATAAAATAATTTGGATTTTATGACCATTTAAGTCGATTTCATAGGGGTCATTTGTATGGGGACGAGGTCTATATTCGTATTTGCGACCTGCAGTTTGATTACAAGGTTTACATGGACACACAGACGGACGGACGGACGGACAGACATCCCAAAATCGACTCAGAAAGTGGTTCTGATTCGATCGGTATAATAAAAGATGGGTCTAGGTCAAATATTTTTGGTAGTTACAAACAGCAGCACAAAGTCATTATACCCAAACCACATAGTGGAATAGGGTATAAAAACAGATACTATACCACATGAAAGGAATTCATAAAATAGTTAAAAACGTATTAACACGGAACATATATCTTGAAAGATTTATTATTTTGACAACAATTAAAAACTACATAGAATACAAACAAGGCTATATTACAACAGCAAACTTATTCCAACTGCCCGAGTTTCGGTTCGCTCTACCAGTCTAACGTTTGTAGTCTATTGTCCAGTTGATCGCACAACGCAATACAGATAGAATTCGTTTATCAGTCGAACTGGCCGTATATGGCATAAACTCCCCGCAGAGGTCTTTCCCGACAGTTATAATCTAATAAAATTTAAGTCATATATCCACAAACACTACTCCCTCCATCCTCCTTCCCATAACCTATTTTCCTGAAAGCAACACAATGCACTGTGTTTGTAGGGGACATCCCCTGAGTGTTGGCTAATTATAAAAAAATTTTGAACTCATGCATTCCAGCCAAAGTAGTGGCATTTTAAATTGAAAGTAAATGTTTGAAAGAGCACTAACGACAACCAACTTTATATCTCTTTGGAAAAGGTAACGTCAATGGACTTTACTTCACATCACTATTGGAAAAATGTCAATTGACGTTATTTGCGTTGATCTTGTTACCTCAGAAAGAGCGATAAAATTCGAATAATTAAGTTTGAAAACTGGGGTCTAATCGTCGCATACGCGATCGAGTGAAATTTATCGACATTTTTCATTTTGAAATCACGGCATTCGATAACGACTAATCGATCGAGTGAAATCTTTCGAAATAACATTCCATACATATCAAGCTGTATTTTATTAGTTTGTTTACATGAAAAAGAGCACACCAAATTTATTTCTTTTATTATATTTTATAGAAGGACGTGAAATATAACCTTAATATTTATTAACGAGTAATTTGAAGAAAAACCAAGTAATATGAAGATTTTTATATTTAGGACAAGTTCAAACAAAATAAAACGCAAGCAAAAGCAAGTTATTGCTGATTCCATGATAGAGCACCCCAACAATAAAACCTTCTACCAACTTGTGTCCAAGGAAAAGCCAGTCGAAAAATATTGCGGGAACAACTGACCCTTAAATTAGGTATGTCTTTCCCTCCTGTTAAGAAAGCTAAATTACGGCGGAGGGAAGTTTGTTCAAGTTGTTTAATTTATCATTATATTTTTAAGTATTTGCAGATCAAAAGCACAATGTAAAGAAGAAATTATCTTTCAACAAGACATCTAAAAGAAAACTGGAGGTGGGCAGTTTGAGAAAAAACTTCTCCAGGCTACTGGAATTGAGAATAGGTCTCTTAGACCCCCCCCCCCCCCCCATCGTCAAAAATCAACGTATCCTTAAAGTTGGATAAATACTTCAATTGGATCTGTTACTTTGACCAAATTTCAAATGCAAAATCTTTGCTTATGGAATTTCTCCAATGATTACGTTACGTTAATCGAAATGTATTAGAAGAATTTACAAATAGATTTTGAAAAAGTCATGTTGACCGCACCACTAGGCATACGTTACTGAAATGAAGTGATATTTAATAAAGCTGTAGATGTATTAGTTTCGTCGAAGTTGAATTTTTCTGTTAAAGAAACAGCAACAAACAATTGTGCTTTAAATTGAATGAGTTTTTAAAACAAGGTACTAAAAATTTATTAACATCAATATGAATGCGTTTTGTGAACATGAAACTGAAATAAATACTCGTCGTATACATGTATGGAATAAGTTTCTCAGTGGAGTGCGTAGGAACTACGACAATAAGTTTATGATCAATGATACTTTAGACACTTTATTAGTTATATATATGTAACTACCAATATCCTCTCAACAAATACGAATTTATGACCATACAAATAATAAAGTACAGGGTTGCTTTTTCTTTCCTTTACTTATTTGTTGTTGTTTTTTTTTTGGTCTATACGTCCTAAATTGCTAGAACATATTTTTTTTTTCCGTTGTTGTGTGTGAGTAAGCAGTTGTGGTGTTGGCATGAGTAAGTGATTAAATATGTTTCCACAAGTGTTTTCACCCTTGGGTCATGTTGCATATAATAACAGTTGCGTTGTATATTATAATATAAAACTAAATCTAAATAGTGACCATTGTTATGCAAATATTTACGTTTCAAAATGTTGTTCTATTTGATAAAAAAAAAAAAAAACAAGAAGAGAAGAAAGTGTCCAACACCAAGTGGTTTGTTAAAACTTATGTTTGTCGGCTAAGGATGAAGTAGAAGAAGAAGAAAAATATTTACAAATAGCATTTCTCGTAAATAAGAAACAACATTTAAATAATTTGCATTTGTTTTGAATGCTGTGGTTATTTATTTTTTAAGTTTCTCTTCTATTCTTGCCACAAATCCTCTACAGTTGCACAATGGTATGAATATGCAATTGAAATCCAGTAGAAAATTAAGTACTGGAGATGATATTCGTAAGTGGTGCAAAAACTCAAGTATGATGTACAAAAAAGTGGCTCTATTTGATCGAAAAAAATAATCCTTAATATATTTTTTAGGATGATTAAAAAAAAAAATTTGGTTGTAGCGATTATTAAAATAAAAAAAAAAACAATACACAAATATCTACAAGTATGGAAATTAATATAATTCCGTCTACCCCAGTTATTTCAGGTCTATTTCAGTTATCTTTGAAAATGGAAATATATATTTAAATGATTTGTTCGGGTATCATTTCATTGTTTTTGAATTCATATTACATAGCATACAGTGGATAAAAGTGAAACTCGTACACCAGCCATTTTATATTAATCTCTTAATATCAGCTTTTCTGTAAAGTTTATAGTGCAAAAAAAGTACAGTACACTCGCTTTAATGTGAACTAATTAAAACCAAGGGAGTTCATGTTAGCGAAATTGTTCACGTTAGCGATTGTCGAAATTCATGAAAAAATATATATGTTTTACACGCTTGAACGCGAAATTCTTTTATGTATTATTAGTTGCATTATTAAAATATAAAAATAAAATTATTAATTAAAATTTATTACAAAACAAAACGAGATCACACGAAGATATCCATTGAAATAAAATTACATACCAACTTAAATTTCAAATTACATTTATGCATTAAAGAAATCCGTTATCTTTTTCTGCTGCTTTTTCTTTTCCAATAGCTGAAATACTGCTTTCTCGCTTAAGCGTCTAAGTACACTCATGTCGCTTTGATCCACCATTGCATCCTTGCCCATTGCAATGCCTTGTTAAAAATTTCAATTGCGTCACTTGTGTCAATTTTTTTAACAGGATCATCGTCGTCACTTTCTTCGTTTTGCCCAATTTCATGGATTTCTGTCGTATCATCAACACAAAAATCGTTCTTCCACTCTTGAACCATTGGCAAGGTAAACTCAACCCAAAAGTTAGTAAGACAATGCTTTTTTTGTGATTCAAAGTTTATCGTAAAATTCTCACCTGAGGACTCAAGTCTTTAAGGAAATCGGCTGACACTTGCATTAAAGAATTTATTTCTGCATCCCACTTCACTTTCATAATACTTAATCGAATGTTATCTTCAGGGTCATCCTGGTTTCTAACTAAACTTAAATTATTTTTCCAGCAATCGGCAAGAGTTTCTGTGCTGACCCCATCCCATGCAACAAATAAAATTGTGACAGCATCTTTCAAAGTTAGATTTCTCATTGATTCAAGCAAATTAGAGTTTTTAGCTGCTATCGAAGCTAACAAGCTGTTTCTGTAGTATAATTTGGTATTTTAGTCGCATTTTGATCCATTGGTTCGATGAGGGTGTGACATTTGGTGGCATAAACATGGCAATTATGTTTCCATCTTCAGTTTTTAATTCTGTTTTGCTTTTATGAGAGGGAGCGTTTTCGATAAGTAATAGTGCTTTCATTGACAAGTTTTTCTTCTTTAGAAACAATTTCACCTAATCAAAAGCAAAAACTTTTAGATATATTTTTTAGTCAATGAAGAATTTGTTTACCTGAATAAACCAGACTCATCAGCATTATAGAGTTGGTCATTGCATAACTCCATTTCTTCAATTTTTTGTTTCAGTTTTAGCTTAAATGGATCCACCAATTCAGGCTGCGATGAGAGTTTTTCTCTGGATACTTAAAGAAGTCTAACCGTACCTTTTCTTAAATCGCTGAAGCCATCCGTCACTAGCATTAAACCCGCCCTCGTTTTCTTTAAGTTGGGAATGTAATTCCTTAGCTTTTTCATTTAGCATTAGCCCACTTACAGCCCCATTCCTTTCACGCATTCGGATCAACCAATGGTAAAGAATTTTTTTTCCATATCTGGAAGTTCTGCTGATTTTAAAGTTTTTCTTTTTCCCGGTCCCTTGTATGTGTGGTTTACACATTTTAAAATTGCTTCTTTTTTCTTTTCAATGCAGCATATTGTTGACTTAGCGACATTGTACTTTTTTGCTAAACTAGTTACACTTGTTCCTTTTTGCAAACTATCTAAAATGTTTGCCTTTTCTATTAACTCCAAACATTTAGATTTTTTTAACACTCATGCCGACTGATTCACCACTTTGCATAAGAAATAGACTTAAAATAAAATTTCGTTGTCAAACAAAAAAAAAAAAAAAAAAAATAATTTAGAGAATACACACATTTTTTATACAAGCGGATTCCCTAAACTTTAAAAATCGAATTTAATGTATTTCAGTGTTGTCTACAAGCTTAGAAAACACATGCAGTGACAAAAAAATTGTTCACTTTATAGAGCATTCTGAGTTTCTTCACGTTACAGAGTAGTCAACGTAAACAAAAGCTTGTTCACGTTAGACGGTGTTCATGTTACCGCGAGTGCACTGTATTATAATAAGTTTATTTCAGTCAAAAACATTTATTACGCTACGCTGTAACAAATTTTTTTTTAAATTGAAATAATCTTGATCTCCTTTTAGCTCGATTCACTTTTCCCAGCGATATTCAATAGCTTCGATATCCTGTTTATAGTAAGAACTATCTAACTCCTCAAAATAACAACCAATCACAGACTCTACCTTTTCATTGTTGGCAAATCTTTTACCTCTGGGTCATTTTGGAAATAGAAAATAATCCGCGGGAGCTAATAGGGGATATGTGAAGTGGTGCATTGTCTTGATGAAACAACACTTTCGTTTTCGTCAAAACCGAAATATTTTTCTTAGTTTCATCACTTAAATGCTCGCCATTGATTGCTTTTCCTTTTTGAAGATAAGCTATAAAAATTATCTCACGATCATCCTAAAAAACAAACGCCATAACCTTGCTTGCAGATGGAAATGCATTTCAGTTTACTTTTTTGACTATGCCTTTGATGTGATTTATAAGGTACCCGGTTTTCACTAAAGTAATTTTTTCTAAAACTACTGCCGCTATCTTTACGTCAGGTTGGATTTTTCTTTGACCGCTCTAGAAATAAATGACTTATATTTAGTACATTTTCTGCAGTCTTTTAGCTGAAATCAATCTCTTAGGTTCACTTTCCACCAGCCTACTTCAAAGGATGTTTCAATATTATCCTATTCCTCCGCAAGAATTCGTAGAGAAATCTCATTCTCTATCGATAAGCATCAAAGTATTCTCCCTAGGTTTAATATCGCTATCGCTATCGCAATAACTACCACTTTGCGTTACACGCCTTAGCATCGTTGGCCTATCTGGTAGTTGTTATTTACAGCCAACTTCTTCTTGGATCTGGGCAAATTGGATTTTAAAAGATCTTAATATATTGTCCGATAGAGACACCTATAATCAATCCACCATCGTGTTGGCTTCATATACTTTGAAGTAAGCTCTTCATTAGCTTTTCCCCATCAGATCCAAATATGTGAAATTCACTCTCGTCAGAGAGCAGTATATTTTTTTCAAAAATAAAAATTTTTGGATTAATTTATTTGCTGAACTTTAAGCGAACCTTTTCTCCTTCTCTCCTATAGTAATTTCCAAAATGGAATGTACTTATAGTGAAGATTTTATTATTCCCCACAAAAAAAATATTCCCTACAAAGTGTGCTTGTATAGTTTATAAATAAGCGGTTACCAAAAATCGTGTTATATGAGTTTTTCCAAATATTAGAGAAAATTTTAAAAATTTTCGAATTATTAACTTCTTATTTTCTATTTTTGACAAATATAAAAATACAAATTCTTGTTTTGATTTTTAGCATTTTAATGATTGAGTTAGAAATTAATCACACTCAAGACTAACTGTTTTTACTTCTACAGCTATTTCGGTTCGCGTCACCAACCCTCATCATATACCTGTACTGAAATCAACCTTTTAAGAATTCAGCAAAAGGTTTATTACTATTTAAGCTATTTCCAATATAACAATCTAAAATATGCAACAACTTTTTATTTACATTATTTTTACACAAATTTGTTGTGCTCTTGACGATAAAAAATTTTACTCTATATTTTCTATGTCATAATGTAGTTTATTGATTTTTCAAGGTGGTAGTGCTGTTGCTGGGTATTGGCTTAATAGTAACATTCATTCCTGTAACAATCAAGTGGGAATTTCGCGATTTTAAGAATTAATTTTGTTGTACCAATAAGTTACACTAAATTTTGATTGAGGAATGAAACTCTTACTGCAGAAGACTTTCAGTTATCAGGCTATGGCGCAAAAAATGTTTATAAGTGGTTCCAACTTCCAAGAAGGCAGAAAAAACATGAGGAAAGGTTGAGCCCTGATCGAGAAAAACTTATATATATTGATCAAAAAGTCAATGAAAAACAAAATCAGTTGGTTTCGAACACCTTTTTTTTTAAATAACATCGGGCTAATATCTCTAAAATAAGGCTTCGTGACTACCAGAATGAAATGAAACGTATCATTACAGGTGATCAGACTTGGATCTATGCTTACGACTCTGAAACAACCGAGCAATAAAAAAATATCGTTCAAGACCGAAGAGATCACGCCAAAGTTGTTAAAAATTTATGGACAATGTATTTACAGTTTTCTTCGGTTATCGTGCTTATTAATTCCATCTGTAGGGCCAAGCTGTTTTATCGGAAAATTATTTGAGTGTAATGCCTCTTTTGTATGAATCTATTTGGCAAAGGAGTTCAGAATTATGACAAGACACCGTATTCAAAAAACTCAAAATACCACTACGGAAACTCTATTTAGCGTCGATTCAGAAGTTAAATTCCGGATAGCTGCATGTTTGTTTATTTTTTATTTATTTATTTATTTACTAGCAGATTCCAGCCCTCGAAATTCGAGCGCAAATTCTAGGAAATTTTATTTTTTCATTAAATAAAGAACCCTAAAAGTATGCTAATCAATTATAGCCAATTCACAAATCAACACAAAAAACAAACTCATTTTTATTACAAACACATTAACAAATTTAATAAACACACACATAGCATTATATAATTTTATGCATGTGTAAGTAGCAACTTTAAATGCAATTTACTCAAAATAAAGGAAAAAATTTAAAAATCTGTAAATCTGCAAACGGCTAAAAAGAAATATCTTTCAAATAATATACGTTTGGTCAAAATCGGGATAAAACGGTAGAACAAAACATCATTCACAAGAAATCGCCTAGCCTATTAATATTATAGATTTATTAATCTATGGAAGTAATCTTTACAGACTATTTACAAGAACATTTAAAAAATAGGCGAACATGAATGAAAAAATCAAAAAAATTAATTGAAATTATGTGTTCAGATAAATTATTATTTTACTTTTTATGACATTTGTATTTGAAGAAAAATTAATAAATATTTAAAGCTTATTAAATACAATACACATTCGTCTAAGCGGATCACCGTTCGCATAATTTGATCTATAAAACTGAAAAGATAAAGAAGAGAAGGAACGTGTTTGCCGCTGAGGGATATTAAATAAAATATTGTTGATCAGGAAACCTGAAACCTGAAGAGACATCGCCATTAATTATGCACATCTGCGGCTTTTAAAGGTTGGTAGCTTAACAAGAGTGAGTCTGCTGTTATACGACGCACAGTGGACCATTTGACGAGAAGGCGGTCAAAAATCTATAACTTTAGATTGGATTGGAATTTTGATATGCGGTTTTTTTGTTTGGTAGGTGAGATTTTAGCCTTTTTTTATTTTTGACTGAAAATAAAAGAAGTTACGGAGGGTTTAAAATACATTTTCATTTGTAGTTGAATTTTAGTACAAAAGTGAAGTGTTAAAAGGTAAAAAAAGGTTTTTTTTAATATACTGTCTTATTTTTTCAGTTAATTTTACAACTAATACATTTTAACAATTTTTTAAGTTAATTTTTTCAGAAAATGCCAAACTTTGGCCCCCGTAAACTTTTTAGTCCTAATGTGCACAAGGGCCAAAGGTTGTTTTTTTTTTTTTTTTTGAAAGATCCCGAGTTAAAATATAATTTATTAAGCAGCGAACGTAAAAGTTACCTTATATTGGTTCAAGATAGAGAAGTTTGAATGAAAACTCGCATGTTTTTGCTTTAGTTAAATTTTTTTTTGTCTTTTTAAATATTTCTATATCTATTTTTATGGTAAATTTATGAAATATAACAATTTTTATTGTAAATTTAAAAAATATATAAATTTTTAAATCAAGAAAATTTTTTAACTATATAAAAAAAGTGTAACTTATTGTTAGTGTAATGAAAAATTACTTTAAATCAACCAATTTTAGTAAAAATTTCTTCTAAATAGCCTTGATTTTCATCTTCTAGAAGTTGTTTAGCTTCTTCGTCTAATTCAATAGAGGTAGTTTTCCATTTTTGACGAATGCTGGACATATATGGATCTGAAGTGCACAACAAAATAGTGATAAGGACTTCATTAGTACAACATCTGGACATTTTCCTTGTGTTGTGCTCGCGAAAGAATCTGTAGTCCTTGTTTCTTTTTTCTTGCGCTTCTTCAGATAGTTCTCCAATTTGTAGCATATTGTTTTAAATTATTTGTTCCCCATGGTACAAAATGTTATGAACTGTTGGCATATATCTCCAAGAGTATTTTTCATTATTAAGTATAGCTGTTTTATTGGCATACTCTCCAAATTTTTTTGCATTTATCTTTCTGCTGCATGCTAGAACTTGTAATATGATTTTGAATCGTCTTATTAATTCATGATCTACACCTGTGATATATGCTGTAGTTTCCGGATCGGAAAAAAATCTCCTTGCAGTATTCCATCATTTGTGTTTCATTCCCCTTGTTTTGGTTGGTAGATTACGAGGCCTGTCTGTAGATATTTTTGTTGAATTTGTTTTTTTTTGCTTTCTTTTTTCATCATTTTCATTGTTTTTTCTCACTGTTTCGCCTAACGGACCAAATTCCAAATTATAAACCAATTTAAGAATATGCTCCATGAAACGTATTCTAGCATGAAGAGGGGACATTCCAAATTCGTAGGCTTCCTTAAAACTATCGTCTTCTGGTGGGGGTTGGCTTAATTGACTTGATGTCTTTTGGCATATATTGCAGCTTGACGTTGACTTTGTTCCAACTAAAGCTTGTGCAACTTTTCTATCAATCATTGTGAGACACATTTTAAAATGTACTTCAATGTCTTGGTCATCAAATTTAAATATTACTGGTTGAAGTTCCTTAATTTGATCTTTTATTTTTTGAACTACTTCAGTTATGACATCTTTGGTTTCCTTTTTGAATGCAAATTTTATTGGTCTGCAGTACTTAGCTGAAGAAGGAATTTCATTTTTCCATATATCAATTTCTGTTGCTCTACTAGTTGACGGCTCTAAGACGCTATACCTTTTTGTTAAGCGCAATGGGACGAAAGATACCATAAATAAATTAGCATCTGATGAGTTTTCGGCATTAAATTGCTTGTATTGTTTCTGACCAGAGGATTCATCACATCCCCATTTAGAAATTAAAGTAATGCTGCCATTAGCATTTTTTTTTAAATGATCAGTATCAAGCGTTTTTAGTAATCTTTCTGCAGTATGTTCAAGGAGATCTTGCAATTTTATTTCTGCTGATGTTGAAGTGACACTAATAGTAGATTGTGAAGGTAAGCATTTTTTGTTTTAACAGAAACTAAATCTCGATACTCTGGAAAAATCCCACAATTCTTTTCATTGGTTCGCTTCCGCAATTCCTTATATTGATTTTTGGTCAATTTCAAATCCAAGAATAGGGCGAACGCTTCTTCCGGCGTAAATTTCTTATCTTCAATTGGTGTAGGAATGCTTCTCAAAATCCTCTTTATGCGCCTTGGGCACGCTTCTACTATTTTTTCAATTATTTCAATTTTATTTTTTTCATTTTGGGTTGGTTGAATTTGGTGCAAAAATGAATTCTTAATAATTCTTTGAGAAATTTCTTCACTGATATTCTCCAGCTTGCGCCTTCGAGATCTTTCACTACATCCGTCAATTAGTTTTGGGGGTCGACCCTTTTTTCCAATTTCGTTGGCTGTTGTAGATGCACTCTCAAAAATAAGTTCCTTTATTAACCAGTCTTGGTAACGTTTGTACATCTTTGCCTTGCTATGAGAGCATTCAATGTACCGTCTTTTCAAATTCGATGCAAAATTAGTAATTTTTCCTTTGTGCATTTCAATGTCTTCTAGGTTACAATTCTTAAAGGAGTCGTTGCTCACTATGTGCAAAATTACATCGTCTACATCATTTCGTTCGAAAATAAATATCTGCCAGATCTCTGTAACAGTACTTAGCCATTGCACAAATTGTAATGAATAATAATTGTGGAAACATTATTATAAATACTCTTTCTTGCAATTATGTAAAATAAAATTTTTTATCTTTTATTACCACTTTAAGAAGCATAAAAAACCCACACCCTAACCCCTTTTAAAAGGTGAGCATACCTGCTCATATCTTAAAGGGCTATGTCTCATTAGTTTTTTTTTTACCATCTACAAATTTTTATCTTTTATTACCACTTTTAGAAGCATAAAAAACCCACACCCTAACCCCTTTTAAAAGGTGAAGTATACCTGCTCATATCTTAAAGGGCTATGTCGCAATAGTTTTTTTTACCATTTACCTGTTATTTAAATTGTTTCCCATTTTGTCAGGTATTTAAACTATATAACTCTAATTCAGACTATAAATATTTTTGAACGATACCTATGTTAATGTACCTGTAACAATTAAGCGCATTATATCTCAACCCTTTTTTTTATAAGTATATAACAACTCCTGACAACTCTACCGACACGCAAAACAAATACACCGCGGTGCACCGGTACGACCAACTTTTGTATTCATAACGCTCAGACGGACGGACGGACATCGTTTAATCGACTCAGAAAGTGTTTTTGAGTCGATCCGTATAATAAAAGATGGATAAAGTTCCAATATTTTTGGCAGTTACAAACATCACCTCAAACTTAATATATCCTAACCACATAGTGGACAACTTTTGTATTCATAAATTTTGCAGAAAATATCTAACCTTGGGTCAGAAAAATTGTTCTGGTGCACACGGGCGGGAACTGGTGGGTGCATAATGGGGTATAGGAATATAGGGGAGTATAGAAAAGTGCAAGATTTTTTCTGACTGCTTTTGACTGGCAGGAGTTATGCTCTATTAAGTAGGAGATTTTCGGAAAATTTGGACCTTTCTTAAAAATTTTTTTTTTTTAAATTTCGGAATGACTCAGTGATTTTACGTTTTTAACATTAATAGTATGGAAGCCGCGAAATTATAAAAAATTTATTTCACTTTAAAATCTTTTAAAGCAAAAAAGTTACAGTCATTCAAAAATAAAAATTTACAAAGAAATTTTTAATTTTAGCAAAATACTGAGAAAGCCCATTTTCGAAGACCCTGTTCTCTGTGATTTAGTTGAGATAGAGTCGCAATTTTTTGGCTCCCGAGGTCTACTAGTATTTACTTTGAAATGAATAACATAACTTTAAAATCGGTAACAAAAAAAATAAATGATTTTTGGCCGCCTTCTCAAAATATGGTCCACTGTGCGACGGAAGATTTCAAGGGCTTAAATTTAAACTGCGTAGACAAAATAGTAGGAATTTTTTTTGCACCGAGGCCATTCCAGAAAATTTTTTGGAAAAATGTTGGCATGAGTGAATTTTATCGAAGGGGAATTAATTTGATTTGAAAGAATAAGTAAAGGTTTTTCATGTTATAAACAAATTACTTTTCCATTTGAACACAGTGGCGTATATGTTGAAAGTTCTCTGAAGGTTTAAAAATTTAATTTTTGAATTCGAACAATAGCTGACTCTCTAACTGACTGTGTAACGCTGTCACTATCATCATTGCACACTTTTACACACATTTTCAGGCGCCTAACATTTGTTAGTGTAGTCGGCAAAATGAAATGATATGTTAGGCTCGCATTTAGAGTGTATTCACTATATAAAAATTTGAGTAAAATCCCAACTAATCATATAATTAAAACATCCCTGGACAGTAGGTCATGAACATTATTGCTTAGACGATAACCCAAAAAAATGGCTGGGGTCGTTTGGTTAAAAAATGTAAAAAGGTAAATTCAAATAAATAACTATGAATCCTAAGAAAGCAGCAGTAATTGGTGTTGGCCAAATCCAACAATATATCGACTTAAAACACCTGAATTCTTCAAAACATTGAAGCATGAACCATGTAGGTCAATAAATTTTTGCCAGCAGAGCAAACGGTCGATGCGTTCAAAATTCATGTTATCCAATAAATTCAAACGAAATGGAGAAAAATAACTCCGAAGATTCGTTCAAACGTATGCAAAAGCGTTGTTTAAATTTTGTCCAAATTAGCTAAATACTCTAATAAAATGAATGCCATTGTGCAAATTGAGTGTTTTACTACCATTACTAAATTGTACATGTACGAGTACAATTCCTTCAAAACACACAACTATAAAACTAACCAAGCACAACGGGAATATCATTGGAAAAACAAGTGCAACAGCTAAAATACGTTATATGGCTTTGGTTTTATTACACAAATAAACAAGCAAAAGAAAAAAAAAACAAACAACAAAAATAGAAAAGAATACCTTAAAAACGGAAAGAACTTGTTTAGCTTAACACACCATTCCCAAAAGATTCAACTCCGTTCTGGCAGATGTACGAGCATCAATAACATAAGATGATCTAAGTAACAATAACAATTGGAATTTTTACAATTTTCTTAAGGATGCTTGCATACTATAAGGACTATGCTCAAAAAGTAGTTCACATTAAACGTTAAAAACGCCGGAAGTAGCTTAGTCTCATAATCTTTTTATGAAGAAGTCTTATATATTGGATAAATATAGGTTTTTTTAAGTTAAAAAGTATTTGTATTCTACTCATCGCTCTTAGTGTAATTATTTACAACATTTTAACATACGAAGATGGTGTTAAAACTACCCGACCTGACCTAATAGATGGCAGCAGTTGTTTAAAAATAACTGCTATGGAGAAAAGCGGCATCGTTGTGCTTTAGTATTTATTTGGTAGAGTCTATACTAGGCCTTACTAGATTCTAAAATGAACATCCAATTGAGCTAGATAAGGCAAAAATTGTGAAGAAATTCCATAAAATTGTAAAGTGGTCGTTGATTAAAAACATTTATTTCACAAAGAGAATATTGCAAGTTGATTGAATGTTTGGAAATCAGAGAGATCTGCGTAAGATGGACAGAAAGGATGTCGGTAGGATGATGGAAACCTAGCGGTTGATGGTGTTACATAGCAATAAAGCCGACTTGTTCCTAACTATGGGTTATCGCTTCAAACTGAGATGTAGGAAATCCCGTACAAAAGATAATCGGTTCCAATAAATTCGGAGGCATTTTCATTCGGTTGGTATAAGTTTTTTGTATTGAGCGTGAGATGGATTTCTTTTGTGACCAAGTGATTTTACCAAATATGGTCAGGATCCATTTTTTGACTAAAAAAATAATAACAAATTTATGTATACATAAGTTCCTGTTGATCCAATAAGGAGCATAGGGCCTCAACAAATGTTATTCATTCTAATTTATCGGATCTTAATTTTTAATTTCACCCCAGCTTTTATCAGCCTTAGCTACTTCCTTCTCTATCTGTCTTCTCCATATATGTGCAGGGCTTCCTTGAGGGTTCCATTCAATTGCGTTTCTTGCACTGTCATCATGCGCTTTTCGTCCATGATTTTCAATTTTCGCCTTCGTATTTCTATATCGATTGGAGTTTGAGATGTTGTTGCCCATAGTCTGGAGTTGGAGATGGTATTCGGCCAGAAAATTTTGAGAATTCTTCGCAAATATCTATTTACGAGCACTTGCATTGAACCAATGTTGCGGGGGCCAAAGGCTTGCTTAGCAGTTTTTGTTCCTTTTGCGATATCCACACTAGACCCTCCAGCCTTCATCAGGATACTACCTAAATAGCAAAAGGGATCTACCTCTTCAATGATTCGTTCCTGAACTCAGTTTTTGGGATATATCCGAATTTATGTGTAACACCTTGGTTTTGCACACATTTACCCTTAGAGCAGCTGCAGCTGTTAAGTTGGCGATTGCTTCCAACTTGGTCTTCTTGTCTGTAAAACTGTGAGGTAATAGACAGGTATCATCGGCATAATCAAGGTCCTCCAGTCGCGCTTGTAGACCCCACCTTATTCCACATCCTTCTCTTGTAGCTCGCCTCATAGGTAAATCTACATAATGCGATATTAAAAAACATTGAGGACATTACGCACCCTTGTCTTACACCTTTATTAACCGATATCCTTTATTAAGAGATATCAGCTTTTTGGGAACTTGTTTACATGCTAGGAGTATCAAACGCCTTCTCAAAATCTATAAATATGAGGTACAATGGCGACCGCCATTCAACAGACTGCATTACAATTACCCGAAGGCTCTTAGCATGATCTATGCATGATTTATGCTGTTGGAATCCAGCTTGTTCTGGTCGCAAAGCCTTTTTGTTATAATATGCGCTATTACTTCATAAACCATACTGAGAAGAGTTATTCCCCTCCAGTTACCATGATCAGTTAGATTACCCTTTATTGGGTATCTTTATTATAATACCTTCCTTAAGCTCTTCCGATAACTATTCACTCGACCAAAATTTTGTTATTAGAGGCATAATGAGTTCCGCATTTATGTGCGGGTCTGCTTTAAGCAGCTCTGGCGCTATACCATCAAAGCCAGGTAATTTAGGGCTCTTTAAATCATTTACGGAGTATATGGGTTTGCACTCGGTAGGGCATTGTGTGGAAATGTCTGACCTCTTATCGTCTGGTGGACAGTCATATCTAAAGCTATTGTGTGTGTCATTTTCTGTGAGCACTTTAGAGTAGTAATTTTGCCATAAGTCCAACTGGACCTCCTTTGCCTTTATGACTTTTCCATTGCCATCGTTTAGAGGTTTGTCAGATCCTGTAGTGCGGTTAACCAGTTTATTAATAGATTTGAAAGGATCTCCATTACGCTGTGCTTCAGCTGCCAGTTCATTTGCAAAAGACCTCTTATCATTTCGGGCATTGCGTTTTACTGCACGATCTAGCTCGATAAACCTTAACTGGAGTGCTGCTTTGTTGTTCCCAGTTCTAGCTGTATTATTAGATGACTTGACATCTTTTCTTTCTAGAATTAGTTTCCACGTATCTTCTGCAATCCATTTTTTACGTTCCGGTATGGAAAATCTAATATGTTCTGTAGCGGCATGCACAAGGGTATTCTTTATCGTATTCGAGTTAGCAGTTTGTTCATCATCTGCCACGACTGATTGTCTAGGAGCATTTCTAAAATTTGATGACTCTACAGGGTCTGCACAGAGTTCTTTCTAATGGCAGCAATTTTCAGTCGAATGCTTGCCACAAGCAATTGGTGGTCACTAAACAAATCAGCACCTTTCTTGTTACGCACATCAAGCAGCGATCCCCGTCATTTTCAGCTAATCGTGATGTGATCGATTTGAGTAGTAGTTGTGTGATCCGGGGATACCCATCTGACCTTGTGTATTTTGTTGTGTGGGAATAGTGAACCTCCAATAACTAAATAATTTGTGGCACACATCTCGTTAAACATCTCCCCGTTTGCTGTCCTATTTCCGGTACCATGTACTCCCATTAAACCCTCCATGTTCAAATTTGGTTTATATTTATTATCTATATCCAATTAGTTGAACCTAAGGCCGTTTCTCGAATCGCATGGTATATGGTGCCATATATCCGGTCTAATTTGCTTTATTTTAATATTAAATTACTATTTTTGTTGTTTATTGTCCGATATATCAAATTTTTGTTTTTTGAAAAAACTTCTCTAGCACTTAACTAATAAACTGGAAGAATGAAATTTGGGTATGCACAAAGGTTATTGAAGAATACATTTTAAAAGACCATTCATTCCGATTGCTGAGATTTTCGTCTCTTATTGGACTCTGATACTCGAGTAGAAATATTTAAATATATTTTATGTAAAATGTAATCCATTGCAAATATAGTTATATAAAAGAAAACTCGCTTACGAAGTGAAAGGTTATAAACGAAGATAGGATCTTGTTTTAGACGTAGTACTGTGTCCAAATGAAAATGTGACATTTTTGTAAAATGAAAAACAAATTTCATCTTTCATTTTTATCTAATGTCAAACATAGATATTTGATTTTTTTTAATAGAAATATAATTGCCATGGTTTTTTTCTTAGTTGATCCTAATTTCCATTTATCAAAAAATTTTTGAACAGAAATTAATGAGCTCTGTAATTGTTTAATAATAGTATTCGCAACTTTTTCCTTGTATAGCAGGCAACATCTTTATTTTAAGAACCACTAAACATGCAGGGCATGTCAAGTTCCTATTAAAATGTTCAGCACCATGACCGTACATTGGACATTTTGTGCACTAACTTGCCCTTTTTCTACCCTTTGGCGGATTCCCCCATTTAATAGAAATATCTTATTTTCATAATTTCACGTTTTGTTATTTGTTCACGATTAAACCCAAAAATATAAAGAACATCGTCGGTATTTGATCTCTTTGTTAATATTTCTTTTAAATTCTCAAAAATTGTTTTTGTATCTAGATATTTTAAACTTTCTCTTATTTCATGTGTATAAAATTGAAGCTTTGATGGTTTAAGTTGTTTAATGGCATCTTCAATAGCGAAATTGATCTCGAATTTTTTTTTGTTCAGCCAGATATTCTTTTATATTTGTATTGTTTACTAGTTAGACCCATAACGATTGCGAAACTGTGAGCAATATCTACAATTATTGGTGGAACCTTAGCTTTAGAAGTTACATTTTCACCTTCCTCAATACTTGTTAAATCTTCATCGTCACCTAACAAATGAAATCTATTGGCGTTAAAGGTAAGTGGTCTGTGTTCTTTAAATCTGGGATTATTTCCCCAAAATTTTTTCCGTATACCACCCATGGCAATTTTTATAGATTAATAAATTGATGTATTTAATGTAAATTAAAATTGACAAGTAAGAAAATTATAGTCGGCCTCGACCGACTATACGATACCCTATACCATGCGTTTAGAGACCCTATCTCTCAGGCCCAACTAATTGGATATAGAAAATAAGCATAAACCAAATTTGAGTGGGATTTTTATTAATTTTTTTGGCTGCAGATATGAAAAAGTTCATATCGGATGCTATATCTATATGGGGACTAGGCCCAAAAATGGACCGATCCTGACCATGTTTGGTAAAGTCTCCTGTATTTTGCAAAAATATATACAAACAAAATTTGAGAAGAATCAGTGCAATATTTTTGTTTTTTGATAGATTTAAGTGAAGATCGGGAAGCAGCTCTATATGGGGCCTATGACTAAGAGTTGTCCCATAGGGATCATCTTTAGATTACTCATTAATGGATGTAATAAATGCATACAAACCCAATTTGAGTAAGATTTGTATGATAATTTGGATCTTATGGCAATATATGTTGAGTTCATAGGGGTCATTTTTATGGGGGCTAGGTCTGAACATGGACCGATTCTCATCAATTTCAATAGCGTTCATCCCGTGGGCGATAAAATATTTAATACCAAATTTCATCAAAAATTATTCATACTTGCGACCTGCAGTTTGATTACAAGCTTTACATGGACACACAGACGGACGGACGGACGGACATCGTTAAATCGAATCAGATAGTGATTCTGATTCGATCGGTATAATTTAAGATGCGTATAGGTCAAATATTTTTGGTTGTTACAAACAGCAGCACAAAGTCATTATACCCAAACCACATACTGGTATAGGGTATAAAAACGCAAGAGCGTGCGAAAGTAATGACGTACGGATCAGCTGATATCATAGTACTGATACTTTCTGAAATTAAATTAGTGTTTTTTGAAATCCAATTGATACGTTTTGAAATACAATTTGTTATTTTTGAAAATCAATTAATATTTTCTGAAATACTATTGGAAAAGATTTAGGCAAACTGTAACATATATTGTGCAAAATCTGTTATATTGAAGAGTTGGAGTCGGAGTCGGTAGCTTTGATCCTCGACTCCGCAGCCCTGTTCAAAGCAGTTGTTAAATCGATTTCTAGAAGAGCATCGCCTTTTACCTCCCCAATTGATTGATAATGGTTTCTCCATAGTGGTCTCTTTATTTTACTTTATTAAATAGTCAGAAGTCACACGGTACTAATGAATCAGTTAAAATAACCTCGATTTTCGAACGACTTTAGCAGAACTTTTTCTGTTTATATCATTCGCTTCATTTAATGGTTTTGGGATTTTTAACGCAAATTATCGACTAAGACCATTTTCTTTTCAAATAAAATTTATTGAAGAAACTGAGATGCATATTATAGATCAAACAGAAAGCAAAAAATACTTAGTTTTGTGGAAAATATTTTCAAAAAGCATGAAAAAAAATAATTTTTCCAACATTTTGCTTCATAAGCACCACAAAAATTTTCTAAATCAATATTTTAAAAAATCTTGATTGTTGCACAGGTCTCTAGCAATAATTTGGCTTTTACAGATTGAAAAAATATCAATTAGTCGACGAGCTATAGCCAAAAAATCATATAAACAATATGCTGAAAATCGGCATTTGACTGCAGAGTTCGAAGGTCGATTTAAAAAAAAATTCGAACTAACATAAACAAACGCCGCGATACGGGTCTTCTAATTTAGCCTCTAGTTTCACCCCTCACTCTCAGAATCAACCTAACTTTTGCTAAGCTGAATTTGTTCCACAGTGTTATCGGCCGGTGTTACTTTCAAGAAGAAGAAACAATCAGCGGTGAGATGATAAAAGACCGCATTTGATGAGAAAGAAAGTGTTCTCCAGTTCACACATCCGCAATTGCAATGGCCAAAATTCATTTTCTTTCCAAAAATTTACATAAATCTGAAGTAGATGATTACATTGTATAAAAATTTTCAAAAAAAGTAAAATCCCGGAGAGTTTCATGACGGCTTTTAATGTGTTCGAAGTCGCTGCATCCGAAACTGAAGTCAGTTTTTTCGAGTCTCTTCAGGATTTTTTGCTACAGGGGCAAGTCTAAACCCCTCATTGGAGAAGGTTGGATAAGGTTAATATATATGAACGACCCCTATTACCTTTTCGAGAGGAAACTTATTTGCTTTGGAACCTAGCCCCTCCGGACCTTGCTTAGGATCACTCCCACCCTAATAAATTTTAGGAGTTTTGTTTAACTTTATTGAGAAAATATTTTTTGTAGTTTAGTTAAATGGAACATCTTTTTTATATTTCTGTTAAGCGAGTAATACTATTATATTTCTGGTTTCGCGCTTCAAAGACTAATTATTTTTAATTTTACAGGCATTTTAGTAGGGCCAAATATTGGCAATATAATGAAGGGAAACTGATAGGAAATCAAATAACTACATATTCGGACTTAGCGACTTTGGCAACATTAAAAACCATCATGAAAAAATAGTAGTAGTTATAACACCCGGGTTTAAGCACCAACTCTCCTCTACAAATCAGCTTTGATATATTTTCCTTATCTTTCATGTATATAATTATAAGTGGACATTTGTGCTAGCAGACTTGTCTATTGGGTATAACTGGGAAAAGTGAATCGAGTTACAGGAGTCTATTTTAAGGGTGGGGTAAGGTTTTAACGACGAAAAAGGCGTATATTCATAATTTTTTTTTCAAAATATGAATAATTTTGGATAATTTATTTCATATCCATGTTATAGCATAACATTTGAAGTATCTTTGAAAGAATTTTCAACTAAAAATGTTTATAAATAAGTCCATGACAGCGAGTCTCCGGAGGCGCCTCGAAAAAAGTAGTTAAGGCCTAGTTAGCCACACGTAACCATAACAAACTGTGTCAACTGTTTTTTTTTTCTGTTACATGAAAAATACAAATACAAATTTGTGAACAGCTGATAAAGTTTGGTTAACTTTACATAGCAACATGCTGTTCTATAGTTGCACACAATGCCAACGTTACTTTTACGATACAGATACATTTTAACAACGTGTGGTTAACTAGGCCTTTATGCGATGAAAATTATAAGTCGTCACCGGATCATGTATCCCTAGGTAAGAAGTAAGTTTTTTTTATTTTTTTTTTTTTTAGTTTTGGCAGCATTTTGAAGTGAAGAGCACGATTTTCGCTATAAAATTTCGTGAATTTGTTGTTTAAAATTGAAAAAAAAAAATAGTAAAAACACTCACTGATTAGCTGCTAATTTATGCGCGAAACTAGCGTATAAAATTTCAAAAGGACCGGTTAAGTAGATTATGAGTTATGATGTTCACGGACTTCAAAAATGATGTTTGCGAGAGAATCGTGTTTAACATATACGATTTACGGTATACCCGCTACGTTGTTAGCGTAATTATTATGTTAATTATTTAAGCCATAATAATATTTAAAATCAATAAGAAATATAGTGTGAGTGACAATACGATGGAAACTTTTAACAATAAATATTTTTGACGACTTGGACTCTTTTATTAATTTACACATTTGAAGAAATATTAACATACTTTCAGAAACAATTAACATTTTTATGATGTTGACAAAATGATGGAAACCCTTTCATTGTATAATTTTATGTATGTATAAGTAGCAACTTTAAATGCAATTTACTCAAAATAAAGAAAAAAAATAAAAAATTTGCAAATCTGCAAAACGAATAAAAAGAAATAGCTTTCAAATAATATACGTTTGGTTAAAATCGGGATAAAACGGTAGAACAAAACATAAGGCACAAGAAATTAGCATATTAATATTATAGATATACCGTATGAGGACAGGTAACTTGAAACTCTGTATCTTCGTTAGTTTTGCTCCGATTTATTTGAAATTTTGACACAACTCTAAGAAAGGTTTTTAAAGCTTTACCTTAAGAAATATTATTTCCAACACAAAAGTTTTTTTTATATTATTTAGTTTGTGTAGTTCTGGCACCACCCTTGTACTTTTGGTCCTTACGTTATTATTTTTGTTTTTCCTGTTCATGGAGTTTTCGAAACATATATTTGTTTCGATTTATTTAATTTTCAAAGATTTCATAGCATACTGGTACAAGCAAATCATCTTTCATCACTTGTCTAGTTTTATTTGAAACAATTTTCTTGTTTTTGTGATATTAAAACGAGTACACATGCGTTTATATACAAATGAGTATTGAGTTGTTGTGTTGTAGCCAACAACAGCTTGTTATTGTTGTTCAAAAAGGATTATTTTTGTAAATTTTCTAAATAGTTGATGAAAGGAGATGTTATTGTTATTTTTTTTTTTTTATTTCAAATATGTTTAGTTTCTTGTGTTGCAATAGCTTAGACTAATTTTATTTATAGCTCTAGTATTTAAATTCTGTAAATTGGGATTTCTATTAAATTTACAAATATTTATTTTAGAAATTAGAATTTTGAGTAAAAATATTTGTTGAGATAAAACAAGTTAAAGAAATTATAAGTAATTAACATAAACATATAGATTCTTATAGATTCTTATTTAGGCTTAAGCCAAGTATTAATTTGATGTTTACAGCTGAAATATTTAAATAATTTAAATTCCATTTCATATCATAAAACCTATGTACATACATAAATAGTTACACATTTTATTTAGGACTATACGAAGCATTTCCTTTTAGTCATTTCTTACCCATCTATAAAGTTTCAATTTAACATTATTAAATGCCCATTAAGGCAGTCCATTTATAGCTCGTTATGTTGACATCTTATTGTAGATCGTATAATTTTATCATTAAATTATTGTAATGGTTGTTGCTCCCTTAAACACAAATTGCATTTTAAGAATGTATAATAAAATTGTAAAAAGAAAATTTTATTAGTGACACTCCGAGTTCCTGTACTTTGTCGATGGACCACTTGATTGTTTTGTCAATTTTTGTACGATTATATTTGAGAATTCGGCCATGGCTGCAGTTCAGTTCAGTGCAGTTATTTTATTATTTTTTGTATTTAATTCCCAAGAGTTGTTTTGTAGTTGGATGTTGTTGCTGGGAACACGTACAACGTTATTTACTGATGTTGCTGTTGTTGCACTATAAAATAAGTTATCGCTTTAGTTAGTAACTAAGCACTATACAGAGAAACATGTACTATTTTAATACCCTACATTACTGTGTGGCACATGATATTTGTTAGAACAAGAGTACTGGAGAAGCAAAATATTGACTACATACATATATGGGGGATTTCATGTCAAGTGCACCAACTTTTGAAACCGATGTCTTCCGATCGGGATGAAATTTGCACTAAGGTTAGTCCTATTGGATAGTAGTTTAGAAACAATTTTTCAACAAGATCGGTTCAGATCTCTCTGAGTTAGAGGGGATCAAAATGTGACATTTTGGCCAAACAGGTGTTTTTTCTCATTCTTAGAAAATTTTCTCTCAAAGATTTTAGATAGCTATTTCATCAATATTTCGGAAAAAAATACTTAAAAAAAAAAAAAAGAATTTTAGACTTTTTTTTTGCTAAATTAAAGCATTTTTTGCCTTTTTTTTCAAAAAGGGCATTTTTTTTTTTTTTTTCATAAGAAAGCTTAGGATTTTTCCTTTAAGAGCTTTTTGGTCGCTTAGTGGGATGGGAGTGGGATATCTATCAAAATAAATGTTTTGTAACTCAAGACAACCGTTTTTCAATTTTTCACAAATGCAATATTTTGAATTTTTTCCTATTTGTGTCTAAAACCTTACAAATAAAACTTATACTGAGAAACTAGACAAACTAAACTTTCCGAAGGTATATAACATACCTAACTAAAATTTTATACCCTCGATACTGTATTACCCAGAATATGTTAACCTCAGGAAAAAAATCGCTTTTTTTCTATAGAAATGTTAAAAAATTATTATTTTTTATTTATTTTTAATAATAATTAAATTAATTTATAATACTAATAATACTAAAAATAAAAAGATAAATAATTTATTAAAATTTAATGTTATTTGCATTAGATCCATTTATATCATAACTATTTTTTTATACTTAATTTATTGTAGCTGATGAAGTATTTAAGTCTTGTAAATTTTTAAATACCCAGTCTTTCATCCAGCTTTTTTGTCGCCTTTATTTACTGCGTTTTTTTTGTCAATCCTTTCTTGGCGTTACTAGGTTCAGCTGTTGATTTCGCTGCTGGTTTATTTGTTGTCTTTGGAAAGAAATCGCATTGAATAGAGGCAGAAAACTTTTTCAACTTGAGTCTTCCATCGACAAGCGGTATAAAAGCATGGTATTGAGCGGTGCCATCGATTGTTACCGCAGCACTGTGGTTGCGTCCATATGACAAAAATAAAAAAAGTTGTCTTAATATATTGGCGTTTTAGCAAATTAGCTCTAATGTCATCCAATTTCCCTCTTCTTAATTTGTTTTGATAATTTCTAACGGTAGTTTTGAAATATAAACAACTAAGGTGTGAATATTCATAGAAGTAAAAAGTTGATTAAAAGAACAAAGAAAACAAAGTGAAACTTCAATTGTTAAAATAAAGTTTATTAAAGTGCTTACTAAAATTATTAAAAATGGAAATTAATGTAAATGGTATTGGCATTGTTTTTAAGAAAAAATAAGTTTATAAATGGTGTTGTTGTTTTAGTAAAATACAGATTTTGAAGAAGTAATTTTTTCTACATGGTTTGCTAATTTACGTAAAAATTACATAGAGTTTTAAATAGTTTCAGACTCCATCTGACTAACCGAATTATTTTGTAAATGTTAACAGATGTATTCAGTTTAAGATTATGTTTTATTCGGGTGCATGATTTTGCATCTTTTTTTTTATATATTGAATATACTAACTCAACCTCTGTGTTTAATGTGTTTTTAGTATATGTAACGAATGTTGTTTGATTTAATCAGAGTGATATTTTTGTTGTTATTGAAAGGTATTTTGTACTTTTTTCTTATATAGAAACATCCCGTCAATGCATATTTTCTCGTCTGTTAGTTTTCGAGATTTGGTGCTCTAAAAAAGGTTCGAATTCGGTGAAAGCCCAACAAGTGTTCGAGGAAGTTGTCAAATACATTGATTTTGAATGCGAGGAAGGTCCGTTTTCTGAATTATTGAAACGTGTCCAATATTTATGCGACAGAATTGTTTACATTTGGAAAAAAAAAATAATCGCATAAAATCAGTGGTTTTAAAAAATCAGTCAGACTGGCTGACTACCAAAGAAGTCGTTTCTTTAAGACTGAACACCATATCTTCGTCGCCTAAAGAAGACGCATTCATAGGTAATAAACGTGGACGCCCTACATCTGATTTCTCAAGTTCCTTTAAGAGAACCAAACAACGTAGATTAGCAAGGTTGGCAGAAACCGATGTGACTGCAGCGGATGCCTTACGTGGTGTATATTCAGGACCGTCACAAATTTGTTCAGAATTAAATGTTGCTGAAGTTCTTGCACTAATTGTTGAAACAAATTTAACAAAACATCAGTACTTACACATACGAAATTTTATAAACTCTAAGGTTTCCTGTAATGTGTTTCCTAGTTACGAAAAGGTTTTGAGAGAAAAGAAAAACAGTTATCCAATTGCAGAAGTGTGGAAAGACATATCTGATGTTAATGTAAACAGCCTTGTGTTGATAGGAAAATGGGGGTTTGATGGTAGCTCTGTTTATAATGAGTATAAACAACGTTTTAGTAACAACACTCTTAATGACAATTGCTTGTTTGTAACATCTTACGTGCCCCTTCAACTAGTGACAAAATCCGCAAAACCTGAAGATGCAAAAATAATATGGAAAAATCCTCGCCCATCATCGACTCGGTACTGCAGACCAATTCGATTCCAATTTAAAAAAGAAACATCTCAAGTTTGTATTGCAGAGAGAGATTATTTCAAGCAGAAAATTGATATGCTGAAATACACAGAGTATTTTAAATCGGATCAGAAAATATATGTTGAACACAAATTACAACTGACTATAGTTGATGGTAAAGTATGCAACGCTTTAAGTCAAACGTCATCTGCTAAATGTTACATATGTAAAGCAAAACCGAAAGAGATGAATGATATAGAAACATGTCTAGAAAACGTGGTGTACAAAGAACATTATGAGTTTGGGTTGTCACCCTTACATTCATATATTCGCTTTTTCGAGTATTTCATTCACGTTGCTTATAGAATAGGTATAAATAAATGGCAAATTAGGTCAAAAGAGGAAAAGAATAAATTTATGGAAAGAAAAACAGAAATTCAAAGCAAGTTTAGATCTGAGATGGGTTTGTTAGTTGACAAGCCTAAACCAGGAGGAAGTGGGTCGTCAAATGACGGCAACACCGCAAGACGATTTTTTAGTAATCCTGGTTTGGCTGCCGTAATAACTGGCGTTGATGAAGACCTCATAACCAGATGTGCAACACTACTGCAAGCAATGTCATCAGGCTACAAAATAAACACTGATAAATTTAAAAAATTCGCGCTTGATATTGCTAAAGGGCTTATACAGAAATACCCTTGGTTCTATCTCCCACCTTCAGTACACAAGATCCTACTGCACGCTTCTGAAGTAATTGACGACGCTATAGTATCAATTGGAGAGCTTTCAGAGGAAGCTGCGGAGGCCAAAAATAAAGATATTTAAAGGTATAGGCTCCAACACACTCGGAAAATTTCTAGAATTGCAACAAACACGGATTTATTAAACATGTTATTGCTGAGTTCAGATCCATTCATTTCAGGTCAGCGAAAATTGCCATGTAAAAAGAAAAAAACGTTATTAAAATCTGCAATTGAATTGCTGCAAGAGTAGCAAATTTAAAAACAACATTTTTTTAGGTGCATATGAAATATTTTTTTTTTATATTTTTAAACATTTTTGAAATATGTATTTGTTATCTCTAATTTTATAACAATAAAGTGCTTAATTGCCTATGTCGAAAAACAAACATACGTTTTAATGAATATATTATTAACAGAAATATAAAAAATGGGCGGTGGGAGCAACCGACCACGCCCATTTAATCAGGATGTCGTTTTTATATCATCAGAAATATACTGTGTAAATTTAAAAATTATATCTTAATTTTAACTATTTTTGTCGCTCTCCTTCATACAAGTGCAACCACTGTGAGCAGCATCGAATCTGCTCTTCAGTGTTTTCAATGTTTCCTGATGATCCTCTTTGCTACTAAAAACTATTTTAGTTTCTTTACAATAACTCTCTGCCCAATGGAATAAAGCAGTCGCATCTAAGATGCGATCCTGATGAGAGCACTGGAGGCTATACTTCGCTGCATTTCTTTTAAGGTTTGCTCCAATACCATCACATGCTCCTTTACCATGAGCAGTAGGATGAAAATGCCACTCAGCTGGCATTCCAAAAACTTTTTCATGGGTTATAAGATTTGCCAAGCTACTTTTGTTTTTAAAATGTTGACGAGCTCCGTCCGAAACGTAGTATACCTTCTTTAGTGTAAATTTAGATTTTAGAAATTTTAGCATTCTCTTCTGGTACTCATAAACTGCAACGGTATCATGTTTTAAATCGTCGGATATGATTGCCATATTTTTGTGTTCCAGTTTTTCATCTTTCATGTAGTTAATAACTACTGTGAATATAGTTGCTTGGTCGTTATTGAAGTGGAATGCTTGTATGGCATCCTGAATAACATATTTATAGTTTTCTGCGAAATCATATGAAATAGCGAATTCACCAGACTTCAAATGTAACTTCAAATCCTTGAAGAATGACCATTGCTCTTTGACTAAAAAGTCATGGTTTCTCAAGTTTAGCAATCCTGTACACATTTCTTCCACAAAATCATCCACATTTAAAATGATTGTTTTCAATGTGCATCTGTCAGTCTGAATCCAAGAATCAAATTTGACCTCCTCTATATATTCTCGATCTAAAGAGTTGATTAAATTTTCTTTGATGAATGTGGTTTTCGGGCAATTGGTACATTCACCTAAGTGGCAAGAAGTTGTTGCATTAGGACACATAGTCAATTTAAGGCAATCGCGGTAATCGTGTAAATCTTCTGCCGAATCATCTGTTAAATACTTGAAGTTGATTTCCTTCAACATCAGTTTAACATTTTCATGGTAAATGCAAAGGCATACTGTGTGAGTTCCGCTGCTTTCTGCCAAAACGCAATGTTTTGGCCTCATTTGGGTTAATTTCGTGAAGCCAATTCTAACATCCTCGTGTTCAGATTGAACTGTTGCAAATAACTCTTTCAGATTACAGATAACCATTCTCTTCTGTTAGGTTATGAAGGTATGTTACATACCTTCGGAAAGGTTAATTTGTATAGTTTCTCAGTATAAGTTTTATTTGTAAGGTTTTAGACACAAATAGGAAAAAATTCAAAATAGTGCATTTGTGAAAAATTGAAAAACCGTTGTCTTGAGTTACAAAACATTTATTTTGATAGATATCCCACTCCCATCCCACTAAGCGACCAAAAAGCTCTTAAAGGAAAAATCCTAAGCTTTCTTATGAAAAAAAAAAATGCCCTTTTTGAAAAAGGCAAAAAAATGCTTTAATTAGCAAAAAAAAAGTCTACAATTTTTTTTTTTTTTTTTTAAGTATTTTTTTCCGAAATATTGAAGAAATAGCTATCTAAACTATTTGGGAGAAAATTTTCTACGAACAATAGGTAATAAGTTACATGGATGAGAAAAAACACCTGTTTGGCCAAAATGTCAAATTTTGATCCCCTCTAACTCAGAGAGATCTGGACCGATCTTATCTTAGTTGTGTCTAAACTTCTATCCAATAGGACTAACCTTGGTGCAAATTTCATCCCGATCGGAAGACATCGGTTTCAAAAGTTGGTGCACTTGACATGAAACCCCCCATATATATACTTAAGAGTAAGAATATCTTTATTAACATTTTTGTTTTTCAGACTGAATAATTTCTGAATCAATCATTATATATTATCGATCAGTGTTGTTAAACTTATGACTCGCGGGTCGTCATACAATGAACCGCGCAGGCTTTTTGAATCATCCATAAGTTGATTTTTATATACTTATACTTTATACCATAAAATAGAGAACAAGAGAGCTGCCAAATTCTAGAGTAATTGTTATTTCAACTTGTTAAATACTTCAGAAGGGATTTATCTGATTTTGTGAACATAACGCATCAGAGCAAGAAAATAAATAAATTATGTCTCGTAACCTAATTTTTTAGATAAAATCGATTTAAGCGACCCCCTTAAAAAATAAAGACCAAATATTAACTTCGAAGATAAGTGTTATTTTTTTCAATATTTGTTAAAAAAAATCAACATTTGGCATATCCAAGAAAAAATTGACCTCTTTTAAAATTAAGACTACTTGGCAACCCTATGTGCTACCGCTAAAAAACAAGTGTCCAAATTTTTGACAGAATCTCAGTTAAACCAGGTGCAATTACAAATTTAGAAGAAAAACTCGAGAAAAGACTTTGTGCCAAATATTCGAAAATCCAAATTTAAGGTAGAGTGATTTCGCTCGGGATATAAAAGTCTCAATACTGTTCAGATGCAGTACTGTTCAGAGGGTAGTACGTCAATCTAGGAACGGTTTATCAACTCAGAGTATATCTCCGGAAGAAAAAGTGGACTTAGTTAAGGCGAACCTGTCTATTGTAAGATAGCAGATTCTGTGCAAGAGGATTTGAATGCGATGACAGTTGCTGTACATATTTAGAGTAGTTCATTTTTATTTCGTTCATTACAAATGGGATATTGAGCTCCTTATGAAGATCTGTGATGAGAACTTACCATTAAACGTGGATTACACTACTCCAAGGAGCACATTTGAACCGGTCCGTAAATTTCTACACAATCGAATCGAAATTATGCTCTCAATTTGGGTCCGGAGTCTACTTAAGGGAGCTTGCACTAAATCTGATTCGAAGATGACCAAACCAATACAGTGTATATCAGCCACAGTCAACATCTATTCTGATAGTCAAGCCGCGGTAAAAGCCATGGAATCAATGTTCCTGAAACCGAGATGACAAGCAGTTTGATACTAGACTCATAAGGGTCCTAGGGCACAGGTGTATAGCGGGAAATTGCAAAGCTGATGAGCTGGTAAGACAGAGTATTACCTTACGGGTTCCAGCGGACTTGGAACGTGTTGGTATATCTCTGGAATCGTGCTAGCTCGAATTTCATAATGATGGCATAACGAATAACAGATGTGCGAATGGATTAACGTGTAAAATAAGAGAGACAAATCTGGCCGGCTCTGAATCGAAAGCGCAAAAGTGTGCTACTATCACTGCCCCGTGGGAAGATCTCGATTGTAGTCTTGTTATTACTGGGCAATACCTCATAGGGAAGCACGCTGAATACCTTAAATGATATCTGTCTGGATGTGGACGAGGTCGAGAATATAGAACATTTCATTTGCTATTGCCCGGCGCTCTCCAGAACATGACTTCGGGCATTGGGATCGTCGTTTCACGATCTCTTTAACCTCCCAAATTTGGAATCTCAGGGGCTTCATCAGGAGCTCAAACTGTTCTTGGTCGCAATATTATGTTTTGTCGTCTTTGCAATTTATCCCTATTAGAAGTAGAAGCGGTTCCCCATAGTTGGATTCCATAAGTCTCTGTCAAAAGTTTAATAATTGCCTTGTAGAGTAAAATTTTGTAGTTTACGTAGAGAGTAAAATGAGGATAAAGGAGCCACTGTAACTGCTTTGTTTTGAGTTTAAGTTTCGTGGATTTGAACTCAATGCGTTGAGAGACGATTGATGTGTATGCCAAAATATTATATATGGTTTTGTTGTGAAATATCGATATCATATATTTTCAGTTTGAGACAGATTCCCTTTCTCAAGGTGAAAGTAATACGTGCACACTTCTCTGGATTAACTATTATTTTCCATTTGTTGAACCATTTTTCCAGCTCACTAATATGAAACTGCAGGCAGCTAGAAGCAATGACAGGACATTTGTGCACACTTACGAATGCTGTATCATCTGCAAAAATTGACAATGTGACCAACATCTTAACACCTTGGTTCGAGATATGGCAAAGAAAAAGCAGAAGCATCGAAATCTTTTGTCCAGGTAGAAAAAACATTATAATCGGAAAACATACAAAGTGATAAAATTGCCAGATCGATCGGCTGATACAAAATATGATTGTATTATGATGGACAATGAGACTTACTGCTAGGCTAATTTTAATCAGCTAGCTGGACTTGGCTTTTATACCGCTCATAAAAACATAAATAAATCTCCGAAAAAGTAAACGATTTAGCAGTCAATTTGTAGCTGCGGTCTACGAAAATGAAGGGAGTCGTAAAATGGTCAATAAACTCAAAACCATGTATCGATAAGTGTCCTAAGGGCTGAACGAAGGAGCTTAATTAACAACACAGTGGTTCTGAGCTATGTTGGTCAGATTTAGCGACCAGTCACTATGACACGATAGAGTGGTAAACTACAAAAAATATCAATTTGGTTCCCAAAAAGCAATTCCAATAATTGAGAGATTTTGTGCGATTATGAAAAGATCCTTAAAGAAGAGCTAAATGGAGCAGGACTTGCAGAGTAAGTGGTGAATAACAAACTCCGGTGTTAAAAAGAATACTGTACAAAGGCTAATGAGTGGTGTTAAGAAAAATTCCGATCATTTTATGAAAGTAAAATATAATCTTCTAATTTTAAGCTTTTCTTTAATGTAAATATATCGAAATTTTAATGAAATAAAGTTTTAGTTGAAATTTAAAAGTATTAACATATTATACAAAAAAAAATTAAAGAGCCACTTTTTTCGTAGACAGTCCTTATTTTTTTTTTAATCAAAAGTCAACAAAGATCCGAATATAACACTCGTATTTGCTTTGCTCTGGCGAATATGGTATTTGTGAAGTAAGTTGGGGATTTTTCTTTTTATACAAAGCTTTTGCCATTTTCATGAAAAATTACCACAATTTCGGCTTAACAACACTGTTACCTGCTGTGGTACTCATATGTATGACTCTTTTCTTGACATATTTATTACGATTCGGGATAGAGCCTTTATTGTTCAATATCATTCCCTAATAATACAAATAAACCCTTTTTGTTGTAAACGTTTCAGTTTTTAAAAATAAATAGATCCACATTTAAATTAGTATACAGCTGTGGACATACTTTTTGAGATACTGAATTATCGTAAATATTGTTAAAAAAAAAAAATATAAAAAAATAAAGAGAAATGTGCTAGACACAGATATGGCACATTCTGAAAAAATTAAATTAATCATTTTCAAATTGCATTTGTTACTATTTCGTAGTATTTAAAGATGGAAAGTTACTCGAGTACTGAATGTTTAAATTAGTGTGTGACATTTCTGTGTCCAGTTAAAGCAACTTTGCAAAAAACTAATAACCGCAAATTAAAATCAGAACATAATTGAATATTTGTGTGCCATAATCAGCAGAGAAGCACTAACTGAGCCGAATGCAAAATATTTACATTTCGTTGAAAAAAAATTTCAAATTTAAAATTTTAACATTTATTTGAAATTTAAATTTGTGCTAAGTTTTATATTGAAATTGATTAGGTATGTTACTTCATTAGGGACCTGCAAGAAATGGTGTAACGTGTACTGTATGTAATCTAACAGTAAGTATATTCATGTTTAAGCTACGCCAGATTTTACTCGTAGAATTTTTGATATACAAGCATGACAAAATAAGGCAGTTTATCTTTAATTTTGTAACTAAAAAAAAAAAAAGCTGTTAAGAGCCGTAGATTGTTGTTGGAACTTAACGGTGAATAAACTCCATCAATTCAAATATGCGAATAATGATGCCGGCACTCCTTATTATAGTGGCGATTTTGACTCGGGAGACAAATAATGAGCCGGCCAAGTAAAAAGTTAGAAGATGAGGAATTGAAAAATAGTCATCCTAAAGTCAATAGCATTCATCCGAAGGACGGAAATTAGGTGCCACCCAAAGCGAAAGAATACGTATGTGAAGTCTAGCCAACCAGGAACAATAACACTAAATATCAATGGCCCCATGGTAATGCTTTGTATTTGGTGTAGTATTATGAGCTCCTCAAACCGAGTGAAGCTGCATCGAACATAGTTGATGATTGAAACCGAAAAAAAGGACCAAACATGAGTGCTAAATTTTTCATTATGACAACGCTCGACCACATATTGCGGAACCAGTAAGAACTATTCGTATAAATGGGATGGGAAGCACTAAACTACTCGGTATATAGCCCAGATCTTTTTTTCTTACTACCTCTTGTTTCGATTGATAGAGAATGTCCTTCAATTGAAGGTGCCAGAAATTAGATTGATGCGCTACTAACCTCAAAAGATGAGCAATGTTTTGGCAAAGAATCGATAAATTGCCTGAAATATGGGTAAGTGTCATAGATTTCGATGAAAAATATCTTGAATAATGTATTCATTATTATAAAATATATTTTAAAGTTATATTTTGCCCCAAAAACAACTTTTTTCGAGTTACACACCCATTATATTTTGGGTTTTAACAAAACATATTGGAGTCAATTAGAATAATTTAACTGATTCAGCGGCAATGTTTTTCAAATATACATATCTCGTCTTTCATCTTTATTTATTTCAAATAGATTTTTTCATCTCAAATATTTATTTATTTTTTTTAAATACTTTTTATTTTGCAGCTACATTTTCTACTTCCTCACTAAAATTTGGTTTATACTTATTTTCTTTGTTCATTACATCTGAAACCATTTTCAGAAACTCATAGTCTAGTGAATCATATAGTCGGCCAACACCAATACTTCCTTATTTATTATTTCCTTTCTAATTTTTCTCATTCCAGTTTATTTGGTCTCGTTGGCTCTCAGATCAAATTTATTTTAACAGTCACCATCATTCAGGAATTTTATGTTTTTTTGTCTCTCGTTTAAGAAGAATATTTAATTTTATTACTCAACTCGAGCTCTTAGTTGGCTGTTTCATCATTTATAAATTGATGAAATTTTATTTTGGTGAACAAATTTATGGTTTTACTTGTCGTTGACATTGATGGTGTAAATAAATTAAATAAGAAATGAAAACGTTTTTCAACAAGAAGTAACTTAATTATATGTATAAAGGGTGTCGCAATAGTATCATCAAGTTTAAATTATGTTTAAATAACACAAGGGAACAAAATTGAACTTTTTTTGTGTTGATTTGAAATTTGTAGCAAATTTTTACTAATTTGAGGTCGCTGATTTCAAATCTGCACTTGGTTTTTTTCTATCAGCTCGACTTTTCGAGATATACCGTTATGTTCAAAATTAAGGCACTTCCGCTACATATATTGGAATAACTTGAAAACGGTTCACCATATTAAATTAAAAAAAAAATCCGAAACTCTCAAACAATATTCTCTTAAAGCCGTGCTTACTTTGTTTTTAAATTTTCCAAGTAGTTTTAGAGATATCGTTCAAGTTTTGAAAAAAAAATTAAAATTTTTTTAAAAAAAACATTTTTTTTGTTCTTTAAAAATTCCTAAAAAATAAAAATGGGACAAAAATCACAGTTTTGGTCTACAAGCAGTTAGCTAAATATATTTCGAATAAAATGAGCTTTATTTCATTGCAATCGGTGCACAACTTTTGATTTTGTTCACGATTTACTGAATTGATATAAATCGCGATTTCCATACAAAAATAACATTTTCCAATGTGTAAGTGTTTGTATGTAATAAGTTAGTTTTTTATGATTCTAAGAATTAAAAAAATTAAGTAATAAAAAAAGATTATTTCATTTTTATGGTCAGCTATACTTTTTAATTTAACACAAAAAGAGAATTTTAAAGAAAAATAAAAAATTTTAATACACAAATATTACAATGTAATTACAACTCATCGAAAAATTTTCTTTTATAAGATTTTCTTAAATAACCTTGTTTAGAGGGATTTGTTTTAATGCTCCAGCAATAGTCCGCCATCATATGCTTATCCCAGTGACCCTGGTACCGCTCCTCTATAGTGCGGATATCTTGATGGAAACGTTCACCTTGTTCTTCACTGAAGTCTCCAAGATTTTCAGGGAAACAATCCAAATGACTGTGTAGGTAGTGCACCTTAATGCTCATATTACAACCAAGCTGCTTGAAATGTGACAACATGTTATCCACGTGGTCCGAATAGTGCTCACCCTTTTTGTTTCCCAGGAAATTGCGCACTATCCAAACAAATTCATTCCAAGCATTTCTTTCAATATCTGTCATGGAATTACTAAAATTTTCATCATTGATTAATTTTTTGATTTGAGGGCCATCAAAAATGCCAGCTTTCAGTTTCTCCGAACTCAAATTGTTGAACTTTTTACTGATATATCTAAAACAATCACCGTCCTTGTTGAGAGCTTTGACAAATTGTTTCATAAGTTCTAGCTTGATATGGAGAGGTGGCAGTATTATGCGATCCCTGGGCACAAGTGGTTGATTAACTATATTGTGGTTTCCTGGAACCATAGCTTCCCTCGAAGGCCAGTCTTTCTTACTCCAGTGTTCAGATCTGGCTCTGCTATCCCATAAACAAATGAAACACGGATATTTTGTGTAGCCACCTTGTTGGCCTAGAAGAAAATTCACCATTTTTAGATCCACACAAATTAGGCAGCGGTGTTCGTTGTACTTTATTTTATTTATAACTGAGGCAATTGTAGAATATTCTTCTTTAGCTTTAGTTGAATGTGCAATGGGCAACGAACCCAATTTATTACCGTTATGCAGAAGTACACATTTTAGGCTGCGTTTAGAAGAATCTATAAATAGTCGCCAGTCATTTGGATCATACTCCTCTAATCCCATCGCTGTTACTAAACCAGGAACATCTGAACAATAAACAAATTCATCGTCTTCGGAAAAGAATGGAAGTAAGTTTTTTTCTCTGTTACGGTAGTATGAAATTGTTGTTCCTTGGGTTAACAGATTTTTTTGCTTTAATCGAGAAGCAAGAATTTCAGATGCTTTTTTAGAAAGTCCAAGGTCTCTCACTAAATCACTAAGCTCCTCCTGATTAAATTGCTCGCGTTCAGAAGAAATATCTAAATGCAAGTCATCTGATCCAAATTCAGAAATTGGTGAAGGAACATTTTGTCGTAAGTCGTGGAAATTGTGTGTAGATGTAGATGGTTGTGGTTCTGAATCCTCACTAGAGTACAGGACTGGTTGGGTAATAGACAACACGTTAGGATAAATCCATTTAGACCGGTTTGTTTTATTAATGCCTGTTATGTTGACAGCGCAAAAATAACTATCATCATAATGATTCGAAGGTTCCCGCCAGATCATTGGTGTTTTATACTTGAAGTGGGTCCGTTGCTTGTTTGCCCATAACCTTAAATACTCTACACAGTTTTTACATACAGTATTAGGAATCCAGTACTTGTCACGGGTTTCCATGGTAAATCCGAAGTAGTCAAAATAAATTTTTTTAATAAAATCTGACACACTTTTTCTATTTTTTATAAACGTGTATTCGCCACATATGTTACAAAAATGGTTGGGATTGATTTTACAGGTGTTTCTTGACGTAGCCATTGCACAATTTTGAAGTATATATCAAGTAACACAATTTTCAATAAATAACACACGGGAACAAAATTGAACTTTTTTGTGTTGACTGATTAAATGTTCAATGTAAAATGATTTATATTTTTTGTCGTTATACTTTTCGCTTTCGTAAACACTTGTTGAATGAGAAAAATTGGTTGAATGAACCCATATAAATACTTAGTAGTTTTTTACTGAAGTACCAAAAAAAATTATATCCACAATTTTATTGACAGTCACTTATGAATGAACACATGTGTTCAGGGGAATTCCTTTAAAAAATCATCCGTTACCAACGGTAAACCACACATCAATAAAAACAAGTGGACTTTTCTTTTTTCTCTTTAATTGACTGTGAACTGACTAGGTGTCATAAAGGGACAATAAAATTTATAGGCGTTATGAGTTTGCTACCGCAACCATAAAAATGAAATAATCTTTTTTTATTACTTATTTTTTTTAATTCTTAGAATCATAAAAAACTAACTTATTACATACAAACACTTACACATTAGAAAATGTTATTTTTGTATGGAAATCGCGATTTATATCAATTCAGTAAATCGTGAACAAAATCAAAAGTTGTGCACCGATTGCAATGAAATAAAGCTCATTTTATTCGAAATATATTTATCTAACTGTTTGTATACCCAAACTGTGATTTTTGTCCCATTTTTATTTTTTAGGAATTTTTAAAGAACAAAAAAAATGTTTTTTTTAAAAAAATTTTAATTTTTTATTCAAAACTTGAACGATATCTCTAAAACTACTTGGAAAATTTAAAAACAAAGTAAGCACGGCTTTAAGAGAATATTGTTTGCGAGTTTCGGATTTTTTTTTAAATTTAATATGGTGAACCGTTTTCAAGTTATTCCAATATATGTAGCGGAAGTGCCTTAATTTTGAACATAACGGTATATCTCGAAAAGTCGAGCTAATAGAAAAAAACCAAGGGCAGATTTGGATTCAGCGTCCCAAATAACCTTAAAAACAATATTCAGTTCTTAATCAACAGAACCATTGTTCCCTTGTGTAATGAGTCTTAGCAATAATAATTCATTCTTCTTTCATGAAGAAACCCCACGTAAAAATGTTTAAAGCTACCAAACCTTATTACAAAGAAATATTTTTGAATATATATAGACTACGATAAAAAAATTTTTTTGCCTGATTAAATTTTGCTAGTGGTAATTGAATTCTAAATCAATAAATCGATTAATTCAATTCAATTCAATTCTTTATTTGTATAATATTACACGGTATTCGTAAAGACAACGTAGTTTTTAAGAGTTTAGGAATAAGTACGATCGTTTATGTGCACCGAAATAAATAATATCTTTAGCATGGGAGGAAAAATACAAAAAAAAATTTTTTGATATTTTTTCTGGTATAACATAAAAAATAAACTGTGCTCAGATTAACGCATTGATATGGCTGTAGTCTGAAGTAAGATATCTTGTATTAAAACTTTAAGACAATCTGTTAACTTTAACCTTTATATAGACAGGCATTTAGTATGATTCAAACTTGTTGAGATGTGTATGTTGCAGTTTTGTCCTTTAAAATTGGAATATTTTTTGATTTCTTCTTCAAGATTTTTGAAACATTCCAAAAAGGTGAAGAGCCCTGTTCGAATATATATAGCATATAATTTCGTGATTAGTTTCTGAAAGAATTTACCGCTTTGGTGATGATATTATTTAGATATTTTAACTGTAACGAGTATGTGTGGTTTCTGTAACGTTTCCAGTTCCGTCTAGCAAAATTCTCTTCTGTACAGGACAGTTTTTATGAATTTACTTCAGAAATAAATACAAACTCGTCTACACAAATCATTTGGCGTAATGTGAACAAACTCCATGGAAAAAAATTCATAGTATTGAGTACCAAAACAATAATTTAACACAACCTGGAGAAATAACCGACCTTTTTGGTAGAGAGTGGTCTTTCCAATCTGATAATATAAATTTTAATCAAAGTTTTATAAACAGTAAAAATAGAATAAATATTTCAGTCGAGTACACTCCTAATTCTTCCGCAAAATTCATTGATGCCGACATATCGCTCATAGAACTACACTCTGCTTTAGATTCTTTAAAAGGCAAAACTCCTGGATTCGACAAATAAATTACCCCATGCTAAAGAATTTGCCAAAATCCGGTAAAGAGTTCTTATTAAAGTTATTTAACAATATATTTAATACTGGTCACATACCACAAGAATGGAAAATAGCAACTGGAATTAGTGGAATTATCACTACCAAAGCCTGGAAAAAACAAAAATAAACTCAATGGACATCGACCAATATCTCCACTTTCATGTATAAGCAAGCTAATGGAAAAGATAATGGCTAGGATAATTTCTTGGTTTCTACTGAAAAACAAATTTATCCATCCTAAACAAGTAGCTTTCTAACCACGAAAGGGCACCATTGATGCTTTACTCTTTTTGGACCAACAAATATCTAAATCTTTATCCACAGGTAACCACATAACAATTCTACCTATGGATTTCGAAAAAGCTTTCGATGGAATAGGTATACATACTATTATATCACAATTTAAAAATTGGCGAATTGGTTTCAAAATGCTAAGGTTTATTTTTAACTTTTTAACTAACAGAAAATTTAGAGTGAGAGTGAATAACACATTCTCTCCAACATTTCCTCTTGAAAATGGTATACAGCAGGGGTCACCAATTTCAGTTGCTCTTTTCCTTATTGCATATGAAAAAATAAATTCTATTTTACTCAAACATCCAACATTTAATGACTGCATGTATGCTGATGATTTATGCATTATAATCAAACACAACAAAACATTAGATCAACTTAAAATTGGAACAATGGAACAATGGTTCTGTTGATTAAGAACTGAATATTGTTTTTAAGGTTATTTGGGACGCTGAATCCAAATCTGCCCTTGGTTTTTTTCTATCAGCTCGACTTTTCGAGATATACCGTTATGTTCAAAATTAAGGCACTTCCGCTACATATATTGGAATAACTTGAAAACGGTTCACCATATTAAATTAAAAAAAAAAATCCGAAACTCGCAAACAATATTCTCTTAAAGCCGTGCTTACCTTGTTTTTAAATTTTCCAAGTAGTTTTAGAGATATCGTTCAAGTTTTGAAAAAAAAAATAAAAATTTTAAAAAAAAAAACAATTTTTTTGTTCTTTAAAAATTCCTAAAAAATAAAAATGTGACAAAAATCACAGTTTTGGTCTACAAACAGTTAGTTAGATATATTTCGAATAAAATGAGCTTTATTTCGTTGCAATCGGTGCACAACTTTTGATTTTGTTCACGATTTACTGAATTGATATAAATCGCGATTTCCATACAAAAATAACATTTTCTAATGTGTAAGTGTTTGTATGTAACAAGTTAGTTTTTTATGATTCTAAGAATTAAAAAAATTAAGTAATAAAAAAAGATTATTTCATTTTTATGGTTGCGGTAGCAAACTCATAACGCCTATAAATTTTATTGTCCCTTTATGACACCTAGTCAGTTCACAGTCAATTAAAGAGAAAAAAGAAAAGTCCACTTGTTTTTATTGATGTGTGGTTTACCGTTGGTAACGGATGATTTTTTAAAGAAATTCCCCTGAACACATGTGTTCATTCATAAGTGACTGTCAATAAAATTGTGGATATAATTTTTTTTGGTACTTCAGTAAAAAACTACTAAGTATTTTTATGGGTTCATTCAACCAATTTTTCTCATTCACAAGTGTTTACGAAAGCGAAAAGTATAACGACAAAAAATATAAATCATTTTACATTGAACATTTAATCAGTCAACACAAAAAAGTTCAATTTTGTTCCCGTGTGTTATTTATTGAAAATTGTGTTACTTTGATATATACTTTAAAATTGTGCAATGGCTACGTCAAGAAACACCCGTAAAATCAATCCCAACTATTTTTGTAACATATGTGGCGAATACACGTTTATAAAAAATAGAAAAAGTGTGTCAGATTTTATTAAAAAAATTTATTTTGACTACTTCGGATTTACCATGGAAACCCGTGACAAGTACTGGATTCCTAATACTGTATGTAAAAACTGTGTAGAGTATTTAAGGTTATGGGCAAACAAGCAACGGACCCACTTCAAGTATAAAACACCAATGATCTGGCGGGAACCTTCGAATCATTATGATGATTGTTATTTTTGCGCTGTCAACATAACAGGCATTAATAAAACAAACCGGTCTAAATGGATTTATCCTAACGTGTTGTCTATTACCCAACCAGTCCTGTACTCTAGTGAGGATTCAGAACCACAACCATCTACATCTACACACAATTTCCACGACTTACGACAAAATGTTCCTTCACCAATTTCTGAATTTGGATCAGATGACTTGCATTTAGATATTTCTTCTGAACGCGAGCAATTTAATCAGGAGGAGCTTAGTGATTTAGTGAGAGACCTTGGACTTTCTAAAAAAGCATCTGAAATTCTTGCTTCTCGATTAAAGCAAAAAAATCTGTTAACCCAAGGAACAACAATTTCATACTACCGTAACAGAGAAAAAAAACTTACTTCCATTCTTTTCCGAAGACGATGAATTTGTTTATTGTTCAGATGTTCCTGGTTTAGTAACAGCGATGGGATTAGAGGAGTATGATCCAAATGACTGGCGACTATTTATAGATTCTTCTAAACGCAGCCTAAAATGTGTACTTCTGCATAACGGTAATAAATTGGGTTCGTTGCCCATTGCACATTCAACTAAAGCTAAAGAAGAATATTCTACAATTGCCTCAGTTATAAATAAAATAAAGTACAACGAACACCGCTGGCTAATTTGTGTGGATCTAAAAATGGTGAATTTTCTTCTAGGCCAACAAGGTGGCTACACAAAATATCCGTGTTTCATTTGTTTATGGGATAGCAGAGCCAGATCTGAACACTGGAGTAAGAAAGACTGGCCTTCGAGGGAAGCTATGGTTCCAGGAAACCACAATATAGTTAATCAACCACTTGTGCCCAGGGATCGCATAATACTGCCACCTCTCCATATCAAGCTAGGACTTATGAAACAATTTGTCAAAGCTCTCAACAAGGACGGTGATTGTTTTAGATATATCAGTAAAAAGTTCAACAATTTGAGTTCGGAGAAACTGAAAGCTGGCATTTTTGATGGCCCTCAAATCAAAAAATTAATCAATGATGAAAATGTTAGTAATTCCATGACAGATATTGAAAGAAATTCTTGGAATGAATTTGTTTGGATAGTGCGCAATTTCCTGGGAAACAAAAAGGGTGAGCACTATTCGGACCACGTGGATAACATGTTGTCACATTTCAAGCAGCTTGGTTGTAATATGAGCATTAAGGTGCACTACCTACACAGTCATTTGGATTGTTTCCCTGAAAATCTTGGAGACTTCAGTGAAGAACAAGGTGAACGTTTCCATCAAGATATCCGCACTATAGAGGAGCGGTACCAGGGTCACTGGGATAAGCATATGATGGCGGACTATTGCTGGAGCATTAAAACAAATCCCTCTAAACAAGGTTATTTAAGAAAATCTTATAAAAGAAAATTTTTCGATGAGTTGTAATTACATTGTAATATTTGTGTATTAAAATTTTTTATTTTTCTTTAAAATTCTCTTTTTGTGTTAAATTAAAAAGTATAGCTGACCATAAAAATGAAATAATCTTTTTTTATTACTTAATTTTTTTAATTCTTAGAATCATAAAAAACTAACTTATTACATACAAACACTTACACATTAGAAAATGTTATTTTTGTATGGAAATCGCGATTTATATCAATTCAGTAAATCGTGAACAAAATCAAAAGTTGTGCACCGATTGCAATGAAATAAAGCTCATTTTATTCGAAATATATTTAGCTAACTGTTTGTAGACCAAAACTGTGATTTTTGTCCCATTTTTATTTTTTAGGAATTTTTAAAGAACAAAAAAAATGTTTTTTTTTTAAAAATTTTTTTTTTTTTTTCAAAACTTGAACGATATCTCTAAAACTACTTGGAAAATTTAAAAACAAAGTAAGCATGGCTTTAAGAGAATATTGTTTGCGAGTTTCGGATTTTTTTTTTAATTTAATATGGTGAACCGTTTTCAAGTTATTCCAATATATGTAGCGGAAGTGCTTTAATTTTGAACATAACGGTATATCTCGAAAAGTCGAGCTGATAGAAAAAAACCAAGTGCAGATTTGAAATCAGCGACCTCAAATTAGTAAAAATTTGCTATAAATTTCAAATCAACACAAAAAAAGTTCAATTTTGTTCCCTTGTGTAATCTTTTTTTCGAACTTAATACCTGGTGTAATGAATATGGTGCGAAAATCTCATATGAAAAGACTAATGCTATACACTTTTGCCGCAAACGAGACTGTGTAATTCCAATAATAAATATACAAAATCAATATATTAATTTGGTAGAAAAAATTAAAATTTTAGGTCTAGTATTTGATCAAAAATATAGATGGAATGAACATATTAAGTATTTAAAAATTCATTGGAGAAAAGGTTAAACATAATAAAATGTATTACTAGCCTTAACTGCAATGCACACCCAAAAATAACAATAGATATAGTGAAATTTATACTAGTATCAAAAATTGAATGCGGACTTCCAATATATGGGCATGCTGCAAAAGCAGAATTAAATAAAATCAAATTTACTTACCATGCAGCTGCAAGATTTGCGCTCGGTGCATTTAGATCAACTCCCATTCGAAACATATTAACAGAATCAGGTCTTTTAACCCTTGATAATCTTATTGAATTAAACACAACAAAACTTGCAACAAAACTACTTATGCCATCAGAAAATGAAATACTCCTTTATAGTCCAAAATCATCCAGCAACAAAAAACTAAAATCAGCTGTGCAACGAATCACGGAATATATAAGATTATTGGATATAACTCCAACATCAAAGAAAAAATTTAATTGCCTACGTCCACCTTGGCTACTTTCGAGTGATAGCATTGAGACATCGTTAATGTGCTATTCTAAACAAACTACCCCACAAGATATGTATATATCACTTTTCCAACAAAAAAAGATGAATACACAAACAAAAACTGGACATTTTGCTATACTGATGGATCAAAATCCATTAGTGGAGTATCCTATGCCGTAATTGACAACAATTTCAACACCGTTAGGTATGGACTACTAAATCATGATAACCCAATATTCTATGCAGAAGCAGAGGCAATATTGAATGCTATAAAATGGGTAAAAAAACAACGTTCAAAATGCATAATTTGCACAGATTCCAAATCCTGCGCGACAGCAATACTAAATAATCTAATTCAAATGACATTATTTGTGAAATCAGAGATAATCTGATTCGGTTTCCAAACAAACAACAAATTATGTGGATACCTGGGCACGAAAATATAAAAGGAAATGAAACAGCAGACAAAATCGCAAAATATACAATAAAATTACCACTTATAATGGGCACAACTCAAAACAAAAGTTCAATATATTCGGCAATCGACAAATATTTGTACAAAAAACAAAAAAATGAATGGGATAGCTATTCACACATATACAAACAGTTCATTCCAGACGGAAAGCCACCTTTTTACCCACCAGATACTTCCAGAGCACATTTACAAAATTATTTAAGAATAAGATTAGGCCATTGCCGATTAACACACCAACACCTCATGGAAAAGAAGCCAGCACCTGAGTGTATTTTCTGTAGATCATCTATTATCTCAATGATCTGTATTAAAAATAATTATAACCTACCTAACATTATTTCAGATACCTCAAAAGAAAATATTAACAATTTAATTAAACTCTTAAAAGAATTAAATATTTTTAATAAAATTTATTTCGTTCTTTGCAAAATTTAAATTAATAATTAACGATTTGAAATTAAAAAATTTAAACCACCCTAAAAATAATTTTTGAATTTAAATTACTCAAATTTTGGAAAAAAAAATTATGTAAATTATGAGCCATTGGCCTTAGCAGCTAGTGCTTGCTTAATATAATTTTGTAATAATTTATTATTACATAGTTTTTAAATAATTAAGTAAACAAATTCCTCTTCTGTGTTAAGTTTGTTATTCAAGATGAAAACATTTTGCGCACAATAGTGATCTCTGTTTTATATACACTATAATTTAATGCATATTTAATGATATCGTTGAATGCATAAAGCAACGAATCCATCTGTCCCGTATCTGTTACGGCATCAAGACTCCTTAATAAGACCCCTCTGTTAATACAACTCAAAAGTGGCCCGTTTGCTTTTTTAAAATCGTAAGTAAGATTCTGAATTTCATTATAATTTGCAGTAACAGCAATTTTCATGTGTAGGTGGTCAGATGATAGATAGATAGATGATAGTTCGTTGATAATTCTTCGTGACTCTGATGACATAATGTGGCTAATTTTCGTTAGGAAAAAATCGAATGTTGATGTTTGTCTTCTAGGATTTGAAGGCACGTAAGTGTGATCATTGGGATATATTATTTGTAAAATTTTAGCATCCACTTGTTCGTGTAATTAGTTGCCGCAACAGTTAGATCTGCGACAACCCCATAAATTATGACAGCAATTAAACCAGCTAGTATGAATTTGTTAATTGTACGAGATAATTTTCGTAGGTCCGAGTTAAACTGTTGCTTTTTGCCATTATCATGGCCTGAATTACCACCAGGAAAATGGCAAGCATAAATATTTATATACTCGTATTCATTATTTAATTGTACTTTAATTCCGATACTTTCGATAATGCTTGCGTTTAATATTTGTAAAATAGTGTGCAGTATATATTTCCTGATAAGTATTACAACACCACCACCTCTACTTCTTGACACGCTCATACCTGCAGCAGTAATACTCCTGATGTCTAATTGACATATTTTTCTTTAGCCACGTCCTTAACAGTAGGCAAACATGAATGTTTTGATTTATCAAAAAATAAAAGAGGTCGTCTTTTTTATTGGGTAAGCTCCAGGCTATCCATGCTAAGATATTTAGATATTTATATTTATTCGGAATTTACAAGCAAGGTCTGTTATAACTTCACGGTATTAAAAATAAATGAAATTATTTTTATTGTTGTTGAAATTTGTCTGAGTGTTTCGGAAACTAGCATTTTGAGGAATATTTTGGTGAAAATGTTAGAAAAACTTTCATTATACTGAATTGAGTTTCTCTAATAGTTATTTCTATTAAATAAAACGTTATTTCTACGATCATTATGAGATTGTGGAAGTGTGCGTTGTCCAATTTGTAAATATTTTGTTCTATTTGGCAATCCAGATACACGGCCTTATGATTTCTACTGCAGCCTCCACATTTCACAACATTTGAGTTACATTCAGAAGACCTGTGGTTACCAGCAAAATTTGCTCAAAAATTTTTTACATTGAAACGACTAGAGCCATGCCCAAACACTTGGCTATTGCAGTACTGCGTGATTTTAGATCTATTGGGTTATAGCAACTCCTACCATATTTTTACATAATCGAGTACTGAGTGATATTTTCTTAATTCTCTTATTGTAATTGATTTTCTTTGAAAATAAAATATAAATATATATTAGAGTGGGTCAAATTGTAGGGAACCGAAAAAATCTCTATGGGCTCATCTTGATTCTGGTACTATTAGCCATAAGAAGTATTTTTGCCCAAGGAACGATACCTCTATAATCATTATCGAACCTTCCAAAATTTCGATGAAAAATCGATTTATATCGTATACGGTTACTCCACATAATAATATGTATGGTTCCTTGGTCAAATAAACTTGTTATGGCCCATAGTACCTTAATATATATATTATCTGCTCGTTATTACTGCCTCTTGCCCGAAAAACTAATTTAAATCTAAGCATAACGCAAGCGCGTTAGAGGGCATGGTTGCCCTCTAATCTTAGCAGAAACAGACACAGTGCAAAAAATACAGGAGGAACCAACCAACGCAAAAACGATACCATGCTATTCTCATAAATTAAATAACTCCTTATCTTAAAGCATTAAAGTTCCACTAATACAAAAAGTGACTTCGTTTGTAAAGGAGACAACAAAATTTTCAAAAATCAACACCCAAAAGGAATAATGTTTTAATGAAATTTTTTTGATCAAAATTGTCAATATTTTGTGAAACTAGTTGGGTGGAGCGGCATGATACAATATTACAATTTGCAAGTAATATTAAAAATATATTAGAGGCACTGCAGAAAATATCTCATTGAAAGGACTGAGATACGTCCACAAAGGCAACAATTTTAATAAATTCACTTAGCTCATTTGATTTTATATGCGGATTGTATATCCTTAGTTATATTCTTGCCCTTACACAACCCATGAGCGTAATTCTGCAAAAACAGACCTAGACTTATGCAGGGGATCAGACATAATAAAAACTCTTTTAACGAGCCTTCAACATAAAAGAAGCGAAGCAGAGGAAAGCTTTAAATTTATTTTTAACAAAGCGAAAATAATATGTGGTGACCTAGACATTTCTCGTTTTATGGAAGAATGCTTAAATGTTTATAGCATACCTCAGCTTTTGCCGAAAAATATCACAAAACTTTCGTATACTGAATTGAAAGGGATAATTTCACAAGTTTTGGATGACTTTGGTGGACTGCACCAACAAAAAAAAGAAGTTCAACTTGTAAAGCTGGAATCTGAAATTATTCATTGGCAGCTCAAATGAAAAGTTTCAACAGAAGTCCTTATGAAAGCATAGATGCATTATCTCACTGTATGGAAGATATATACCCTACTCTCCGAATAATAATTCAAATTTTTATTTCATTGCCGGTAAGCAACTCAACAGCTGAAAGATCATTCTCAACTTTGCGGATAATTAAAACATGGCCCAGATCAACAATGAAGAAAGACTAAATGCTTTAGCCACAAACAAGAAATATCTACTGATGCTGTTTTAAACAAATCTTCATCCATGGGCAACGACAAAGTAAATATTTAAACAGTATTCTTACGGTCATATGACCTTCATTTTATACCAGAAACCTCATTTTGTTGAAACTACTTACATATAAAACACCATTCCCAACTGTAACTGAGAAAATTTAACTGAAATTCATGATTTCAATTTGAATTATCATTTAATTTTAATTTAAGTTATCATTTAAAATTAAGAAGTTTTTATTTGATATGCAGAAGTTGCCATTTAAGATCAGAAACTAAAATCTTTAATAAAAATAGCAAAATTATCACTTAAAAATGTAATTTAAATTTCAGAAAGTTCCATTTAAAATTGAGAAAATTCCATTTAGTTCAGAAATTTTATATGTAAGTTTTGAATTTCAAATAAAGTATTCTGGATATGAAATGTTGTTTTGTAAATTTCGATTGAAATTTTCTAACTTTCATAGATCTTTTTTAAGTGTAAATTGAATTTTTAACTGATAACTTTGTTTTGTTTAGTAAAAGATTTAAATTTTTAAAATTTCAAATAAAAATTTCTTAATTTCAATTAAAAAAAATTTATTTGAATTTAAAAATATTAAAAAATGTGGAAAGCTTTTCTGGAAGTAAAAAATATTTTGAAAAAAAGTATAGCATTACCCAACTAGAGTGAATATAAGAAAACTCATTACACAATGGTGAAAGTACACCACTTTTAAAGATTTTATAGAAAAGAAAAACGTTACGAAATTTAATTAAATCCTTAAAGTGACACCCCAGAAATTTTCTGACATATCCAGACATATGTTCACGCCTTCTCGTATAAAACATATTTATCTTGCAATTGAATTAACAACGGTCAAGCAATTTGAGATTGGTGCAAATAGTACCCGAATACATCTCAATATCATATAAAATCTGATGCATTAACAAAGCATTAGCTACCCTTCACTTCACCCGAAACTGTAAATATATGTTAGTAGAATATATCCTACGTAAAGTAGTAGCCACCTTACACTGAACAGAAGCAATGTGGGAGGCAAAACTAAGGTGTTAATGAACTACAATCCCTAAACACCTATGTTGGTTCACAAACTCAACACGAGAACCATTAATAGTAATATCAGACTCAGAAAAGTAATGGCTCGATGAACCAACCATAATGGCCTTCGTCTTCAAAGGGTTTATAGCCAAGAAGTTATTAGACGCCCAAGTCGAAATCTAACCAATACAAAAATTAATATTGACACATAAGACATTAGAGAACATACGATCAGAACTAAGCGGCAAGAAGATGTCATCAGCAAATAAGTATGACTTATACATACCGACATCCAAAACAGATCCATGAGGAACACCCGACGTTAATAGGAGATTCTCGGAATAAACACCGTGGAAATCCACAAATTGCGTTCTGCCACTGAAATACGACAAAATAAGCTTACAAGCAGACATGGAAAATTAAAATTACCTCTAAGATTGGTAATCATGGTAGAGTAACATATGGAATTATAGGCCTTAGTCAAATCAAGGGAAACAAGAACAAATAACCTCTTACCATTCTCACACATTCTGACAGAATCAGTTAGGTTAAGTAACAAAGAGTTTGTATTATAACCCTCCCGAATAGCATACTTATGTAGAGATAAACGACTCCTGACAGACAACAGCACCTGCTCCTTAATTAAGTGTTCCACAACTTTCGACAAAAGCAGGAAGAATATGTATCGGTCGCAGATCCTTAGGACCACAAATTCTGCCAGACTACGGAATAGGAATCATACCAAGGTTTGCGAAAAGGGATGCAATATACGGATATGTCATTTTAATGAACTGAATACTAATGCCATCAATAACAATTGCTTTCGACTTAACATTCTTTAAAGCATGCACAACAACATTGACATTCACACACTGAAATGAAAAACAATTAATCGAATTCACATGGCGGTAGGAAATATCGCCCAAAGAAAAAACGCAAAAAAAAATGCAAAATCGCCTAAATGAAATTTTGCACCCAAAAATAAAAATACGAAATTTCGCCCAAAAAAAAGGAAAAACAACCCAAAAAACGATTTTTTGCCCAAAATAAAGGAAAAATCACCCAAATTATGAAAAATGTTCTTTATTTTCAAATGAAAACATTCATTGCTTCTTCAGCAGCTGCGCGACAGTATGGACAGAAGTACTGCTTTAAGCCTTCAGCCAAACCTTTTGCCTGCAATTTAAGTACGCACTCATTGCAGTATTTCAAATGACGGCAAGGCAACAATACTGTATTGGGAGATTGCGCCTAATTGCTTGGTAGAAATGAAACCAGCAACCATGGGGTTTTGCGTTATGAAATTTTTTTTAAAGAACTTTGCAATGCAGTTTCAAAGTCAGTCATGAAACTGTATACCTCCAAATTAAATATATTTATTATTATTTAAGTAAAAGAATAGATGGTCGTACAACCTTTTGGTTTTTTTATCCATTAAAACAAATATGAAATATATGTTGGGAAAAAAAAAATTGTTTTTTTAAAATTATTGGAAAGAGAATGAGAGTCGCGCAAATTTTTGTCAAAATTTTATACTTTTGCTTTTGACCAAAGCGCAGCAGGCGTAAAATTTTTACAAAAATCACGCGATTTTTTGTAAAAATTTTCCATTTTTAGTTTCTGTTTTTAAATTTCTTTATGCGCTTTTTCCCCGAAAAATTAAAAATTGTCGAAAATATTAAATATTGTCCAAAAAATTTTTAATTTTTCTATTTTAGTTTTTGTTTCTTTTATGCGCTTTTTGTTTATGCGCTTTTTGTCTCTTTATGCGCTTTTTCCCCGAAAAATTTTTAATTTTGTCCAAAAATCGCGCGATTTCTTTTTTTACAAATTTTTCATTTTCAGTTTGTTTCTGTACATATATTTTATGTCCAAAGTATTTACATCCAAACATAACTAATCCTTCTCATTCATGGATAAAGACGTACTCACCTTTTCATCAAAGTAATCAGCGTTAATTACCAACAGCTGTCTGAAAACTCCAAATGGAACAATTTTGGGCCATTTTTCATATGTTATTCTTTGGTGATTTTTCGTAATGAAAAATTACCCAATTTTATTAAACGAAATTAACCCAAAAACAAGTAGGAGTGTTAAATTCGGCTGTGCCGAATCTTTGATACACTCCACCTCGGTTTGAGTCTTGATAATAAATGTAAATGAAAAAGTAAACAATTTGTTAAACTTAATACCAAATTATTTCAACAAATTCTTTGGGTTGGTTTTCTTCTTTTCATTATTTCGGATTTATTTCGGTGTTTGCTTTTTGGTCATCGTGGTTGCTGATCGGCATGCATTTTGGTTATACACCTATATGCATGCGTTTCCGGTTATATGACATAACTTCTCGTTTAATTTAGTTTTTGCTAATTAAATAGCTCGCCCTAACCTCCATTGCAAAGGTAATGGTTGTGTAGAGTGGCTATATGCATTAAATCGTGCTAATTTCTTTTAACTGGCCAAATATTTCTTCATTGTGGCCATATAGGTCGGATGGAGTAACAAAATAATAACCAAAAAAAAAAGCTCTCCCAACTTTTTTTTAAAATATTGCCATATTTTGAAAACATAGAGAATAAATTTATAATAATAAATAATCAAATTAGGGATGAAAAACGCAAAAAACGAAAAGTCCCAAACATTTTAAATAAAATAATTTAATGTTATCTTTATTTTCTGAAAAACTTCAAATTTTCATCCAAAAAAAATGTGAAATTTTATATATAAATAAAAATAACATTCTCATAAAATTACGTTTACTTATGTAACAATTTTTATGTTAGCAATTCTTAAATATCATTTGAGGTTTTCTTAAATTCATTGAATTTAAATAAATATCGACAAATCTGTTTTCCTTTTTATTTAAATTGTAAAGGAGTGGCATCTCTGTCAAAATAAGCGAAAAACACAAAGAATAGAAAAAAACAAATTACTTCGTGTTTGACACGATGATTTTATGTTTATGTTTAATATCTTTATTTTTTTTTACTAATATATCTGTTTATTTATTTGAAAATGAAATAATGAATTGAATATGCTATTTAATTATTTTTTTATTTATATAAAAAAGTTTTTTAATTAAAGCAAAATATTTTCACTATTTCATGATTTTTATTTATGTATGACGACATTTCAACCTAAAAATTTAAGTTTTTATCGATTGGATAAACAACACAAAAATGGTTGTCGTTTAGATATCAACAACAGCTGACTTTAACAATAGCGAATATCGTTTCAAAATTTTACTGATAATTTTGCAATTTTCTTTTTTTTTACAATTCGACTATCGTTAAAAGAAGTTACTGAATCGCGGTACTGAAAAGTTATTAATATCTCCTGAATGGCAATATTTTTTTTAAATGTAAACATTTTTAGATGTAAAGATATTTCTAAATTTAAAATTATTATTTCCGACGTTTTGATATGATTTTCTGAAACTCAATTAATATTTTCTAATTTATAATTGGAAATTTTATTTTCAGTTTTTATTATAATTGATATTTTCTTAAATTTGAATGGAAAATTTAAAAAGTGAAATTTTGTATTTATGTGAATAATAATGCTTTATTAATTATAAACAATTTTTAAAAATTAGATGTAATCGCAATCAGATATTTTATAGGTAAAGCAGAATAATAATTCTATATAACTATGTAGAACTGTTTTGTAAGCAAAAAACTCATTGACGAACTCGGTAACTCTATTTTGTAAAGACAACAAAAAGTTAACCCCCCAATCTCACATCACACTGAAATTGTAGAATCGTTGTGTACGTATTATCAACGAAAAATTGTTCGAATTAGTCGAATCCATTGCCATTAAATTTTATGCTCAAACATCTGACTGCAATCTCATTTTTAAAATGTTGTCGAAGCGTAAACTTGAAAAAATTTGTATACTTCTCTCTCTTATTTTATTTTAAGTAGAGTTACCAAGTTTATTATACAGGCACATGTTTGAGGGAAAATGTTTACATTTATTATTATTAGTATTATTTTAATAATAGTGAATAATATTTATGCTCTATAATTAACAAACTTGCGTTTTTGTATGCGCATTTCAAAAAATAAATCATTATAATAGATTTAACAAGTTAAAACTTTAATTACAATTTTACAGAATCCAGTAAATTTGCATTAAATTTATAACAGGGTAACATTAATCATCGTTAGTGTCTGCCACTATTCGCACGAAAAATTTGGTGCCATTAGTGTGACCACTGCGGAAAATGTGTGTGTATTAGTAAAAAAAATGTGAGTGTATTGAGTTTTTCGAACTTGCAGTGTGATGTGAGATTGGTGGGTAATATGCCAAACTTATGTTCATATTTGTAAAAGAATAATGAAAAAACGTATGAAATAAAAGACCAACCCGTGTATACTCTTAACATTGTTCTGTATGATATCTAGTTGAAAATATTAACATTCATGTTAAAATAGAAATAACTATTGCAAAGCTAATTAGAACAAACAAAAATTATGGCGGCATCTACTGTGGCATAGTCACGCTGAGCAAAATGAAGTGACACTCTGTTAATACAAAAGAAATGTATTTTCCCCACAACAAAATACTGCACAATTTTATGTAAATAAAATAACCGATTTATTTCTAACATGCAGTTACTATGAATATACAGACATACATATATATAATATATGTACATTATTTGTATTATTTAATATGTGTATGTATGTATATTTAAATATTACACACAAAAAATACAACATCAAACGTTATTTTTGTGTTTTTCTCTTTAAAGGTGCTATTACATGATGTGTTTTTTACATATGTACTGTCAAATTTTCCCACAACAAAAGTTGTACACATCGTGTGATACATATGAAACAATGTTTGTGTACAACACATGAGGAAAGTCACATGTACATTTTTCAATTAGAACAGGTTCTATTTTTGCATGACAAACATATGAAAATACAACACTGCTTGTGGCGAAAGAAAGAGTAAATTTTAAAGATTAATATTGAAAGAAAAATAAATTCTTTAGTATTAATTAACAATTAAAAAATAAATAACCTTTTTTTTAACAATAAATTTTTGTAAATTCACAAATTAAATTAGCTGTTGTTTACATTTAGAGGTTATGTCAGACGGAAATACATATGCACGTGTGATAGCAAAAATTATGAATCGTATGTAAAAGACAATTTTGACAGACATGAGGAAATTCATATGGATAAAAAAGTGACAGTACATATGTAAAAAACATTTCGTGTAATAGCACCTTAAATAAATTAATACATAAATTTTTTTGCTAAATTTACATTTGGGCAATTCACAACAGGTGTTGTATATTGTATGTTGTATTGAAATACACAATACAAGCATTTGTTGTGAACACTCAGTTGTATTTTCATATTGTAAAACGCTTTAGTAATTTTCGATCCAACGAGGAAAGATCGCTTCGTCGCTTCTGCTATTTTGTATAAGAGAAAACACTTGTCAGTGTTTGCTTTTTGGTCGTGAGATATACCCTGGAGTTTTAGTTACGTACCTCTTGCATTTTAATTTATAATGAAAAAAAAAAAAAATGTTAAATGTTTTGGTTGGTACTGAAAGAGAAAATACATACTAAAAATATAAACATTAATTTTTATATAAATAAACTTATCGATGTATTTGCGTTATTTGCATTATTTGCCATATTTTATTTTATAATTATTTATGCTGATAATATTCTATGTATTTGTTTTTTCTTTTTCATAAAAACTGGCATTCACTTGGAACTGATATGTTATGATACAATATACAACATTTACTAAACATAGCAAATGAAGTTGGATCGTGTATCAGATTTTTCAGTGAAAATTACCAACAACAATTTTACACTATTGTAAAGTGATACACGATACAAGAGATACAACGATACATTACCCATTGTGAATTGCCCAATTGTTTTTTTTATTAACAACTAGGTATTTTAGCATTATTTGCTTTAGATGTTGGTGAATTTTTACTCCCTTTATATTAACTCGTAGTGTCTGCTTGTCGAAAAAATTTAGGATCGATTTTAAACACATTCCCCTGACCCAATCGATCTGAAATTTTGCAGGCAGGCTTGTGGCAATGACAGAAATGATCTAACATATTTTTTTAGTGATGCCAAAACAATGGAAACTTTTAAATGTTTCTACCAGAGTTGATAAAAAAATGTACAAAGGGTTTGTTTTTGTTATATTATTACCATAACGACCACAAAAACAACAAGTCCAGCTATGAAAACAATGCAACATTTAGAATAACAACAAGAACAATATAGAAATATCATGTTTTTCATTTTTTTTTTTACTTTTTCAGAGATTTCCCTGGACCTGTTCCACCGATTTTAATGATTTTTGAAGTAGAAATCTTTCCATGAATTTGGTGAATCATTCTCACTAAAAATGATCACTGTAGCTGCACTATTGAGGGCGTGATCGTGACAAGAACAACATAGAAAATTATTTTTTTTCAAGACTTTTTTAGTTCTCCATTCAAATCTCGGGCCCTAATCGACCGATTTGGACGATTTTAAATAGCAAACTTCTCAGGATGTTAGTGAATCATTTTTATGTCAACGAGTACCCTAGCTGCCGGATTGATGCCGTCATCGTGATTTCCACAGACGGACAGACGGACAGACGGACATCGCTATATCAACTCCGGTTGTTATAAGGATCACAAATATATAAATTTTATGGGGTCCAAAATTTTTTTTCTAATTATTACAAACGGAATGACAAACATATATACTCTCTGCACACTGGAGTGGAGGGTATAACAACTCTACAACAGCAACAATGACAGTCATATGTTTTTCAAATAGGAAAAAACTGTTTATGTGTTAGTTTCGGTCATTCCCCAGTATGCATTGAAATATTATTTCTCCAATGTTGGAGAAAAGTTAAGTTCTTAAATTGATGTCAAATGTAATTCTCAACTTGGGTTGAACAATTTTTCTCCTTGTTTGCTTTCAACTTGACATCAAGTTGAGACTTAACATTTTTTCCAATCTTTGAGAAACATTTTTACTCTCAATTGGATATCCAACACTTTTCTCCACTTGAGACCAAACATTTTTTCAACTTGAATACGATTTGTGTTAAGTCTGAGATATTATTTAAATATGTCATAAATAATAAATTAAATTAAAAAATGCCAAAAAAGTACAAATAAATCATTGATATATTTTTAATTATTTCTGCTTTTTGTCGAATTTTTCAAAAAATGTACAACTAATTAATTCATTTATTTTTAATTCTAGATTTAAAAAAATGTACATAATATGTACATTTAATGTTAAATATGTACATAGTAATGTTAAATATATAATGAAATTAAATTGAAACATTAAAAAAAGTACATTGTTTTCATTTCTAAAATTAGTATAATATTTTTTAATATGGCAATTCCGTACCTTCCATTTGATACCGATTGGAAATATTTCTTTGCTATCAAGTTGAGAATCACAAATTTCTCAATTTGATAACTATGAAAATCGCCATATAAAAAATGTGCCTTTTAAGTTGAGAAGACTATATTCGAACTATTGAGGGCATTTGAGAATTAACGTTGGAGATTTGAGAAATGTATTTGATCTCAAATGCACCTCAAGTTGATAGCAAACAAAAATGTTTATTGGGACATTTATTGTAGGGTCGTTTGCACACACACAAAAAATAGAAAATAAATTGTCAATAAGTCGGGGGTCACACAAGGCAATTTTTATTGGGCAACTTTTTGGCAATTCTCTTTTGAAATTGCTTTTATGTCCACACACGACAATTTCTTCGGCAATTTTACTGTTTTGTTTTTATTTTCTTATAATTTGACATTTGTGCTCTAGTCGTAAAGAACAATAATAAAATTAAGTACATACATACATAAATTAATTTAATTGGTTTTGTTGAAAAATGAATTCAAAAGAAAAAAATTAAGTCCCGATTCCATTTAAAGGCCATTTTAATAAAGTAAACAATAATTACGAATTATTCACACCAAGGGCGAAACACCGAATGAAAAGAAATGTCAAATATTCAACAAAAAAAAAAAAGCGAATGAGAGAATTGCTTGAAATAGCCGAGAACCGGCAATTATTTTTCCCTTTTTATTCCCCTCACCGCAAACATCGACAAACTCAAGAATTGCGCAACAAAAGTTGCCTTGTGTGAATTCGGACTAAGCAAAGCAAGTGGCTTCGAAATTCGATGATGCCAGTTAATCATTTTTTGTTCACGCGGAATTTATAATTGGAGGAATTTTTTTCTCGAGAAATGTATTTTCCGTGAGAAAGAAATTCCTTGAGAATATTCATAATTGGGATGAATAACTTTTAATTGGAACTTTTCAGTCAGAATAAATCATAATTCTAGTTAGATATTGGTTAATATTTAATTAGAAAAAATATTGTGGTGGCATCTACGCAATTATTGAGGCAGTCACGGAAAAATTAAATGCAAGTCTGTTTTTTTTTAATATAACAAAAATGGATTTTCCCTTTAACAAAATATAGCAGAATTCTTTATAAATGAAATGCAAAATGGAAAATCAATTTTGTGCCAATTCTTAACAAAATTAATAAAATATATATATGTATTATTATATTTATTAATATTTGTAATTTTATTTGACACAATTTCACACACAGTTTTACAGATCAACTCTTTTAATTAGAAAAAATATTGTGGTGGCATCTACGCAATTATTGAGGCAGTCACGGAAAAATTAAATGCAAGTCTGTTTTTTTTAATATAACAAAAATGGATTTTCCCTTTAACAAAATATAGCAGAATTCTTTATAAATGAAATGCAAAATGGAAAATCAATTTTGTGCCAATTCTTAACAAAATTAATAAAATATATATATGTATTATTATATTTATTAATATTTGTAATTTTATTTGACACAATTTCACACACAGTTTTACAGATCAACTCTTTTAATTAGAAAAAATATTGTGGTGGCATCTACGCAATTATTGAGGCAGTCACGGAAAAATTAAATGCAAGTCTGTTTTTTTTAATATAACAAAAATGGATTTTCCCTTTAACAAAATATGGCAGAATTCTTTATAAATGAAATGCAAAATGGAAAATCAATTTTGTGCTAATTCTTAACAAAATTAATAAAATATGTATATATGTATTACTATATTTATTAATATTTGTAATTTTATTTGACACAATTTCACACACAGTTTTACAGATCAACTGTTTTCAACTGATTTAGAAGTTTTCTGTTTTTGGAACAGTAGTGCCAATTTGTAACATTTTGTGATGTAATGAAAATCGCAGAATAATAAGTTAATACACAATAAAAAATATTAAATTTTTAAGTTTTATATACATATTGAAATAAAAAAAACTTTGGTAAATTTACATTGAAGATGGTCAGAAATGAATGAGAAAAAATATATAGACATTTTAGAAAAGCACATTTGATGTTAAACTTTATGCACAAAATATATGGGTTTTTGTTGTTTCGAATTTAACTGTGGCTCTAAGTGAAAAGTTTTAGACCGACCGTATATTACATCTTGAGGATCCTCACCTAATATTTTCAAATATTTTAAATTCTTTTTAACTCATTTAACCTCATTACGAAAATAGTAAAACAGTAAATATGGAAAATCCACGCACCTCAAAAAATTGTTTTCTATGAAATAAATTAAAGACATTTCATATTATACAATTTTCTTTCAAAAATGTATCAATTATTGCAAATTTGAAATTTGACATATAGTATTTGTACATATATTTGTATAGATTTCGCAGTATGAAAAGAACTATTATTTCTTTATTTAGAATATATGTAAGTATTGCTCGCAAAAAAATGCAACATCATGAATGAAACACATAGACGACTGCTGGCAGCAGCATTTGTAGTCGTATAGTCAGCTACTTGATTTTTCTGAATACGACAGCAACATATAATACAAATGCATTTTTATTTAAATATACAATTACTTTTACTTATTTAAAATGCATTAGTACAACGTAAAAATAAATAAATTAGTTTAACGCCTTTTGATTATTAATGGAATTATAGCCTTTCATTTTGCGATTTTTTTTTTAAACAAAATAAAATATTTCATAGCACTAACTTCTTTTACATATTTTGTTATATTGTCAACACTATTTTTGTTTAGTAGCCAAAAAAACACACTTGCAGTTTTTTTTTTTATTTGAAGAACATATGACTGCCATTGTTGATGTTGTAGAGTTGTTTTTTTTTTTTTTGATTTTGTTTCGTTAACTCTTTTGTATTAAAGCACCTCCAATATATGTATCCATTTTAGTTTGCAAATTCAGTATATTTATAATTTATTACTTACAGCAAAAAATAATAGAAACAATTTTATCAGTTATGCTTACGAAACTATATAAATAGACTTGAAGTTGGCTGCAAAAGCAGTAGCCTGTGTAAAGAACAAGTTAGCGACATGTAACTGTTACGTAACGTGTCAGCCTTTTTTCACATGAAAAGTATTGGGACGTTCCGGTTACGTTCGGTAACTGTTTTAAATGATTTTCATGTAAAAAAAAAACAACTGACTCGTTACGGTTACGGTTAGAAAACATTGACCTTTTATATGTATTATAATGCTATGAATGCATTTATCTTTATTATATTTTATTTATATATTCTTTTTTTTTGTATTGTATATTATTTTTTTTTTTTATTATTATTACTATTTCATTTAATTATTTTTTTCTTTAAATAAATTAATACATAAAAATTTGTTTTTTAAATTATTGGTGAACTTTTACTCCCTTTATATACTGCCTTTATATTAACTGGTAGTGTCTGCTTGTAGACAAAATTTTGGATCGATTTTTGGCCCCTTTCCCGTGAGCCAATCGATCTGAAATTTTGCATGCAGGCTCGTGGCAATGACAGAAATGATCTAACAAATTTTTTTAGTGATGCCAAAACAATGGAAACTTTTAAAATTTTCTACCAGAGTTCACAAAAAAAATGTACAAAGGGTTTGTTTTTATTATATTATTACCACAACGACCACAAAAACAACAAGTCCAGCTATGACAACAATGCAACATTTAGAATAACAACAGGAACAATATGGAAACATCATGTTTTTCATTTTTTTTTTAATTTTTCATAGATTTACCTGGACCTGTTCCACCGATTTTAATGATTTTTGAAATAGAAATCTTCCCATGAATTTGGTGAATCATTCTCACTAAAAATTATCACCCTAGCTATCCTATTGAGGGCGTGATCGTGACAAGAACAACATAGAAAATTATATTTTTTCAAGACTTTTTTTAGTTCTTCATTCAAATCTCGGGCCCTAATCGACCGATTTGGACGATTTTAAATAGCCAACTTTTCAGGATGTTAATGAATCATTTTTTATGCCAACGAGCACCCTAGCTGCCCGATTGATGCCGTCATCGTGATTTCCACAGACGGACAGACGGACAGACGGACAGACGGACATCGCTATATCAACTCCGGTTGTTATAAGGATCACAAATATACATATTTTATGGGGTCCAAATTTTTTTTTCTAATTATTACAAACGGAATGACAAACTTATATATACCCTCTGCACACTGGAGTGGAGGGTATAATAACGAATATACCCAATAAATTTCGGTGTTTCTTCATATGAAATTTAACCCAATTTTGTATTTTTCTTTGGGCGATATTTCCTACCGGCAGTTCAAATATTTGTTAGTAAGTGGCTGATCTATTTCGAGTATTTTTTTTCGCCCGAAGCTCAATTTTAATCGAAATGGCTTACTTGTTCAAATTAGTCATTAGTGAATATGATCACTTACTGGGAGAGAGATATATATATATTTTTTAATTTTTTTATTTTTTTTTATTATCTGTTTATCTCAATTAAGAGCTCCTTCAAGTTTCAATTTTTGGCGAAATGGTTTAAAACTAGAAGGAAGCGTTCTCTTTGTACATACATATTTCTAGAGAATATAATTTTTAATTAAGTAATTGTGAAAAATTTTCTGGCAAATACCATCAAACTTCAAATAAGCTCATATTTTCACACATTATAATAGAAAATGGTCAATATTAGTCGAGTAGCTCATGCTTGACCATAGGACTCTACTTTTAACACATTAAGAGCATATTTTTAATCTCATTTTAAATGTCATAAGTTTTCGTATAAGTTTTTTTTTCAAAGTTCACCAAGATGTCTTACATTTTCATATCGTGGTCTTTATGACGATAACTTAGTGAAATATATTAGATTTTGGTTTGATTGATTTGGTAACAAGCTCACTTATTCACCTTTCAGTGTCCGCCTACTAACAAATATGAATCCACTTTAATGCCACTCAACTCTAATTTGTATTACACTCTAATTCTCAGTCAGTTGTCTTCGAAAGAAACGTAATTAACAGCCAACCTACATGGCTTACCTGGTCATCGATTGAATTGGACTATTGCAGACTATCACTTTAATAAAACCTTACCACAAAACCGTTGTGTATTTCTTATAGGTAATAAATTTAAAATTTATTTTGCTACTAATAAAAATTTAAATATTATTTGTATAGTCTTAAAATACTACTAAGTATTATTAAATAATATAATTTGCAACAACATCATTGTTTACAAAGTCATTTAAACTTTATACATTAATAACATTATTTTATTGTTTCCTCAAATTGTTAACATTTTCATGTTGGGCTATTCTATACGAAAAGAGCAGAAGAACTTTAACACTTTCAAAAAAAAAAAAAAAAAAAAAATTGACTTAAATAAAATATTAAACTTTGAAATGACTTTCGACAGAACCACTTTCAACCGAATGCACAGCAAGCTACGAACGTTGTTGGTAGCGTAAATGAACTTATAAAACTTGCAACTAAATTGGCTCATTAACAATAAACACGCACCAACAAATATTTAAAAGTGTAAATCAAATAAATGTGAAAGAAAACTTTAAGAACTCGAAGAACACGAAGGAGCAAATAAGTATAAGCAGTTTCTTACAATTAATTTACTTCCGTTTGCAACAGCAGCAGCAGTAATAAAATCAACAATAATAAGATGAAAAAAGGAAGAAAGTATCAATACAATATACACATCCGTATCCGCCTGTCTGTTTCAACAACCGCAAATACCACAAAAGTAAAGTTTCACAGTTCTTTCTTTTACTTAATTTCTGTTTTATGTTTTTTCGCCGGCCATAAAATGCAATTTTCAAAGAAAACTGTGAGTAAAATGCAAATATGTAGTAGTCAACATACAACGGTTTTTCTTTGTAAAATGTACAACTGGGTGTGTGTGTGTGTGTGCGTGTGAGTGTCATTTGTATGTCAATGCTTAAGATTTTGGTAATTTCGACCATAAAGTGTGGTTGCCATAAAATGATGATTATAAGTACGGGTTTTGTTAACCGCAATGTAAATGCCAGCCAAAATGCCAAGAACAAATATGAACAAAACTGAAGTCAGCTGTTATCGAAAATTTAATGGTCTTATGTAAACAACGTACGCATGTTTATTCATGTTTACTTTTATATTTGAATATGTAAACATACATACACACGCACACATACACACAATGAGATTGAAAATTGATATGTTTGTGAGTGTGTATGTAATAGGATATTCAATTGATTAAGAAAAGTAAAAATAAATTAGGGGTTCCTTTCGACTATAATAAAGCAATAAATTTTCTGGAGATTTGTAACTTTAACATTTAGTTTGAAATATTTTAGTTTCAAAATAACTCTTGTTCATTTCAAATCATTACTCAGGTCGATGGTTTTTATACCCTCACCTCTTTCCGATGAGTTTTTCTGAAACACTTATTTGCGGCATGGTAAAGTCTCAAAAATATCAATAACATTATTTTTGGTTAGGATTTCTCCACAAACTAATGTGCCTGATCAATTCCAAGATTACATTCGAATACAATGCGTTTAAGAGCATTGGGTAGTTTGATCTCAGGGAGCAATTAATATTATTTATTTTTTTTTTTAAATCCTAGAACAGAAATGGTTTGAAAGAAAAGAATAGTTTTATGCCTTAACAAGTCTTGTGCAAACAAAAATTTTTACTATTTAGTACAGTTCAGTTTAAATTTTGTGAAAATCATGTATAATGGAAAAGTATACTTTGGTGCCAGAGTTTGGAATTTTATAAAATTTTGTCGGCTTTTTAAATTTATTAATTTGTTTAATTTAGCTACAATATGGCAACAGCTGAGCAAAAAGTGTAGATATTTTACAAAAATAATTCAAACTTTAAATACAGTTATAAACATAATCGTTAGAGTTCAAATAAGTCGTTAATCTTCTTTTAATAACATCAACAGCAACGGATAAATCACTTTAAGCATAGTGTTTGTTTACTTCGGCACAAATTCTTTGCAATGGATCGAAATTGATTAAATTTGATCAGTGGAAACATGTTCAATAGATTGAAGTTGCCGGTTAGGAACATTTATACATATTTGTCCAAGAAGGCATTTAGAATCAATTTTACGATGAAGGAGGAATGTTATCATAAAAATGATCCTTCTACTTTTCAAAGGTGGGAGCTTTATTAGAGCAAAACGACTGCAATACTGTGGTAGACTCAATTCCGCATTCCATCCAAGATATTGAATACAAAATAGTAAGAAATGTTTCTGAACTGATTCAAGGTTTTTGATGAAGACATTGTACTGTGGATCCCAGCTTAGTGATGTGTATTCATTATCGGCCACAGACGAGAATAGATTTTTGATGTCTAAACATCTATACACGCAGGGGGGCAAATTTCTATTGCATAATACAATAACAAAAACAGCGTAACATGCGAGTCGTAAGACCAAATTGGTGTGACTAAAGAAAAAATTCTGTTTAAACATGAAAAATAAAAAGAAAAAATGAAAAATAAAAAATAGAAAATAAAAAATAAAAACTGAAAAGTAAAAAATGAAAAATTAAAAGTGAAAAACGAAAATTAAAAACGAAAAATGAAAAATTAAAAATTTAAATTAAAAACTAAAAATTAAAAATTAAAAATTAAAAATTAAAAATTAAAAATTAAAAATTAAAAATTAAAAATTAAAAATTAAAAATTAAAAATTAAAAATTAAAAATTAAAAATTAAAAATTAAAAATTAAAAATTAAAAATTAAAAATTAAAAATTAAAAATTAAAAATTAAAAATTAAAAATTAAAAATTAAAAATTAAAAATTAAAAATTAAAAATTAAAAATTAAAAATTAAAAATTAAAAATTAAAAATTAAAAATTAAAAATTAAAAATTAAAAATTAAAAATTAAAAATTAAAAATTAAAAATTAAAAATTAAAAATTAAAAATTAAAAATTAAAAATTAAAAATTAAAAATTAAAAATTAAAAATTAAAAATTAAAAATTAAAAATTAAAAATTAAAAATTAAAAATTAAAAATTAAAAATTAAAAATTAAAAATTAAAAATTAATAATTAAAAATAAAAAATTTAAAATAAAAAATTAAAAATAAAAAATGAAATATAAAAAATTGAAAAATGAAAATTGGAAAATAAAAAATTAAAAATAAAAAATGCTAAATGAAAAATAAACAAGTAAGAGTGTTAAATTCGGCTGTGCCGAATCTTTGATACACTCCACCTCGGTTTGAGTCTTGATAATAAATGTAAATGAAAAAGTAAACAATTTGTTAAACTTAATACCAAATTATTTCAACAAATTCTTTGGGTTGGTTTTCTTCTTTTCATTATTTCGGATTTATTTCGGTGTTTGCTTTTTGGTCATCGTGGTTGCTGATCGGCATGCATTTTGGTTATACACCTATATGCATGCGTTTCCGGTTATATGACATAACTTCTCGTTTAATTTAGTTTTTGCTAATTAAATAGCTCGCCCTAACCTCCATTGCAAAGGTAATGGTTGTGTAGAGTGGCTATATGCATTAAATCGTTCTAATTGGAGATGGCTGTATAGTTTCTTTTAACTGGCCAAATATTTCTTCATTGTGGCCATATAGGTCGGATGGAGTAACAAAATAATAACCAAAAAAAAAGCTCTCTCAACTTTTTTTTAAAATATTGCCATATTTTGAAAACATAGAGAATAAATTTATAATAATAAATAATCAAATTAGGGATGAAAAACGCAAAAAACGAAAAGTCCCAAACATTTTAAATAAAATAATTTAATGTTATCTTTATTTTCTGAAAAACTTCAAATTTTCATCCAAAAAAAATGTGAAATTTTATATATAAATAAAAATAACATTCTCATAAAATTACGTTTACTTATGTAACAATTTTTATGTTAGCAATTCTTAAATATCATTTGAGGTTTTCTTAAATTCATTGAATTTAAATAAATATCGACAAATCTGTTTTCCTTTTTATTTAAATTGTAAAGGAGTGGCATCTCTGTCAAAATAAGCGAAAAACACAAAGAATAGAAAAAAACAAATTACTTCGTGTTTGACACGATGATTTTATGTTTATGTTTAATATCTTTATTTTTTTTTACTAATATATCTGTTTATTTATTTGAAAATGAAATAATGAATTGAATATGCTATTTAATTATTTTTTTATTTATATAAAAAAGTTTTTTAATTAAAGCAAAATATTTTCACTATTTCATGATTTTTATTTATGTATGACGACATTTCAACCTAAAAATTTAAGTTTTTATCGATTGGATAAACAACACAAAAATGGTTGTCGTTTAGATAACAACAACAGCTGACTTTAACAATAGCGAATATCGTTTCAAAATTTTACTGATAATTTTGCAATTTTCTTTTTTTTTACAATTCGACTATCGTTCAAAGAAGTTACTGAATCGCGGTACTGAATGGTTATTAATATCTCCTGAATGGCAATATTTTTTTTAAATGTAAACATTTTTAAATGTAAAGATATTTCTAAATTTAAAATTATTATTTCCGACGTTTTGATATGATTTTCTGAAACTCAATTAATATTTTCTAATTTATAATTGGAAATTTTATTTTCAGTTTTTATTATAATTGATATTTTCTTAAATTTGAATGGAAAATTTAAAAAGTGAAATTTTGTATTTATGTGAATAATAATGCTTTATTAATTATAAACAATTTTTAAAAATTAGATGTAATCGCAATCAGATATTTTATAGGTAAAGCAGAATAATAATTCTATATAACTATGTAGAACTGTTTTGTAAGCAAAAAACTCATTGACGAACTCGGTAACTCTATTTTGTAAAGACAACAAAAAGTTAACCCCCCAATCTCACATCACACTGAAATTGTAAAATCGTTGTGTACGTATTATCAACGAAAAATTGTTCGAATTAGTCGAATCCATCGCCATTAATTTTTATGCTCAAACATCTGACTGCAATCTCATTTTTAAAATGTTGTCGAAGCGTAAACTTGAAAAAATTTGTATACTTCTCTCTCTTATTTTATTTTAAGTAGAGTTACCAAGTTTATTATACAGGCACATGTTTGAGGGAAAATGTTTACATTTATTATTATTAGTATTATTTTAATAATAGTGAATAATATTTATGCTCTATAATTAACAAACTTGCGTTTTTGTATGCGCATTTCAAAAAATAAATCATTATAATAGATTTAACAAGTTAAAACTTTAATAACAATTTTACAGAATCCAGTAAATTTGCATTAAATTTATAACAGGGTAACATTAATCATCGTTAGTGTCTGCCACTATTCGCACGAAAAATTTGGTGCCATTAGTGTGACCACTGCGGAAAATGTGTGTGTATTAGTAAAAAAAATGTGAGTGTATTGAGTTTTTCGAACTTGCAGTGTGATGTGAGATTGGTGGGTAATATGCCAAACTTATGTTCATATTTGTAAAAGAATAATGAAAAAAACGTATGAAATAAAAGACCAACCCGTGTATACTCTTAACATTGTTCTGTATGATATCTAGTTGAAAATATTAACATTCATGTTAAAATAGAAATAACTATTGCAAAGCTAATTAGAACAAACAAAAATTATGGCGGCATCTACTGTGGCATAGTCACGCTGAGCAAAATGAAGTGACACTCTGTTAATACAAAAGAAATGTATTTTCCCCACAACAAAATACTGCAGAATTTTATGTAACTAAAATAACCGATTTATTTCTAACATGCAGTTACTATGAATATACATACATACATATATATAATATATGTACATTATTTGTATTATTTAATATGTGTATGTATGTATATTTAAATATTACACACAAAAAATACAACATCAAACGTTATTTTTGTGTTTTTCTCTTTAAATAAATTAATACATAAATTTTTTTGCTAAATTTACATTTGGGCAATTCAGAACAGGTGTTGTATATTGTATGTTGTATTGAAATACACAATAAAATCATTTGTTGTGAACACTCAGTTGTATTTTCATATTGTAAAACGCTTTCTTTAGTAATTTTCGATCCAACGAGGAAAGATCGCTTCGTCGCTTCTGCTATTTTGTATAAGAGAAAACACTTGTCAGTGTTTGCTTTTTGGTCGTGAGATATACCCTGGAGTTTTAGTTACGTACCTCTTACATTTTAATTTATAATGAAAAAAAAAAAATTTTAAATGTTTTGGTTGGTACTGAAAGAGAAAATATGTACATACTAAAAATATAAACATTAATTTTTATATAAATAAACTTATCGATGTATTTGCGTTATTTGCATTATTTGCCATATTTTATTTTATAATTATTTATGCTGATAATATTCTATGCATTTGTTTTTTCTTTTTCATAAAAACTGGCATTCACTTGGAACTGATATGTTATGATACAATATACAACATTTACTAAACATAGCAAATGAAGTTGGATCGTGTATCAGATTTTTCAGTGAAAATTATCAACAACAGTTTTACACTATTGTAAAGTGATACACGATACAGGAGAAAAAACGATACATTACCCATTGTGAATTGCCCAATTGTTTTTTTTTATTAACAACTAGGTATTTTAGCATTATTTGCTTTAGATGTTGGTGAATTTTTACTCCCTTTATATTAACTCGTAGTGTCTGCTTGTCGAAAAAATTTTGGATCGATTTTAACCACTTTCCCGTGACCCAATCGATCTGAAATTTTGCAGGCAGGCTTGTGGCAATGACAGAAATGATCTAACATATTTTTTTAGTGATGCCAAAACAATGGAAACTTTAAAATTTTTCTACCAGAGTTGATAAAAAAATGTACAAAGGGTTTGTTTTTGTTATATTATTACCATAACGACCACAAAAACAACAAGTCCAGCTATGAAAACAATGCAACATTTAGAATAACAACAAGAACAATATAGAAATATCATGTTTTTCATTTTTTTTTTTACTTTTTCAGAGATTTCCCTGGACCTGTTCCACCGATTTTAATGATTTTTGAAGTAGAAATCTTTCCATGAATTTGGTGAATCATTCTCACTAAAAATGATCACTGTAGCTGCACTATTGAGGGCGTGATCGTGACAAGAACAACATAGAAAATTATTTTTTTTTCAAGACTTTTTTAGTTCTTCATTCAAATCTCGGGCCCTAATCGACCGATTTGGACGATTTTAAATAGAAAACTTCTCAGGATGTTAGTGAATCATTCTTATGTCAACGAGTACCCTAGCTGCCGGATTGATGCCGTCATCGTGATTTCCACAGACGGACAGACGGACATCGCTATATCAACTCCGGTTGTTATAAGGATCACAAATATATAAATTTTATGGGGTCCAAAATTTTTTTTCTAATTATTACAAACGGAATGACAAACTTATATATACCCTCTGCACACTGGAGTGGAGGGTATAACAACTCTACAACAGCAACAATGACAGTCATATGTTTTTCAAATAGGAAAAAACTGTTTATGTGTTAGTTTCGGTCATTCCCCAGTATGCATTGAAATATTAAGTTCTTAAATTGATGTCAAATGTAATTCTCAACTTGGGTTGAACAATTTTTCTCCTTGTTTGCTTTCAACTTGACATCAAGTTGAGACTTAACATTTTTTCCAATCTTTGAGAAACATTTTTACTCTCAATTGGATATCCAACACTTTTCTCCACTTGAGACCAAACATTTTTTCAACTTGAATACGATTTGTGTTAAGTCTGAGATATTATTTAAATATGTCATAAATAATAAATTAAATTAAAAAATGCCAAAAAAGTACAAATAAATCATTGATATATTTTTAATTATTTCTGCTTTTTGTCGAATTTTTCAAAAAATGTACAACTAATTAATTCATTTATTTTTAATTCTAGATTTTAAAAAATGTACATAATATGTACATTTAATGTTAAATATGTACATAGTAATGTTAAATATATAATGAAATTAAATTGAAACATTAAAAAAAGTACATTGTTTTCATTTCTAAAATTAGTATAATATGGCAATTCCGTACCTTCCATTTGATACCGATTGGAAATATTTCTTTGCTATCAAGTTGAGAATCACAAATTTCTCAATTTGATAACTATGAAAATCGCCATATAAAAAATGTGCCTTTTAAGTTGAGAAGACTATATTCGAACTATTGAGGGCATTTGAGAATTAACGTTGGAGATTTGAGAAATGTATTTGATCTCAAATGCACCTCAAGTTGATAGCAAACAAAAATGTTTATTGGGACATTTATTGTAGGGTCGTTTGCACACACACAAAAAATAGAAAATAAATTGTCAATAAGCAAAGCAAGTGGCTTCGAAATTCGATGATGCCAGTTAATCATTTTTTGTTCACGCGGAATTTATAATTGGAGGAATTTTTTTCTCGAGAAATGTATTTTCCGTGAGAAAGAAATTCCTTGAGAATATTCATAATTGGGATGAATAACTTTTAATTGGAACTTTTTAGTCAGAATAAATCATAATTCTAGTTAGATATTGGTTAATATTTAATTAGAAAAAATATTGTGGTGGCATCTACGCAATTATTGAGGCAGTCACGGAAAAATTAAATGCAAGTCTGTTTTTTTTAATATAACAAAAATGGATTTTCCCTTTAACAAAATATGGCAGAATTCTTTATAAATGAAATGCAAAATGGAAAATCAATTTTGTGCTAATTCTTAACAAAATTAATAAAATATATATATGTATTATTAATTTATTAATATTTGTAATTTTATTTGATACAATTTCACACACAGTTTTACAGATCAACTGTTTTAATTAGAAAAAATATTGTGGTGGCATCTACGCAATTATTGAGGCAGTCACGGAAAAATTAAATGCAAGTCTGTTTTTTTTAATATAACAAAAATGGATTTTCCCTTTAACAAAATATGGCAGAATTCTTTAAAAATGAAATGCAAAATGGAAAATCAATTTTGTGCTAATTCTTAACAAAATTAATAAAATATATATATATATGTATTATTATATTTATTAATATTTGTAATTTTATTTGACACAATTTCACACACAGTTTTACAGATCAACTGTTTTCAACTGATTTAGAAGTTTTCTGTTTTTGAAACAGTAGTGCCAATTTGTAACATTTTGTGATGTAATGAAAATCGCAGAATAATAAGTTAATACACAATAAAAAATATTAAATTTTTAAGTTTTATATACATATTGCAATAAAAAAAACTTTGGTAAATTTACATTGAAGATGGTCAGAAATGAATGAGAAAAAATATATAGACATTTTAGAAAAGCACATTTAATGTTAAACTTTATGCACAAAATATATGGGTTTTTGTTGTTTCGAATTTAACTGTGGCTCTAAGTGAAAAGTTTTAGACCGATCGTATATTACATCTTGAGGATCCTCACCTAATATTTTCAAATATTTTAAATTCTTTTTAACTCATTTAACCTCATTACGAAAATAGTAAAACAGTAAATATAGAAAATCCACGCACCTCAAAAAATTGTTTTCTATGAAATAAATTAAAGACATTTCATATTATACAATTTTCTTTCAAAAATGTATCAATTATTGCAAATTTGAAATTTGACATATAGTATTTGTACATATATTTGTATAGATTTCGCAGTATGAAAAGAACTATTATTTCTTTATTTAGAATATATGTAAGTATTGCTCGCAAAAAAATGCAACATCATGAATGAAACACATAGACGACTGCTGGCAGCAGCATTTGTAGTCGTATAGTCAGCTACTTGATTTTTCTGAATACGACAGCAACATATAATACAAATGCATTTTTATTTAAATATACAATTACTTTTACTTATTTAAAATGCATTAGTACAACGTAAAAATAAATAAATTAGTTTAACGCCTTTTAATTATTAATGGAATTATAGCCTTTCATTTTGCGATTTTTTTTTTAAACAAAATAAAATATTTCATAGCACTAACTTCTTTTACATATTTTGTTATATTGTCAACACTATTTTTGTTTTGTAGCCAACAAAACACACTTGCAGTTTTTTTTTTCTATTTGAAGAACATATGACTGCCATTGTTGCTGTTGTAGAGTTGTTTTTTTTTTGATTTTGTTTCGTTAACTCTTTTGTATTAAAGCACCTCCAATATATGTATCCATTTTAGTTTGCAAATTCAGTATATTTATAATTTATTACTTACAGCAAAAAATAATAGAAACAATTTTATCAGTTATGCTTACGAAACTATATAAATAGACTTGAAGTTGGCTGCAAAAGCAGTAGCCTGTGTAAAGAACAAGTTAGCGACATGTAACTGTTACGTAACGTGTCAGCCTTTTTTTCACATGAAAAGTATTGGGACGTTCCGGTTACGTTCGGTAACTGTTTTAAATGATTTTCATGTAAAAAAACAACTGACTCGTTACGGTTACGGTTAGAAAACATTGACCTTTTATATGTATTATAATGCTATGAATGCATTTATCTTTATTTTATTTTATTTATATATTCTTTTTTTTTGTATTGTATATTATTTTTTTTTATTATTACTATTTCATTTAATTATTTTTTTCTTTAAATAAATTAACACATAAAAATTTGTTTTTTAAATTATTGGTGAACTTTTACTCCCTTTATTTACTGCCTTTATATTAACTGGTAGTGTCTGCTTGTCGACAAAATTTTGGATTGATTTTTAGCCCCTTTCCCGTGAGCCAATCGATCTGAAATTTTGCATGCAGGCTCGTGGCAATGACAGAAATGATCTAACAAATTTTTTTTAGTGATGCCAAAACAATGGAAACTTTTAAAATTTTCTACCAGAGTTCACAAAAAAATGTACAAAGGGTTTGTTTTTATTATATTATTACCACAACGACCACAAAAACAACAAGTCCAGCTATGACAACAATGCAACATTTAGAATAACAACAGGAACAATATGGAAACATCATGTTTTTCATTTTTTTTTTAATTTTTCATAGATTTACCTGGACCTGTTCCACCGATTTTAATGATTTTTGAAGTAGAAATCTTCCCATGAATTTGGTGAATCATTCTCGCTAAAAATTATCACCCTAGCTATCCTATTGAGGGCGTGATCGTGACAAGAACAACATAGAAAATTATATTTTTTCAAGACTTTTTTTAGTTCTTCATTCAAATCTCGGGCCCTAATCGACCGATTTGGACGATTTTAAATAGCAAACTTTTCAGGATGTTAATGAATCATTTTTTATGCCAACGAGCACCCTAGCTGCCCGATTGATGCCGTCATCGTGATTTCCACAGACGGACAGACGGACAGACGGACAGACGGACATCGCTATATCAACTCCGGTTGTTATAAGGATCACAAATATATATATTTTATGGGGTCCAAATTTTTTTTTCTAATTATTACAAACGGAATGACAAACTTATATATACCCTCTGCACACTGGAGTGGAGGGTATAAAAATAAAAAATGAAAAATGAGAAATGAAAAATAAAAAACGAAAAATTTGACATTAACCGGTTGAAATATTTTTATATTAACAGAGCCCCTGCAGTTGATTGCTATAAGTGATACATAGATGACACTCTATGTTTGATTTCAAAAAAGTGCCATAAAAAATCTTTTGTACTAGATGTTTACACATCTGCCCTGTGATCGGACTCGCATGTTTTTTTTTTGTTACATAAGGATTATTAAATTGATTTGCCCAACGTTTTATAAAACATTAACATTCATTGTTGCATAAGAATTAAAACTAAGTCTTCTATTGAAGTGAACCCTCAAATCTGTGAGTAAGTCACCTGAGTTTAGTTTTATGTCATGGATGACGTAGTTTTCCCAAGATGGCGAATATCTAGAGAAGGTCATAGACTGGCATTTTTTAAGATTTAAAACCATTATTTTAACATTACATCATTTGTGGAAGACTGGAGACGTATACTGTCTTCATTGTTTATGAGGGTTGAATAGATTTTTACATCGTCAGCATATATAAGGACATTACTATATTGAATAGACTTTGGAAGATAATTAATAAACAGCAAGAAAAGCAGAGGTCCTAGGTGAATCCCTTGAGAGACACCGGAAATAGCATCTACATATTTCGATTTAGGGTAATTCCATGCAAAGGTCAACCTTACGTCCAGTCTTAAAATTCTAATTTATATAATTTTTGTTGATACCATTTTAAAGAAACGGATATTTGAATATTTTTATGGACCCTATTTCTCCAGTAGGAAATTGAAAAGTGTAATTAAGTAATTTTGAAAATAAAGGCTTTGTCATGTCGGTCACATTAAAAAATACCTCTTTTTACTATAATTTACTTTAGAATTCATGTCTTTTATATCATTTATTAATAAACTAACTCTTCTATTAACTAAAGGGTCCGCCATCTAACGTTTTTTTTTCAACTAGTGCTTATATATGCTTGAACAACGCTGGGAAATATTGCGACATTACTTTGAAAAGCATGGTAATGTTGCAGAATGTTTGCGAAAATTGCGTACGGATTTTGGAAGAGGAAGAAGTTATCTTGTGAAAAAAGTGAAAGAAACTGGCATCCTCATCGAAAAGCGTGAAAAGCCAAAAACAGTGCGTACACCAGAGAATATTGCTGCTGTGGCAGAAAGTGTACGTGAAGTGCCATCAACATCAATTCACCGTCGTTCTCAAGAATTGAACATTTCGGAGGCATCATTGAGACGAATTTTGCATAAAGACCTTGGTATGACGCCATACAAAGTCCAATTGGTTCAGGAGTTGAAGCCAACTGACCATCCAATGCGTTTTCGCTTCGCTAAGTGGGCCTGCGATCGACTTACAGAAGATGCCGATTTTGTCAAAAAAAAATCATTTTTTGATCTTGGCGGGTATGTAAACAAGCAAAATTGTTGCATTTGGGGCACAGAAAACCCGCACGCATACATTGAAAAGCCGATATATCCAAAACGAGTCACTGTTTGGTGCGGATTTTGGCCCAGTGGCATAATTGGGCCATTTTTCTTCGAAAATGAGCAAGGAGTGGCCGTTACAGTCAATGGCGATCGTTATCGGGCCATGTTGAACGAATTTTTGTTCACAAAAATTGAAGAGGAGGATATTGGCAACATTTGGTTTCAACAGGACGGCGCTACGTGCCACACAGCCGAAGCTACACTCAATGTTTTGCGCCCTGTTTTTGAAGATCGCATTATCAGCCGCAGAGCTGATGTCGTTTCGCCACCTCGGAGCTGCGCTTTGACACCGTTGGACTATTATTTGTGGGGTGCCCTCAAAGATAAGGGTTACGCCAACAAGCCAGAGAAAATTGACGCTTTAAAGGACAATATTCGTGAAGCCATTGGTGAAATACAGCTGCACACAATCGATAATGTGCTTAAAAATTGGACCGATCGTGTAGGCTACTGCATGGCCAGCCGACGCAGCCATTTGAATGAAATTATTTTCCATTATTAACCGGAAGGATTGTACTTTCAAATAAAAAAAGAAATTTGAGATAATATTCAGTTGTTTTTTTTTTATAGCATTTTCAAAAAAAAAAAGTAATTTGGCGGACCCTTTATAAACAACTGTTTCTCATTTGTCATACAAATAACGTCAAAGCTTTTCTGTGTTTTACAAACATCTTCTAAAATGATGTCTGTTTGCAGCTTGTCACGACTACTTTTTGCTCCCAATTATTAATAACAGTAATAATTTCTCACTTTTTCTACCGTCTGCATAATTAAGTATATTTTTATGAACAATAAAAAGCTTTTACTGTATAATATTGAATTAGAAACATCACTGAATGTCATGTCTATCACTATGGAGTTAGCCTTTTATCAAAAGCTTTGCGAAAGTCTGTGTATATAACATCAGTTTGATTATTTTTCCAGAACCCAGAAATTATATAAGAAGTAAATTCCATGAGATTAGTGGTTCTTGACCGTCCTTTGTAAAAAAAATATTGAGACGGTATTATAATTGATGACTTTCGTGTGATATCATATAAGTTATTATTTTCTCAAACAGTTTTGGTGTAGTTTTGCAATTGCTCTATAATTAGCAGCATCGGCTACAATAATAAACGAGTTTTTCCAATACTTTGGAATGAAGCCAAATTTAAGAATGTTATTATATATGAGAGTTAGCGGGGCAGCCAATACTTGGGCACAATTTTTTAAAATGGAGCAGAGAATGCCAGCTGGGAATAGAGTCTTAAAAATAGTCAACACATCTAAGGATGAAATATTAATTGATGTCAGCCTAGGAATATCATAAGGATATCGTGTGCTGTTTAACGTCATTGTGGATAATCTGAACGTAAAGAATTCACCAAAAACATTTGCAATATTAACATCGTTTCGAAACACAGTACCATTCGTGTTAATAGTGGTTGGACATGATTAAATTTTACGTTTCGAATTTACAAAGTTATCTTATGACTTCTTTGGATCTATTCTATTGTAGAAACTAGACTGTTGTGCTATTAAACTTTATATATACAGCTGATAGTATAAACAACACAACGCTGCCAAATATGATCTTTAAATGCATCTGTTTTAAAATAACGGTAACCAATTCATACCTTCCTTTTGTTGTTTATTCTTTTATTTGAGGGTATTGTAATGTGCAGAGTGCATGAATGCTGAGCATAGAGCATTTTCACTTTGGTAATAAGAACTATTTAATTTAGAACCACTTGACATACATATGTTAACCAAGAACAGCGCAATTGTTAGTGCACGTGTTTTCACTATAAGCAATGCGATCAATGAATGTGTGTGGTATAAACAAACCCAAAATAACAATAAATAAAAGGGTTTCGGATTTCATTCTCAAGGGTGCCGGTAACACAAAGTAAATACGGAAACGTATATTTTGTGTATTTGAATTACCGTACTTGACATGATATTGTGTTTGACCACCCATTAATCGTTTAATGCAAGTATTGCACATATGTTTGTCATGAGGTAATTTACCAGAGTCAATCACTATGCTGCTGTAGCACTATTAGTTTTAAGAGAGAATTTAAGAGAATTATTTTGTAGAATTCTAGTTAGTAAATTTAGTATATAAGTAGCAGATAATTTAATTTTAGATACAGTATAATTTTGGTCTTCATCAGAACAAATAAAAGAAAATAAAAATTACTAGAAAGAAGAAGTATTTTCATTTAACCCGAATACATTATGATCAACCAGTCAAATTCTAAGCATTAAACACATAGTTACCACATGGCGATCCTGAGACCGAACCTGATCCTGAAATCCTCAATCCTTAGGACATCTACCACATGGCGATCCTTAGGACAACCTGGACATCCTGTCAACAATTCTGATCCTTCAGTCACCAACACCACATCATCTTTAATGACCAACACCACATCCTGTCAACAATTCTGATCCTTCAGTCACCAACACCACATCATCTTTAATGACCAACACCACATCCTGTCAACAATTCTGATCCTTCAGTCACCAACACCACATCATCTTTAATGACCAACACCACATCCTATCAACAATCCTGATCCTTCAGTCACCAACACCACATCATCTTTAGTGACCAACACCACGTCACATCTGCAGTACATTTTTTTTTATTATAAGGTAATATAAAGCAAAAAGTAACAGTTTTTATTTAAGTGCTTTTGCGCAAATAAAAACTGCTGGGAATTTATAGAAGAGTTATATTTTACATGGAGAGGAAAGAAAAACTTAAAGATATACTCAAAAAAGTTGAAATAGCTAGACGACAGTGGGAAACAGGGAGTCTAACAGAAAAATCTGAGATACTAACTGTAGGTCCCAAACCACTATATAGGAACAACATAATAAAAGAACCGGTATACCCAATATTTCCAGTACAGCAGACTAAGGTAATAGTAAAAAATTACAAAGGAGAAAGGAAGTTAAAGCTGACAATATTAGAAGAAAGGATAAGAGCAATACAGAAAGAAATCGACAATAAGGTTTTACCTGATAGCGAGAGGGAATCCTTGGTTGTAAAGAAAATCGGGTTAGAAAAAGAGTTTTCAACGGTACTAGAAGAAATAAGAGTACATAACAAAGCTAGAAGAAAAGCAAGAAAAATAAACAAAACAAATGGGAAATACTCAAAATAAAGTTAAAGAGGTCATCACTGCGACAGCCAGCGCACCTCCTGCAATTAGCGTCAGCGTGGAAATATTTATATTGGTATGCGTTTTATTCACGCTTAACGTGTTAATTAAGTACTTAAGAAATTACGTGAAAAAACAAATAAATAGACATGTTTTAAAGAACAATATAAACAACATTGTATAAAAAAAAAAAAATTGTATGATAGTAATAGTAATGGTAAAGGTAAAATATTATTAAGAATTATGAAAAAATATAAAATGTAAATTTATACTTAAGATCAATTACAATATGTATTCAAAATAAAAAGAAATTTTATAAAGTAATATATTTCATCGGCAAAACTTTTTCATGGATAACATATATAGGCAAATAGAAGCATTAATAGCGAACGCAAAAAAATCAGTAGGCAAGTTTTATGTGACAGATACTCTACTAGCGAAAAGACAAGAGGTCCAAAGATTAGAACAAGAGACAATAAAAATATTAGAAGATTCAAAAATAGAAGAATCAGATAAGAATACGCATATAGCAAAATTTGGTAGATTAAAGAAAGAGGCTCTAAAAATACTTGCACTACACGAAGACAGGGCAAAACAGACGTCATCTCAACGGACAATTGACGACATATCTGACGAGAGAGTGATCAGAATACGTGGCACAATGGCGGAAAATATTTTAAGTACATCGGAATTGGCGGCAATTTCAAAACTTATACCAGTATTCAACGGTGTAAGGGAGGAGCTCGACATATTCATAGCGAACCTAGGTATAATTCAAGAGACAGTTGTACCAGAAAAGCATACAGCATTTTTTAATTTCGTGTATAAAACAAAACTATCGCCTAAAGTACAAAATAGAATACGGCAGACAACTGTGCCAACCGACATCAACGCATTAATAACTTCTTTGAAAGGGGCATATGGGATAAGAAAATCCCCTAATATTATTTTAAATGAATTAACAACCATGGTGCAGACGGACACCATAAGAAAGTTCGCGGACAGATTAGAGAATCTGATTATGGAGCTGAACGAGGTTCAGGTACAAGCACTGGGCGAAGCGAGTAGGGAGACAATTAGTAACACCAACGCTATGATAGCATTTAATACATTCAAGAACGGACTGAAAAACAGAGAGATAGTACGAACAATAGAGGCAAGCAGAAGGAAAACCCTGCATGAAGCTATAGAGATAGCGTTAGAGGCATCTTCAGACATAAGGCAAAGCCAAGTTATGTTCAATACTTCGAGGTCAAGAGACTCAAATAGGAATAATAATAATAACAACAATTGTAATGGCAATTACTACAGCAATAATAGAAGTAACAATTGTAGCAACAATGGGCGTAGGAACAGCAATAACAATAATAGTGATAGAAGTTATTATAATAATAACACTAATCGATACGGTGGATATAATAACAGCAACAACAGAAACAATTACAGGAATCAAAATAATGTTAACCGCAATAATGGCAGTAACAACGGTGGTCTGAACAATAGAACCAACTACAATAATCAGAGTAACGGAAATAATATCAACTATAGGAATAATAATGGAAGGGGTAATAACAATTACGGCAACAGAAATAACAACCACAACAATAACAGACATTATAGAGTGAACCATGTTCAAGAACAGGGAAACTCCCAAAATCCGGAGATTTTAAAGTACCGAGAATCTTCGGAAGAAGACCAATAAGAACCCATAAAATTTTTAGTGTCTCATCGGATCTGAAGAACTATGTGAAATTGAATTTAAGAGGCGCAGATTACCCATTGACATTTTTAATAGACACAGGAGCAGATGTCTCTTTGTGCAAAGAGGACTTATTATATAATCACATAGAAGATCCCGACGACTATTGTTTTCTAACAGGAATTTCAAAGGAAGAGATAAAATCGTTAGGTTCGACAAATATAGAGGTACAAATAGATGAAACAATAATTGAGCATAAGATACAGTTAGTGAAGCATGATTTCCCAATATACACTGACGGTATACTTGGAAGAGATTTTCTCTACGAATACAGTTGTAACATTGACTATGACAAATTTATATTAACAATTAACATTGGGCATGAGACAATAATTTTACCGATACACAACAATGCTTTAAAACTGAATCACGTGAAAATTGCACCAAGAAGTGAGGTAATTTTACCATTCGATATTGATGTCACAGAAGATAGTGTAATATGTAGTAGGGAAATTGCGAATGGTATATACTTAGCAAACACTATAATTCCGAAGAATGGAAATAAACATGTAAAACTATTAAATGTCTTGGATAAAACAACAATAATAAAAAATTTGAAAATAGAAACAATACCATTGAGAAATTTTGATATATATAAAACGACTGGCAAAAAGGCACAGTACGACAATGAACGTTTTAATAAGTTATTAAATGAGTTAAATATGGAGATTAATGATACTAGCGCGAAGAGCGGATTGCTAGAGATATTGAGGAAATATCAGTCAATTTTTCATATAGAAGGCGAAGATTTAACAACGAACAACTTCTATAGGCAAACAATACAGTTGAATGACAGTAACCCGGTCTACATAAAAAATTATCGTTTACCACAAACACACACAGAGGAGATAAATAATCAAGTAAAAGGTTTATTGGAACAGAATATCATAGAACCATCCATGAGTCCATATAACGCTCCACTTTTGCTAGTTCCGAAAAAGGGGCAAGACGATTTAAAAAAATGGAGACTAGTGGTGGATTTTAGGAAACTGAATGACAAGATTGTAAATGACAAGTTTCCACTAACACGGCTGGACGACATTTTGGATAAGTTAGGTAGAGCGAAATATTTTTCAACGCTGGATATGACGAGTTCATTCCATCAAATAGAACTTGATGAGAATTCAAGACCTTTTACAGCATTTTCTACCCCAAATGGCCATTACCAATACACTAGGTTGCCATTCGGTCTGAAAATATCTTCCAACAGTTTTCAGAGAATGCTCACAATAGCATTATCTGGACTAGAATCTGAAGCATTTTTATATGTGGATGACATGATAGTGTTTGGTTGCAGTTTGAAACACCACAATGAGAATTTGATAAACGTATTCGATAGACTGGCTAAATATAACCTGAAATTAAATGCGGGTAAATGTTGTTTTTTAAGACCAGAAGTTGTATACTTAGGGCATTTGATAACGTCAAATGGCATAAGACCAGACCCCAGCAAGTATGAGGCAATTTCTAAATACCCGATTCCGAAAAACTCAGACGAGGTGAGAAGATTTGTAGCTTTCTGCAACTACTATCGGAGATTCATAAAGAATTTCGCAGAAACTGCAAACTGTCTAAATAACTTATTGAAAAAAGACACTAAGTTCGAGTGGACTACAGATTGTCAACTGGCGTTTGAAAGTTTGAAAAATAATCTGATAAGCCCACCAGTATTGCAATATCCAGATTTCGATAGAACATTTATATTGACTACGGATGCGTCAGATTTTGCACTGGGAGCAGTTCTATCTCAAGGCACGATAGGTGAGGATTTACCTATATCTTACGCAAGTAGATCCCTCAATAAACATGAGAGAAATAAACCTGTGATTGAAAAAGAACTACTAGGTATTTATTGGGGAATACAATTCTTTAGACCATATTTGTATGGTAGAAAGTTTACTGTCGTGACAGACCACAGACCGCTGATATCCTTATTTTCTCATAAGAATCCTAGTTCAAAACTAACGAGAATAAGATTGGAACTTTCGGACTACGATTTTGATATTGTATATAAGAAAGGATCGAATAACACTAATGCAGATGCATTATCACGAATACAAATAGATTCCACAATTTTGAAAAACATGATACCATTGGAAAACGATGAAAGTTTAAAGAAGACATTAATAGTAACAAGAGGTATGAACAAGAAGTCATCAATTAATAAAAATATCAATAGTGAATCTCATGGTGAGCCTGATCAACTCCGTATGTGGGATTGCACATCCATCAATGATATAAAGAAAGCATGCAAACTAAAGTTTATTTTAGAAAAAAGGCCGAATAAAGATACATATGTATACATTACAGAATATGATAAATATAATAATGAAATGCGCATTAGATGCAGCGATAATCCAAAGTGCTTAGGTACTCTATTGGAGAAGCTACCATCTTATTTAAAAACTAGTAAAAATGAAAAATTTGCCATCGCAAGAGATGATGCAATATTTGAAATAATTCCTGCAGATGAATTTAAGGCCAAATATAATGATTTAAAGAAATCAAGTACAGATGACATGAAGATATTATTATACAACAGACCTCAGAGAATAACATGTGATGACAGAAAACAAGAACTTATAAAATTGTATCATAATACTCCCCAAGGAGGACACTTTGGTGTGAGAAAAACGACGCTAAAATTGAAGCAAAAATACGTATGGAAGGATATGTCCAAAATGGTAAGGAAATTTGTATCAAAATGTGAATTATGCCAGAAAAATAAGCAGACTAGACACACGAAAGAACCGTTTAAGGTGACGGACACGCCGTCTCAGAGTTTCGACACAGTAGTGATAGACACTGTTGGTCCACTACGTCCAACAGAAAATTTTCGATATATATTGACCATGCAATGCGAATTGACTAAGTATATTATTGCTTGCCCAATGGAAACAAAGGAAGCAAAGTCAATAGCAAGGGCACTAGTAGAGAACCTTATATTGAAATATGGATTATTTAATACACTCAAGTCTGACAGAGGTACGGAATTTAAGAATGAATTAATGAAGGAGATATGCGCAATGCTAAAGATTGAACAGCGATTTTCGACACCCTACCATCACGAAACGTTAGGAACGGTAGAAAGGAACCATAGGGTTCTTAATGAATATTTTTTATCTTTCGTGGAGGATAACAACTGGGTAGAGTGGGTACCATATTACACATTTGCGTACAACGTAACCCCTCATGTGGACACAGAATACTCTCCGTTTGAGTTGATATTTGGAAAATTACCAAATTTACCAGGTGATGAAATCCGGAATCATCCCAAGGTATATAATTTTGATAATTATGCGAATGAATTGAAAACCAGACTGAAATATTCGTTAGACAATGCCAAACGTATGACTGTAAGAGTAAAAGAAAACAGACAGATAGAATCAGACAAGAAGACAAATAGTATAATGTTAAATGTAGGTGATTTAGTATTAGTTAGAGTAGAGAATAGAAAGAAAAACGAGGCGCCATATAGAGGTCCTTATAGCGTAGTAGAAATAGATGATTTAAACATCTCGGTAAAAATAGGAAATAACATTAAGGTTTACCATAAGAATTTACTGAAGAGGTATAATTAATATAAACAAAACGTTACATTGTAGCTATATTGTAATTAATATTACAAAATAAGAAATTTTTTTCAATAACAACTATGAATAAGTAGTGCCAATAAGTTAATAAAGTTAAAGTATAAGTTGTTGTAAAAATTGTTAATGAACTCATTAATAAAATATTTATAAATTACTGTTTAATTGTTAATGACATTATCGTGTTATAAAAAAAAAAAAAAAAGAAATATAGCATAAAATTACAATATAATGAAAAAAAAAAAAAATGTATATGCATAATAATTAATATAAGAATTTATAATATCCAAGAAATACAAACTAAGCTAAGTAAACATGTATGAAACTACTACAAGAATTATTATTAAGTGCTAACAATAACTAAAACCAATTAAACGATAACAATATTACTCACTAGAACATAAAATTAGAAAATAAAGCTAAATAATAATGATAGTAAATAAACGAAGAAATTTTGTAAATGTTAAAACACATATATAACCAAGCATACAGTATGCACACACTTGATACTACAGTAATCCTACAATTTCTCATTTTTGTATAGAAATTGTATGATTCCTCTTGAGGGCGGTGGTGTAATGTATGCATACTATAGGGCATTCACAGAGTGCATGAATGCTGAGCATAGAGCATTTTCACTTTGGTAATAAGAACTATTTAATTTAGAACCACTTGACATACATATGTTAACCAAGAACAGCGCAATTGTTAGTGCACGTGTTTTCACTATAAGCAATGCGATCAATGAATGTGTGTGGTATAAACAAACCCAAAATAACAATAAATAAAAGGGTTTCGGATTTCATTCTCAAGGGTGCCGGTAACACAAAGTAAATACGGAAACGTATATTTTGTGTATTTGAATTACCGTACTTGACATGATATTGTGTTTGACCACCCATTAATCGTTTAATGCAAGTATTGCACATATGTTTGTCATGAGGTAATTTACCAGAGTCAATCACTATGCTGCTGTAGCACTATTAGTTTTAAGAGAGAATTTAAGAGAATTATTTTGTAGAATTCTAGTTAGTAAATTTAGTATATAAGTAGCAGATAATTTAATTTTAGATACAGTATAATTTTGGTCTTCATCAGAACAAATAAAAGAAAATAAAAATTACTAGAAAGAAGAAGTATTTTCATTTAACCCGAATACATTATGATCAACCAGTCAAATTCTAAGCATTAAACACATAGTTACCACAGTATATAAATTAAGAGCATTCAGTTATAGTTTCTTTTACACAGAGTTTAATATTTAATATTTAATATTTAATTATAGTACTGTGAGAATTAATAGGAACACGCAACAATTAGCACAATTACATTTATTTTTCGTAGTTTATGTAAACAAAGCGGCCATTTTATGTTAAAATGCGTTAAATTTTGTTAACTAAAGCGTTTTTGTTTCTGATTTTTGAAGATGAATATTTCTCAGAAAAAACGCAGTAAGATTGTTACTTTGAGTGAACATACATCAAAGAGATATAGCCAAGGAGTGTGGTGTGATTTTGGGAGCTGTTAACAAGATTTGGAAGCACAAAAGGGAAATAGGGACGATTGAGATGAGCAGAAAACGAAAATGTGAAAGACTACAGTAAGAGTCGAAACTTTTGTCATAAGGGAAAGCAAACTGAACCCTAGAAAAACCATGATTCCGCCTTACGAAAACGCTTTATTGAAAGTGGACGGCTGCTATGGTGAAAAAGCAATTTGACTGGCCAAAAAATGTGTAGACTGGACTGTTGAAGACTGGAAAAAAGTCTTGTTCTCAGATGAGATCCATTTTTTGTTACAAGGACAGTCATCTAATTTCATTAAATTTATTAACTCTGTGAATGACTAAGTAACTCTCCGGATCTTAATTCAATTGACTTTCTATGTGCTGTAGTTAAAGCAAAACTTAGAAAAAACAAAACTAATTCAAGCAATAATTCAGTGACATGCAAATATCAAAAATTATGCAAAACTTGTTGACTCCATGTACAAAAATTCGTAAATGTTAAAGGAGGATACATTACGTACTAAGCAATTTTATTGTAGTTGTTTCTCCGTTGTTTTCCTCCAAACAGATTATTATTACTTTTTCTAATTCATTACTTGCGTTCACATTAATTCGCACAATAATTTATAATTTATAAAAGATTTATAAAAGCGAAAATCTTTATGGAGCAAAAAAGGGCAACGTAATGGACTAACAGCATAAGTTAATTATTGCTTTCCAAATAAAAGTTATAAAAGTTTGTACAATAGAAATTTTATATAGAGACATTGTCAACTAATAGAAAAATAGCTATTGTTAAAGCTCTAGAGGAAGGGAAATCCACGCGCGAAATAGGACTTCCCTCTGGTGTAAATAACTCCACTGTATTCCGTATTGCATCACGATTTTACTTGGAAATAAATGTAGAAATAAAATCAGATAGTGGTCAGCTATAACATGCTACCGCGCGCCAAGACCATTCGATGATAAAATTGTTCGTAACCGACCCACGAATTACGGCAGTGAATGTTGCTAGTTTCACAAATGAATATATTGGTGCCTGTATTTGTGTTCACATTCCGCGCCGCAGGCTAAATGAACAAATTTGCTTGCTAGATGGCCGGCAAAGAAACCACTCATTAATAGAGTTAACAAATTTAAAGATTTAACTTTGCGAAATGATATCAGAATTGGACAGGTGAATAGTAGCACATTATCTAGGTCTAGTGGAGCGAATAAAGCGATAACAGTTACAAACAGTCAAACATGGCGGAAGAACAATTATGCGTTCAGATTTTAAATAGAATCAATAATTACACCGTAAAACATCCATTCTGGGTTGTGCGGAAAAAATATGCCAGTATAATAAAAACTCCAAAGTGTTTAACGTTTCAGGCCAAATTTTTTCAGCTATAACTCAAGAACTATTGATGCTTTCTCATTTCTTTCTTCAGCAATAATGCAGCTAATGCTGAAACATGAGCAAGCATCATATTACAAGTAAAACACAACTGATACACGCGCGATATATGTTATTTTCATGCATATATCATGTGAAAACTTGTGCACTCCAGAAAAACATGTTAAATGACAATAGGAAAGGCTTAAATATTTTGTGTAACCACAACTGGCCAGGCAACGCACAAAGATAAATATCAAACAGAGGTTTTAGGAATAATACAAACAGTCTACACAGGAACAGTAAACATTTAACTTGTTACTTTCCATCTGACGCATAGAATCGTATTTGCATGATCTACCCGGCCAAAATGATTTTAATGCTGAGTTGGTATCTAAACAATGTAAATAAATTAAAAATCAATTTTTCACAATAAATATATGTGACCCAGTCTATGAAAAGGTGGCTTATGACTCAGAAAATTATTTTTCACTTTTATTTTGCTTCGGATAGTTTTTGAGACGCTCTTTCACATGGTGAAAATCAGAAAGTCCTAACTTGCTTAGAAGTGTACTAAAAATGTGGAGAAAGAAGAGCACAAATGAAAGATAAACAGAATTTTATTGAAAATCGAGAATCAGGATAATACATGGAATTGAAAATGAAAAAAAAGGATTGAACGCTACAAAAATGATTTTACCAAAAAAAAAACAAGCTATTTTGCACAAAAAATATTTATTTAGCAATATGTAGTAGTTTTCTTCGCCGCCATCCTTGTTGAAATCTTTGAAGTTGCTCGTTTTTTTGAATCTTCTTCTGGATATGAGGCCTTACGTTTTCTTGATTTTTTTATTGGAGTTGAATTCGCAGGTTTCTTCAGTTTTTTGTTTTTTGGATCGTGATTTGATGATGCAGCTCAGCATTACCAAATCAAGTTCATGTTTTGATAATTCTAAATAGTTCTTTCTGGCATTTTCTATTATCTTTCGCGGTATCATTTTTTGGCATTTCTTATTACAACAATCTTTCGAAATAAATTTATTTACCAATTCCTTTTCTTTGTTATCTATAGTAGACAAGTTCATTGTAAAAAAACTTTGTTCCACTTCCATTTAATCTTCAGCTTGAAATAATGATTGTAGTTCCTCATCGTAATTGATACCAACTTCATCGAAAGAATCATCATCATTCTCTTCATTTTCACCAAAATATTTTTGAAAAACCTCGCTAAATTCTTCATCGATAGACATTATTCACTAGTTAATAACGAAAGAGACCAACAGAAACAATTACACCAACGAGATAACGAAAAAACAAACTGACGAAATGCATTGTTTTTCTTTAACAGCTGATTTCTCGAAATTTTGTTTTTAGTCATAAGCCACCTTTTCATAGACCGGGTCACATATATATATTTAAGTTTATATACATTATATATTTAGAAAAAAGCAAAATAATACAATCTTCGGTCTGTACAAAGGGAAATAACGTAAAAATGCTAGTATTGGGGTCTGCAGGTGCAAACATGGCCAAAGTTTCAGGTAAAAATGTTCCAGATTTCCTTTTATTTACAGTCCGCATGCTACTTAGCATAGGATCAGAAATAAGTAGAAGGGGATTAAAAATATCCTGATTACAGCTTTCCCTTGAAAATTTTCTCGCATAATCCTGGCGGTAACATCTAAAATGTTTGTTGCGAGCCTCAGCTGCTTCCTCGGAACGCTGTCCGATTGGTAATAATGCCTTTTCGATGATGACTGCGCCATGGACTAAAAGCTTGTGCATTGTTGGCGTCATAGGGTGCCAATCATATAGGTCCACATAAACATGAGCAGTTTCTGAAGTATATTTTTCATACTTCACGGGATCAATTTTGAATCCGCTTGAAATGCTTCCAATATGACTTTTAGTCTGTAAATTAGCTCATAATTAATGCCAGTTATTTCTGCAGCTAATTTGGGGTCCTCAAAGAAACTTCTGCTGGTATTGCCATCATTGATATTGCCGAATTTGGATTTAGGCATATCTATTATTAGGCCTTTTTCATTGCGAAACCCTCTTTGTATCTCTTTCTTGGTTTGCTCTTCTAGATCTTTCTCCTCTTTAGATTTCCTTTCCCTGTATTTTTGCACTTGAAGTTTATAGGCTAAATCTAGGATATATCCAAAAATTCGAATTCTGGCGTGTAACACCGATATGCGGAATTTAAGGGCTGCAAAATTCACTTATATTGTGTAGTCCAATTTATTGAAACCTTTTTTTTTTTTTTTCCTTTATTGAGTAATATAAGTTTACAATATAACTTAATCTGACCTGCGAAGCCTATTGGTTTGTCTGCAGGTTGTGGTTTATTTAAACTTAAATAATTCAATTTATTTTATATTCATTGCGAATTTAGGAAGTGTTTTTTAATTATCTTTTTTCTTTTAAATTTATTCGAGGTTGCTCCACATATAAAGCACCTACTTGTGGACTTTGTACCTGTGGCGGCATTGCAGAACTTTCCATCTTCCATGGTCAGTACAAATGTGTGCATTATTAAGAATATTTTCTCCTCTATATTGACCTCTGTTTGGACTAACGAGTTAATAGCTCTTTTAACATGTCTTATATCCTCTTCAGTAACATCTGTTGTTTCTTTGACAAACCGGAATCTTATTGGTCGATAAAAGCGCGGTGAAGAGGGCGTTGGATTGTTCCATAAAACTTTATTATCTCCACAAACTAATTGCACAGGTACGAAGCAGCTTTGAAATGTATTTGAATCCGAATCGGTATCATTTTGTAGTTTTTGCTTAAACTGTGATTGTTGGGACCCATCGCAACCCCATTTACTTAAGAGAGTTAGGCATTCACGCTCTTGCTCCTTTAAAGTCTCCAATATCTCTTCTAGGTACTGCGATAAACGGCTAGCGGTAACATCCATTAGAGGCTGCAATTGAGCCTCGGCACTAGTACTTGTCACCATAATCGATTCTTTAGATGGGTTAATTGTCTGCTTGGCTTTTAGTAAGCGGCTATAGCATGGAAAAAACTTTTTATTGCTCTTTCTTATAATTTCGTACTGTCCAAGTGTCAATTCGGCATCTACAAACATTTGCAAAGCTTGCATTGGTGTTAAGGAGGATGCTTGCTTTTTACTTGATTTCGTACAGTAAAGTGCCTTTTTATATTTAGTTGCTCGTGTCGAAGTACTGGTGATATCTTTTAAGACATTTGACGCATCTTTTTTTTTACCAGATTTTCCCAGATCCACTGTCGCAGCATGGATTATGATATCCTTTTCAAAATTAGAACGAAGTTCTTCAGTCTTTCGCCTTTTGATACTCTCACTTAAGTCTTCGAACGACTTGGATTGCCGACCTGACCGTTTTTGTGTCTCAACAACAGGTATTTCGAAGGTACCTTCTAACCAAGTTTGGTTGTATTTTAGAAAATTAGTTTCCTTATAATGAGCTTTGACCCACCTTTGTTTCAGTTCTGATTTGAAAAGGGCAAAACCATGTTTCAATTTAACAATTTGGTCTTCATTATAATTTTCACATGACAAAAGTTTATCTGTTATATAGTTTAGTTTTGCATCTAAACTAGGCAAATTTTCCTTCTTCATGCGGTCGAATAATTGCAACCTTCCGCATACGTTGGAGATGTATGTTCTCTTTTGTGAGAACTAGATAGAGTTTTATTTAAGTCGATCAAATTCAATTCAATTGCTGCATCACTTATTGTTGTTTTGGATGAAGCGATGATCCTGAATTCAATCAAACGAGCATCTATCTTCTGCATTAACCGGTTCTCTATTTTCCTTAACCGTTCTTCCATAACTTTAGTTAAGGTTTTGGTTAAGGAAACAATTAGGTGTTTTTCTCGTTTTGATTTAGGCATGGTAAACATCTTTTTGGAGATTTGGTCAAATACACCCCACACCTTACACCAATGTTACGGAATTTAACTTTATTTGCAAGTTCATTAATTTATTTTATTACAAAACATTAAAAATTTACTTAAATTATAATCAGTTGTACGGTGTGTATATTTTAATTCCCGAGAGGTAAGTGTCAAAAAATGTTATGCTTCTTCTTATTTCCATTAGTTTTGGCGCTCATTTTATTATTTATTCTTTGGTTTTGCGCCTTATCCATTCTCTTTATTATTCTATAGGATGAAGTGTTGTATTTTCATTCGGAGTTAATGTAAACGCAACCGGATTACAACAGTTACCGGAACCGTTTTATTAAAAATCGTTACAGTATTGTCGAGTCACAATCTTTACTCCTGATGCATCCTCTGAAACTAGGACAAACATACATTAAGTTAGTAGACACTAACAAACATTTCTAATTTTATACGAAATTTCGCTACATATATTTAACCCCTCAAAACTATATTTATCCGGAAGTTGTCGGACACGATTTTGATACTAGTTATAAGGAAAAGGATCATATAACAACCTGCAATAATAACCATAGCCCGATCTACCCCGATACATGAACAAAAACACTAGTAAAGAAAAATATTGAAGGAAATCAGGGTACGAAAAATACATTTTTTATAAGTTGAAATAATAATGTTGTTTTGCAGTTTACCATGACTTTATTTATGTAATTTGTAAGTTCCTTACCTTTTTCATTAAAATCCATCACTTTTAATTTGTAACAAGAACTTGTTAATATAAAAAATAACTTGCGAAGTTCGTTTAATAAAGCGCGTAGACGAGAACAGATACGTAGACTAGGTGAAACGGTTGAATTCCGACTAACGCCACGGGTGCGCGGTGCGCTTTGGCAGGTAAAAAAGGGCGGATTCTATTCACGGAATAGTCCTTTATTCGGGGAACCGGTTTTTGTGAATAGTATTGTTATTTGGAAACTGGGACTTTTGGCCGCGTAGATCGAGCAAATACGACACTGTGCGACGTGAGGTGTTGTTCTCTTTTCAAGCCTAATGTTTGAAACTTTCTCTCTCTCTCTCTATCTCAGTTACTTTGACCCTGCTTAATGTTTGACGTGTAAACACAACACAACACGACAAATTTGTGGTAGAGACAAAGCAACACGGTTTTGGGAGATCGGTCTATAAAGGGAGCGGACAACCATCAGATAGAGGGGACTCTTATTTCAACAACAGACGATAGGATAAGATCACTTTTTTTGCAGCGACAGACCAAAGCCACGACCCCCGCATGATAGGTGAGCACGCTACCTACTCACCTACCGGGGTGCTTATCGGTAAAATATAGATTTCCGAATATTTGACAAAGTGAAGGAATTGGTGCCTACACCTACATTCGTCCCATTAGTTGGATTACATCCAACTTTAGTAGGCCCAGAAGAGGTTGTGTAAGTAGCTGGATTACATCCATCTCAAACTAGAGCCAAATTACATTCATCCGTAACTGGATTAAATTCAGCCCATAATAAGATGTAGGTGTTTACACAAGTGCAGGAGCTGATTTCATTCAGCAAAAGAGTATGGGACGAATAACATTCATCGTTTTTTGTTGCATAACATCCAATCTAGCCAGTAGCATAGATTAGTTAGGCCAAAGAGAACCGACAATACCTGAAACGAGAGCAACCATCATTTCCCGCGACACCAGCAACCACCAACACTCACGACATCAGCAACCATCACTACCCGCAATACCAGCATTATAACGACCTATGCAGTGTGTTAAATAAATAAAAAATAAATATAGTCCATCTAGACTGATTTGGGTCTTATGGCAATTTAAGTGAATTTCATCATGGTCATTTTTATGGGGACTAGGCCTGAAAATGCACCGATTTCCACTAATTTCAATAGCTTTCATGCCACGGCTGATAAAAGCTCATCAAAATATACGAGTATTCATATTCGCGACCTGTAGTTTGATTACAAAGCTTATATGGACACGCAGACGGATTAACAGACGAACATTTGGGTCTAGGTCAAATATTTTTAGTAGTTACAAATATCAGCAGTGAAATGACACTGGAACAGCTGAGTCTAGCCCAGCCTCAAACCTGGGTCAATCGCAAGTTCCTTACGATATTAGCACACGTTTAAATATTGTCTTATCACAATTTTAATCAAATATTCGAATTTTTCTCCACAGCCAAAAATATGGCATTTTTTAATTTTTTGATATTTTCACTAACTTGAATTCTATTAATTTAGATTTTTTATGAGTTCTGAGATAAAATGACATTATCATCTAGTCTTTATCAGATTGTTTACCTATGTTAAATTGAGTGTAAATTTAGAATCAATTCAAGTATATTTCGGCATTCAAAGCCACTTAAAAACATTTTTTTAATTAGCACAATTATTTAACCATGTATCTGCGTCTTTGTACGAGTAATATTGTTAGAAAGGTTCTTATATTACTGTTGTTGTAAAGCCAATTTGACCCATAAGTAAATTTTGCCATTAGGAATGAACCAAGTTTGGATCACGGTGAAAAGTACTATTAATGAGCAAAAAAAAATCCTATACAAAGAGTAAAAAAGATTCTCGTAGTCGTTTAAAATGAATCTTGTGAATTACTTCTTAACCATTATTTTGAATTTTTCTAAGTACGTCATGTTATTTTTATGTATTTTGAGAGACAACTTAATGTTAAAATACCATCGTAACTGCTGAAGATTTATTTTTTTATGAACACAATATCTGCGAAAGGCGATAATATACCACTTCTATATCCTCCGATTGTTCAATTAAGTAGTTTTTCTACAGCTAGTATAGCACAAAGTCTGAGGTGACTCTATTCGTTTTAGGGGCTAGTAGATGCTGTCATAATATTTGAACTTTTGGTTTACTGCTACGATAAATACTGTGCGACGAATTGGATTAAAGAGATCCATAAAGTTTAATTCATTGTAGTCGAATTAATATGGTTGCCTTGTTGTTTCTATCATCAAATAAAATTTTATCGGTTCTGAAATGTCAATCTCAACTTCGGCCAAAATATATTTTGGGGTTCTATCAGTTTAACTATTTATTATACCCTATACCAGTATGTGGTTTGGGTATAATGACTTTGTGCTGCTGTTTGTAACTACCAAAAATATTTGACCTACACCCATCTTTAATTATACCGATCGAGTCAGAATCACTATCTGATTTGATTTAGCGATGTCCGTCCGTCCGTCCGTCCGTCCGTCCGTCTGTGTGTCCATGTAAAGCTTGTAATCAAACTACAGGTCGCAAATATGAATATGTTTTGATGAAGTTTGGTCTTTAACCTTTTATCGGCCATGCGATGAACGCTATTGAAATTGGTGAGAATCAATCCATGTTCAGACCTAGCCCCCATACAAATGACACCTATGAAATCAACATATATTGCCATAAGATCCATATTATATGAATATATTACATCCATTAATCAGTAGTCCAAAAATGATACCTATTGGACAACTCTTAGTCATAGGCCCCATATAGAGCTGCGTCCCGATCTTCACTTAAATCTATCAAAAAACAATAATATTGCACTGATTCTTCTCAAATTTTGTTTGTATATATTTTTGCAAAATACAAGAGACTTTACCAAACATGATCAGGATCGGTCCATTTTTGGACCTAGTCCCCATAGAGATATAGCATCCGATATGAACTTTTTCATATCTGCAGCCGAAAAAATTAATAAAAATCCCACTCAAATTTGTTTTATGCTTATTTTCTATATCCAGTTTGTTGGGCCTGAGAGATAGGGTCTCTAAACGCATGGTATAGGGTATCGTATAGTCGGTCCAGACCGACTATAATTTTCTTGCTTGTTATTTATGTAGGTACCATCAGCCTTAAAATTTTAATCCCATTTACTTTTTCGAACACTTGAGCCTAAATATTGTAAAAGGACTAACAACAAGGAACCCTAATGCTCATGAAACATTAAACATTCAATCACTTTTTAATCGTTGATTTATGGTCATCATTGACATTTTATATATGCAGTTTTTTTTTTCTATTTAATCATGTAAATTTGATAGGATGAAATCAAATATTGAATCTTCTTACCTCAGAGTCATTTTATATAATCTAATAATGTTTGCTTCAGGTGTGGGTATAATTAAAGAACAGAAACAAAATACCAAAGGCCAAAAATGCAGCACCGTCGGACAAAAAATTCTTCTAAAAATATTAATGGTCTATATAATCTATAATCTATGTCATAGATTATTATTGGTTATACTATTTTTCATGTCGTTACCTTTTTTGCTTTTAAAAAAACTACAAAGTTTCAATGAATTAAATTTTTGAAAAAGTATATTTATAAACTTTTACTGATTCCACTATATCGATATAGCTGTCAAGTGAATGAAATAAATAATTAAAGGTTTCTTGGACATTTTGTAAATTGTTTCATTTTATCATATCTCGACAAAAATATGTCAATAATATCCTTTCATCACTATATACCAGCAGATCTTGAAGAACGCAACAAGGCGGTATTTCTTCGTTTGAGTGTAGTAAAAGACGCAATGAGCATTTATGTGCTGTTTGGTAGACTTCTTGTTTAATCGTAGTGATGTTTAGGCCTCGATGTGTGTCATCATTTCCGACATACCATGGAGTTTTAATGAAATCTCTCAAGATTTTGCTCTAGAATTACACTCTGGAACAAATTCAGGTTAGAAAAAGTTAGGGCGATTCTGAGAGTGAGGGGTGAAAATAGAGGCAGTGATGTTAATACACAGGCGCCTGCTAAACGGCAACTGGCCAAATCATTAATTTAATTTATTTAATTTTTTTACTTAAAACTTTTCATAAATAACATTTCAAAAATATATTTTTTTTCCATATTTTTATAATTTCTTTTTCAATGTTTCTTCAAAACCAACACTGAACAAAATTGGTACTTAAAAAATGAGAAGTAAATTAATATTAAGCTGAAAAACGCAAGTTTTGTATTATGATTGTTTTCTTTTTAAATGAAATTTATTGAAGAAATTGAGAAGCATATTATAGATCAAACAGAAAGCAAAAAAGACTTAGTTTTGTGGGAAATATTTGCAAAAATCATGAAAAAAATTATTTTTAATTATTGCACAGGTCTCTAGCAACAATTTGGCTTTTACAAATTGAAAAAATATCAATTATTCGACGAGTTATAGCCAAAAAACCATATAAACAATATGCTGAAAATCGGCATTTGACTGCAAAGTTCGAAGGTCGATTAAAAAAAAATCCGAACTAACATAAACAAATGCCGTGATACGGGTCTTCTAATTTAGCCTCTATTTTCACCCCTCTCTCTCAGAATCGACCTAACTTTTGCTAACCTGAATTTGTTCCGACGCTCCGTCCGCCCTAATAACACCTTGCGTAGAACAGTCCTGCAAGAACTCAATATCCAAATCAAATCGAGGTGGAATGAATAAAGAAAAAAACATTTTTAAGACTGGGAATAAATCTAAAATTATTACAAAATTTACAATTTTTATTAAAAATTTTTTATTTTAATAAAGCTCGAAAACTAAAATTTTAGAACGTTTATTATATGTTTCGGACCAAAACTTATTTTTTTTTTTCAGGAGAATTTACCTGAAATTTTGAAGGATATTAAATGAGAATCAATATTACAAAATTATTCGAGGAAATTTTAAACAATATCTACAAACATCATATCACAGTGAGCAAATTGTACCCCTGTCGTTCTTTAAACGGTCAGGTAGACAAATATATCATTGTATAATTTCATAATCGCGCAATTGTTATACAGTTATAAAATTACAAAAAGTTAATGCTTACACTTAAGAAATCTTCGTCAACATAGTTCAAGTGCATTCAAAATTTATAAAATAATTAACCTCACAAACTAATAAATAAAACAGCTGTTGAAAACTATCATGTCTCATAAATCCTTCAAACAAGTTCATACATCATATTTTATTCAAGAAAAGTGTCACCAACATTCTGAATTGCTGTTGAAAGACATTTAACTTTAAAATCCCTTGACTTGAGAAACAAGAAAAAAAAAGAAAAACCATTCATCCACTGAAGCTTCCGTTTCATTCCATTCCTCTTTTGTAAGTATGCAACCATCAACGTTTATTCAAAACATTTAATGTAATTTCGCGCACGAGCAACTATACAAAAGATGCAATAATCCTTTAAAGAAAACAAACATACAAACGACATTATGCTTGAGGTTGTTGCAAAATAAAAAATATCTATAGAAAATTGTTTCTTCGGATATTTTTATATGAAATGTATGGTGGAAAAAAATTCTTAAAAATAAGCAAATAAACTGGGAGAAAAAAAATATTTTTTATAGGAAAAAAAAAAAAATATAGTATTAGTAGCTGTATTATTTGTATGCAACAACATTAACATCAACCGAAAAAAGGAAGTTCAATTTTATTGGATCTTGAATAATTTATTGAAAATGCAACACATCGTTAGATTGTTGAGTGGCATTTTAGTGCTAATGCTACTTTCAAACACCACCATAGCAACTGATGTTGGTACTTATTGTGGTGTTTTAAACTCTTTGCAGTTTATAAAATGAAAAAAAAAAAAAAAAACGCAAAACACATCAAAATTCTTTAAATATGTTTAGATGTACAACTGTTTTTCTGTAAAAACACAATTTATTTACACTCTGAGGTTTGTTAAAATGTTTCAGTTTCCTTCTTAGATAAACAAAATTCTATTTTACGATTCTCTACTTTAGCTTATAAGCCAATATCCGATCGGTTTTCATTAAGATTTTCAGTCTAATACAATGCGACCAGTATTGTTCAATGCATTTTCGTTGTCCACTACAATCTCAAACTCTCAAACGCGTACCTACATATGGAAACATACTTACATACCTACAATAGAGAGAAAAACAAGCTGAGGTGAGTGTTAACGATAATTTTGTTGAGACATAAATCATGCATTCATTTAGATATAAAGTAGGTGCATATACATCATATGTACATATCGCACCTGTACCTCTAAAGTGAGTCTCAAAATTTACAAATTTTCATTAGAGGCAAAAAACGGTTTTTTTTTTAATATTTCCTATAAAATTTAAAAACAGTTGTTTCATTGTAAAGAATTGCGAATAATAAGTATACAACAATAGTAGTAGTAGCGATTTTTTCAGTGATCATCAAAAATAGCAAGTTTTTTGGGTGCAACTCAAAATATGTCTTTTTAGTAGATTCTAAAGAAGCTACTCTTATAACACAAAGAGGGTTCCAGCTGTTTTTTTTTTACGAAGGACTAGAAAAACCGATGTAAGATTTTTACAGTGGATAGATATGACCACTGTGTATCGTCTTCTTGCAAAAAGTGAAAATTGAAAAATTTTGAGTTGACTCACTTTAGAGGTACAGGTGCGATATGTATGTGAAAATAAATTGATATCCAGATATGTAAATTGAAATGTATTAAATTTTCGAAACACTTCATTACTTCCATGACATTATGCCAGTGACACAATTTTGAATTGTTCCTCTTACTCCTCGATTTTTCAGGCTAAATTGTAAAATTCGGTTATAATTAAAACCCTTTTTGGTTCAGATATAACAAATTGTAAACTTTTCACCACTTTGCACATATGAGAAATCATATGGAGCTGGTAGGCAATAATTATATTTTGAAATCTACAAATGTTTAATATAAAATCAAGTAAGATAACCCCCATCTGTGTCTTATACACAATATTTTAACTTATATTGGGTACTGTTACCATTTTAAATCGTCAAATCGTACGACCTTTGAGGCCAATTGACAGGTCCCTTCACTCGAAATCAACTTATCGCCAAATTTTGATTTCAATAAGTGGATTGTGGATTGCGTTGAGCCAAAAATGAGCATCCTCGTTAAATATAATTTTGAGCGAATCGATGACTGAGTTTCAAAATAAATTTAAATAATTTAGCAGCATTGTGTGAATTTACTCAGTATGATTTTTCAGAGTATACTGATCATAAATATCGAAAGAAGAGCGCAGTATAAAAGTTCGTTTGACAGCTAACCCTTACGTGACTTCTATCTTTATATATTAAACATGTTCTTCATGACAATAGACATATTAGATTATTTTTAAACAGCTATTAGAATGTTTATTAATGAATCCTTAGTTCTCGTAACTAGTGAAAAAAAGTGGTGCCTATATAAGGCCCCGTTAGAACGAAAACATTCAGAGCATAGCTTTTGAAAAGCTCATATAAAAAATCAATTTAAACTCTTTAAAGACTAATATTTTCTAAAAGGTTTCTAAATCTGCAGATTTAGTTTCTTCTGTTATTCGAGTGCTTAATATAAAAATAGACGTTGGAGTAATATTTTTATGAAAAAAAAAATATATTGATTTACAGAGTCAATATATCAGTGAGTTAGTTATGAGCATAACTTTTTATACCCTATACCACTATGTGGTTTGGGTATAATGACTTTGTGCTGCTGTTTGTAACTACCAAAAATATATGACCTAAACACCATCTTTTATTATACCGATCGAATCAGAATCACTATCTGATTCGATTTAACGATGTCCGTCCGTCCGTCCGTCCGTCTGTGTGTCCATGTAAAGCTTGTAATCAAACTGCAGGTCGCAAATATGAATATATTTTGATGAAATTTGGTATTTAATCTTTTGTCGGCCATGAGATGAACGGTATTAAAATTGGTGAGAATCGGTCCATGTTCAGACCTAGCCCCCATACAAATGACCCCTATGAAATCAACATATATTGCCATAAGATCCAAATTATCATACAAATCTTAGTCAAATTGGGTTTGTATGTATATATTATATCCATTAATAAGTATTCCAAAAATGATCCCTATTAGACAACTCTTAGTCATAGGCCCCATACAGAGCTGCATCTCGATCATCACTTAAATCTATCAAAAATCAAAAATATTGCACTGATTCTTCTCAAATTTTTTTGTATATATTTTTGCAAAATACAAGAGACTTTACCAGACATGGTCAGGATCGGTCAATTTTTGGGCCTAGTCCCCATATAGATATAGCATCCGATGTGAAATTTTTCATATCTGCACCCAAAGAAATTAAGAAAAATTCCACTCAAATTTGGTTTATGCTTACTTTCTATATCCAGTTAGTTGGACCTAAGAGACAGGGTCTATAAACGCATGGTATAGGGTATCTTATAGTCGGCCTAGACCGGTGAGAATCGGTCCATGTTCAGACCTAGCCCCCATACAAATGGCCCCTATGAAATCAACATATATTGCCATAAGATCCAAATTATCATACAAATCTTAGTCAAATTGGGTTTGTATGTATATATTATATCCATTAATAAGTATTCCAAAAATGATCCCTATTAGACAACTCTTAGTCATAGGCCCCATATAGAGCTGCATCCCGATCTTCACTTAAATCTATCAAAAATCAAAAATATTGCACTGATTCTTCTCAAATTTTGTTTATATATATTTTTGCAAAATACAAGAGACTTTACCAAACATGGTCAGGATCGGTCCATTTTTGGGCCTAGTCCCCATATATATATAGCATCCGATATGAAATTTTTCATATCTGCAACCAAAAAAATTAAGAAAAATTCCACTCAAATTTGGTTTATGCTTACTTTCTATATCCAGTTAGTTGGACCTAAGAGATAGCGTCTCTAATCGCATGGTATAGGGTATCTTATAGTCGGTCTAGACCGACTATAATTTTCTTACTTGTTATTTATTTATTGTATTAATTTTAATTTAATGATTTCTGGCATAACAAGACTAAGTCTTATAATAACAGTACAGGATTTTAGTAGAGTGCACACATGGTTAGCCAAATTAAAAATATAAAAAACTTCATAATAACAAGTTAAATTAAACAAATAATTATTTAGCCAATTTCTATTACGCTTCTGTCTAATAACAAAAAACCAAAATCTATTGAATAAATTGAATCAAAACAACAATATGTTCCTTTCAGATGGACATGTTTTCGTTCTTGTTTGCTTTTTTGTGAACTTAGTACATTTAAATAAGTATTACTACATAGCAACAAGTAATAACAACGCAACGGTAACTTTTTTTATAAATGATGTATTTTGAGTTGTACTATCCATTAAAATCACAATTTTGACAAAAACGAACATAGCACGTTTGTACACTAAGCTAACGACGTATTCTTAAAATATTCTCTAATTTTTTAGATACTTTTTTATTGCCCTTTTCTTAGCATTACCAGTTTTATTTTACAAAAATATGTCTTATTTTTTTATACCCTATACCACGATGTGGTTTGGGTATAATGACTTTGTGCTGCTGTTTGTAACAACTAAAAATATTTGACCTAGACCCATCTTTAATTATACCGATCGAATCAGAATCACTTTCTGAGTTGATTTAAAAATGTCCGTCCGTCCGTCCGTCCGTCTGTGTGTCCATGTAAAGCTTGTAATCAAACTGCAGGTCGCAAATATGAATATATTTTGACGAAATTTAGTATATAAACTTTTATCGGCCATGGGATGAACGCTGTTGAAATTGGTGAGAATCGGTCCATGTTCAGACATAGCCCCCATACAAATTACCCATATGAAATCGACATAAATTGCCATAAGATCCAAATTGTCATATAGATCTTACTCAAATTGGGTTTGTATGCGTTCATTACATCCACTAATGAGTAGTCCAAAAATGATCCCTTTGACCCCATATAGAGCTACTTCCCGATCTTCACTTAAATCTATTAAAATACAAAAATATTGCACTGATTCTTCTCAAATTTTGTTTGTATATATTTTTGCAAAATACAAGAGACTTTGCCAAACATGATCAGGATCGGTCCATTTTTGGACCTAGTCCCTTTATAGATATAGCATCCGATATGAACTTTTCCATATCTGCAGCCAAAAAAATTAATAAAAATCCCACTCAAATTTGGTTTTTGCTTATTTTCAATGTCCAGTTAGTTGGGCCTAAGAGATAGGGTTTCTAAACGCATGGTATAGGGTATCGTTTAGTCGGTCTAGACCGACTATAATTTTCTTACTTGTTTTATAGTTGTATTTATTCGACCTTTCAAATTGTTAATAAAACTTCATATCGTTGAGCTCGAGGTCAATGATTTTTATTATATAAATATTCTCCTTATTTAATCGATATTTCGATACTCTTTGAGTATCAACACTCACCAAATTTTGACGATGTGCGAGTATTACAAAGCGAGAATAATTATAGAAGCCGTTACATGTTAGAAATGCTCCACATTATTAATACACCAACAACAAAGAGAATGAATTTTAAAGCTGATATTAATAGTTACGCTCAAAGTTACAGATTTTTGATAAACAAGGGCACAGTGTAATAATTAGTTTTAAGTATATTTCAGTGCAATAACAGATGACATTGTGTAAGCAATTATAGCTTAAAATATTTAGTTTTTATACCCTATACCACTATGTGGTTTGGGTATAATGACTTTGTGCTGCTGTTTGTAACAACCAAAAATATTTGACCTAGACCCATCTTTAATTATACCGATCGAATCAGAATCACTTTCTGAGTTGATTTAACAATGTCCGTCCGTCCGTCCGTCTGTGTGTCCATGTAAACCTTGTAATCAAACTGCAGGTCGCAAATATGAATATATTTTGATGAAATTTTTTGCGTAAGCTTTTATCGGCCATGGGATGAACGCTATTGAAATTGGTGAGAATCGGTCCATGTTCAGACCTAGCCCCCATACAAATTACCCCTATGAAATAGACATAAATTGCCATAAGATCCAAATTGGCATATAGATCTTACTCAAATTGGGTGTGTATGCGTTCATTACATCCACTAATGACTAGTCCAAAAATGATCCCTTTGGCCCCATATAGAGCTGCTTCCCGATCTTCACTTAAATCTATTAAAAAACAAAAATATTGTACTGATTCTTCTCAAATTTTCTTTGTATATATTTTTGCAAAATACAAGAGACTTTACCAAACATGACCAGGATCGGTCCATTTTTGGACCTAGTCCTTATATAGATATAGCATCCGATATGAACTTTTTCATATCTGCAGCCAAAAAAATTAATAAAAATCCCACTCAAATTTGGTTTTCGCTTATTTTCTATGTCCAGTTAGTTGGGCCTAAGAGATAGGGTTTCTAAACGCATGGTATAGGGTATCGTATAGTCGGTCTAGACCAACTATAATTTTCTTTCTTCATGTAAACATTAACTGTAAGTTTTTGTATTCATGTTAAAAGTATTGTAATAATTATTGTTGTTATGTTGCCTTATTGTTATTTATACTACATGTACTTAAGTTATTGTTTTTTGTTAAAAATTTTAGGGAATAATCCTGATGATGATACTCAAAGAGTATCGAAATATCGATTAAATAAGGAGAATATTTATATAATAAAAATCATTGACCTCGAGCACAACCATATGAAGTTTTGTTAAAATATCTTTTATTTAAAGAAAAGGTCAAAAGATGTTCACAATATGCTTCAAGGTCTCAAATATCCTTGATACGAATAACGGGGCTAATGTAAAATATAGTCTTTAAAAATTTTGTCAAGCCTGTTATTTCTTCTGTTATGTATGCCGCAGTGTGGCTGAAATTTTGATTTCATTGGCCAAAAGTCTAATTTTTTTTGTCACCGATTTTTAAAATTTTAACGCCTTTTAGTAGCTAATACATCCGGGTTAAGGTAGGCAAAAAATTATGTTAAACTGTTGCTAATTGTGGGCGTGGCATGCTGTCAAACTCAACTGTTTGTTTAATTTCAGAAAAAGATGATTTTTTTTGTTTTTGTCAAAAATAAATGGTTACTACTCGCAAGCTGTCATCGATAATGACCTGTGGTCTTTTTTATAATTTTGATAGAATTATAGTCTTTAGTTGTTGTAGGTGGTCACAGCTTACCGTTTAATATTGGGTGCGTTATTAAATATTTATGAAACTACCATATTTTTCTCAAATTTCAAATTTAGTGGAATAGAACGTCTAGCGAACAAAAGGGAACAAGAAACGTATACCACCCTGAGAAAGGTGAAAGTGTCCTCCTTAACCCTATATATACTTTTGCACCCATGACGATCTAATTTCGTCAAACCACTAAAAAAACGCTGCACAGAAGTTAGCTACAGTAAACAAAATTTTTATATAAAAAGTGCAAACTGGTTAGAAGGCCAACTTACTGTCGCTGCAGAAACAGCAAAGCAAGATAAGGCTGGAAGACCACGCAAATCATTTGACTGCAGCGATAGATCTAAGAGGCGGAAACTTAAAAATGTTAAACATCAAATTGGTTGTACAAATGTAAAATAATCTTTCCTACATCAATTACGTTCACAGAAACAATTAACAAAAGTAGATATCATTGCAAAAGTTGTTAAAGCTAGTCCAGTGAGAACAAAGCGGATTCTGAAAAGTATACCAACTCCGAGCGATGCAAAACAGTTCACAAATGAGGAGGTATTAGCATTATTTCTGGATTTGAAATTCACAGAACAGCAATATATTCAGCTCAGATTGCGTGCGATTGAAAAAGGCTCAAATATGTATCCAGCATATCATCACATAACCGCTGCTAAAATGGACTGTTTGCCATCAAAGGACACTATAACAATCACACCAATTTCGGCAGAGGTACAACTACAATCGCTACTTGATCACACAGCCGAACGCTTGCTTCAATCAATAAAAGGAAATGAGTTAAAGAAATATGGAAACACAAAGCTAATTCTTGTTATTCATTGTTATTCTTTGTTATTTAAATACGAAAAACATAGTATTAGTAAAAAATAATAATAAATAGAACCTACCATTGTTACAAATGCAATACTCTAATATCTATTTCAGTTTTTATTTTTAAAATATTTTTTAAAATTATCAAATTTGACAGTAAAAATTAATACATTTTTCTGTAGTAATAGCAAGATTTTTAGATAATATTATTTACTTTATTTTTTTAAATGTAAATATTCTTTGAGTGTAAACAAATTTGCAAATTTGACAACAAAAAATTTTTAATTTTTTAGTAATAATAGCGAAATCTCCAGTTGATTTTACTATTTTTTTTTGAGTGTAAAAATTTTTTTGATTGTAACATTAAAAATCCCATTATTACAAAAAATGTTTATAATTATTATTAAAATCCAAATATTAAAATTTTTCATAAATAAAAAAATAATAAACACATATTTCACTCTAAAAGTTAAAAAAAATCAAAAGTTCAACTTTGACCTAGAATTCCTTAAAAAGTCCTCAATCAATTTTAATGTAATTGAAACTAATGCCGTTTTCTTTTCTGACAAAAAATGTCGCCCTTTTTTGACCTTTTTTGGAAAAGTGTTAATTTTTATATATTCTGAATTAAGAGGAACCTTATATTATATATAAAGCGAAAGGTCTCAAAGTGCTGTGTTTATAAATACAAAAAATTTTGATTATCATCCTCTTGGAAGTCATAGGGTGAAAATATTCAAAAAATGGGAACAATGTGGAAATATTCTCACACTATGAGCTGAAAGAAGTCAATGGCTGGAATTTTTTGTGATTTACGAGGGCTCGACTTTGAGACCTTTCGATTGATGTATAAGATAAGGTTGCTCTTAATTCAGAATATATAAATAAATACACTTTTCGAAAAGAGGGCAAAAAAGTGCGACATTTTTTGTCAGAAAAGAAAACGGCATTAGTCAAGCTGAACTAAATATCTATCCACTAAAAAAAAAATTACTTAAACATTTTGATCGGTTCAAAAGTTACAGAGTTTTGGCCAATGAAAAACGATTTTCAGGGACTGTGTGCCGCAGTAAAATTATTTGCCTTTAGGTATGTTTTCATTTTATTTGATGTTTTAGGTATCGCTACTGCTAGAGATAGTTTTTTTTATCGATTAAAAAGCTTTTCGAATTTACTGCAATAAAACTACACGCGGAAAAAAATTCGCCAAAAAGTATTGTCAACTTTATTTTCGATTGCATTAACATAAATTTAAGAAAAGATAGCAATTTTCTATTGGGATCAAATCGTTACTGTTAAAGACAACAGAATTGTAATCTTAATCAACCCGAAATTCGGTTACGACTTCATCGCAATTCGGTTGGCAATAAATTCGGTAAATAATGATTAATATATTTTCTGTGTAGAAAGAAACTTATAGTTGACCAAAACTAACTGCAACTAAAACAATTAGTTTAAGGAAAGTGGTACTTGCAAAAAAGGACACTAAACATACTTGTCGGGGTCATTAACTGTTACACAAAATATGCAGAAAGCAAATTTGTCAAGGATTAGTCGACTAAAATATATTAAATTAAATGTAGTCGTAATAGTTATGTTATTGATGTGATATTATAAAATTGTCTATAGCACTGGCTGGCCTTTTGTTTTAAGTTCATATTTAATTAAGTGAATATAACATAAATATATGTATGATTGAAAAAAAAGCAACAACAAAGTTACCAAATTTACTGGTGTCATTAATATGTTCAGTTTTTGAGAGTGGGTGGTGAATAGTTCATTCTACCCTTCACACCAGTGTGCAGAAGATATATGTTGGTTTGTCAGTCCGTTTGTAAAAATTAGAAACAAAATCTTGTCCACATAAAATATATATGTTCTTGATGCTTATAACAAGCGGAGTTGGTATAGCGATGTCCGTCTGCCTGCCTGCGGAAATCACGATCACGCCCTTCATAGGGCTGGGTCTGCTTGGTTGCTCATCTTATATATTAAAAGAGTTTATGAATAAACTTTGCATTCAAGATTTTTTTCAATATTTTTCTTCTCTCAAACCTCTATAACTAGAGTTCTAATTAACGTAGGCGGTTGACATAGGTCTAAGAACACTCAGTGGAACAAGCTCCTTCTTTTGCTTAAATTCGTTGGGTTTGAGGAAAGTTATGCGTGGAGAATCAACTTTACTTTTACTGTACGTTAACTTATCTTGGCATATTTTGGCATTACTGTACGTTAACTTCTCTTGGCAAATTCGTTGGGTTTGAGGAAAGTTATGCGTGGACAATTAACTTTACTTTTACTGTACGTTAACTTCTCTTGGCATATTTTGGCATTACTGTACGTTAACTTTTCTTGGCAAATTTTGGTATTATATTATAAAAATAAATATAATATAATACAATGCTGCGGAGCATTGAAAATGATTCATTGAGCAGGTTGCTGTTAAAAATTAATAACATCGGTTCCGACGTTTCAATGAAAATGTAAAATACTCTTCAAATTTGGTTTTTCTATGCTGTTCTTGTTATTGTTGTTATTATAAACTTTGTTTTTTGTGTGCGTTGTGGTGTTGTTTTTGTGGCTATTGTGTTTGTAGCTGATATTAGCACACATTTTTTAATGTTATTCCCAAATAAATACCAAAAATCGCCAAAATGAATAAGATAATAACTAAGAACATTTTCTCAAAAAAGTATCTAATTATTTATATAAAATTATATAGGATTTTAATAATTAAAAAAACGAAGCAGGTTTTCATAATTTTTTGCAAAACTTTAGTTGTAAGCAATTTTTCTTTAAGAACTCTAAATTTGAACTTGTAGAAATATGTCAATATTACAAGTTTTTTTTATTTTTCTAATCTTATATTTCCTACCTTATACGTTTAAGTGTTGTTCCTTTGTATTTTTCAAATTGTAAAATTTTTCTTATATAATCATCACAAATCTAACAGAAAGGTTAAAATTTACTAAATCTGACAACCTTGGTTTGTATTAACATATACTGCTTAATGCTCATGTTATTCAATTATACCGTGGAAAATTTTCGAAGTCATTGTCTCTGGGGTGCGAAATTCCAAGTCTAGGTGAAGGTGCTAGGCCAGTATAGTAAAACTTAAAAAGGGTTTGGCGCTCTCAGGCACTGATCCTTTATATAGTTTCCTTATCTTGATGTTTATTTATTTAATTTTTCAGGTGTAAACATTTAAAGTAGTTTTACGGTTCCGATCGCGTATAATAGTGAAACGAAAGAAACATATGATGAACTAGGAAATATTTAAAAAATGGTTAACTACGCTAAATATTTAACCCTTTTCTCGTTATCCAATCGAGCTAAAACTTTGCAGTCATACTCGCGGCGACGATAAAAACGATCTGATACATTTTTTTTGCAATAACAATTTTCTGGAAAACAAGTTTTTGATTTCTGGCATAGATACTTTTCTAGACATATTTCATTTTCATTCAAGCAGTTATTTAATTACATGATGGTAAATTAATTTATAAATAAAGGGAGTATAATAAAAACTTGGTTTTTATTGGTTGGTTTTTTAATAATTACAATTCATAGAACTCGGGTAATGCCGTTGTTTTTCAAAGAGAAATAATTTCTTTTTCAAAATAAAAATTACGTATTATATTTCTTCGTGCTCAGAGATATTTGGAATTGTCTTTAGTTTTCTTTTCAGTCATTTATGGCCAGTTATTGGCGAAATTTAAAAAAACGATTATTTTATTTTTGAAGACTGGTTCAACTTTTTTCCACAGATATAATGGCTACAATTTTGTTAAAGTATGAAATGAGAAATCATCATTGGTGCTTGAATTATAGCTGAAAAACTAAGTAATTATAAAAGGTCATAAAAATAAGTTTGGCCTGAGAACACTAAAAACTGAGTTGGAATTTCTCACCACCCCCAAAATAGATGGATAGAATTGGTATTGCTGTACAGAAATGGGAAAATGCATGCTAAATTATGTCATGTCATGCATGTTTTTGTTTTTTCAAAAGATTTTTTTTATTTGCAGCTTTGAAAATCATTTTTCTAAATTCAGCATGCAATTTCTTTACATTTAGCATGCAATTTCCCTACATTAAGCAAATTTTCAAATTTTAGCAGAAAAATTCCCAATTTTAGCTGCATTTTCCCATAAATTTGCCCAAATTTAGCAAACATTTTGCCATTTTTGACATGAATTTTTACCATTTGGCATGCATTTTCTATAGACTTGACAGGCATTTTCCCATAATTTAGCATGCATTTTCTCACTTTTACCAAGCGCTTCCCTTAGGCCCAAATAGATGTGGTACAGTGTTATTTGATGGATAACTTGTGAATCGAATTTTTTTTTAAATTGATTTTTTTTCAGATCGTGACCAAAAATTATGTAGTATTACACAATTTAATATACAAATATTTTAGATAGCTATTATAATATTTGATTTTAAAAGTAATTGAACACTCGGTTTGTTTCGTTGTTATTTTTAATTTTTGTTTTGCGATTTTAGATTTGCGCCATTTTTGATTTTGGTGTGCTCTGTTTTGTGCGAATTTTGTTATTCACGATTTTCTTTTTGGCAATATTTATTTATGAGATTTTTAATTTTGGCGGTTTTTGTTATTCGCGATTCTCGGTTTTGGCGATTTTTGAATTTTGGAATTTTTGTTTTTTACTATTTTTGATTTGGGCGATTTTTGTTTTTTTAATTTTTGATTTTGAAGATTTTTGATTTTAAGAGATTTTTGGCGATTTTTGGCTTTAGCGATATTTGTTTTTTTTTTTTTTTAGCGATTTTTGTTATTCGCGATTTTCGGTTTCGGCGACTTCATATTTAGAGTGTAAAAAGAAATTCTATTCTTTACTTTCTTTTTAAAAACTTGATAAATTTAAACTTTTTAAATTTTAAAACATTGACTGATTGAAGTTTATACTTTAATCCCAAAAAAAAAAAAAATGGGTTCTTTATTAATTTTTACATTTACGTAATTCTAAATTGTCGTGTTACTACACGTACTCCTCCATTTTTTATCTTTTAAAAATTATTTAGTAAAATTTATAAAATTTTCAGAGTCCATATTGTCCACTGTTATATGTTATTATATGATATTATATGATAATACAGCTCGTAGTTCGTATATAAAAGATTTTGTGAACTCAACTTTTGTTTAATTTAATAGTTTGTCCGATTCTTCAATATTATTGTCAAAATAGACCTTTTAACACTATAACCTTAATAGCAAATTCCATTAAGTGTAGAATCGATATCTTCCTCCAAATAATCAAATTCACGCGTAGGTGCATACAAGGGCGAGAGCGGTTTTTATGAAAAACAAAATTTTTGGTAGAATTTTGAGGTGTGCGGGTCGGATTATTATGACACTGGATCTAGAACTTTAGTGCGCATAATTTGAGCCAAATCGGACAATGCTTTCTGGACGCGCATTGAGTTCAAATTTAAAATATGCATTTATTTGTAAAAATCATCAAAAAAATCATTTTTCAGGAAAAAATTTTGATATTAATAATTGCGTTTCAATTAAATTAATTGATAAACCGTAATCTCGAGTAAATTATCTTTCTATGAAAATAACAAAATCTATTATTGGTTGAAAAACAGCCAAGTTCTATCAAGTCCCTCCGGCAATGAATGCGCCGCAGACCGCTTTATTAAGATAATCGAGCTCACATTTTTAAAAACATTGAAATAATTTACAGCAACAATATTTTGCATTCTCCTGATTCAAAAATGATCATACGTAGACTATCTTGAATCTCGTCTGTTGTTATGCCGTTCTAAATTAATATCAAAACGGTACGTATTTTTTAGCACTATTTCAAAATCTTCAATTTTACTTTTTCAAAAATTTTGTTCAAGAAATTTACCGAAATCAACAATTGGACTTTAAGGTCTTAATAACAAAGTATACGTGATTAAAAATGCCAAACAATATAGGTATCCTGTTCTCAATTTGGCTTGGGCAGCGTTTTTATTTCAACGGATTTGAAGAAAAATGTGATTTTTCATACTTTTTCAACTTTTAAGTTACATCTTTTTGGTGTTTTCATATTTCAAATATCTTTTATCAAAATATTATACTACTTGATATAAGTTCTCAATCTTGTAAATGAAGGTTAAATCGAAACACTTTAAACTGTCCCTATTTAAGGTCAAATTCAAATTTAAGGAGATTTAGATTTTAATAAAACAAAATATCAAAATAATATATATTTGTGGAAGGATTTCGATAAAACTTGTTGATAATATTAAAAAGCTCTGAAATTTTTTGAAATTATTCTGTGGGGTTCTCGATTTTTAATTTTCTAAATAATATTATGCTAAACTTGTATTTTTGTTAATTTTTTTTTTAACTTAACAGGTGGTACAAAATTATAGACAACAGTATTCGAAAAATGCAAATTTACAATCTCTTCAAAAAGATTACAATTTATAAGATAGTTTATATTTTAACATTAATTTATTTCTGGAATTAAAAAGTTCTAAAATTTGTCATATACAATTCGAGTGTCCCAAAATGTGTCCTAGTTTTAATTTTTTTTTTTCAGAATTATTATATTCATATAAAGGTATATCGTGGGCTTATATTCAAAAAGTGCTATCTACATTTGACAGCAATATTAATTTTTGATTTCAAACTGTTGTCTGATGTAAGTATCAAATATAATATTAATTTTGATATCATGCATGAGAAGTACGGCTATTTCTTAATAGATATTGTAGCAAATCGATCGACAAATACTTTCAAAACTTATTAATAAATCGGGTTTACACGGTGTCTTTAAAATAAATATTGATGCAGATAGCACTTTTTAAATATAAGCCCTCAATATACAAATTTGTTTATACTGTATTAAATATAAAAACTAATTAATTTACATATTTTCATAAAATACCGAATAAATTTGAGGAATTTTATGAATACATTAAATTTGTTTTATTAAAAAAAAAAATTCCGAAGAAGAAACTATTTATAGATTTCCACAAAGAGTTAATTTGACATCAAAAGTACCCCACGGGTTAATTTCAGAAAGTAAGTACAGAATATTAATTTTTTGAATTACTAAAATATTATGAGCAAGTTTTATCGAAGTCTTTCCAGAAATATATATTATTTCGATATTTTGTCTTAAAAATATAAATCTCCTTAAATTTGACCTTCGACCTTAAAGAGGGACAGTTTATGGTGTTTCAATCTAATCCTAAATTACAAGATTGAGAACATATATCAAGTAGTATAATATATTGACCAAAGATATTTCACACCTAAAAGTTAAAAAGAAGTATGAAAAATCCCCAAATTAAGAACAGTATACCTATATTATTTGGCATTTTTAATCACATATATTTTATTAATAAGACCTTAAAGTCCAATCATTCATTTCGAAAAATTTCTTGAACAAAATTTTTTAAAAAGTAAAATTGAAGATATTGTAATAGTGCTAAAAAATACATACCGTTTTGATATTAATTTAGAGCGGTATAACAATAGACGAGATGAAAAGACTTTACATAAGATCAGTTTTGGATCAGGAGAATGCAAAAATGTTGTTGTTGTAAATTATTTCAATGCCTTTAAACATGTGAGCTCGATTTTTTTTAATCAAGTGGGCTGGGCTGTTATTCAACCGATAATAGATTTTGTTATTTTTTTAGAAAGATAATTTACTCTTAATTATGTTTTTTTAATTAATTTAATTGAAGCGCAATTACTAGTATCAACATTTTTGGAAAAAATAATTTTTTTTTGATAATTTTTACATACACATAGAAAACAGATTCATTGTGGCTACCGAATTTATTACCAACCGAATTGCGATAATGCTAATAACCGATTTTCGGGTTCACGATGATTATAATTATATTGCTTTAACAGTAAATATTTTATCATAATAGAAAATTTGCAGATGATATGAAATTTCTGTTGAAACACTCGAAAATACAGTTGTTCGACTTAAGACCAATTCGGTTGGCAAATATTTTTTCTGTGTGTATAAATGCATATTTGAAGTTTGAACTCAATGCGCGTCCAGAAAGCATTGTCGGATTTGGCTCAAATTTTGCACACTAAAGTTTTGGATCCAGTGTCTCAATAATCCGACCCGCATACCCGCAAAAATTTTCATACAAACCGCTGTCACCCTAATGTACATATGTGTAATTCAAAACTGGTGTGAATAATGTCATCAACTTTTATTGTTCGTTTATTGTTTTAATCAATACGGTGAAGTTTTGTTCCTTTTTGAACAGACCTATTTTCAAGTGCTCGAGAAATCAAAAATTCCAACATATATGTATAGAATGCAATAAACATCAGTAATTAATAATTTATGTATTTTTTAAAAATCAATATTTATAGATTTTCTTTTACTATGGAACTACATATAGCCTTTGCTCGATTTTCCAGAAAGTGGGATATCAGAAAATTCAGAAACAGAAACAAACGCTGGAAATCTAACTCTTTCGAGAAGTGCCAGGAAAAAGATTAACAATAAAAACTATTGAGCTGGAGATTTATTTTTCGGCATACATTTTGTAAGTGAAATGAGATTGTTGTATATTTTCGACATTTCTGGCCAACAATAATTTAAAACTTGCTTGTTTTGGTCTCTGAGATCTGATATTTAAATTAAGCTTGCAATATAACTTACAATGATTCTATTGCTTCTAAATGACTTGACACGTATAATATTTATGTTTGGTATATTGAGGTATCTTTAAGATTTTGCTTCCTTACACAGATCAGAGATCACAACTCACAATTCACATCACACTATGATTCTTAATGTAGTCTCAACATAACTAACGATTGTGAAATAGTATAAACTAATTTTTATGCATATTAAATGCAAATATTTTCATGTGTAATTTGCATCAGTGAATTATGGTTTCAAATATTAATTTAAACAGTTTGTACGAGTATGGATATGTCGAATGTACTAAGAAACATTTGTTAACATTTGCACATGCAATATTTATAAAGATAAGAAAACTTTTAAAACATTTTAATGGATTTACATTTAAAAATAAATCATAATGTTTTTTTTTTTTTAATTTATACTCGTACATATCTGATTTTTATCTCTTACAGAATTCTTAAGAAAATTTTAAGAGCTAAATCAAGTATTCAAAAGTTTTTGTTATGAAAGCTATATACGAATGTACGTGTGTATGTGAGTGGATGTATGTATGGAGTTAGTATATTAAAAAATAAGGTATATCATAATATTATTTATGGCCATTAAACATAACAAAATATAAATACCATATTGCAAGTGACCATAAAGAAATTAAATTAAGAGAAATATTTCCTTCTAGTTAAATTTATGGAATAATAATTTAAATTGCATAAATTCCATAATATGAAAGTTCTTAACTAAAATCTGTGCTATTGCATTTCCTATTATTGTTGGGGTGTAAAATTCGTGTCAGATATAAAGTTAACTACATACAAATTTTTCAACTACTAAAATAAATCCAGATATCTTAATAGAACAAAGTGGACCATTTGTTATGCTCAATCTGTAGCCAGTATATTAAGAGTTTGAGCTGCTGTTGAACTGTAACTTGAGTGATAAATTCGAATGTGCCGAATCTTTGAGATCCTCCACCTTCGTCATAAACTCCATATTTGAACCAATGTTGGGTACAGTTAAAATTTTAATTCAGCTGCCGATGCTGACCATCGGTTTCGGTTTTTTACATTATTTATAGTATGTAAAAATATTATAGTTCATAACTTGTCGAGCCATTTTTGAAAAAACTCAGTTTGAAAAAAAAAATACTTGTTATTAATTAAAATTTTTTAAAAGCGTCATAGATGTACTGTAAATTGTATTGTAAATTTCACGTAATTGTAGTGCACTAGTGCTACTTTGACAGTGTATTAAGATATTAAAGAATTGTGAAAACAGAAACATAATTTTTTTTGACTTTTCAAAATATTGTTAGTAGGTGTGTATTTAACTAGTTTAACTCTTATAAAAATGAATGTTGTCCTTAATTAGTGACATTGTGATATACAATTATTGATATCCAAATCTATCATTTAACTCTTTAGGCGGAAGTAAATCAAGAAACCTCCAATCTAATATTGTTTATAATTTGAAACAGAGTAACATTATCTGCAAAATAATTTGTTCAAGCTTTCAAAAGACCATGCTGGCACTCACGACGAAAATCGTCGTAACATGTGTCTATTTTGTATTAAGAAGAAAAACAGGATGATTCGAATATCGGAAGTATTAAAGGAAAATATTGAAAAAGGCGTCAACTACAATGAATGTGATGAACGTCTTCCAGTGCAGTTTGTGATGCTTGTCGAATTCTGATCTATAGTGAAAGTAAAATAGAATTTATTCTACGTACTATAAAATTACCATATTATTCAAATTTTAAAGTAGTGGGTCTTAACACGAGATCTAAAATAGACACAAAAACAAGTAAGAAAACTATAGTCGGTCTAGACCGACTATACGATACCCTATACCATGCGTTTAGAGACCCTATCTCCCAGGCCCAACTAACTCGATATAGAAAATAAGCATAAACCAAATTTGAGTGGGATTTTTATTAATTTTTTCGGCTGCAGATATGAAAAAGTTCATATCGGATGAAATATCTATATGGGGACTAGGCCCAAAAATGGACCGATCCTGACCGTGGTTGGCAAAGTCTCTTGTATTTTGCAAAAATATATACAAACAAAATTTGAGAAGAAGCAGTGCAATATTTATACCCTATACCACTACGTGGTTTGGGTATAATGACTTTGTGCTGCTGTTTGTAACAACCAAAAATATTTGATCCAGACCCATCTTTAATTATACCGATCGAATCAGAATCACTTTTTGAGTTGATTTAACAATGTCCGTCCGTCCGTCCGTCCGTCCGTCTGTGTGTCCATGTAAACCTTGTAATCAAACTGCAGGTCGCAAATATGAATATATTTTGATGAAATTTGGTATGTAAGCTTTTATCGGCCATGGGATGAACGCTATTGAAATTGGTGAAATTCGGTCCATGTTCAGACCTAGCCCCCATACAAATTACCCCTATGAAATCGACATAAATTGCCATAAGATCCAAATTGTCATATAGATCTCACTCAAATTGGGTTTGTATGCGTTCATTACATCCATTAATGAGTAGTCCAAAAATGATCCCTTTGGCCCCATACAGAGCTGCTTCCCGATATTCACTTAAATCTGTTAAAAAACAAAAATATTGCACTGATTCTTCTCAAATTTTGTTTGTATATGTTTTTGCAAAATACAAGAGACGTTACCAACCATGGTCAGGATCGGTCCATTTTTGGACCTAGTCCCCATATAGATATAGCATCCGATATGAACTTTTTCATATCTGCAGCCAAAAAAAATAATAAAAATCCCACTTAAATTTGGTTTTTGCTTATTTTCTATGTCCAGTTAGTTGTGCCTAATAGATAGGGTTTCCAAACGCATGGTATAGGGTATCGTATAGTCGGTCTAGACCCACTATAATTTTCTTACTTGTTTTGTTTTTTGATAGATTTAAGTGAAGATCGGGAAGTAGCTCTATATGGGGCCTATGACTAAGAGTTGTCCAATAGGGATCATTTTTGGACTACTGATTAACGGATGTAATATATACATACAAACCCAATTTGACTAAGATTCGTATGATAATTTGGATCTTATGGCAATATATGTTGATTTCATTTGTATGGGGGCTAGGTCTGAACATGGACCGATTCTCACCAATTTCAATAGCGTTCATCCCATGGCCGACAAAAGATCAAATACCAAATTTCATCAAAATATATTCATATTTGCGACCTGCAGTTGGATTACAAGCTTTACATGGACACACAGACGGACGGACGGACGGACGAACGGACGGACATCGTTAAATCGAATCAGATAGTGATTCTGATTCGATCTGTATAATTAAAGATGGGTGAAGGCCAAATATTTTTGGTTGTTACAAACAGCAGCACAAAGTCATTATACCCAAACCACATAGTGGTATAAGGTATAAAAATGTGAGTGTACTTTGTGCGATTTAAGTAGGAAACCGGGCCACGCAAATTTTTAGTTAATCCTGTTAAGGTTGTAAACAATAAATTATAAAAGTGTAGTAAATGTCGATCAGACTTGGTAGTTGGTAAGCCCCATTTCTGTAATAAGAATTCAAATCACCTGGATCATTTAGTAACTCATATTGATGAAGATCTTTCAACAAAACATAAAGAGCAGCTGGTTAGTAAGTTAATTAAAAACATTGCAAATTCGAAAGGAAATAATATTGGTGAATTGTTAATATCCCAAGTGCGTGGACGACCAATGGCAGTGACACTGAAACCACCGAAGAGTAAAGAGCAAAAGCCCATTTCCGCCGAAGATGTTTCTAAAATAGGATTAGGTCTTGGAATGTGACAAAGAAAAATTGGTTTAATGACATCAGCCTTAAGAGTTGCTACTAATAATAGAAATATGTTTGAATCAAATTTGGATGAAAAGCTCGAGAATATAAATCATTCAGTAGATTCCTTTTTTGAAGTTAGACATTGTGACATTTTAAAAAACGGTACAAATAATGTAAAATGCAAAACTCTCGAAAACATAGTTTTTTGTAATGACGTTAAAAAATTATAGAACATGTTGAAGAGAAGAGGAATTTGGAAGAATATCACTGAAATTTGTCATCGATGCCGGGTTCCTGAAAATTTGTATATCCATACAGTCTTTACATAAACTGTTAGAAAATGATTTGATTGAATTCGAGGATGCTGTGCTACCAGTAAAACGACAAAAATATAGTGATAATGTGCTGGCAAAAAAATTTAGAGACAGTGGGGTAAAAAAGATTTTGTTGCTTGCAATATTTGCTAATACATCTGAAAATTACGAAAATGTGTCTATGTTACGGTCATTATTACGTCTTGAAAATTTGGAAGGAATTATTGCAATTGATTTGAAGCTAGCGAATGAAATGACAGGAATTTTGTCACACTCAAGTACCTATCCTTGTACCTGGTATATATCATCTGCTGATAGATTAAAAGAATGTGGAGAACTAAGAACCATCGGCAGCTGCAAAGAATACTGCCGTATGTGGAAAGAAAATGGAGGTGATAAAGCATCTGGAAAAAATTTTAAAAATTGCACGAATAATCCGATATCTTTTGCAAAAGATGATGACACAGAAATTTTAGAGATCATTCCGCCGCCTGAACTACATCTGTAAATTGGTGTTGTAAATACTATTAACAGCGAAATGTTGTTACAGTTTGAAGATGTCAGTTACCAATTGGCTAAAAAATGCAACGTAACTCGAGAAGTCACTTATGGATCTCAAGCATTTGCGGAGATTTGTTAAGGCAGTTATGCAGTACCAACTGTTTAAAATATGTAAAGTGTTTTGATGACTTTAAGGCCGTGGTACAATCGTGTTTTTCTTTTACACTCGACTCAAATTACGTAGTACGTATTTCAAGCTTCAAAAGTAGTTATTGTGATTTGGAAATTTCCGTGACGCCAAAAGTTCATGCTGTGTTCTGTCATGTTTCTCAATTTTGTGAAAAAGTTGGTAAAGCCTAGGATTCTAAAGTGAGCAAGCCGTAGAATTTCTAAACTCAGATTTTAAAACAACTTGGAGCAAATACAAAGTATTCGAAAAGCATCCTAATTATCCAACTCAATTACTCAGAGCTGTTCAAGAATATAACGCTCAACATTTATAAACATGTTAATACAAAAAATATAGAGAATTAAATATGTAAAAACAATTTTGTATTATATAATCCGTTACAGAAATATAGTATGTAGTAAAAAACAAAAAATGTAAATATATCCAAACTTAAATTCTATTAAAAGTATCGAAAATTATTAAAACAAACAATGTAATACTTAATTAAATCTAAACTATTATATCAGAAGTATTATTTTTTTATATTATGATCTCAGAATAAATATTATTTTAATAAATTTAATATTTAAATTCTCAATTCATTACGAGTATGTGAAATTTTAAGCTGAAAACGAGTAATTTTTTTCAAAATGAGTTTTTCTCAAAAACGGCTCGACAAGTTATGGGCTGTAATTTTTTTACACACTATTAAGAATGTAAATAACCGAAATCAGTAAAAAACATTGATGTGCTAAGACCCTTCATTAAAGGTTGGCTGAAGAACACCGTGGTAAGTTTTTATCGGGAAAGTAAAATAGGCTATATTTATTTAAATACATGAAGTGGGCGTGGCACCACCAAATATAAAAATTCTTTACATAATATATCTGGAGCTCTATGACAGCAATAGGTCTGAAACTTTGTAGGAGTACATAAGTTAGTGATGTGAGAAGGCGGGCTTAAAATGGGCGGGATAAAAGCAGCATATCTAGAGTATTATGATGGCCAGAGTCTTAAAAATTTCTTCATGTAAGTTGGTTGTTAATGTAGGTAGTCGTATCAAAAATGTGCGGGATTGGGTTAGTGGGCATGACACCTCCCATACAAAAACTATTACAGAGTACCCTGTCGTGCTTTTTCTAATAAATGTTTCCTATGTTCATTGCACGAATAAATTTTTTTTTATTTTTTATTTTAATGTTCTTTACGTTAAAGAAATACATTGTATTGGGAAATAAACTAAATTAGATCGTATCCCCATACACTTATAATACATTCGTTATTTTTTAATTAACAACAAAAACATTCACCAGAAATAACTTATATGACAAATAACGTTTGCCGGGTCAGCTAGTACTAATTAAATTTAAAGTCAATTATTTTTCTTTTTTGACCAGTATTTATTGTAATTTCTTAATCTATAAAAATATTTTCTAGAATAATAATAATGTTTTGTGAGCTTAAAAATTTTGAGATATTAAAAAAATGTTTCAAATTGTTCTTGACAAAAAAAAGATTGGCAACTTTAGATTTGCCTTTAAAAAATGTAAATTGTTAAATATTTTTATCGGAACTATCTTGAAATATACTACCAAAATTATTTGACCTAGACTCATCTTTTGATTGACTTATCTTTGGTTTATGCTTATTTTCTATACCCAATTTGTTGGACCTAAGTGAATAGGGAATCCTATAGTAGGCCGTAATCGTAATCAACTCGAAACTCATTTTCTAACTTTATCGCAATTCGGTTGGTAATAAATTAGTAAGCCACAACGAATCGGTTTTCTGTGTATACAAATGTACAAATTTAAATGATAACATTTTAGTGTCTTCAGTTTAGAATCCTTGTTTAGTGTATCCATCTATCTATACATTTAATTATTTATTTATTTTCCTATTTATCTACTTAAATTATACATTTACACTTTGATTTTATACATTACATCTATATCATAATTTAAATATTATTTTATATAAGTTATACTATGTAAGTATGTTTTGATTTTTATTATTATTATTATAGATAAAGTCACTTTTCCATTTTTCAAGTGTTCCGTGTGTATTCAAAGATTTTATAAATAAAAACTATAAAATTTAAAAATGTGTGTAACTAAATATAAATAACAAGTCATTATCCTTTCCACCAAGCTTGCATACACTTGTATATTTCAAACCCTACCAATGTTTTAATGTAGTGGTTGTGAGTTTTTAAGCCACAAAAAAAATCTTAATAATGATCCCTGGTCTCATAATCCTACTTAAATTTAGTTTCGTGAATTAAGAATGTTTTGTACATTTAAACAACAAATGTGGTCGAAATTGTAATGACGAAAACAACGTTTACCTATCAATCATAGAAGAAGCAGAGCCCGAATGCAGTGTGACTTCCAATTAAAAAATAATGAATAAAAAAGGTTTCTAATATTTTTATCTGATACTATGTCAAACATATTGTCAAAAAATTCAGTTGTTGTTACCAAATTAATTAAACTAGTGAAAATATCAATGCCTTTATCACGATTTGTTAGAAATTTGGTGGCTTTGTCCAAAGTGGAATTGGTTGCTGCAAATGTACATATAATTTTACAACCAAATCAATGAAAAATGTCATAACCGAGTTTTACTTGCAGCAACCATATTCAGTTGTGACAACTGAAATTCGATTAATACTACTAAAACATTGGAAATAAAATCTCTCTTCTTGCCAACAAAAATGCTTGTTGAAATTTGTGAATCTAAATCAAAATATTTTGAATACCTAGAGGAGGGGGAAAGGTTATGCACTCAGATGGGAGATTTAAGGGAGATTTAATGAATTGACAAATGACTTGAGCAATATAAAAAATGCGGTGAAAAGAAAAAAAAAATATATTTATATAAGAATTACACTGTGGAACAAATTCAGGTTAGCAAAAGTTAGGTCGATTCTGAGAGTGAGGGGTGAAAATAGAGGCTAAATTAGAAGACCCGTTTCGCGGCGTTTGTTTATGTTAGTTCAAATTTTTTGGCTATAAATCGTCGACGAATTGATATTTGTCTGTAAAAGCCAAATTATTGCTAGAGACCTGTGCAACAAATAAAATTTAAAAAAAAAATTAATTTAGAAAATTTTTGTGGAAAAATTATTTTTTTTTTTATGCTTTATGAAAATATTTTCCACAAAACTAAGTTTTTTTGCTTTCTGTTTGACCTATAATATGCTTCTTAGCTTCTTGAAAAAATTTAATTTGAAAAGAAAATGGTCTTAGTCAATAATTTGCGTTAAAAATCCCAAAACCATTAAATAAATAGCGATTTAGGTAGAAGTAATTAAAAAGGGAAGTTCCAAGAATTAGGAATTAGTAAAACAACTTTTTTGTTTTCAACCACCGCACAGGTAGCGATTTTTTTTATTTCGTACAAGCGAACTAATATAAAAATGAAGATTCAGTTAAAACTCGAAACTCAGCCGAAGCTGATGTCTTTTAATTTTCGCTCGGTCGGGATAAAATTCGCTATTAATTTTTTTGGAACTTATTTCATTTTGTGAGTAATTTTATTTATTTAAAAATAACAAAAAATACATTGTATAATCTATATTGTATTAAAAACGTCGGAACCAAAATGTAAAACGGACCATTTTTGTAATGCTTATGGACGTTTCATAGCAAGCGATGAAAAATGTGGCAATGCGAGTGATTTTTTTTGGAAGCCTATAAACAATTTTTCTCGCAAGAGTTTAGCACTGACGTAAACTATGCCCCTAAAAAAGTTTGCTTTAATTGCTATTCAACTCTTATGCAATGGAAAAGTGAAAAGAAGAAGGCTATGTCTTTTGGTATACCAATGATGTGGTTAGACAATAGTCCGCATCAAGAAGAAAATTGCTATGGATGTATCAACTACCATAAAACTTTGAATAGAAGGAAAGGAAAGAATAAAACTTATGTAGGAGTGCCAAGTGTCTAATTACCATTACCGCACTCAGAATTCGTTCCAGTACCAACATACCGAAGTATTGATCTTCAAAGAGATATCAGTACTACAACCGCCACTGCTACTTCTATGGATTTCTTCTCAGAATACGACCCTGGTGAAGGTACATCCTATGAAACATCAAAGGACCCAATCCTAGTCACACAAAACCAATTGGATGGAATTGTTGCAAATTTGTGTTTGACTCAGAAAAAATAAGAAATACTGGCTTCTTTTTTGAAAGGAAATAATTTGCTGGCGAAAGGAACCAAAGTAACAGCATATCGAAAACGCCAAAAAGAGTTAGAAAAGTTCTTCATTGTGAATGATGCAAAAAATTTCGCTTGTTGCAACGATATTGAAAAGTTAATGGAGACGATAGGGTTAACCGATAAAAAAGATGATGATTGGCGTTTATTCCTGAATAGTTCACTAATCAGCTTAAAAGTTGTGCTTTTGCACAAGACAAATAGAACGCCTTCTGTTCCGATTGCATATAGCACTGACACTTGTGAAAATTTCGATTATTTGAAACACATCCTAGAAGTAGTCAAATATAACGAACACTAGTGGCGCATTTGCTGCGACCTCAAAATAGTTTCATTGATTACAGGCTTAACAGCATCTGGCCTTCCAAGATATCCGTGTTTTATGCGCGATTGGGATTCACGATACGGAGAAGGTATTAAAGGAAGAAACCAGTACAAACAGCATAACTGGAATAGTCGCATTGGACGGAAAAGGCCTCAAGACAATAGGCTACACGAAAGTCTTGTTCCTGAAATGAAAATTTTGTTGCCGTTGCTCCACATTATTCAACCGCTTAAAAGACATGTTCCCAAGACTAAATAACGCCAAAATTCAGAAAGGGGTTGTTAATGGTGCCAACATACGGAAACTAATGAGTCGTCAAGATTTTGACCAAGTTCTGACAGACCGAGAACTAAATGCATGGCTCGCATTGAAAGCAGTCATTAAAGTAGTTTTGGGTAAAGAACGCAAAGACAACTACAGGCAATCTGTTGCAAATATGTTGGCAGCTTTCGATGAAATTGGGGTTAATATGTCGTACAAAATTCACTCTTGCGTCAGCATCTTGATCAACTCGCTCAACAGTTGCCAACTGAATCTGATGAGCAGGGCGAACGTTATCACCAAACTGCGCTTCCATTTAAAATAAGGTAATTATAGAGTGTGCATATTTTGAATTCCTAAATTTTTCTAATATCTTTGTCAGAGTGCACAATTTAAACATGTTAACGATTGAAAACTATTTTCGTTTCAGGTACAGAGGAAAGAAATCTCCAGATGCAATACTCTGTGAAATTTGTTGGTGGTATAAAAACACCTTTGAAGAAGAGGAAGACCAGGAAAAAGAGGAAGAAGGGGACGACAAAGATGAAATTCCAGAATATCTGTTGGACGAAATTATCGACCTTTCTGATGATGATGACGATGACCAAGATATTATAGAGAGCAGTGATGTTGTTCCACAGCCGCCTGCTAAACGGCAACTGGCCAAATCATTAATTTAATTTATTTAATTTTTTTACTCAAAACTTTGCATAACTAACATTTCAAAAATATATTTTTTTCTGCAAAGTTTTTGACTGCAAAGTTCGAAGGTCGATTAAAAAAAAATTTCGAACTAACATAAACAAACGCCGCGATACGGGTCTTCTAATTTAGCCTCTATTTTCACCCCTCACTCTCAGAATAGACCTAACTTTTGCTAACCTGAATTTGTTCCACAGTGTTATTTAATAAAATCGTAATGAAATACTTAATTGACTAAAAAAATTAATAAATTATTATAACTAGTTAATTTAAAACATACGGGATAGAGCTTCGTAGATTTTATCATTATAAATGAAATGTTGTTTGCTAAAAACAATATGAAAATTAAAAAAATAATTTTTTTTGAATGTTTCTTGAGTACCAACACTTTCACTGAGGCAAAATCTGTCTTTGATTTTAAATATAAATTGCCCATATCAATATTAACTTCTTCGGTACTAAATATCATATTGCAGGTACTGCTTTTACGTAAAAAGTACAATATGTGGAATGTGGAAACCATACATCACACATAGACACTACTACGAAACTGAGATTAGTGGAAATTAGAATGCATAATTATTCAAAAACATTCAAAAATAACGATTGTTTGTTTGAACAGAGTTGTATCTTCTGAGATTAATATGAAGTAAAAGCTGTACGGTACGAAAACTGATTCTTAACCACACTGCTCGCAGTCCTGACTCCAGGCGAGTGTTTTAAAGCACATGACCAAAAAATGCAAGTACGAGTGTTTGTGAGATAAACGCAGGTTCAAACCTCGCGGCCGGCCTAAGTACAAAAATCTATTCAATTATAATCTATTCAATTATAACATAACAATTATCACAATGTTTAATAAATCGCTGATGAAGGCTGAAATGCCAGAAACTCGTCCGATTAAGTTACAGTGTAGTTAGGTGAGTATGCTAAAGCACATGGCCAACAAGTGCAAGTAAGAGGGTATGCGAGATAAGCGCAGGTTCAAACCTCACGGCCGCCCTAAGTACAAAAATATATTCAATTATAATCTATTCAATTATAACATAACAATTATCTCAATAATTAATAAATTGCTGATGAAGGCTAAAATGCCAGAAACCGGTCCGATTAAGAATACAGTGTATTTATGAATTTTTAGAAATACATGCTCTACCACGGCCCATTGAAAACAAAATCAAAAATTACATAATAATTACATTACTAATTGCATAGACGTATTGCAGGACGTCTAATAGGACGTCAAAATCTGAGAAATGTTGTTATTTTGGTCAAAATTAGTTATTCTTAAAATATAAAATCGCTTGTGTGTATGTATTACAAATTCAAAAGTGTTTTTCTTGTATTTAGAACACAATATAACTAATATATTAATACGCTATTGGAGCACATATTTACGCTAATTGTAAGTTAATTTCTACAACAGCTGTAAACAAATATTTTCATGTTTTTATATTGGAAATGTTTTCTTTTTCCCTTAAAATACTTTTAGATACGTTTTTGGTTTTTATTACAAATACATTTAACATGGAACGCCAGGGAACAAAAATTTGATATTATTACTCAAGTTTGTTGTGTGCTTATTTTCTTTATGACTTAACAGCCATGAAAATTTTGAGCTGCACAGAAACTCGTAGTGTATTGTTTCATATTGACATATGAATACATTTATTTAATTTGTTTTATTTTTTTTGTTAAAATTTATTGTGCTTTTGCTTAGGTGAGAAGCAATTAGAAACTTTGTTTAAACCATAAAAATATTATTTTTTGTTAAGCGAAATACTTTCGTTATAGTAAAATGAACAAATGTAACAGATAAACTATACTTCCATTAAATCTAAGAAACTTTTCTTTAAATCTTATAAAAAATATAAATTTTCATGTTCTGTGTAAAAAATAATAAAAAAAAAAAAAATAGATTCAAACAAGTATGAATATTAGTTACGATTTCTGCTAGAGTTTAAAGTTTTTCTTTTACATCACACGCATTGTTGCATATTTTAAGTGAAAATTAATTCCTCATACGCCATGATGAACTTTGTTCTATAAAGTTAATTTCCGCGTCTCAGGCTGAATTTAGATATGCATGCTTAAGAATGTATGGGTGTGTGTGCGTATTTAAGTTAAGATGCATGAATTTCAATTAATTTTTTTCTTTCTGTGAGAAAGTCAAAATTTATGCATTATGTTTTTGTTACCTACTGCAACATAAATTACTTTCTTCTGCTATGTATTGTATGTGTGGCTTTAAAAAATATTCATACATACATATATATGTAAAATATTTCATTATTGGTGTCTTCTCTTAGTTATCTTGATTTAATTTGGAATTACTCGTGTCTTAAAGGTTATCGAATAATCGGTTTGTATTTGCCAAAAAGAACATTATTTCTTTCATTCAGGGAGAAACAAACACAGCCTATCGAGAAACATATCTTTGAAGCTAATATTTTCAGATGGAAATCAAATGATAAGTTATCGTCCAAATGTATCCATAAACTCCTCTAATGAGAAGCAGAGACACTGTTAATAGATAGAATACATTTATCTAATAGTAAAAAAAAACAATACTAATAATAATAGTAAATTATAACAGTAATGCACAGCAACCATATTCAATGCACTTCGAACTATTTTTGCTCCTTAAAGAAAGTTGTAAAATTTTCTCAAGGTCTAAATTAATTTACATATATGTAATTATTTAGTTTTTTTATTGTTCGGTTTGAGATCATGTACACTTTTTCTAATAATAGAAAAGCTAGTAAGTTTGCAATGTAAGAGAAATATGGAAAAAATTCAAGACAGCTCTAGTTGGAGTAGTCACTTAATCAACTATTTAACTCAAAAATTTCAACGAAAAGGAGAGAAAAAAAACTCAGCTTGTTAATACTAACTCTTGTATAGAGAAAAAACAATTTATGTATTCTTAGTTTCCTTTCGTTCTGCTATGGTCAATAGTCCGATCATCTTTTTCTCCAAAGTGATTTGAAATAATTTTAATTATGGTGTAATTTAAATTTAATGAAGCTGAATCTTAGAAAGTATAAATATATGCATTTCGTTAGAACGAGGTCGATACTAGTTAGCTGTATACCTGGATCCTATATATTGGATCCTAAACTGAGTTTTGTTCCTCACATAACAATTAGAGTAAACAAAGTACTTGGTTTCATAAAAGTTTTGCTAAAGAGTTCAATGAACCTTACATCACGAGAACTCTGTAGACATTACTTGTCAGACCTATCTTGGAATATATATATATACCTGTAATTTGAGACCCCATCTTTCAATCACGTATCAGTAGTCTGGAATCTGTAAAACAATTCCTGCTATTTTATCTGCTGTGTTGTTTAAACTTGTATAAGTTAATATTCCATCTTATAAACGGTGTTTTTTAAGCACGTAAAAAATAACAAAAAAAATTAAATTTTTATCAAAAATTTTTTTTATTCGAAACACCAATACATGGCATTAACACTTTAAAATGATTTTGGGCATATGGCCGTACGTCAGGAATAACATGAAAACATCAATTGTTGCAGGTTTAACAGCATAAAACAGTAAATTCACTTGGCTCCACAAGAAATAATGGAGAGGTGTCAAATCGCACGACATTGGAGGCCAATTGGAAGATCAATTTCTTAAAATCATCTTTTTTTCCAAATTTTAAAATAAATAAGCTGATGTTGCCATCGCCGTGTGGTACGTAAGGCCATCCTTTTGAAACTACATCTCGCCTGATTCAATGTCAGCCATATTTTGAAACAAAAAATCATTAATCATGGTGCGGTAACGATCTCCATTTATCACAACGCTACCTCCAGCTTCATTTTTGAAGAAAGAAAGTCTGATGATGCTATGGAGTAATGGAGTCAATACGGTCTGTTGTGGATTGGTTTCTCTCCATATGTGGCAATTTTGTTTATTAACAAAGCTGTTAAGTTAACCCTCTCCGTGACAAAAATGATTTTAAAAATCTGAAAATTTTTATTTTGTTGTGGCGATAAAGCCGGACAAATATGATTGTTACCTGGTATTTCTCACCTAAAAGATAGACTATATATGTATACAATTTTTTAATCATAGAAATATGCACTCCAATCAATGCCTGCTATGATGTCGAATATTTTCGACACAAACAGGGAAAGGGTTAAAATTGAGCCTCACCGCTGAACACAATTGCGCATTAAAATATCGATTAATTTTCCAACTGCTCTAGAGGCCAAAATCGATAAATTTTGATCTTTTTACAAAATTTCGATTACAACGGCGATATTTTCTTCACTACGCACATTCCTTCGTCGTCATTTGAGGGCATATAGTATGACATCCATACATATTTTGAATGATAGCTTGCTCAGAAGATCAAGTAAAATTTGGATAATATAGTAGCATTGTTCAACTACGAATCTATCCAAGATTATTCGCCAGAGTGTCCTGATCATAAATGTCAAAAAGTGAGTGCAATATGGCAGTTTGCCTAACAGCTAGCCATTTCGTAATTTCTATCTAAGCAAAAAAAAAAAAATAAACTCCCTTTGCTAGCAGACTCGGTCTTATTAAGCTGTCAACTTTAAAAAGGCCAAGATCTATGCTGAGCGTTTATTTCTCCAACATATAATTAATGGCGGTGTTTTTTCCCGTCTGATTAACAATATTTCATTAATAATTCCAAAACGTTACTTCTCAACTTAATGAACTATAAATATATCACAGTGTGCTCTGTCGCGCTTCGCTATGACTTACTGAGACTTATTGACATTGTATTGTGCAATTAAAATATTTTATTTTATTTATTTTATATTTGATATACACGGTTTTTTGTTTTTCCATTCGGTGCAACAATTATCAAATTTTTCGTTCCTACCCATGAGAAGAACATGTGTTTTCCAAATTAAATCTGTCAGCACTTAACTATTGGCATTGAATTAGTAATATCATTTGGAAATTTTTCATTTTAACGATTTTTGATTTTGACCATTTTTGATTTTAGCGATTTGTAGCGATTTTCGGTTCTGGAGATTTTAAAATTGGCGATTTTTATTTTGGCGATTTTTGCATTTGGCGATTCCTCCCATATTTTCCACGATTATTCACATTAATAACTAATGTACTTGTCAAAAATTTCAAGACTGTAGCTTTCGTTGTATTTTATATTTTTTTTGTATAAGAGGTGCCACGCCCACTAATCCCATCCCGCCCAATTTTTATCTGACCACTCACATTAATATCTGATAGATTCATACAAAGACTTTTTTTCCTTTTATAATATACCAGTTATAGATATTATATATTTACTTTATATGGGCGGTGCTACGGCCACTGCTACGTCCACTGCTCTGATCACTCCCACTTTTTGTTCGACTAATCACGTAAATAACATATGTCCTTACGCAAAGTCACAAAGTTCTCACTTTTACAGTATGTAAATTTAATTTAATGTAAATTTATAGCCTATGTCCATCCTTAAGGACCAGCCTATATATTGGAATCAGATGAGCAGTTACGAAGATTACCTCCTACAAACAAACAAACAAATACTTATTAACACTTTATTATATTAGTATATACTAGCAGATTCCAGCCCTCGAAATTCGAGTGAAAATTCTGGGAAATTTTATTTTTTCATTAAATAATGACCTTAAAGGTATGCTAATCAATTAAAGCCGATTCACAAATCATCACAAAAAAACAAACAAATTTTTATTACAAACACATTAACAATTTTAATAAACACACACATCCCAATAAACATTTTTGTTTGCTATCAACTTGAGGTGCATTTGAGATCAAATACATTTCTCAAATCTCCAACGTTAATTCTCAAATGCACCTCAATAGTCGGATTATAGTCTTCTCAACTTAAAAGGCACATTTTTTATATGGTGATTTTCTTAGTTATCAAATTGAGAAATTTGTGATTCTCAACTTGATAGCAAAGAAATTTCTCCAATTGGTATCAAATGGTATTGGAATTGCCATATTAAAAAAAATCATATTAATTTTAGAAATGGAAACATTGTACTTTTTTCTGAATGTTTCAATTTAATTTAATATGTATTATCATGTACATGTTTTTTTTAATTTAGAATTAAAAATAAATTAAATAATTATTTTTACTTTTTTGAATATTAATATTATATAGGACATAAGAAAGAATTTAAATTAAAAAATGCAAAAAAAAATTGAATTAAAAATATATCAATTAATTATTTGTACTTTTTTCGGCAATTTTTAATTTAATTTATTATTTATGACATACTAAATAGTATAACATGTTAAAAAATGTTTAAATATAGAATTAAAAGTAAATGAATTAATTATTTGTACTTTTTTTGACTATTAATATTATATAGGACATAAATAAGAATTTAAATTGAAAAAGGAAAAAAAAGAGAAATAATTAAAAATATATCAATTAATTATTTCCACTTTTTTCGGCAATTTTTAATTTAATTTATTATTTATGACACATTAAATATTATAACATGTTAAAAATTTTTTAACTATAGAATTAATAATAAATTAAGAGTATTGGAAGAGGTAAAATTTGGGGACGGTACAGCAACCTTAAAACGTAAGTCAATATTGGCAAAAGCACCATTTAAGCAGGTAAGTTTGACAAAAATATAAGCAATATTCAAGGCTAATTACTCAACTTGTTATTAGATTGCCGGACTTATGCCCTTAATTTGTGGCTATTAAACAAAATTTCTAAATATTTAAATTAATATTAAATTAAATTAATATTAAAAAATTCAAAAAAGTAGAAATAGTTAAAAATATATCAACTAATTTTGTTTCCATCCTTTTCATTTAAATAGTTCACCTTTTTTGTAGGCGGTTGTTGGCATGTTGGAAAAATGAAATTATCGTTCTTTCGAACTCGCTGTCCGAAGAAGCAGCAGAAAATTTTTGATTGTAGGCATCTGGAAAGATTAATTAGATTTAATTAATATCAATTGGAATCAAAACATAAAAATATAATCACGTTTTAATGCCGCCGTTACGCTGATAGCTCGTACAGGTTCTTTGGAATTTGTTCCTTGCCAGCAGTATTTGTTGGCTACTTCATCAGTGACCAATTTCCGCCATGCAATTTTTAGAAATTTTGTAGGTTTGCCACAAATTATGGCCATAAGTTCGGCAACCTAATAACAAATTAAGTAATTAGCCTTGAATATTGCTCATATTTTTGTGAAACTTACCAGGTCGCTTAACTTGTTTGTACTTGATTGTACTTTGGACTCGAATTCTTTAAATTCAGAGGCCTGCTTAAATGGTGCTTTTGGCAAGATGACAACACACTTTTTATTTTTTTGTTCTATAATGTATATCACAAATTTAATTATAGATATATATCATTAATTATATAAAACTTATACTTTTACCTCCCTTTTATTTATTTAATATTTCTTTTCTGCAACAATTCCTTTTTAAATCAAGATAATTAAAATTTACCACAAAGCTGAAAACTTTCACAATTATTATTATTTCTAGATATTAGAACATATGATTCGCAACGTTAAGGCCGAGTTAGCCACACATTTTTAAAATGTAACCGTACCGTAAATGTAACGTTGGCATTTAGTGCAATTATAGAACGTAAAATTAACCAAACTTTGTAAGCTGTTCACAAATGTCACGTACAAAAGTAGCGAAAATCAAATTCAGCAGGTTGGGACGTTCCAGTTACGTTACAGTTCAGTTCGGTAACTGTTTTTCATGTAAAAAAAAAAACGGCTGATACGTTAGGTTACGGTTTCGTGGGGCTAACTCGGCCTTTACTGTGAGAAATGAACAGCGCTGCCATACGAGAATACAAAAGTTGTAAATAATATCTCAAACTCAACACAAATCGTACTCAAGTTGAGAAAAAGTTTGATATCAAGTGGAGAAAAGTGTTGGTTATCCAATTGATGTTAAAATATTTCTCAAAGATTGGAAAAAATTTTAAGTCTCAACTTGATATCAAGTTGAAAGCAAACAATGAGAAAAATTGTTCAACTCAAGTTGAGAATTATATTAGATATCAATTTGAGAACTTAACTTTTCTCCAACATTGGAGAAATAATTTTTCAATGCATACTGGGATAACATTGAATAATTTTACGTATGTGTTAGTAGGGTGACAGCGGTTTGTATGAACAAATTTAGTTTTTCGAATCTAAAGGAGCGCCGGGCGGAATTTTGTGACACTTGGTCTAAAAAGTATTTCCTGCAAGTTTGGGCCAAATCGGACATCGTTAACACAAGGCGCAACGAGGTCAAAGGTCAAGTCATACAGAATATTCGAAAATATATGAAAATTAGATAATAAATAGCTTTAATTTATTTCGTGTATCGTGTAAATTGCTAAATGTGTTATTATTTTTTTTAGAAAATGTAATTTAAAATATTTTTTGTAATTAACCCAAAATATACCAGGGGGTCAAATTGACCCACTCAAAATTTTTGACTTTATTGTCATTTTAGACATTTAATTCTTACTAAAATATTCTCATGTACATAATCTGGACATGAAGAATATAAAAAAAATTCAAAAAATTAAGTTAACACTATTGCTTCCACAAGATCAAAATGACCCACAAAATTTATTATTTGAAAGAACTTTTATATTGGATACAGTGGATATTTTAAATCGCTTAAAGACGTTTTTTGTGTTATATGAGAATAGATCTTCTAAAATTACAGAAAATTCTTTGGAAATGAAATTCTTAAAAGTTTCTTTTCTTAGGGGAAGCTTTTTTGGGATTTCTTCTTGCTCATCTCCAGGGTCGCCAATAAACATTTTTGCCAATTGTTCTCTATTAAGTTTGGTGACAAATTTTTATAATTGTTGAAAAAAATGTTAAAAATTAGTATATAAACTGTTAAATGTGATAAAGAAGTATTTAAAAACTTTTTACTAACACCTTTTTTGAGTGTAAAACTAAAATTATTGTGTTATATTTAAAGAAAAAATCACCTCTGGTTTGCAGCTTCAAATTTATCAGCAAGTTTTATCGAAATCCTTCAGCAAATATATATTATTTCGATATTTTGTTTCAAAAAATGTGAATCTCATTAAATTTGACTTTTGACCTTAAAGAGTGACATTTTGTAGTCCTTCGATATAACCTTAACTTTCAAGATTGAGAACTTATATCAAGTAGTATAATATTTTGATAAAAGATATTTGAGATATGAAAACGCCAAAAAGATGTAACCTAAAAGTTGAAAAAATATGAAAAATCAAAATTTTCTTCAAATCCGCTGAAATAAAAACGCTGCCCTCGCCAAATTAAGAACATGATACCTACAATATTTGGCATTTTTAATCAATATATATTGTGCTAATAAGAGTTTGAAGTAAAATCGTTGATTTCGGTAAATTTCTTGAACAAAATTTTTTAAAAAGTAAAATTTGGGATTTTGAAATAGAGCTTAAAAATACGTACCGTTTTGGCATTAATTTAGAACGGCATAGCAGTAGACGAGACGCAAAATACTTTACTCAAGGTCATTTTGGGATCAGGAGAATAAAAAAATGTTGTTGTTGTAAATTATTTCAATGTCATAAAAAATGTGAGCTCGATTTTCTTAATTAATTAAGTTGCCTGGGGAACTTGATATAACTTGGCTCTTTTTCAACCGATAATAGATTTTGTTGTTTTATTAGAAAGATAATTTACTCTAGATTGTGGTTTATTAATTAGTTTAATTGAAACGCTATTATTAATGTCAAAATTTTTGTGAAAAATGATTTTTTTTTTGATAATTTTCTCATATAAATGCATTTTTGAACTTTGAACTCAATGCGCGCCCGGAAAGCATTGTCCGATTTGGCTCAAATTTTGCGCACTAAAGTTTTAGATCCAATGTCACATTAATCTGACCCGCGTGTCTTGAAATTCCAAAAAAAAAATGGCTGTCACCCTAATGTGTTAGTACTCAAAATAAAGGAAAAAATTTTAAGACCTTTAAATCTGCGAAATGGCTTAAAAGAAATACCTTTCAAATAATATACGTTTGGTCAAAATCGGGATAAAACGGTAGAACAAAGCATCGGTCACAAGAAATCGCCTAGCCTATTAATATTATAGATAAGTGATTGATTTTTCATTAAATACTAACGTAGTGCAAAGTAAAATAATATGTTTTTCAAACACTTAGATATTTTATTCAAATTATTATAAGAAATTTTTCGTAAATATTCTGTAAGGATTAATTCCATAGACCAATATAAAAATATATGTATAAGTAAATAATTAAAATGATTTCCCTGATCGCAGATATTGAAATATCACGCCTCAAAAGTGATATAAGAAGCCCATACTGGTTACACGATACGGACATTAGTTTAAAATTTTATTTACTCTTTAATAATCGTAGCTTCTATTCTTTGGCCAACAATTAATCAAATATCCGGTTACTTGGATAAAGTTTTTGGTTCATATTGATAGTTAAGTGTTTTTCTTATCAAAATTAAATACGCTTTGTTCACTCACACATACGTAAATTTAAATTTAAACGTTATATATTGTTTCAGAAGTTAATTTCAGTATTGTTTGCATTGTAACACTATGAGACATCACGAAACCAACGCGGAATATTTCACATTTAACAGCCAAAGCATTAAACAACCAACCAAACCTGCCAAACTACTTACCAACATAACTTGTTAACACTGCCACTGAAGAATTTATAGACAAAAATCCAAAGAAAATGCGTTAAGAAAATGAAATATCCTCATACTTTATATTAATGGAGCCGGCACCTTTGCGTATTATCATAAAATATCCCCAAGGATTAGCGTTTCTAGCGTACCGACAAATCACCCAAGCAACCAATATCTCACTGTTGCACGGCCACACTCTCATATTGTTACATACACACAGTGCTAGTTAAGAACACTGATGTTGCATATTTTATCATCAATAGTTAGTTTTAAGCTCTGTGTAGTTTTTTGTTATTTTTTTTTTTTTTACTTTTAACTTGTGCAACATTTTAATTTGCAACTTTTATCATATTAATTTTGTTGTTGTATCATTTTCTTTATCCTTTGTTGGTCGCAATATGCAGGGTACATTCTATAGAGAAAGTTTTCCGTAAAATCTAATGAAAATTCATCATCATCATCATCGGCACCATCATCTTCTTTTCAAACATACAACAACAATTTTGAACTTAAATTATAATTGTATATTCTCGTAATTCTTTAAGTGTGTATCAAAGTTAAGTCATTGCTTAATAAGAAATTAAAACATCATTTGTCCTTGGGCCTTTTAACCAAAAACAAAATATCTTAGCTGCGTAATGCGGTTTCAATGGGAACGTTCATAAGTGCGACTTCTTTATATATGGGATTGACAAACATTGTGCTAATAATGGTTTGATGCAGTTAAAGTTAATGTGTCGACAAATCGTTTTTACTTTGACGAACTGAGGAGGAATGATTAATGTATCTTCAAGAACGGATGCCGTCGTTTAGATGAAACATGGGAATTTTCATTGGTCACGACTTTCGCAAGCAAATTAGGAATTCTTGCAAAATAACTTAACCAGCATTTTTGGCGTTTACAGAAGTTCTATCACTAACAGAAACTTTATGGCTATCTTTAGCAAAGTTATGTTATAGCAACAGGAATATTTAACCTAAGACAGGAAATTCTAACTTATACAATTAAACAGTAAATGTAATCTAAGGTGACATAAGAGATTGGAGCAATTATGGTAAAGGTAATAGCCCCATACACATAGAAAATGGATTAGTTGTGGCAATCGAATTTGTTTGCCAACAGAATCATGCCATGTACTATCATTTTTTTTTTATAGCAATACTCATTTCATATTGACCATTTCATATTGGCAAATCTGTGAAAATATACTTTTATTTGAAGTTTGATGGAATTTTTCAGAAACTTTTCAACAATGAATTACTAACTAATTTTATACCTTAGAGCTATATATATAGCGAGAACGTTTCATTCAAGTTTCAAAGCAATCCGAGTACTCGAGTTTAACCGTAGTCTCCAATAAAAAAGTACAAAGGTAAAAGGGTTTTATTGGTTTATAACTTTTAAAATTCGGAATTGAGCTATTAGGGGATATATATGTAGACAATAATATCACACCTTTGACATAAATATGATCTTTCGCGGTAACTTTACAAATAAAATAAATATCTGTAACGGCTGTCATTCATTTTGAAGAGGTCTTAAACAAGACAACGGATGATTTGGTTTTTTAGGTACATGTATGTTTTAAATTCACAATCCCACAATTCATTTTGAGACAGTAACGCAATTTTATTTCCTTTTTTAATTTAAAAACAAGTAAGAAAATTATAGTCGGTCTAGACCGACTATACGATACCCTATACCATGCGTTTAAAAACCCTATCTCTTAGGCCCAACTAACTGGACATTGAAAATAAGCAAAAACCAAATTTGAGTGGGATTTTTATTAATTTTTTTGGCTGCAGATATGAAAAGTTCATATCGGCTGCTATATCTATAAAGGGACTAGGTCCAAAAATGGACCGATCCTGATCATGTTTGGTAAAGTCTCTTGTATTTTGCAAAAATATGTACAAACAAAATTTGAGAAGAATCAGTGCAATATTTTTGTTTTTTAAAAGATTTAACTGAAGATCGGGAAGCAGCTCTATATGGGGTCAAAGGGATCATTTTTGGACTACTCATTAGTGGATGTAATGAACGCATACAAACCCAATTTGAGTAAGATCTATATGACAATTTGGATCTTATGGCAATTTATGTCGATTTCATATGGGTAATTTGTATGGGGGCTAGGTCTGAACATGGACCGATTCTCACCAATTTCAACAGCGTTCATCCCATGGCCGATAAAAGTTTATATACTAAATTTCGTCAAAATATTTGCGACCTGCAGTTTGATTACAAGCTTTACATGGACACACAGACGGACGGACGGACGGACGGACATTGTTAAATCAACTCAAAAAGTGATTCTGATTCGATCGGTATAATTAAAGATGGGTCTAGGTCAAATATTTTTGGTTGTTAAAAACAGCAGCACAAAGTCATTATACCCAAACCACATAGTGGTATAGGGTATAATTCGAGAAGGAAGTAAAGTTACATAAACGAAATATTTAGGAAATCCAAACTCGTAGAGACAGAAACTTAAGCTTTGGAATGTAGGTTCCCCTATCTGCGTAAAGATCCACCATGAAGAAATTTTTAGAAAGTCCTACACCAAGGGTATAAGAACGACTAAAAAGGGGGAAACTGGTAACAAATAAATCTAGGAATATGAAATTTAGTGTGTAGATTCCACCCGATTCCAAACAGTGGACCAAAAAGGGTAAAAATTGTGCCTTTTGGTGTATTTTTAGCATATTAATCTATGTATATTAGCGTGATCCTACATTATATGGAAATTTTTTAAATGGCGATTTTGGCGTGCATCGGGGTCCAATTTATTTTCATTCTGTATATAACTAACAAATGGGGATAATCAGATATAGAAAAGTCGCGCCGGAAATCGATTGAAAGTTTCAAGTGTGTTTACATGTAGAATATGTGACTTTTTCAGATTTTACGAAAATTTCGTTCGACAGTTTAATTTTTTCGATAAGTTGTTATATGAATCAATTTTATACAAGCTATACAACTTTAAAATCGAATAAAAACTCGCCAAGAAATAGCAAATGCCCCAGACCACTTTTGTGCCAATAAAACACTAAGTCATGAAATTTGATGGCACTTTTTTCAACTTTGAGAAATTAATTAAAGCCATAATTTTTTTTGGTCTCTATACTTATAAGTACTCAGATATGATATATTGTTTTATTACCACTTTGTTACCTATTGCCTAAAATTATTTTTTTTTTTAATTTGACCATTTAAGGGGCAAAAACGGCCATAAAGGGTCAAAAATGTGCCTTTTGGTGTATTCTTACATGTATCGTATATGTATATATATGTATATTATATGGAAATTTTTTCAATGGCGATTTTGGGGAGTGTCGGGGAGCAGTTTGTTTCCTTTCTATAAAAAACTAATAAATGTGAAGCTTGGGGACATTCAGATAAAGAAAAATCGTGCCTTAAGTCGATTGTAAATTTCAGGCGTGTTTAGATGGGAAAATATATTTTTTTTTTCAGATTTGACGAAAATTTCGTTCTATAGTATAATTTTTTGACAAGTATTTATATGTACTGATATCAGTATAAATTATGTTTTCAAAAAGCTATATAGCTTCAAAATCGAATAAAGACTCTCCAACAAATAGCAAATGCCCCAGACCATCTTTGTACCAAAAAACACTAGGCCATGATATTTGACGGAAGCCATCATTTTGTTTTGGCCTCTATATCTATAGGTACTCAGACATAAGGTATTGTTTTATTACCACTTTGTTAACCTATTGCGCATTGAGACCGAAGATGGGAATTTTTTTTGGTAAAATTTTGAAAACTCCTCTTCAAGTTTTAAAAAATTTTAAGTAATGTATCTGGCGCTTTAGGGTTTTGTTACACACATGCCAGAGATTAATTGTGGTAATTAACTAAATCCCTCTGCTAGAATTTTTTTTTTAAGGTTTTTTTTTTGCAGACTTCAAGAAAAATTAGCTTTATTAAAATATTCAGTAAGTGTATTCTTTTTAAATACTTTGTATCAAAAATTAATCAGTTTTCTAATTTAAAACGTTTTATGTCATCATTATGGGTTAGGGAAAAAATAATTTGACATCATTAAACCATTTTGGCGTGATGCCACAAATGACCCCAAGCTAGTTTAGGACGTTTAAGTAAAAATTCAAATATTCTGCAAATGCAGTTAAATTTCTAAAAGTATTACTGGGGCATTTGCTATTTCTTCGAAAGTTTTTATTCGGGTTTGAAGTTATATAGCTTTTTGAAGAGATTATTTAATATTGAAATCGTTTCATATAATAACTTGTCGAAAAAATTACTGTCGAATGAAATTTTCGTAAAATCTGAACAAAATCATATCTTCCCCATATAAACACACTTGAAATTTTCAGTCGATTTCCGGCGCGACTTTTCTTTATCCGATTGTCCCCAAACTTCACATATATTAGTTTTATATAGAAATGAAATAAACTGGACTCCGGCACTCCCCAAACTTTAATTTTTAAGGACCACTCTAATGTATATGAAATTTGGTATACAGATTCCACCAAATATGTAAACATCAGTCAAAAGACATTTTTTTTGCTAATTCTGATGCACTGTCTCTTACGTCCAACTAATCAGATGTAGAAAATAAGCATAAACCAAATTTGAATGGTTTTGTTAGAAACATATACAAACCAAATTTGAGAAACATCTGTGCAATATATTTGTTTTGTTTTAATAGATTTAAGAGAAGATCGAAGTTTATTTTTGGACTACTTATAAATGGATATACTAACCACACACAAACCCAATTTCACCGAGATCTATATGATAATTTGGATATTATGGCAATTTAAGTCGATCTCATGGGGGCCTTTTGTATGGGGACTAGGTTTTGAACATGAACCGATTTCCATTAAATTCAATAGTGTTGATCCTATGGCCGGCAGAAGCTTATACACTAAATTTCATCATAATATATTCACATTTGCGAACTGTAGTTTGATTACACGGTTTACATGGACACACAGAGGGACGGACATCGCTAAATCGACTCGGAAAGTGATTCTGAGTCGGTAGTTTCAATAATCAGCACAAACTCATTATATGTCTTCAGCCACATAGTGGTATAGGGTATAAAAATTATTTTGATGTGTATTCGACGTCTGTTTTTTTATCGATAATGTTAATGGGATAGGCGATTTCTTGTGACTGATGTTTGTTCTACCATTTTATCCCGATTTTGACCAAGCGTAAATTATTTGAAAGGTATTTCTTTTTAGCCGTTTGGCAGATTTACAGATTTTTAGATTTTTTCCTTTATTTTGAGCATAGTGCATTTAAAGTTGCTACTAACACATACCTAAAACAAGTAAGAACATTATAGTCGGTCTAGACCGACTATACGATACCCTATACCATGCGTTTAGAGACCCTATCTCTTAATTTTTATTTATTTAACCCTTCAGTGCTCTTGAGATCATATAGAAAATAAGCATAAATCAATTTTGAGTGGCATTTTTATTATTTTTTTTTGGCTGCAGATATGAAAAAGTTCATATCGGATGCTATGTCCAAAAATGGACCGATCCTGACCATGGTTGGTAACGTCTCTTGTATTTTGCGAAAATATATACAAACAAAATTTGATATGAATCAGTGCAATATTTTTGTTTTTTGGTAGATTAAAGTGAAGATCGGGAAGCAGCTCTATATATAGCGCCTATGACTTGGTGTTGTCCCATAGGGATCGTTTTTGAACTATTCATTAATGGATGTAATAAACATGTACAAACCCAATTTGACTAAGATGTATACGACAATTTGGATCTTATGTCAATTTATGTCGATTTTATAGGGGTCATTTGTATGGGGGCTAGGTCTGAACATGGACCAATTCTCACCAGTCTCAACACCGTTCATCCCATGGTTGATACAAATATACTCATATTTGCGACCTGCAGTTTGATTAAAAGCTTTACATGGATACACAGACGGACGGACATCGTTAAATCGAATAAGATAGTGATTCTGATTCGATCGTATAATTAAAGATGGGTCTAGGTCAAATATTTTTGGTAGTTACAAACAGCAGCACAAAGTCATTATACCCAAACCACATAGTGGGTTATGGTATGGTATGGTTTATACCTATGTGGTTTGGGTATAATGACTTTGTGCTGCTGTTTGTAACTACCAAAAATATTTGACCTAGACCCATCTTTTATTATACCGATCGAATCAGAATCAATATCTGATTCGATTTAACGATGCCCGTCCGTCCGTCCGTCTGTATGTCCATGTAAAGCTTGTAATCAAACTGCAGGTCGCAAATCTGAATATATTTTGATGAACTTTGGTATTTGATCTTTTATCGGCCATGGCATGAACGCTATTAAAATTGGTGAGAATCGGTCCATGTTCAGATCCAGCCCCCATACAAATGACCCCTATGAAATCAACATAAATTGCCATAATATCCAAATTATCATATAAATCTTAGTCAAATTGGGTTTGTATGCATTTATTACATCCATTAATCAGTAGTCCAAAAATGATCCCTATTGGACACCTCTTAGTCATAGGCCCCATATAGAGCTGCTTCCCGATCTTCACTTAAATCTATCAAAAAACAAAAATATTTAACTGATTCTTCTCAAATTTTGTTTGTATATATTTTTGCAAAATACAAGAGACTTTACCAAACATGGTCGGGATCGGTCCATTTTTGGGCCTAGTCCCCATATAGATATTGCATCCAATATGAACTTTTTCATATCTGCAGCCAAAAAAATAATAAAAATCCCACTCAAATTTGCTTTACGCTTATTTTCTATATCCAGTTAGTTGGGCCTGAGAGATAGGGTCTCTAAACGCATGGTATAGGGTATCGTATAGTCGGTCTAGACACACTATAATTTTCTTTCTTGTTATTTGTGTTGATTTGTGAATTGGCTATAATTGATTAGCATTCGAGGGCTGGAATCTGCTAGTAATAATAGACATAATAATTTTTAATTTAGGTAATATATATGTGACCCTGTATATGAAAACCCACCTAGTGTGTCAAAACAAGTTTTTGAGAAAAAAAACTCATTTTCATAGTGTGCGCGTTCTCATTTCATTGTTGAATGTTTGTTTTGATTTGTTCGTTTTCATTGATTTCAATGGTTGTTTTAGTATTTAGTGCTAGCATTCCGAGTTTGTTTTAATTATTGTGGAAATGTTTCGCGAGTGTGATGAATTTGATCATGTGGGTTTTTAATGTTTTATATAATTGCATGTTTGCATTACTTTCCGATGTTTTTGAGACTTGTGAGTAGTTTCGAATGAAAATTTAAGTTTTTTTTACACCCAAATCCAAAAAGAGTTCGTTCATGAAATTTGACACTCCAGGTGGGTTTTCATAAGCAGGGTCAAAATTATATCTTTATTCTGCAAGACAAGTAATACAACTGTTTCAGTTCATATTAAAAAGCTATCTACTGCTTTAGGGTACTGATGAGGGTTGGTTACACAACCTTGTAGGGATTGAGACTCTTTACAGGTAATAAATAAATAGTTACAAAGCCAGACGAATCCGTACAAGCTGTCCACTAATTATTATTATTATAATAAATTATATTATCGAGGCTAGAACAGACAGTCAAAGCGTCCAATTCGCCAACGATTAATTTTTATTTTATTTATTTTTTATTATTTTATCTTTTATAAAAAAAAGGCTTTTTTCTATATTTTTGGAGTTGTTTATTATTCAATTAATTTGAAAAAAATCAAATTGTATTTTGTTTGCTCTTTAAATACAGAAAAATAAATGACAGAAGACACTAAGGTATTAAGTGAGAAAAAATAAATATACATATGCATTAAATTAAAATTATTAAGTAAAACAAAAAATGACATTTAACACTAAGGTATTGAGTTAGAAAAAATAAATATACTTTGAATTTAAGCTATTAAGTAACAATAATGATATTTAACTGAATGAAAAGTAGAAATAAAAATGTAACTCAATTACAGTCATGGTAATAATTATTATGACAAACAAATTATTATAGAATAAATAATTATAATGAATAATAATGTTTTCTTTTAAATATTTTAAATAATATATATAATTACGCCTGTTTCAACCTTAATATATTTATAACCTGTCTTGCAGACTATAGATCACTATTTGAAACAACTAATTACGAGTATACAGTTTTTACTTAAATTAAAGTAAAATCATTTGAACCTGAAATTTTTTTTAACTCAATTATTTGTAGAAATTTTTGTGAAAAACGTCTAAGATAATTTTTATTTGAGAAGTTTTATTATTAAACGCAAGTTGTGAAATTTTTCTCTGCTTAAAACACATTTAAAAAGAAAAATTTTTCTAGACATTACCATTTGCATAAAGAGAAATAATTGGATATGGTTTAGTTTAAATATTATGTGTATTTTTTTTAAACAGAATGCAAATCAGTTACATATTTTTTATGTATGCATGTTGAAAAAAACTACAAAAATATAATTTTTCGTAAGTTTACCATTGTACGAATTAAACTTTTTTTAATTCCATAACAACTCAGTTTATTATTTTTTACAAAAAAGTGATATGTATTTTATGTATTTTTTCATATTAGAGTTTTTTCTGTAAAAAAAACTCGATTTTTCCGTGATTTATAATAAAATCGTATCTTTCCGTATTCACTTACGTTTTTGAACTCACATTATGAAAAATAAAACGAAATTAATGTTAAAAAATAAAAATTATTTAAATTACTTTTAAACAAGTAAGAAAATTATAGTCGTTCTAGACCGACTATACGATACCCTATACCATGCGTTTAGAGACCCTATCTCTCAGGCCCAACTAACTGGATATAGAAAATAAGCATAAACCAAATTTGAGTGGTTTTTCTTAATTTTTTTGGCTGCAGATATGAAAAATTTCATATCGGATGCTATATCTATATGGGAACTAGGCCCAATAATGAACCGATCCTGACTATGATTGGTAAGGTCTCTTGTATTTTGCAAAAATATATACAATCAAAATTTGAGAAGAATCAGTGCAATATTTTTGTTTTTTGATAGATTTAAGTGAAGATCGGGAAGCAGCTCTATATGGGGCCTATGACTAAGAGTTGTCCAATAGGGATCATTTTTGGTCTAATGATTAATGGATGTAATATATACATACAAACCCAATTTGACTTAGATTTGTATGATAATTTGGATCTTATGGCAATTTATGTTGATTTCATAGGGGTCATTTGTATGGGGGCTAGGTCTTAGCATGGACCGATTCCCATCAATTTCAATGGCGTTCATGCCAAATTTCATCAAAATATATTCATATTTGCGATCTGCAGTTTGATTACAAGCTTTACATGGACACAGACGGACGGACGGACATCGTTAAATCGAATCAGATAGTGATTCTGATTCGATCGGTATAATTAAAGATGGGTGTAGGTCAAATATTTTTGGTAATTACAAACAGCAGCACAAAGTCATTATACCCAAACCACATAGTGGTATAGGGTATAAAAATAAAAAATATAATCCAATTAAAAACTCATTAGAATTTAAGAGATGCCTCACAAGAAACAAAAAACTTGTCCGTTCTAAAGGCATTTTATAAAATCTGTAATTAATGTTTTTCTTAACTTCAAATTAATTTATTTTAGTTATTTATTTTAATATGTACTAGCAGATTCCAGCCCTCAAAATTCGAGTGCAAATTCTAGGAAATTTGATTTTTCATTAAATAAAGGCCCAAAAGGTATGCTAATCAATTATAGCCAATTCACAAATCAACACAAAAAACAAACTAATTTTTATTACAAACACATTAACAAATTTAATAAACACACAAAGAGCATTGTATAATTTTATGTATGTTTAGTATCAACTTTAAATGCAATTTACTCAAAATAAAGAAAAAAATTTAAAAATCTGTAACTCTAAAAAGCTAAAAAGAAATACCTTTCAAATAATATACGTTTGGTCAAAATCGGGATAAAACGGTAGAACAAAACATCGGTCACAAGAAATCGCATAGTCTATTAATATTATAGATTATATTAATTTTAATAATGTATAAATTACACATAACTGCTGCGAATATTTTATTAAGTAACCAAATAGTTTTTTCTATATATGTAAGTATTGTTAATTGAGCATTAAATATAACTTTTTATAAGTTTTTGTATTTTTTTTTTATGAAAATTTACTATTATTTACAAAATTGTTAATATAAAAGTTAAACAGCATATGAATATATCATACTGCTTTATTAAACTTATTACTAAAGAATAGTTTTTGTTTCAGTATTTGGTGTTCAATCATCTTGTTAGTAAAATAGATTTACACATATTTCCGCTGTATGTCGCGACTCTTATCTGTATACTACATCAGTTCGCTATTAAATATCAATACCATTAACCCATTGCGCTCCGAGATTCAATTTTAGTTTTCCTTTTTTGATAAAAGGTACTTTTTTAGGGTGATTAGGACCCGCTGAATTAAAAAATCTGGCTAAAAAATTTTCCGAATTTCGAACACTGGCGCTTATCTTATATGTCGACTTTAAATATTTCATTACTTTCGAAAATTAGTAAAAAATTATATTTAATGAAATCCATATTGTTTTGATTAAAAAAAAAAGAAAATCGTAATATAAGAAACATAGCCAAAAAAAAAAAAAAAATCGTGAAAAAATTATATTATCCATGGTTTAGCTTGAAATAATTTGTATGCAGATGCACATTGCATTTCTCGTACAATAAAATTTTTACTATAGGATAAACGCCAGCGTTCGAACAGTTTACTCATATGTGGGGTCACACATGTATATGTAACACATGTGTAACATTTTTTATAAAATAGTTACATATATTGGCAATAATTCCTCATGATTATTCTTTCATATATTTTTTTTTGTTATTCTTAAAAATTAATGCAAAAAGTGTCTAAAAATAAGGGTTGCAGAAATATGCCCCTAGCATCAGGGGTGGTCATGGTGTGATATTTACTTTAGTTGGTTATAGATGAGACTTAATATTCGTATCAAAATTTACGTAAAATTCTGCCTTTTTAATAAATTATTTCTTTTTTTTTTTTTTTTTAAATCGAACAGCGGAGCGAAATGTGGTAAAAACAGCCATGGCAGGGTAACTCTTATCTGCAACCGCCATCATATTTACCTTTAGCACGCTAACCTCTAAGAGATACCACGGTATATTCAACTCCGGTCCTTATCATTTCCATTTTTGTTATTTAAAATTCCTTTGACATAGGCAACTCTAATTCCAAATTCCTATCATTTCCATCAGAAACCCTAAAATCTTCTAAATCCATTGAGGTAATTTTCATTATGGTCATTACCATTCGTGAATGACCAGGAGTTTAATACATTTTCACCAAAATAAAACGACTCGGCAATTGTCATCTCCTATTAATTGTGTGGACCTGTTAAGTAAGATTGTAACGCTAACATCCAACATCGATTGAAGAACTGAAAAAAGAAATTAGTGCAGTCATCGGTAAAATACAGCTCCATACTGTCAAAAATTTACTGCAAAATTTGGTTGATTGTGCTTCTGCAAGGCCAGCACAGGAAGTCATTTGAATGAAGCATCTTCCATAATAAATTATAATTAATGTGCTTTGGGGTAAAAAAAAGCCGAATAAAAAAAAATTTTTAGCAAAATCAAAATGAAAAACATATATGGTCCACCCTATATAAATAACCTAACCAAACATTCCGTAATGTATTTCTATTTCGATTTTCTAACCAGCTAAGCACTGGTTTACCTTTTTTCTCTTTATTTGCTTTTGCTGTTAAAAAAAAAGAAATTTGGCACCTTTAGGTACAGGAAAATATATATTTTTTCTGCTTTAATATTAGTAATAGCCTGCTTTGTTAAATTAAAAGGAAATAGTTGTAAATATCTTGTATTTCTGGCTTTAAGAGTCCTTAGTGTTGGTTCAGTATTGCGTGCCTTTGGTTCGCTTCTGTAATTTTTTTTCCAATAAACTGCCTTATCAACACATTTCATAATTTCGTTTCTTGCTGCATACTAATTTTTTTTTTAAGATTTTCTGAAGTGTTTTTACTTAAACTTTAATACCCAACTTAAGTTGTTTTTATAGTTGTATGACGCTATTTTGCTTTTCTTTTTTTTTTTTTGTTGTTGAACAAACACACAATTTACTTAACAACTCCTTTCATGGATTTCTAACCATTGAAAATAAACTATTGCTTTCACGTTTTTCTTCTAAGTGTTTTGATAATTTTTTTTTTCTTACTTTAGTATGTATATTTTTAAAATTCTTTGAAAAATATATAGAGATGTTTTTATATCATTTCATTGTGATTTTTTCTTGATCTTTTACCATATTTTGTTTGAAGTGCGTTGTTAGAAGATTTGCTTTCTGTGCTTCTTATTTAACATATGTTCGACGTTTGTTGATACAAAAAATTTCTTTATCATGATAATTTAGTTTCTCAGCAATTTTTTTTTTTTGCTGAATGTCTGAAAAGTACACGATAAAGTTTTGAGGTTGCTATAAAAAAGCATTTTTTTATAAATCATCGTTCAAAATATAGGTCGAAGTGATTAATGTTTATATCCTGATATGAGTTAGTCAAAGTAAAATAATAAGCTTTAGAATTAAGTTAAGTTCTCTTAAACTACCATCCTTATGGGTCTCTTGCCCAGAGGCACGGTTCTTTCAAATGGAAATACAGTCAAATATCGGTTGTCTTAAATAAGAATAAAATTACTGAAATCATTGTAAAAAATATTTTTAGTGCTAATCAGGAAATTCTATAAAATTTTGCAAAAAATTCTTCAAATTTTTATCAGAATTTACAATCTCTTAGTTTAAAGGCTTCCAATTTAAGAACTTCTAGGTTTGTAGATAGAAATTCTACAAGTTTCAGTAAAAATTCTGAAAGCAGATCACGTATCAATTTTGAGTAAAGGTGGAAACACAACTGGGACGAATGACGAATTTCGCACAGCCAGACGAATTTGTCAGCAACAGTTCGTTGCGTAAATTCGTCGAATGAAATACAATTACGACGAATTCACATAACAGCTGTTCGTCATTTGAAATTGTTTGTAATTTATATAAATAAATATTAGAAATATATGAATAAAAGAATTTTTAACTTTGTAGAAGTTATTACAATTGTAAACATCATGTTGACGATGGTAAAAGCCTTTATTTTCGGCAGCGTTTAATTTTTTAATTCTGAAAAAATTACAAAAACTTTCATTAATAAATTAATTTTATGTCATTTTTGTTTACATGTTATAGCTGATAGTGTGACCATACTTAAAAATTAATCAATGTGAGTCCCATCACAGGGGAGATGTGTAGACATCTACTCCTTTTCCCATTGTATTTCAGAAAGTATCAAAGGTATATCAGAAAACATCAAATGTATTTCAGAAAGTATCAAATATATTTCATAAAACATCAATTGAATTTCAGAAAATATCTATTGAAATTGAGAAGTAAAAGTAGTTTATCCTACAATACCGAAAAGTTATTATTGTTTCTAATATTTTGACTTATTTGCTATGCACTGGAAAATAAACAATCAAGGGCGGCCTTTAAATCGAAAGAAGATATGGACTTCGTTTGTTAATCAGCTCCAATATAAACACCAATTTAGAATTTTGACCGATTTTGAAGTAATCATTTTGAAAAAACACGTTTATATCGTCACCTAAAATACAAAAGGCCGTAACTAATAAAATTCTCAAAATTGACGTTTTGTATTCTAGTTACAGCCTTTTACTTAAAAACTACTATTTTACCATTAATTTGTTTTCATAAAAAAAAAATCCATCTTTATTTTTCAGCTTGATTCTAAAATTTGGGAATTAAGTTGAAAATAGTTTTTGTTTTATGATGTTTTTTGCTTCTCCAGCAAAAAAATGACGATATGCAGTTTCCAAGAGATATTACAAACCCAGACAAAAAAAAAATGTTTTATATAGCGTTCTGACTATTTTGATTTACATCTTTTTCAATTAAATGGAATTCTTAATGATCATTCAAAATTATTGGATTTAATAATTGTTAATGAAGTTACTGAATGCTTTACGAAGCGATCAAACCGTATTTCAATTCCTGAAGATGGATATCACCCTACTATTGAAGTAAATATATCCATTCCATCTGGACTTGTAGACACACCTGAAAAAAGTGTTAAAGTTTTTTGTTTCGCTCAAACGAATTACACTATGTTTAATGAACTTATAAATAATACAAACTGGCATGATTTATTATCGTTACCTACTGGTACAACTCGTGCCATTGATCAAATGACTGAGGCTTTCTATAACAAGATGTATTCTTTTATTGAGTCATGTGTTCCAAAAAAATTTTTTGAAAAACCTTTCTGGACCGCCTTGGAATACTGGGAAACTGGCTAGTGTCAAGAATAAAAAAAAATAAATATTACAAAAAATATAAGAAAACTGGATCTCTTGTTGATCATGGAAAATACTCCATTTGTCTTGCCGAATATAATACTCTGAATAATTCATGGTATTTAAACTATTTGAACAAAATGAAAAATAATTTTAAACGAAATCCAAAGTCATTCTACAAATTTGTTAACTCTAAGAGAAAAACTAAGGGCTATCCTGCTGTTATGAAATTTCTACATAATGAATCCTGTGATGACACTATTGTATGCAATTTATTTGCTGACTTCTTCTCTACTACTTACTCCGATGCAACTTTTGATGATTCTAATATTCACTGACTGTTACTCAAATTATATCCGTTCCTTCTCTTGCCATATCTGTAGTTTCTTATGAATTGAAAAAACTTAAATTTTCCTGCAACAGTGGTCCAGATAAAATTCCGTCCTGTATTTTAATTAAATGTGCTGAAGTTTTAGCTGTACCATTAACACTCATGTTGAATAGCTCAATTAAATACGCTTATTTTCCCATTATGTGGAAGGATTCATTCATTATTTCGCTATTCAAATATGGTAACAAGGCTGATATTACTAATTATCGTGAAATTGCTAAATTAAGTATTATACCTAAAATTTTTGAAAAAATTTTAACGGATTATCTATGCCATCAAGTAAATACGTTAATTTCTTCTTTCCAACATGGTTTCCAAAAAAGATGTTCAACCTCTACAAATCTATTACAATTTACTACAATTGTCAACCGTGGTTTTCTTGAACGCAAACAAACAGATGCAATTTATACTGACTTCAGCAGGGCTTTTGATAAAGTCAATCACAAACTTCTTCTTAAGAAATTACATATGATGGGATTTTCAAATCTTTGCGCAAAGTGGATATATTCTTATTTAACCAATAGAACACAAAAAGTATGTTTTAAAAATGTTACTTCAAAGCCGATAGATGTAATGTCGGGAGTACCACAAGGCAGCCATCTTGGAGCGCTTCTTTTTGCTTTCTTTATAAACGATCTTCCGAATGTTATTCGTTTTTCAAACATCTTGATGTATGCGGATGATGTCAAAATTTTCTTCTGTTATAATCAACACTCTGATCATGTTTTTCTCCAAAATGATTTGAATTCATTTTATTCTTGGTGTAATTTAAATTTAATGGAGCTAAACCTTAAAAAGTGTAAACATATTCATTTCGTCAGAAAGAGGCCGATATCTGTCAACTATGTGCTGGGTAATTATTGTCTCGATAAAGTAGATAAATTGGTGTTTTATTGGATCATAAACTGACCTTTGTTCCTCATATAACAATTACTGTCAACAAAGCCAGAGGTGTACTTGGTTTCATAAAACGTTGGGCTAAAGAGTTTAATGATCCCTATGCCACCAAAACTTTACATACGTCACTTGTGAGACCTATCCTGGAATATGCTTCTATAATTTGGGACCCAATCTACCAAATTCATGCCGACAGTCTGGAATCTGTGCAGAAACAATTCCTTTTGTTTTGTCTTCGGAGTTTAAACTTCAATCCAAGTAATCTTCCATCCTATACCAGCAGACTTGCCCTTATTAAGCTACCAACTTTAAAAAGCCGGAGAACTATGCTAAATATTTCATTTGTTCTTAATATAATTAATGGTGACGTTTGTTCTGGTTTCCTGATTAACAATATATCATTCAACATTCCTCAACGACCAACACGTTACTTCTCACCTTTAACTGTACAGTTCTATAGAGCTAATTATGGAATTGCAGATCCTCTCAGTAAAATGTGTATTCAATTTAATGAACTATATAGATTTATTGATTTCTCAATAAATACTTATCTAATTAAAAGTAAAATAATATGATTTCTAAATTCATGAATATTTATGTACTAAAAATAATTTTAAAATGTTTTTCTTTGTAAATAGTCTGTAAGGATTAATTCCATAGACCAATATACGAATAAATAAATAAATAAAATGATATTTTCTGAAATTTCGGAAATACATTTGATGTTTTCTGAAATAAATTTAACATTTTCTGAAATTCATTTGATAATTTCAGAAATACCTTTTATGTTTTCTGAAATACATTTGATGTTTTCTGAAATGCACTTGACATTTTCTGAAATAGATGTGATAATTGCTGAAATAAATTTGATAATTTCGGAATTACATTTGATATTTTCTGAAATACATTTGATAATTTCTGAAACTCAATTGATATTTTCTGAAATTAAATTGATATTTTCTGAAATACAAATGATACTTTCTGAAAATCAATTGATGTTTCCTGAAATTCAATTGATACTTTCTGAAAGTCAATTGATGTTTTCTGAAATACAATTTATACTTTCTGAAATACAATTGATATTTTCTGCAAATCAATTGATGTTTTCTGAAATACAATTGATATTTTCTTAAATACGTTTGATATTTTTTCCAAAATATATTTGATGTTTTCTGAAATAAATTTGATCATTTCTGAAATACATTTGATAATTTCTGAAATACATTTAATTAACACTTTCTAAAACAAATTTGATATTTTCTTAAATACGTTTGATATTTTCCAAAATAGATTTGATGTTTTCTGAAACAAATTTAATACTTTCTGAAATATAATTGATACTCTCTGAAATTCAATTGATATTTTCGGAAATGCAATTGATTATTTCTGAAAATCAATTGATGTTTTCTGAAACAAAATTGATACATCCGGAAATTCAGTTGATGTTTTCCGAAATACAATTGGAAAAGGTGTAGTAATTAAAAAAACTCCTAAGTTTATTTTTAACTTCTTCAAAGTTTTCCTAGTATATATACAATTGAATATTTAAAATTAACGAAAAAGATTTGTGATTTTGCTAAATAGACAGCGAACTCGGCGGTTCTGCTTACTAAGTACACCAATACACTTACATATACCACAAGCCGATTTTCCCTTACGCTGTTTTTGTGATTGTATTGTGAGATTGGATTTTACCCTGCCTATGAATATTCGGAACGAAAAATATTCCGAACGAAAAATTCGTCGTTCGTCCCAGTTGTGTTTCCAACTTAATGCTGGTATCATTATATAAGTATATGCTTCCAATGCTCGTAAATTTATTTAATTTTGTAACTTTACATTAAATAATTCAGATTCAAATACGATTAATTTAAATTATATATTCCTCTCATGATGGTGACGGATGATAGTATAACTTTTACGCCATCTCGTCGCCTTTTGAAATTTGGTCGTGCAAATACATTAAATTTTTTAATTGGCTCTGGTGACTGTGTATCAATTATTCCTATTTCTAAATTTTTTTTTAACAGTTCCTGACGATCCAATACGTTTGGAAATAAACTTTTTCCGTTCTTTTGGCTGATATAAGTTCTCCAATTATTGGAGCTAACTTCTTCGAACATTTTAGATTAGTTGCTAATATGAAAACCTAACTAATTAATGATTTAATAACCATCATTATTTAATAACCATCATGATCATCTGCAGTAAGTATTTCATAACAACTATTTGTAAAGAGTAATAGTGATCCCTGTTTGTGGAATTTAAATGAGGAAAGATGGGATTTCATAAGTATAAACGGAACGCCACTAAATAACGTTGAAAATAACAAAAGTGTTTACTATGACAAAATGAGGCATTGCTCCAAAAACCTATTTGAACTTAATTTAAGAAACGTAGAAATTCAACGCCGTGAGTGGTTGATTTATTCAGACACTAAAACTTCCATATTTTGTGTTCTATGTTTGTTATTTGGTAGAAGTGAGAAAATTGATGCTTTTGCCGGTGAAAGGTTCAGTGAAAATTCACGAAAATTCAGTTTTTCATAAACTGATGTTTATCATCTAAACGCTTCAGCAGTAGTTGAAGGCTGTATTGATCAACTTCTAAAAACTAGCTCGATGAAAAAATTTTATATTAGAGAAAAAAAATTTTTTTTCTATACATCAACACTCAGGGGATGTCCTCTATTAATAGAGTGCACTGTGTCGATATCAGGAGAATATGTTATGGGCAGGAGGAAAAAGGGAGTAGTATTTATGGAGCTTTGACTTCTAAAAACTAGCTCGATGAAAAAATTTTATATTAGAGAAAAAAAATTTTTTTTTCTATACATCAACACTCAGGGGATGTCCTCTATTAATAGAGTGCACTGTGTCGATATCAGGAGAATATGTTATGGGCAGAAGGAAAAGGGGAGTAGTATTTATAGAGCTTTGACTTGAATTGATCTATATTGTAACTGACAGGAAAGACTTCAGCGGGAAGTTTAATCCACATACGGCTTTTGCGGCTAATGAACGCATTTTGGCAATAATGCGTTCTGCTATCCACTCACCAATAGAGTGCAAATGGATGTGACCTGCTAGATGAGCGAGTGGTACGTAGAAAAAGAAGTGCTCTTCCCATTGTAATATCTATAATACAGTGTAACACAACCAACATACCGACAATGCTTCAATATGTCAATATGCTACTGTCATTGTTAAGCAGCAACGCCCTTCTTTGCACACGGTCCAGAAGCTTTAAAATAGACTGTGAAGCCCCTATCCGTATATGGGAGCTGTATTGCGTTTTTGGCCGAATACCGGTGTTATAAATAGAAGGAGATCAGATGGGGTGGAGTATTTCTTACACCGATTTGGGAAACCTAAGTACTTGAAAGCTTCTTTTGACAATTGAGAAATGTATTTATTCCAACGGAGATCACACTGAATTTTCATGCCAAGAACATGAAGAGCATCTGATTCGTCAATATCTACACCATCCATGGATACAGACGACATTGATGACTCGATGGCCCGTCTATGGATCAATAAACAACATTGAGTCTTACGAGAATTAAAATCGACTCTCTTCACTCGACTCTGTTCAGAGATTGTCAAAGGTCTTGATTGAGTGTGTTATTCATATATTGCCACATGCCCCCAATCTCCCTAAAGCTTGGCCTTTGATCGAATGAATATGAATGTTGTCTGCAAAAGAGTAGATAGGATTGAAAGTTTGACACAGAAGGTCATTGAGAAAAATAAGAAAAAGTGAAGGAAAAAGAACAGAACCTTGCGGTACCCCTGCATTTAACTGAATCTCTTTGAGTGAGACTCCATCTAAATCAAAAATCATTACCAACACCAAAAGCAATTAGTTGTGAGAACAGTGCGCTGTGCCACATCTGATCGAAAGCCTTGGAAATATCCAGAACAGCAACCTAATTTTCACCGAATCGGTGAATGGACTGACTCCAACGTTCCGAAAGAAGCTCCATCAGGTTTCCCATAGAACGACTTCTACGAAATCCACATTGTCTGTCGTTAAGCAATAAGTTGGTCTCTAGGTAGTTCACAAGATGGTAATTTACCATGCTTTCCATTACCTTTGATAGCGCAGATCAAATTGCAATCGGGCAGTAAATTTCAGGGTTTGAAATCTTCCAACACAAGGCAATCTTCCAACCCGAGGGAAAAGTACCCATACGGTACGAAGCGATAAAAAGATTTGCTAATGGATGCGATTTTTGTACGTCGGGTCAAACTAACACTTATGCTTTGGTTGAGCCGAAATGAGTTTTGTAGGAATAAATGTTTTCATTTCAAGCAAAACCACATTTTCTACTATTTTCGCAGCGGCATCGATATTATCATCGAGGAAACAAAGTTTCCAATTAAAATGCTGATAAAAATCATTAAGTTCAGCCCAACGAGCCTTTTCATATATAAATATTGAACGTTTCGTAACTGTTTTAGAAGCGCTTCGAAGTTCGGAGTATAAAAAAGGATGCAGATATGGTAGTGTAATTCGAGTTGCTGAAAGGTGCATTAATTTTTACTTCGTACTTATCAGGGTGTGAAGAAAGGAAAAGGTCGAGAGTATTGTGGAACTGCCCTGCAACACACGGGATATGTATTGACTCATTCACTAGTTGCTTTAAATGATTATGCAGTATTTTGGTATTATTTTATGATATTATATTATATGATATTGATATATCGACCCCTGTGCGCGGAATTATCGTAGATGCCAATTTTTTCGATATAGAGTTTTTGATGCAATTTAGTTCTACATTCAAAGACCCATATCTGGGCAAAATTTTGTAGGTGAAATCCTCTTAGTTGCTCCAAAAATTGACAATATGTTACACTACATTTTTTCTTGTGAGCAAATTTATCGTATGTGCCAATGAAAAATGTTTGGCATATTGTAGTTGTTGCAATGTTTACTTCATATTTTTTTTAAGCTTGAATTATAAGATAAAGCGAATTGCTCTCTTTATTTCGTCTTTTGTCTCTATTCGTTTTATCGTTAATTTTACAGAAAAGGCTTTATTAGAGTTGTAGAGAAGCATTTAGCACGCATTTTTTTTGGTCATGTGTTTGAGTCAATCAGTTATTTTAAAACACTCCAAGTAAAACATTTTTTCTAGAGAAATTAATAAATAGTTCATTAATAATGCTATCAGTTTCCAAAACCGTAAGTAAATAATATAACTTAAATTAATTTGATGTGGATCTTGGTTATGTGTAATTATGTTTATGAGCTGATGTTTCGGTTGTTTGATGACTATTAAATTGTGTGTTTTATTTAATTTAAAATTATTACGAAGTAATGCAAAAAATGTTTTATGCAAGTTTTTCAATACTCGTTAGTGCCATACAGCGATAGCGATGGTGATAATTCGTACTCATTTGAAAATAAAAACCGTGTCGGAAAACGTGGCTAAAAAAAACCTCTACCTGTTAAATCAAAGAAAGACATTAAAAAGAAAGTTTTACCTAATCCGTGCCTTAATAGCCACAACGAATGCTGTCGTCTCTCCGAGACATCTCGTGAACATTTAAATGAGCATTATTGGGGAATGTCGGAAGCAAAGAGAAGAATGTGGCTGCTTTCTTGTGTAAAACATAAGCAAATTCAACGAAGGAGATCTGCTGTCAAAGAGGGAGGTTGTAGACGAAATAATTCTTTTTAATAGGTCTGTTCCGCTAGAACAATATCTTTTAAAAGTCTAGCAAAACTCAAGCATTGAGTAATTTCATATTTACGCTCTTCGCTCTCATTTTCTATTTTTCTGGTGGAACGACTTGAAGCAAAAACCATGATTCACAATTAATTCTTCTTCTGAATCACTGCTTGATTCCAATAAATTTTCATATAAAACTAATTTTTCCATTTTATTTATTTTTACCAATATCTTATTCTTTTTGACAAAAATCAAAAAAACCAAAACAACGAATGAAAACAACTGCTTCCGTCACTTTTCGTAAATGGTTGAAACTTACTCACACAAATTTGTTCTAGCAAAGTTCAAGCTGTTCAAGCATGGTGAGTTATGGTGAGAAACAGCAAATGTCTCTCTCTTTATCTTGACATTATTCTGGTGGAACGCACTCGACTAATGTTCAACATACTTGAACATGCTTCAACATCATGAGGGAACAGAACTAATATTATTTTACTCACAAAGGGATAGTTATTAAAGTTTGTCAAAAATTCATGTTGGCAATTTTAAATATTTCTCGAATGATGTTTAAATATCTTTTAAGGAAAAATAATTATGCTCAGCCGAAAGCTATGGTTAGACCTCATATTAAAACAGATGAGCAGAACATAAAGCTTCTAAAACAATATCTTGAGAAACTGCCATCTGTGCCATCACATTATTGTAGAGCCAAAAGCACTAAAGTTTATTTGCCACAATAATTTCGAAACAAGCAAACCCTTTATAGGTGCTACACCCAATATATGAATGATAAGAACCTCAGCAATTGTATTGTGTCGAATTGGAAATTCAGACAGGTTTTTCAAAAAGATTTTAATATAGGTTTTCATTTGCCAAAAAAAGATAAGTGCTCTAAGTGCGAAAATATTAAACATCTTGATGAAGAAGAAAAAAATCGTTTGCAAAATTCCGATGAGTATAGGATTCATATAAGAGACAAAGATGAGGCCAAGGATCAAAATGAAAGCAAAACGGTTTCCAATTTTGTTTGTGCCAGCTTCGATTTGCAAAAAGTTTTGAATACTCCGTTCCGAAATAATATAACCCGTTTTTACTCACGCAAGTACGCCTACTACAATTTCAGCGTTTATAAAAACGGCACTAGAAATGGCCATTGTTTTTTTGTAGGGTGAGCGTGATGGTAAGCGAGGCTGCAATGAAATATGCACAGTACAAGTATTTAATATTCGTAGACCAAAGAAAATCAGTTAAAGACATAACCTTATGTTGCGACAGTTGCACTGGTCAAAACCGCAACAAGGCTGTATTAGCTATGCTGGCATATCTTTAAAAGGTTTCAAACTTTGTTGAAAAAATTAAAATAACATATTTCCTTTCCGGTCATACAATGATGCCAGATGATTCTGTGCATAGCACAATTGAATCATTTGTTCGAAGGCGTACCATTTGGGCGCCAAGTGAATGGCCCACAATTGTTCGCAATGCACCAACTAATCAATCGGGATACAACTGCATTGAAATAGGCTACTCTAAGTTTGAAAACTGGAAGTCCTTAGCAGATCTGTTACTATCAAATAAAGTTAAACTAAACATTAATAAAGTAGACAAAAAATCAAAATCAATTGAACTCATTTATGGATATTCCGAAATACCATAATGAGTATTTAAATTTAAAATATTCTGTACGCCCAAAAGACGTGTTAAATGAAAGCGACGAAGAACATTAAATCACTTATTTTTGTTATTGTTCCTTTGTAAATGAAATCATGCTTCTGTTATATATTGAATAAATTTTTAACTTTGTTCCATTCTAATTCAAAAAAAAAAAAAAAAATAAACAAATACGTAAAACCATAAATAAATCTTTGTTTCAATTTATTTCCAACACAGGCAAATGATATCGTAAGTGCCAATCTCTACGGACGGTAATTCCGCGCACAGGGGTCGATATGATATTGCGCATGTTGACCACCTTGATATCATTATTAGATATATATACATACGTGAAAATGGTGAAACCGTTGAAAGATTTTTAGAATTTTTACTAAATACTGGTCACAAAGCCCAAAATATTGAAAATGCCGTGTTAAACTCTTTAAAAAAAAGTGGCTTATTAATAATAGACTGTAGTGGTCAATGTTTTGATGATGCTAGTAATATGTCAGGTGTATATTCAAGAATTCAGACAAGAATTAAAACAATTTGCCCTATAGCAGATTACTGCCGTGCGCTGCCCATTAATTGAATTTAGTAGGCACTTGTGCAGCTGAATCTGTATCCGAAGAACTTTGTAAATTGTTTCTACAATATTATACTTTAGAAAAATAATGGTCTGTAATAATTGATGCATTAGACTTTATATTAGGAAATTATAACTTCTAGGAATAGCTATTCTAGTCATTGTTTGGAGTATAATTTTAAATTATTTTAACGCATACGAATAGCTCTTTGTAAACTTTTTTGATAATTTATATAAAATAGATAGAAATGAGTTAAAAAGTCAAGCAAATAATAGAAGCAATTACCGAAGATATGTTCTCTGAAAAGGGTAAAAATATCTACCGGCAAGTATGGGCCAATAGGGTGGCCCTTAATAAAAAAAGTGTTCAGACTGTCGGTCTCACCCCCTAGAAATATGCGAATAGCAAAAAACATGAGAAATACAAAGTTTTGGGCCAATCAAAAAACGTTTAGTCGTGGCGCAAAGCTATTGAAAATTTCAATATGATTTTTTTCAGATTTTAGGAAAATTTCGTTTTATAGTTAATTTTTCCGACAAGCTCTTATAAAATTCGGGATCAGTATTAACTTATCCTTTCAAAAGGCTATAAAACTTCAAAATTGAACAAAACCTCGCCAAGAAATAGCAAATGCCCCAGACCACTTTTGTGCCAAAAAAAAAACTAAGTCAAGAAATTTGATGACAATTTTTTCAACTTTGAGAAATTGATTAAAGCCATCAATCTTTTTTGTGTCTCTATGCTTATAAGCACTCAGATATGAAGTATTGTTTTATTACCACGTTGTTAACCTATTGCGCATTGAGACCGAATATTGGAAATTTTTTTGATAATATTTTTAAAACTCCTTTTTCAAGTTTGAAAAAATTTTCTTAAATAAACTTAAAAAAAATGAATCTGTCACTTTAAGGTTTTATTAAATACATGTTGCAGATTAACTGTGTGAATTTTTAAGTAAATCCCTCTGCCGGAATTTTTTTGCCAAGGATTTTATTTTTGCAAATTTCGAGAAAAATTGGATTCTTTCTAAATACTTTGTAACAAAAATTCATCACTTTTCCACTTTTAAATGTTATATTTTATCTTAATAGCCTAGGGTTTCCGAAAAAATAATATGACTCCATTAACCCTTTTGGATTTGGGGTCACATATGACCCCAAATAAATAAAAGACAATTTATTCAAAAAATTCAAATATTTTGTAAGTGAACACTTTTTTCCCCTCAATATAACGAAGGGCCACCTTAATGGGCCAAGATAGGCTTAATACTCTTCCACTATTGTCTATTGAAGCCCAATTATTGCAAGAAATAAACTGTGAAGATTTACTTGAAGGCTATTAAGATAAAATATAACATCTAAAAGTGGAAAAGTGATGAATTTTTATTACAAAGTATTTAGAAAGAGTACATTTACAGAATATTTCACAAAAACCCAAATTTTCTCTAAATCCGCAAAAATAAAATCCTTGTCAAAAAAATTCCGGCAGAGGGATTTACTTAGAAATTCACACAGTTAATCTGCAACATGTATTTAATAAAACCTTAAAGTGATAGATTCATTTTTTTAAAGTTTGTTTAAGAAAATTTTTTCAAACTTGAAAAAGGAGTTTTAAAAATATTATCAAAAAAATTTCCAATTTTCGGTCTCAATGCGCAATAGGTTAACAACGTGGTAATAAAACAATTCTTCATATCGGAGTACTTATAAGTATAGAGACCAAAAAAGATTGATGGCTTTAATCAATTTGTCAAAGTTGAAAAAATTGCCATCAAATTTCTTGACCTAGTTTTTTTTTTGGCACAAAAGTGGTCTGGGGCATTTGCTATTTCTTGGCGAGGTTTTGTTCAATTTTGAAGTTTTATAGCCTTTTGAAAGGATAATTTAATACTGATCCCGAATTTTATAAGAGCTTGTCGAAAAAATTAACTATAAAATGAAATTTTCCTAAAATCTGAAAAAAATCATATTTTCCCCATATAAACACAATTGAAATTTTCAATAGCTTTGCGCTACGACTAAACGTTTTTTGATTGGCCCAAAACTTTGTATTTCCCAGGTGTTTTGCTATTCGCATATTTTTAGGAGGTGAGACCGACAGTTTGAACACTTTTTTTCCCTCAATATAACGAAGGGCCACCTTAATGGGCCAATATAGGCTTAATGCTCTTCCACTATTGTCTATTGAAGCCCAATTATTGCAAGAAATAAACTGTGAAGATTTACTTGAAGTTTTTGCCCGAACAAGATCCCAAAAGACTAAATCAAATTATTTATTTATTATTAAAAATTTTACTTTTATTAAAAAGTTGTATTTAAATTTCATTTATTTTTCACAAAAACTTTTGTTTTTATTTTTTACCTGTATCCATACGTTCATATTTATGAATGTATTTTATATTTTATTTTATTTTATTTAAAACCCCAAATTTTGAAAGCAAATTTTAAAATTTGGAATACAATTTTTTGTAGGAAAAAAGCTGTTAAATTTTGTTCCGTTTTATGCATGCATCTTATAATTGAAATATGTATGAAAAATACGACTGATATGACACTGATTTGAATTGGCCAAAAGATTGGAATAATTATAATTAATAAAATCAATACACACTAATTTAAGTATTTAAAAATTATGTGTTTTTTTTTACTTCTATATGTGACCTTCTCCGAGAAAAGGGACGTAGTGTGTCAAAAAACGGGTTGTGTCATAAACGGTGCATTCTGGTACCTAAGAGGGTGTAGAAACTTTAAATGCGTTTTTTTCTCAAAACTTAATTTTCACACACTAGGTCCCTTTTCTCGGAGAAGGTCACATATAATCAAAAAGGGCGGCATATTAAAGAGTGTCTAGGAAGAGAGCAGGCCTAAATCTGCTACTGCAAATGGCCACAACTAGAACCCCAGATTTGTTAGAAATCATAATATTAAATATCAAGCATTATTATTATTATTGAAAATCGCAATAAGTAAAATTTTTTTCACATACAAATCGAGATAATTTAATATGCATAAAATATTTTGGATGTAAAACAAATGAAATTTATTTTTATTGCAATCACTTTAATTATAATTTCTCCATCCATCATGTGCATCATCAACTTTTAAACAAAAAATAATTAAAAAAGTTTTGCTCCTAAAAAGTAAAAGTAAGAGAACATTTTTACCACAAAAATCCAAAGAATGTGTTCGAAATCGAACTTAAACAACCACAACTAGCCAAATCCACATCAGACAGGCAGACGTAAATAATTACGGCGGCAGTAATAAATTGGATTAAGTACATCATGGATAGTTTGGATGAGTTAGGTGTGTGCTTGCATTTTGATTGTTGATGTAATAAAAGAAAAATAATAAAACTGGGAAAAATTTTTGTGGATTAGAATTTTACATAAGTACATGTAAGGAATGACTTCGAAAAAACCTTAACATACACAAAATGTTACAATAAGGAAACCATTGAAGATAGAATTTTGATTGTTTTATTGGATTGAAATTATATTAGGGCTTCCAAAAATTGTAATTTTTATAGTTCTAATCATTACTTATGAACCGAAGAACCTTTTACTGAAACTACTGCATTAGGGATTTTATAGGGGTTTCCGTCGCTTTTTGTGAACAGCTAATTTAAAATCCGTTTAAAATCTTCCACATTTTGGAATACCTTTGTTGTGCTGTTGAACTATCTTTTCGCAGGAGCCCACCATCTTTCCAGAGGTCTTAGCTCCAGATAGTTTGAGTGATTTGAATTTGAGTTACAAAAGCCATGTTACCACTAAAAAGATTTCTGAACTTGGTGACAGAATACCAAATCGAACATATGTGGACACATTGTGTTTAATTATTAAAGAAAGAGTTTTCTTATCCTGTATTTGTAACACAGGACTTTTTTCTTTTGTCGCAATTGCATATTGCTTGCTACACCAGGAACTTCAGTTTTTAATTTTTCGGATGCTAAACTTATCTTCAAAATTTCCTCGAGGATTAGCAACATGAAAACTTTAATCCGGATATTACAAAAAATCTTATAGTATATACGCTTCGTCGTCTGTTATACAGCAGGACTTTTTGTTTTATGAAACAAGATTTCAAGTTTTCTCTAAGTTTTTCACACCATCCATGTCTGGACAATTTTGAATTTTGTATGTTTTCAAACCAGCATTGGCCTTAACCAGAAGAGTTGGGAGCTGTTTTCAATATCCTTTTTATTTCATTGGTCATATAAACATTATGTGGACCTCTCTTTCTTCCCGAAGTCGATTTCCTAGGAATAATCAAGTTCTCCTGATACTTTCTGAAAACATTGAAAATAGTTTGACGGCAGGCCTTTGATACTTTGGTCAACTTTTTGTGGGACAAAGTTGGATTTTGTTGAAAATATTTATTTTTTTTTATTTATTTATTTATTTAAATTTGGTATCCTGTTCAACAAGACATGAAATCTTCAAAACAGAACGGGTTTAAATATGTCATTTGGAGTTAAAACTAAAAATTAAAATTAAAATATAAAATAATAATAATAAAAAAAGAACAATATTGATTTATATACAAATAATAATAGATATTTATAAGTGGCATATCGAATTTAAAAAACATATAAAAAGTATATAGTAAAAAAATTTCAATATATATTTGTTAACAGCAAGTTGGTATATGTGTATTGTAAAAAAAAAATTTTTTTTCTAAATGTATTGTTGTAATTTTTTTTTTTTTGAAAAATGAGCCGTTGCTGATTCCTTTAATTGTAGCTGGTAAACCATTCCAATGACGTGCATGTATGAAAAACTGTCATTCAGATACCAAAGTATGGTGCCGAAATTGAATTAAATTATTTTTCCGAAGCCTACTAAAACGCAATCGGTTATAAAGATATTCTGGTTTCTGGTTACTTATTATTTCTGTGGCAAAAACCCAAAACAACATAAGTCTAGTTGTGTCCAAAACGTGTTTTTGCATTTTCGGAATGCCCATACCCGGTTCCATATTGTGTCAAATTTTTATAGAAATCGGATTATAACTTCCTGAGATATTGGTTTGGCATAACTACATAACTCGTTTTTTTATTTTCTAACAATAAACCACAACATCATAACTGATTTATGTTGTTGTTCCTCATTTATAAATCAACATTCGTTGTAGAAGGTACAATATCTTTAATACGGTGGCATAACTGCATATCTGAGATATGCAGTTTTTCCTTAATTTAAATGTCAATTATGTTGTTTTTCCAAAATTAAAAAAAAAAAAAAATAAATATTTTTGTTGGAGTTATGTAGTTATTCCAAAACTCGAAATAACATAAAGAGCTGTATATCTCAAATTATGTGTTTTTTCTAAATCAACATTATAAAAAATTTAAAACATATCTATAGATATGTCTTTATGTTAAATTAACAAATTAAAAAAACTAAAGCATATCTATAGTTATGTGTTTTTTCCAAACCTCAGTTTTTAAAAATATAAAATAATATAATAGTAATATATATTATATATCGAGCTATGTTTTTATTCCAAAATTATAAAGATAAAAATAATTGTATTATCTCAATTATGCGTTTATTCAAATGACAATTTTAACAAATTTTTCAACTTATGTTATTTTACAGGGTTAAACACTATTAAAAAAATGGCAATGAATCAACAAAAAAAAGAAATTAAAAGAAAAAATGAAGTCAGCTACGGAGATGAGTTATTTAAACGCACCTTTTTTACCCCACTAGTCGAAAACGAAACCGAATCGAGTATGAATGGATTCTATGATTTAAAAGATAATACTGCGTTTTTAGATTACCTAAGCGAATATTTAGGTTACAGCTTGTACCGTTTTTCAGACGATTCCATTGCAGACCCTAACTATACAATTACATCTAATGATACAGACGAATCCATAACTGAAATGGAACAAGAATTGCAGGATGACCCAGATCCTACAATATCTTCTAAAGAGATTGCAATAGAACCTTCTGACGTGGAGATGGAACAAGCAGTACCACCAAAAACATATTTTACGAAAAAAGAAATTCAGAAAAACAGAAACCGAGGAGAAGCATATGTTACAAAATCTAAAAAAACGGTGATGCACCGAAAATGTAATCAATTGAAACCCTGCCGTAAAAACTGTAAAGATAAGATCACTTTTGATGATCAGAAAGTTGTATTTAACGCTTACTGGGGATTGGGGTCATATAATCAGCGATTCGTTTTTATATCATCTTTAATTGAAATATCTGAAAAAGCTACACAAACATTAAACAAAAATGACATCCGCTCAAAAAATCGACAAAATACGGCCTTTTACTTCATTGAAACAAATGGTGTTAAATTACAAGTTTGCAAAGCCTGTTTTTTAGATACATTTGGTGAGACTGCAGGTTTTATTAGAAATGTTATTACCAAAAAATTAAATGATCCAATTTCGTTGAAAGACAATCGTGGCAAGTCAACACCTAGTAACAAGTTTAGTGATGAAAAACTTTCTGCAATAAAGAATCATATAAATAGTTTCCCAGCATATGAAAGTCATTACTCTAGACGCCACTCATCGAAAAAGTATTTGAGTTCCAATTTATCTATTAGTAAAATGCACGAATTATATTGCCAAGAAAACGAAATTATAAGTCTTACCAAATATGCACAAATTTTCCACAGTATGAACTTAAAATTTAAACATCCTAAAATTGACACTTGTAATAAATGTGATACATTTAAAGCAAAAATTGAATATGTCGATAGTTCTGATCCAGAATACGTTAGATTAAAAGATGAACAGCAAATTCATCACGAAAAGGCAGACCTTGCATATAAATCAAAAGATAGTGATAAAAATTTTGCTACAAGTAATGCCAATATTAAAATGTATACATTTGATTTACAGCAATGTCTTCCCACTCCATATTTAACAACTTCTGTGTCTTATTATAAAAGGCAACTAAATACTTATAACTTAACAATTCATGACTGCGTTACTAATACGCCATACTGTTTTATGTGGCATGAGGGCGAAGGAAGACGAGGAGCTAACGAAATTGCATCCTGCCTTTACAATCACCTTAACTCATTTATTTCAAATACAAGTACAGCTTCGATAATTTTTTACAGTGACTCTTGTGCTGGTCAAAATAAAAATGCATATGTAAGCACAATGTTTACTCTCTACTTAAAAACTAATCAAAACATTAAAACAATTGATCATAAATTCTTGGAGCCCGGACATACTCATATGGAATGTGATGTAGATCATGCTCTTATTGAAAGAAAGAAAAAAATAAATGATATGAAAATTCATCATCCCCGCGATTGGGGTCAATTTGTGCGTTCAATTGGCAAAAAAAATGCATTTATTGTTGTTGATATGGATTGTACTAAATTTTTTGATTTTTGTTCATTGACTAAAAACAACTTTATTATTAAGAAAAAAGATAAAACCGGATTTTCATGGCATGATGTAAAGTGGTTAAGATATTCGGAAGATAAAATTGGCACAATTGAATATAAAAATTCGCTATCGGAAGAAGAATCATTCAAAACAATAAATATACTCAAACGTGGTGTAAAAATGACTGATACAATGGTTTTAGAAAAGGTAAATTCTTTACCTAAAATCTCAAAAGAAAAGAAAAGGGACCTTTTAAGCATGATTGATTTAATTGATCCTATTTTCCATGATTTTTATAAAAATTTAAAAGATGACAATGTTCCTGATGTCGATCCTGACCTCTGTTTTGGGTCATCTGATGAAGACTGAAATATTATTCGAATTAATAAACTAACAAAATATTCATAATAATAATTACAAAAATGAAAAAGTTTATGTTTTTTATGTATGTATCCTCAGAGCAAATATTAGTTTTAATATATCAGTAAGTTTATATAGTAATACTATTATTTTTTTTAAACTAATAAATGAATTCAAATGTTTTAAAACGCATAAATAGTTTTTTTTTTTATTTTTACAAAAGGGAATAAATACATAACTCCATATATGCAAGTCATTTTAAAAAAAATCTAACATGGAAAATACACTTATCTCGAAATATATTAGCCATTATTTCAAAATGTAACTTGGAAAATACACATATATTTAAATATGCTTGTATTTTTTTAAAAATGTATTATGGAAAATACACTTATCTCAATATATGATAAGAAAATGTTAAACAATTATTTTGGAAAACAATCATAAGTTGAGATATGTTTTCATATTATCATACTTTAACAAAACGGAATAACAACATCAATGGTTTTCAGCCGATATCTCCGAAGTCTGAATATATATCAACTTCAAAACTAGCAGGGATTATGTCGATAATAGCACTTGAGATATTTACATGCACAAAATTTTGAAATCTTTTAACCCTGATTTGGCATTTACATATAAAGCTTAAAAATGCTCTCCTGAAAAGTAGTATAAAAACACTTATGCACTTATTCCTTTTTGCCACAGATTTTATGTAAAAAAGTAAGACATCTTATTTTTAAGTCATGAAAATTGACACCGAAAATTTGCTTTGAGTAAGAAAAAATGTGATCGAACTTTCTGAGCCCGTAAACGTATCTTGCGATATTGTTAAACGTTATATTAAGCCTGGACTTACTTTTAGTATCGCAACTTGCAAATATTTCACATGCATATAGTAGTGTTGGTATTAAGTATGTCTTTACAAGTAGCAAGCGTATATTAATTGGTGTACATTATTCGGTTGGCCAAAGTGTTCGTAACATCGAAAACGTTTTACCACAGGCAGCTGCGACATGGTCTGACCAAGTCAATGTTTTATTAAAGACAACACCCATATTTTTTGCTCGTTCAACGATTTCGATTTGTTGATCATTTATACATATGTTTAGATTGTCTGAAATTCTTGTTAATCTGTTACGCACCAAAATACACTTTGTTTATTGTGGATTAAGACTCAGTCAGTTTGCAGCTGCCCAACGAGAAACACGTTCTAAGTCAACATTCAATTTTCTACTTCAATCTTCTATTTTTTCTTTCTTGCTGCTAATATAAAACTGTACGTCATCGGCATATATTCTTATGCAGGCCATAGACGTTACGACGGTTGGTACAACTTGGTTAGTAATCAAGTTGGGTGTTTTGCACACAAACGATACAACCTCATTGTACAACTTTATTTTGAAAAAAGTCATGTTGAGTAAACATGGTATCAGATATGTACGCCTGAGTCACGTTTGCCGACGGCAAATAAAACTCACGCACAATGTTTTTTTTAACTTGTGTTTTTATTTTTAAAAAATATAAAATATATTTTAAAATTAATTTTCTTAAAATATCCTTTAAAAAGTTATGTCTTTTTCAAAAGATTTTGTTTTATGTTTAAGAATTAAATTTAAAAATCTACATTTATCTTATATATTAAATCTTATATATTAAAAGAATTTATGAAAAAACTTTGCATTCAAGATTTTTTCAATATTTTTCTTCTCTCAAACATCTATAACTAGAGTTCTAATTAATGTAGGCTGTTGACATAGGTCTAAGAACACTCAGTGTACGTTAAATTATCTTGGCATATTTTGGCATTACTGTACGTTAACTTCTCTTGGCAAATTTTGGTATTATATTATAAAAATTAATATAATATAATATAATGCTGCAGAGCAGCAGGGGGCCTCTAGTAAATAATTTATTGAATCGATATTTTTGTTCGAAGTAAATATCAGAGATGATAGTTAAATCATTAAAGATTAATAAAAATATTAAATATAACAAGACATAAACACATAAATAATAAAATCATTTAGAGCCGCTATTACTTATATGAACAATACAAGTCTATATAGTTGATTTAAATTTTTTTTAATGATACCGGCAATCAATGATATGACGACCACTACGTACATAAACACAAAATAGAATGAAGTTGCATGAAATGCCCACAACCGTTGCGATCGAGTTGGACAACTTGCCAGAAAATTAAAACTTTTTGATTTTTCGTGCAACCAAGACACAACTTAATACAACGACCCCACAAACGTTGCAATCTCGTGCCCAACCTAATCAAGTTGTACCAACCGTCGCAACGTCTATGGCCTGCATTATATTGCAGTGAATTAACTGTTAAGGTAGATCAGAAGCATAAATGAGAAAAGGAGGGGACCAACTATAGAACCCTGTGGAACACCTCTAACCACAGGAAGGAACGACGATGCAATTTTATTAGTCTCTGCGCATTGCGAACGATTTACTAGGTAAGACGTCATAAGTTCAGCAGAAGTTGGCGACAAGTGCATCAAGTTCTTAAGCTTTTGTAGCAAAACTGTGTGATCCACCGTATCGAATGCTTTTGAATGGCCTAACAGCACTAATATTACCACACGGCCATCATCAATTTCTCTCCTTATATCTTCTGTTACATCAGCTAGAGCTGTAAGACAGCTGTGTTTGGCAGAAACCCAGATTGACGGTCAGCAAGTACATTATTATCATTTATGTAGGACGTTATTTGACAATGAAGGAGCCGTTCAAATGCCTGCGACAGATATGGTAATATAGCTATGAGCCGATATTGCTGTTGTTTCCATCGTTGGGGAAAAACACTCACTGTAATTGTTTTGTTAAAAATGTGCGTGATATACGGCAAAATGAAAGGAAGTAGCATTTTGAGAAAAGTAGGGTGAATACCATCAATACCTATTGCATTAGACTTTATAGATTGACAGCTCTTAAGTACATCGAAGGGACTAACGCAGTCGAATGAAAAAAGGATTTGTGGGGCATAATTAGGGGTATAGTTGTCATAATATGAGTGACCAGCTTGAAGCAATGGAATATTAATAAAATTCTCGTTAATTTCATTAGGGTTTGATATGATATTTTCTTCTATACCCTTCCTCTTTCCAACCCCAATTTCTCTAATAGTTTTCCCTGTTTTTTTGCATCAATTGATGTTGAAAACTTTTCAGCATAGTATGTGTGTGACCTTAGCTTTCATTATGCTTTTAATATTAGCACGTACTTCTAACTCAGGTCTCATTTTAATCTATATGAACAGGATTTTTATTAAAAATAATAACCGACATATTCTTTAAAAAATATAAATAAATAAAAAAAAAAAAAAATATAATAAAAAAAAAAAATAAAAAAATAATGCTTGTGTGTGTGTTAAGAATTTTAGCAAAGACTTAAAGAAAACAAGTAAGAAATTATAGTCGGTCTAGACCGACTAAACGATATCCTATACCATAGTTTAGAGACCCTATCTCTCAGATTCAACTAACTCGGTATAGAAAATAAGCATATACCAAATTTGTTATTAATTTGTTTGACTGTAGATATGAAAAAGTTCATAACGGATGCTATATTTATATGGGGACTGGGTCAATATATGGATCGATCCTGACCGTATTTGGTAAAGTCACTTATATTTTAAAAAAATATATACAAACCAAATTTGCGAACAATCTGTGCAATATTTTTGTTTTTTAATAGAACAAGATCGGGAAGCAGCTCTATATGGGGCTATGACCAAGAATTATCCTATAGGGATTCCTTTTGGACTACTGATTAATGGATACAATATACACATACAAACCCAATTTGACGGAGATCTATATGATAATTTGGATCTTATGGCAATTTACGTCGATTTCATAGGGGTCATTTGTATGGGTACTAGGTCTGAACATGGATCGAATTTCACCAATTTCAATAGAGTTCATTCTATGGCCGGCAAAAGCTTATGTGCCAAATTTCATCAAAATATATTCATATTTGCAACCTATGGTTTGATTTCAAGGTTTACATGGACACACAAACGGACAGATGGATGGAGGGATATCGCTAAATCGACTCAGAAAGTGATTCTGAGTCGATAAGTATAGATGGATCTAGGTCAAATATTATTGGTCGTTACAAACAGCAGCACAAAGTCAGTATACCCAAACCACATAGTGGTATATGATATAATTAGGATATTTTAACAAGGACTTAAAAAATACTTAAATAAATGACTCGGAAAAGGGATATAATATTTGTTTCTGTTTCTTCTTTTATTATTTTCTTCAGAACAATTTAAAAGGATTAAAGATATGTTGTGCAATAAGACAAATTTTTTTGCAAATATGTAATGGTCTTGTTCATCTACTGGCTAGAAATTGTATTGTTCTCTGTATGCATCAAAATGCTAATAAAAGTATTTGTGTGTTATTTACACCAGAAATTTAATAAAACGAAGAAATATAACAAAACATTTGCACAATGCATTTGAGGAATCCATAAGTGACAGAGAACATATAACTTTTAATGTAAATATGTACACGTGCGATAATTTGGTCACTATGTGGCGTAAAGAAATAAATTCTAAACAAATTTTCTGCTGAGTTCTATTTACTAAGTCGTGGTAGGACTATTCTTTAGACAAACAAGGACGGTACAAAAAGTGTCAACATTTTTCAAAGAATTTTTTATAATAACATGGAAGTAAAAATTAGTGCAATAATGTTAAAATTAGTTCCATTTGATATTCTGAAGCTATTTTCTTAAGAATGAAATAAGAAATCGTCAATGGTTCTAGAGATACAGTTGAAAAACTAAGCAAACAAACATCAGGTTAAGAAAGATATATATAATGCCTGAGAATGCCAAACCCTTTGGAGGTTTTACTATAATAGCCTAGTACTTTCACCCTGACATAGAATTCCTCACCCCCCAGACAACGTATTCAGAGATTGTCTACTTACATAATGACTTGAGAAATTATATTTACAATTATATTACCACCTTGTCACTTAGAAAATATCATGATTAGCTAAAACTGAATGACTAAGATTGCACTCCATGACTGACGATATCTATGTGTGAAATTTTAATCAAAATTGTAAAACTCTTGCGCCACTGTTAAATAATATAAACAACACAAAGACATGATAAATTAATTTGCAAGGAAAAAATCTTATATTTATAAAAAAAAAGAAATTCTATATAAAACAAGACTAATATCTAAGATGGCCAAAAAATAAATAACAATAAAGGACGATACATTAGCTCTATTGTTTAAAATTTCTTTATCCTTCAACACTCTATGTTCAGGGTATAGTAAGTTTGTCATAGAATTTCAAACTGCAAAAGTTCTTGGCCGAGAATTACTTTTGATAAACAACTAGTGTTATAAGAATTACTTTTTCGATCGATTAATCGATCTCCTTCAGTAGGGTTTTATACATACATGAGATTTGATTATCTATCAATTGCAATAAAGTAAGAAGGAGAACTACAATTTTAGCGAGATCACTAAAATATAATAGGGACTCAACCGACGACACCACGCCATACAAAAACACCTAGATTTTAATATTTTGATGAATAGCATAAAAGCAAAATCACGTTTGTGCATGCTTGATATGCTTATTATTGCTAAATATAAAAAATAGGGTGTTTTATACCGCCTTCTTTTATACCTAAATATGTATTGCGCCGATAAGAAAATTACGGTTCCATTAATTTTGTGTCTTCTATCACATGGCCGGGTTTGATCGCATTTGGTAACTTTCCATGAAAAGTTTTTCCTTGTACTTATGGTTATGAGTTGAACAGTTTTGAGTGGATAACCTCCTCCTGTAGGTTTTATTATAGTCGACATAGACTGACTATACATTTATACTTGTTTTATTTTAATTTTTTATTTACATGAAAGACCAACTGCACAAAACACGCACGCATTCATGGAATGTTTTAAGCAAATGTGCATACATTACACCAAGACAATATTCTAAAAACTAAAATGAAAACTTCCTAATTATAAGACAAAATTCCAGCTTGTTTATCCAACAACAGGATGAGTAAAAAATGTTAAAAAATTTAAAGCAACATTTATAGTATATGAAAGAATTTGATGGATGCTTTAAAACTGACAGACATTTTTATTTCCAATTATGAAGGATTTAAGAAAAGAAAAACATTGTTATACCCTATACAACTATGTGGTGAATGTATAATAACATTGTGCTGATGTTTGTAACAAGCAAAAATATTTGACCTAGATCCATCTTTTATTATACCGATCGACTCAGAATCACTGAAAGGCGAAAAAAAGCGTATTTTCTTATTTTTTTTTAAGATACGAACAATGTTGGATTATTTATTTCATATACACGTCATAGTAAAACATTTGCGGTATCTTTGAAAAAATTTTCAATTAAAATATTTTAATAAATAAGACCGTGACAGCGAATCCTTCGGAGGCACCTCGAAAAAAAGTTGTTTTGCGGTGAACATTTTTATTTCGTTACTGGATCATGCAAAAAAATCGAAATGCGTTTAATAGGTGATATGTTTCCCGAGGTAATGTGTTTTCCGAAGATTTTTTGTTTAATTTTATTTTTGCAGTATTTTGAAGTGAAAAACAGGATTTTTGCTATAAAATTTCTGTGAATTTGGGGGGAAAAAAATGGTAAAAAAAACGCTCCTTACCTGGTGATTTATGTATGTAAATAGTGTATGGAATTTCAAAAGGATCGGTTAAGTATATTTTGAGTTATGATGTTCGCGGTCTTCAAAAATGTTGTTTGCTAGAAAATCTATTTAAAGTGTTAAACGTGTCGGGGCTAGGTATTGGGGCAAAGTGTAAACATTCACTGACAAAAAGTTATATAATAATTTTTATCATATGTATGTAATATTTTTTGAATTAAGTACAGATAGTACGATGGTTTTATTTAACATATAAAAATTCAATTAAATTTATGATTTCAAATAATAAATTTAAATTCAGTTTATTTATAGGTAATATAGTATTAGAATTAAGTAGATAACAAAGTATTTAATTAATACAACTTAGGTCACCTCAACTTCTACTTTCAACTTATTTTTTCAACTTTATTCTTCAACTTTTCAACTTTTATTTATTAAATTATTGCGACTTTTCAACCTTTCTCTACTAACTCTATCAATCGAATGCCTATTGATTTCTGTTTCTTTATGTGTCGCTTTTCTACTCGCTACAGTTTACCCTGCGCTGATCTTACATGTATATTTGCGACCTGTAGTTTAATTACAAGGTTTTTAAAGGCAGACAGACAGATGGACAGACGGACGGACGGGCGGATGAACGTACTTCGCTAAGTCGACTCAAAAAGTGAATCTGGATTGATCGATATAATTAAAAAGGGTAATTTTTGTAAAAAGTTATTTTTAAAATATGGTACTTTCTTGAAAGAAATTACTCTTTAAAAAAGGGTACTTTCTAAAAAAAAATTGAATTTTTTACCAGAGGGCACTTTTTTCTGAAATATTTTACTATTTTAATATAAGGGTACTTGTTTTAAAAATGTGTATTTTTTAAGGCAACTGTAGTTTTAAAGAAGGTTCTTTTTAAAAGGTACTTTGTTAAAAAAATGATAAAATAATTTTTTAGGAAAAGGAACTTTTTTAAGAAAAGGTACTTTTTTAATAAAACTTACCTTTTAAAAGATGTTCTTTTGGAGAAGAGATACTTCTTAAGGAAAAGCACTTTTTTGAAAAAAAATTACTATTTGAGGATCATATTTTTCTTTCATATTGGCGATTTTTATACCCTATACAACTATGTGGTTTGGGTATAATGACTTTGCGCTGCTGTTTGTAACTACCAAAAATATTTGACCTAGACCCATCTTTTATTATACCGATTGAATCAGAATCACTATCTGATTCGATTTAACGATGTCCGTCCGTTCGTCCGTCTGTGTGTCCATGTAAAGCTTGTAATCAAACTGCAGGTCGCAAGTATTAATATATTTTGATGAAATTTGTTGTATACGCTTTCGTCTGCCATAGGATGAACGCTATTGAAATTGGTGAAAATCGGTTCAAGTTCAGACCTAGTCCCCATACAAATGACCCCTATGAAATCGACATAAATTGCCATAAGATCCAAATTATCATATAAATCTTAGTAAAATTGGGTTTGTATGTCTTTATTGTATCCATTAATCAGTAGTCCAAAAACGATCCCTATTAGACAACTCTTAGTCATAGGCCCTACATAGAGCTGCTTCCCGATCTTCACCTAAATCTATCAAAAAACAAAAATATTGCACTGATTCTTCTCAAATTTTGTTTATATATATTTTTGCAAAATACAAGAGACTTTAACAAACATGGTCAGGATCGGTCCATTTTTGGGCCTAGTCCCCATATAGATATATCATCCGATATGAACTTTTTCATATCTGCAGCCAAAAAAATTAATAAAAATCCCACTCAAATTTGATTTATGCCTATTTCCTATATCCAGTTAGTTGGGCCTGAGAGATAGGGTTTGGTCAGTCTAGACCGACTATACGATACCCTATACCATGCGTCTAGAGACCCTATCTCTCAGGTCCAACTAACTGGATATAGGAAATAAGCGTAAATCAAATTTGGGTGGGATTTTTATTGATTTTTTTGGCTGCAGATATGATGATATATCGGATGATATATCTATATAGGGACTAGACCCAAAAATGGACCGATCCTGACCATGTTTGGTAAAGTCTCTTGTATTTTGCAAAAATACATACAAACAAAATTTGAGAAGAATCAGTGCAATATTTTTGTTTTTTGATCGATTTAGGTGAAGATCGGGAAGCAGCTTTATATGGGGCCTATGACTAAGAGTTGTCCCAGGTATCATTTTTAGACTACTCATTAATGGATGTAATAAACGCATGCAAACCCAATTTGAGTAAGATCTATATGACAATTTGAATCTTATGGCAATTTATGTCGATTTCATAGGGGTCATTTGTATGGGGGGATAGGTCGGAACATGGACCGATTCTCACCAATTGCAATAGCGTGCATCCTATGGCTAGTGAAAGCTTCCATACCAAATTTCATCAAAATATATTTATATTTGCGACCTGCAGTTTGATTAAAAGGTTTACATGGACACACAGACGGACGGTCGGACGGACGGATGGACGGACACACGGACGGACATCGTTAAATCGAATCAGATAGTGATTCTGATTCGATCGGTATAATAAAAGATGAGTCTAGGTCAAATATTTTTGGTAGTTACAAACAGCAGCACAAAGTCATTATACCCAAACCACATAGTGTTATAGGGTATATATATTAATCAATTGAAAATATCATATCGGCCCTATGAAGACCGTATAGAGCATGAAAAACTATGAATAATGTTGGACTCCCCCTTTCTTTGGCTTAAAAAAGTTTCCGCATAAACCTTGCTGGTGATATGTTTAGTATTTAACCCATTTTGGTCTGAGTCAAATCTAAAAATTTAAAGAACATTTATAATTGAATTTCCAGAATAAAATTATATTTTTTTAACAAAATAAATCTATTATTTGCAAAATATGGTTTAAAAATAATGGTAGTTTTTCATATTAATTTAAACTTGTAAAATATAATTTAAAAAAAACTGCAAAATAAAGTTAATTATTCGCATTTGCATTTATTTAAATTTTTAAAAATGGCTTTTATAAAAGTAAACTTGCATCCGAAAAACTGTTACTGTTACTGTTGAAAAAATGTTACATATTCGAGAACAAATTATGTGAACTGAATCGATTTCCAAAACAAAACATAGTTATTGGAAGCGTCAGTGCATCATATGAATCAATTAAATCTAAAGAAAAGATGTATGAAATTACATCGATAGAATTAGTTGATTTGTGGATTAAACTGTGGATTTGATTGGAAAGTGGCGTGATGACATGCAGTATTATATGAATTAGGAAAAGCTTTTAGATTCTATATGGAATTCGAGAGCAGTACTTGCATTTCCAGCCTTTATATTCCATTCCAAAATACCGCGATCAATTATACACAATTTGTGAATTTATTTCTCATTTCTGGTTTGACGTTTGGTTTTCAAGCAGCACATTCAACGATAAAGATTTCTAGTTTTTAAACAATCAGTTGGGCGTGAGAGGAATCTTTAATTGTCAAACAAAGGCGCAACAACAGTTGCATGTAGACGCAATTAAAATAATTTAAGATATTTTCCCACTCTGCAATTAACCACGCACGTTAAGTCTCAAGTTCATTTCGTTTAAGTATATGCAGAAGGTTTCTTTTTTTTTGAAGTGACCCAAGTAAAGTGTTTTCGGCATAAGTACGTCAATATCCATCACGTAGAGATAAGGCCGAAATATGGTTATACCCCTGATGTACACATTTAAAAAATGAACTTAAATACTTATTCTATATTCTCACGATTATCTGAACATCTCCATTAATGAACAGCCCCTGTCTGAATTAGTTCATATAACCGAGGGGCTACTGTATTTGGAAATTCCTATTTATCATCCTCGCTGCAGGGAGAGAGAGAGAGAGAGAGAGTAACAAATAATGTGGTATTATGTATAATGAGATTAAAATAATACAGTGGATTACAATAGGATTTGATTACCATACAATAAATAACAGTCAGAAAGACATACATATGAAGCGACTTTCTTTCCGAAAACGATCCATATGATTTCTAGGCGTTTAACAATATCTGACATCAGTTGAATTTCTGTTCTCATGCTTTTAATTCGAAAGAAGCGTATGAAAAAAGCAAACAATTTCGTTATCATGTTGCGTCACATTAAAATGATATTATTACTGTTGCTCGAAGAAAGTCATTCTTTTTATACCCTATATCACTATGTGGTTTGGGTATAATGACTATGTGCTGCTGTTTTTAACTACCGAAAATATTTGCCCTAGACCCATCTTTTATTATACCGATCGACTCAGAATCACTGTCTGAGTCGATTTAGCGAGGTTCGTCCGTCTATCCGTCTGTGTGTCCATGTAAACCTTGTAATCAAACTGCAGATCGCAAAATGAATACATTTTGATGAAATTTGGTATACGCGACCTTCTCTGAGAAAAACGACCTAGTGTGTGCAAATTAAGTTTTGAGAAAAAAACGCATTTAAAGTTTCTAGACCCTTTTAGGTACCAGAATCCACCGTTTTTGACACAACCCGTTTTTTGGCACACTAGGTCCCTTTTCTCGGAGAAGATCACATATAAGCTTTCATTGGCCACAAGATGAACGTTATTGAGATTGGTGAAATTCGATACATGCTCAGACCTAGTCCCCATACAAATAACCCCTACGAAAAAGACATAAGATGCCATAAGATACAAGTTATCATATATATCTCAGTCAAATTGGGTTTGTATGTGTTTATTGTATCCATTAATTAGTAGTACAAAAATAATCCCTAAAGGCTAATTCTTAGTCATAGGCTCCAAATAGAGCTGCTTGCCGATCTTCACTTACATCTATCAAAAAACAAAAATATGGCACAGATTTTTCTCAAATTTTGTTTGTGTATATTTTTTCACAATATAAGTTACCTTACCAAATATGGTCAGGATCGATCTCTTTTTTGACCTAGTCCCCATATAGATATAGCACCCGATATGAACTTTTTCCTATCTGCAGCCAAAAAAATTAATAACAAGGCCACTCAAATTTGGTTTATGCCTATTTTCTATATCCAATTATTATTTTTTTAATTGTTTTATTCTTCTTATTGTAGTTATTATATCAAAATGAAATACATTAGGATCGTTCACAAATTAACTTGATATTATATGTATTTTGTTAAATATATATAATAATTTAAATATTACACAATTTAAGCAAATTTAGATAATTACCTATAGCTATACATGTTATTTCAAATTCATTTTTCGAGGTACGTTCGTGTTTTTCAAGCGTGAGTAAATAATTCCAACTTCTGAATGCTAAAATTGTCCCCTACAACTACTTGTGTGCTTTTCTCATCCCAAATATAAAAAGATGTTTTAAAGAAAACTCAAAAAACGTTTCCTTTCATCGTTATCATGCAAATATTATTGTTAAAATAATATGACTTTTAAGCTATTTTTACTTTTCTCTGTTTTTTCTCTTTAATTATTCTTTGAAAAATGTATTTATTAATAAGGCAATTTTAAGGCTTTGACATATAATGCATATGACTGAACATTAGCTTGCCCTTATATTTATTTGTACACCCTCCATACCACTGTGCAGAGGGTATATATCAGTAGGGTGTCTTTTATTTTCATGGGCAATTTTTTCTTATGAAAATGTTTAAGTCTCACCCCTCAAAAAGTTGAGGCTTGATGCAGAAATGACTTTCCAAAAATTTCACGACCCTGGGACCACGCCTTCCCGGCCCGACTTGCGTTTGAAAATTTGAAATGTGTTTATATGGGGAAAATGTGACTTTTTTTCAGATATTACAAAAATTTCGTTCTATAGTTTAATTTTTCCGACAAGTTGTTATATGAATCGGGATCAGTATTAAATTATCTTTTCAAAAAGCTATAAAACTTCAAAATCGAGTAAAAAGTCGCTAAGAAATAGCAAATTACCCAGACCACTTTTGTGTAAAAAAAAAACTAGGTCATGAAATTTGATGGCATTTTTTTCAACTTTGAGAAATTGATTAAAGGCATAATTTTCTTTTTGGTCTCTATACTTATAAGTACTCAGATATGAAGTATTGTTTTATTATCATGTTGTTAACGTATTGCTCATTGAGACCGAAAATGGTAAATTTTTTTTTACAAAATTTTGAAAACTCCTTTTTCAAGTTTTAAAAAATTTTCGTAAACAAAATTTAAAAAAATGAATCTTGCACTTTAAGGTTTTATTAAATACATGTCAGAGATTGGCTGTGTGAACTTTTAGGTAAATCCCTATGCCAAAATTTTTTGACAAGGATTTTATTTTTGCGGATTTCGAGAAAAACGAGATTTTTGTGTAATGTTCATTAAATGTACTCTATCTCAATACTTTGTAACAAAAAATAATCAGTTCTCTATTTCATCTTAATTGCCTAGGGTTTCGGAAAAAAATAATATGAGACTCTTTGGATTGGGGTCACATATGACCATAAGCTAATAAAAGACAATTTATTCAAAAAATTCAAATATTTTGTAAGTGCTATAATAGCCAAATGTGCAGGTCTTCCGTGCTAAAAATTTGGAATAAATCGAACAACGTTCATCCATTCCTTGCCGGGGCCAAACTTTGAATTTTGTCATATATAAAAAAAGTAAATACCTAAAAACAATGTATTTTTCTAGTAAACTAGATGAAACCTTTACTATTGGTTGGAAATTTAAACTCCGCTATATTTTGATTTGATTTCAATGATTTCATTTCAAAAAGCACAAAAATACCTAAAATTTGTTTAATTACCTTATCAATATTAAACATCATTCATCTCAGTGTTAAAAATTTTTTTTTACAATAATGTGTTTAGTAGACGGGTGGAGCGTACCAAAGATTCGGCACAGCCGGATTTAGTACTCTAACCAGTTTTATGTAATATATTATTTTGTGGTAAGGATATAATATATTTTTGCTGATGTTTGCAGCCAAGGCTTATTTTTAACATTTTTAGCATTCGTTTATTGTTTTATGATATAAAATCAAAAAATTACACTGTTAAAAAAAATAACAATATTTTGTTGGTGGGTCATGCTTTTTTTACAACAAAAACTATCGAAATTCAAAATTCTGTTTAAACGTTTTTTTTTTACTTTTTTTTATAATAGTTTTGATTTTTTAATATACTCAACAGTTTCGGAGTTTATTCAAAATAAAGTAAACAACAATATTTTTGTAAATTAATAAAAAATTAAAAATGGCATAATTACACATAAAGTGCAAACAAAACGAGCCATATCTCATTCGGTAAATGATTTTATTCGTAAGAAAGTGAAGGTACCTGATTTTGGAAAAAATGCAAATTTTTATTTAGTTTAGTTGTTTTTGTTATTATTAAATAAATTTTGCAAAGTTAAATAAATGATCTAAAAATGATTTCGACTTTTTTTTCCTTTTAAGGAACCAAATAAAATATTTTCGTTTCATAATCCCTGATAACGTTGCTCCGTGGGCTAAAGTAGTTGGTGAAAATTGCGGAGCATCCTCCGCAAAATTACCAAAATTTAGAAAAAAAAACTTACCATAGAATTCGACTGCTGTTGTTGTGTGATTCACCAATTCTTGTTTAAGATCTAAGAAAATTTCGAAATTTTTAAGAAAAAAAGTAGAATTAATTAAAAACAAATAAATTAATCCATTCCAATAAAGTAATTTTTTCCATTCTTCCACGGTCGTACAAAGCACTTCCGTACCGGATGGTCTGTGACCTGTGAAAATACAAAAAAAAAACCATTTACCTTTGGATATAATAGAAATCAGTTATCCCAATTCCGTTTGAACTCTCTTTCACGGAGATATGCCACCGATTTACTCAGAGTAACTAAAATCTCATTAAAGTAACAAAAATAAATTTTGTGTAAAAAAAAGTGCTTCATACAGTGTGGATGATGAAAGCTGCTACCAAAAAAAATTATAATTTTCTTTCTATTAAATGAATCTGCTAAAGGGCACTGAAAGAAGAACTTGGATTATCCGCCGCTATCACGCACTGGAGTCCGTAGCTTCGGTTCAAAGAATGTATAGGCGCACGGTTGGCAATTTTGCCGAGCATGGGACAGTCGAGAGAAGACCTTACCATCGACACCCTTCAATTCAGATGGAGGAAACAATCGCTGCTGTAGCTGCTGCCATACAAAACAATGCAAGAGTTTCGACAAGGAACTTATCTGCTCAAATGGGTATAAGCAGACAGTCATTGCAGTCAATTATGCACAATGATTTGGAATTATTCCCGTATAAAATTCAAATGGCCAACAAACTGAATGCAGCAGACTTGCCGATTCGCTTGGAATTTTGCCAGAAGGTGCTTCAATTGGTGGAAGAGGACGGAAACATGTTGAACTGTCTTTTTATGTCTGACGAGGTCCATTTCGACTTAACCGGCAACATAAACAAACAAAACTGTTGAGTATGGAGTGCTTCCAACCCACAGATACTCCATGAGATGGAATTGCATCCACTTCGTGTCACAGTGTGGTGTGCAGTTTCATCACGCTGCATTGTCGGGCCCTACTTCTTCGGAGAAAACGGTCACACCGTTACGGTTATTGGAGACCGTTACCAGAATTACGCCGTAAGAGAATTTCTTTCAACTCTGTGTGGTTTCAGCAAGATAGTGCAACCCCTCACATAGCCCAGCCTGTTATAACAGAATTGCGACGAAAATTTCCCAATAAGCTGATATCCAGAAACTCCAAATACCGTTGCCCCCAAGGTCGCCTGACCTTATTGCACCTCACTTTTTCTTGTGAGGTTATGGCAAACAGGAAGTCTACAAAGCAAAATCGACAAATTTGAATGAACTAAAAAAATCCATTCGAGCAACCATTGCGGCTATTCCTGTCTCAACTTTCCAAACAGTAATGAACAACTTTTCAATAAGATGCCACACATACATCAACGAATAGGAGGGGCATTTAAATGCCATTATTTTTAAAACTAATTAAGCTATATTTTATGAAATTGAATGAGCTCTAACATGAAGAAAAGAAAAATGAAATCCATACACTGAAAAAAAAAAAATATTTGAGTGTCTCAATGTAGCAATATCCATCAGCCACCCTGCATCTTCCTTCAAGTTCAAGAATTGGCAATTCGTTTTAGATTATTTTTGTGAAATTTTTGTTTTTATATTAATGAAACTGCGATTTTTTCTTTCATGGTCGAAAACGAAATATCATCGCCAACATACTTTTTTGCTCAGATTTAGGCAAATTGACTCAGAAAATTTTTATTTAGTTTTTATGGATTCTGAAAATATATTGCAAGCATAATTTAGTTTTTCAAATTAGAAAGAAGACTTTTAGAAAAACTAACTTTTTTCATTGCACACACAGAAAACGGAGTCGTTGTTGCAACCGAATTTGTTGCCAACCGAATTTGTTGTCAACCGAATTTTGATTGTCCCATGCACTATCACATTCTTCTATTGATTACTGAATTACATAATATAATATATATGACTGTACAACGGTAAAAGCAATTAATATTACTATCAGATTCCAGCCCTCGAAATTCGAGTGCAAATTCTAGGAAATTTTATTTTTTCATTAAATAAAGACCTTAAAGGTATGCTAATCAATTATAGCCAATTCACAAATCAACACAAAAAACAAACTCATTTTTACTACAAACACATTATCCAATTTAATAAATACACACAGAGCATTGTATAATTTTATGTATGTGTTAGTAGCAACTTTAAATGCAATTTACTTAAAATATAGGAAAAAATTTAAAAATTTGTAAATCTGCAAATCGGCTAAAAAGAAATAGCTGTAAAATAATATACGTTTGGTCAAAATTGGGATCAAATGGTAGCACAAAACATCGGTCACAAGAAATCGCCTAGCCTATTAATATTATAGATACATAAATACGATTGTATGCATTGTGATATTTAGTTGTTACACTGGAAATACTAATTTTAATTATTGATTGTTACAACCAAAAATCGAGATTTTTGCTAAAACATAGCAATATAAAAGTCAAAAATTATTATTACTTACCTAAGTATTTATTTTTAATAATTTATACATTTTACATTCAATAAAAAAAAGCTTAATATTTATACCTGACTTCACTAAATAATTCCATGCGATAAAAGAGCTTTGAATTGAAATATATTGTTGAAATATATTATAGCGTATCCAAATATTTTAACTGTCTGCTAACATTTCTAAAGAAATAAATATTATTATTAATAATTGGTATTATTAAAAAAATATCATTATTAAAGCTGTGTCGATTTATAATTTGATTTTAGGTTAAAAATGGTTAGATCATAATGTTAGATCATTGACATTGATTGTATATCCAGTTTCATATAGGATGTGATTATATTATGGGATATAAAACTGGTTTTAAGTAATGTCTTTTATATACCATAAAGACATTTACTGAATAATATTATACACATTACAGCCAATATTTTACAAATTTAGGGAAACTGTGGATGCTACGGCAATGTCAAATCGTTGCAAACTCAATTCGAACGCAAAGTTTGCAGTAGTGCTATTTAAACCGAACTAATATGGAACAGTGATATTTGGCCTAGGAATTAAAATGCACTTTTTGTATAAATTTAAATAGCTTTTCGCATGTCCTATAAGATGTGCTCTGCATGCAATTTAATTAGCACATTTATTTTTGCGATCTGCTGTTTTTTTACAAGTGATCTCCTCGGCAATTGATCAACTTTGTAATAACTACTGCATTCTAACCGGAAAATGAAAGCGGTTGTAAGCATCATGAATTTATCTTGGAGCTGGTGCGATCCTTGAATACAACTTTAAACTATTCATATGTTGACTTGATTTTATTCGTTTATAGAACATTGCGATTAAACATTCCTGATGACAACCAGAAAACCAGATTTCATGTTACGTGCATCCTCACAAAACATTTGTCCCGTTAATACAGGTGTGGGAGATTTTACATATATGAGTTTCTGCCGCAATAAAAGCCTGACAATCACGAATTGAAGTATTAATTAGGTGGAATATGGCAATCGAGAACTAAGTACCTTCACATCTGCTCAAATATATTCTGAGTATCTGTACACAGAAGAAATGGGAAATGTGATTTTGGATAGCAGACGGTTCTTCGATTTTTTTTAAAATAATTTGACACTTTTTTACACGTTATGATTGATTTTGAATTGTTAAATTAAATTTTCCCTTATATGTAAAAGTTTTCTTTATTACATTTTATTTTATTTTATTAGTTTTTTGACAACTATAATAAATCAAAGAATTTGGACTGGCTAATCATATTCTTATCTTTTCTGGTATTTACAACAAAAAATGATTCATACAATTTCCTTTCGGTTAGAAATACTAAAATCGGTTAAAAATATGTGTATCTTTTGTTATAACCGAAAAATAATTCTTAATACAATTTTTTTTTTTATTTTTTTATTTTATTTATTTGTTCATAATAGATAATAATAATAATTTTGTACGTACCCAGCAAAACTTGCCATTACATGTAATGAGCTTTAGAATAAGAAATCAAAAGTGTTCAGTAGTTACATTTCCATTACGAAACCCATTACTTTAACATGGGGGTGTCATTGGAAGAAAGGCCTTACCGGCACCTTACTAGGTACTAATACAAATAACTAGTTACTTTATAGATAACAAGAAGGGTTTTGAGTAATTTGTTACATGTAGGGAGTAAAGTAATTTTCTGTAGAAACAACACATTGACACCGCACAATCTGTTGTAAATAATGTAATATAAAACTTAACAGCTTTTGCTGCGTTTTTTGTCAAATCGCCGCGAAATAGTTTGTTTTATTAAATTTAACTCATTACTTATAGTTTTTCTAATACAAACAGTGGTCATTACCCGTAAGTATATACATAAATCATTATCAGGAAGTCCTTACATTTAGCTTGAAATTATTCAAAAGATATGGGGTTAACATTACCAAGTAATGCAACGGTAATAACTAATCATTACCAAGGTTTTGCTGGGTAGTACTGTAACCAATTATTAGTTACAATATCTGTTAAACCGTTTTCGGTTTGAAATGTGTTGGTATAATTGAATTACTAGTTACAGTCACCAATAATTAGGATTAAAACATATTATTCTTGGTTTTATTAGGCTGCTTCAATTAAATTTGGTTACAAATTTGTATAAAGAATATGATTGCTAAAGGGAACTAGGTTTGTTGTTATAGTCACCTTAAATTTAAATGAATTGTATTTATGCGGTATTTACAAGAGAATATCTATTGTATTTTTAAAAATTAAAGAATTACAATGAAAATTCGTATAACTTTAACAAAATTATCTAGTTGCAACCGAATTCCAACCAAGCTTTTTTTCTGTGTGTATAAAAAAATATCAAAAAATTTTTGAAGACACGCTTTCATACACTTTTATGTTAATCGCGATCAATAATGATCAAGCCCCTAATAAATGAAGGTTTGGTTGTTAAGCTCTAGTCGGGAAGTTGGTGAAATTTCAGTTACAAAAACTACTTATTACATGGATTTTATGGATTTTGTCTCCTGAACCATTATTCGTAAACATGTAATAACAGAAAATTAGCTATTTTACGTTTCATTTGTTGTCAGTTTGTTGGTAATAATGAATAAAGTAAATAAAAGATCTACTCGGTAATTGAATAATATTTTACTTATTTTATTTTAATTGATAAATTATTTTAATTTTTATAGAAAAACAACTTCTCTTTAACAATGGAATAAAAAAAATATTTAGAAACATATGATAATAAATAAAAGAATAATTTTATATGCACATTTGTTTGACGCGAGAGTGAAAGTAGCTGAATAACGAATATGGCACAGCAAAATAAATAACACTGCTTTGTTTTGACTTTATTTTTATTTATATTCAAAAAAAAAAAAAACATAGAAAATGGATGAAATAATCATCTTGAATCTTTGAATTTTAGTTCTTAGAAAAAAATAAACTTTGCAATTATCACCTGAACTTATTTCTCTTCGACCCCAACAACGCAATGCCTTTAAAACCTGCAACCTTTTATCCAATTTGTAGGATAGTAGTTTTACTACAGCGATAACTTGTTTCGAATTGATCTTCCGGAATTTAATGGGGATCAAATCTCCCTTAAAGTTTTTGGACGGCTTGCAGTCGATATTTCGACAATGATATCTGCAAACTTTTCTCACTTTGAATATTCTTGTAAAATATGTAAAAGTTTGTTGTACTCACCAATTAACTATTCTAATTAAATTTATGAAATCGATATTTTTTTATTGATTTAAGACAGATTTTTCCTATGGTTTTATTGAAATAATAAACAAAAATGCTAATTATATTTCACTTATATGTACTTAATCAACAAATGTAAAAAGACATTGAAAAATGCCATTTTATAAAAGATTTAAAGTAGGGTAAAGGCTGTAATAAAAATTTCATATACATATATGAATAAAGTAGGCATCCTCTAACTGTTTCGCGTTTACGCTTTGTTATGTTAATGTTAATGTTTATGTGCAATATTAATGCACAAAATCATACTTCGAACACAGGCAGTAAAATAAGTCGAAAGCACCCAAAAATGCTTCCGAAGTAAGTGAAAAGTCACAGCTAACGACTGCGAATTATTATACAGTGTAATACATTTTCCAAATATAAATTAGTTATTTCTATAAAAAAAATAAAATTTTCTGATAGAAATTAATTCGTTCTGTAAGAAAAACATTATTGTTCTTATAAAAACAGAGTAAAAAAGAAATTATATTATATTAAAAGTTTACACTGTGCAATAGACTGAAAATTGTTGTACAGTGTTATGTTCACAACTGCAAATTCATTTTTCGACATGTTTGTGAAATAATCAAGAATTTTCGAAATAAAGGTGGACCTCCCATATATACCAAAATAGCACAATTTACTCTATTTGGCTTTTGTAGAACCATGTAACAACTGTTTTTTTTCCCGAAAGTTCAACAAATTTTAATTAATCCTTTTAAGTGACATTTAAAAAAAGACTTTTATTAAATTAACTGCGATAAAGTGATTTTAATTTGAACTTTTTGCTAAAATACTTAATTTATAATCCATATAAAAAAATACATTACTAATTATGTTTTATTGGAGTTTGCATTATTTTTTTAATTTAATTGTATAGGGATTACCCATACACTAAGTGTAGTTTTCTGTAAATATTAAAAGTAAATGTATTTAGTTTAATAATTTTAATAACAAGTTCATAAAATTTATTTATTTCTTTAATGGAACTAAAATTAATTATAGTTCAATTACTAAAAAAGAATAATCATAATAGTTTACGTAAATTTGTTTTGTATTTTTTTTTTTTCAAGAAAACATGCGATACAGTATGTGCCTGGCACAATATTTAACTCATAATAAGATTCTGTAAATAACGACAATTTACGAGGAACCTACTAAGTCGGCTCCCACACAAACACTCACACACACCCATGTACTCACTAAATGGGCAAGTAACTGTACATGTACAACAACAGTATAAACGATAAAACGAGTGACTTAAATAAACCAACCAATAACTGGATTGCAAGAAGACAACAACGTAACAGTTGCTGTTGTTGTTGTCAATGTTCATATACTTCATAAGTAGAGAAAAAAAAACTATATAAAATGAGAACAAAAACAACAAGAGTCAGTAGTTGGTTGGTGGTTTTGGTAAAAGGAAGGAACCTATTTAAATAAAAAAAATAAAAAATATAAAAAAACTACATGGAGAAATGGAAAAAAGAAGAAAAAAGTGTATGTAGGAGAAATTACATTAGTGCTGAATGGACATGTTCGATTCGAACATGATGTTAAAGGAGGAGCAAACTATTTTAGGAAAATATTAATTTTAATTTACAAAAAATTTCGAATAAAACTAATATTTAGAAATAATACTGGCATTACCCAAATTTCTTTATTGAATTATTCTTCCGACATTTTAGCTGTTTATATCCCACAAAATTGGTTAAATATAATTAAATCATTTAATTATTTGGTTATAGTCAATACAAAATATATTTATTATAATAAAAGATGGCTGCTGCATTCTTATCTGATGTATATTTTAACTAAGTTATCTGCCATATTATCACTGAATTTCAGATGTTGAAATTTTCACCATCATAGAATGTATGACATTATTACTTATTTTACTTTTTAGTAACCAATCATATTCTTACATTTTTGCAAAAGTATATAAGCCCCAACATTTTATATTTTTGGCCACTACAGTTGCGTTCAATTGAATAGAATTAAACAAAATATTTTGGGTTTACAAATTTTTTTAATACATATACTCGTATATATGTATATATATATACATACATATGTATATTAGGGTGACAGCGGTTTGTATAAAAAATTTTTTTTTTATATTTTTCGAATAGTCGTAGTAATGGTGTGAAGGGTTTAAAAATTTAAATGAGTCATCTAAGGATATAATCATTGCAATTGGAAAAAAAAATAATATTTTGTTTTATTTTTTGTTTTTTTCATTACTTTTTGGAGTAATAGTTCACCCACCCCACACTTTACTACGAGTGTTTCAATATTTTAGGAAAATAATCTTTTGATATGAGGAACTATAATTTGTATAAGTTTGTGCCATGTATTTTTGGATAGTTTAATAATGGCAAACTTCCATGGAATGAGTGTTGTCATACATTTGTATGGAAAGTGGTCGAGCATTTTGGAGTAGTAGTTCATCCACCCCACAGGTATCGTTGCAAAGGTTTGAGATTTAAGAGAGACACTCTTCTTACATTTTCGATTCAAAAAAATATAACTTTTGTCTAAGTCGCTATGAAAAATTTTCTGTAAAATTATCTCAAACATGATATAAGAGCAAATTTTCACACTTTTGGCTAGATTACTTTGAAATTTGGTGTACGCAATATACTCATATTTCTAACTTTAAAAAGCGTAAACTTGTACCATATGTTCTTTTAAAATGTTTTGTAAATCGATGCCAAATGTCAATGGAGTGCATATTTTCATACATTTGTATGGAAATTGGTCTATCTAATTCGAGTAGTAGTTCGCCAACTGCACAATTATTGTCGGAGTACATTGATATTTTAAGAAGATTATCTTGATGTATTTGCAACTACAAACAGTAAAAAATTGTAGCAAGTCGTGATGAATTTTTTTTTTTTTTAAGTTACATCAAACTTGAAATAAGAGCAAATTTTCACACACTTGTAGAGAAAGTGGCTGATCTTTTTCGAGTAGTTGTTCGCCCAGAGCACAATTTTATTCGGATTGACTTAATTTTTTATATGAGTTAGCTGTGAATAAGGTCAATTACGGGCAGTGAAAAAAACATATTTTTTTTTTTTGAAAAAAAATTTTTTTTAAGATCTGCTTTTTGTCGAGTAGTAGTTCTTCCAAGCTTCAATTTTTGGCGGAATGCTTTGAAACTTGAAGGAAATGTTCTCTTTGTATACACAGCTCTAATACGAATATAATTTTTTGTTACATCATTGTGGAAAAGTTTGTGGAAAATATCATCAAACTTCAAATCAGAGCATATTTTCACACATTTGTATTGAAAGTGACCAATATCAGTCCAGTAGTGCTATACCGACGTCACAATTTTAGTCGGAATGGCTTAAAATTTTTCATGAGTAATTTATGAATATAGTCAATTACAGACAGAGTCTCTTGAGTTTTACGTGCATTCCTGTCTTGACGACTTAACCACACGACTAAGACCGCGGTGGTCTTAGCACATGGAGAGATACTATGCGTCTTGCCTTCGCCCCGCCATAAGACGGTTACAAGGTGGAGTGATGTTCACGGCATCACTTCACACTTTGTTATTGTGTCGAGCCTATCTAAAACTCTTTTGCTTTAGAGCTAGCAACACCTGGGTGAATGCACCTCCACATCGATCTGCGATCTGCCCGCGATACGGGCACCACAAGCCACTGCGAAACTCCCCGAGGGGCCGTTCCCAATGAGATCGTGAAAGATTCGTCAAAGACTTCTGCTTTGACCTTGCTTACCATAGTACTGTTTTCTGACCCATTTCTACGCACTCTTGTATCGTCAAATGTACTCATACTACATCCGACATTCTTGCATCCGATTCATCTTGCGACTCATCTTCCACTCATGCCACCCAAACAACGCATATACCAGCATTTCCATCCAACGCATATACCAGCTCTTCCACTCCACAACCACCCCTACTAGTCACACACAGAAATCTCCTCTGCACATCAGATTCGAAAGCCTCTAGTGCCACTTTCGTAATGTGGTCCAACAATCCGTCAATTCAACTTGGACTCACATATATTAAAGGGGTGTGACAACCTTTTCATCTGGTTGGATGTTTCACGATCCACCAGTCGGCTATCAGATTACAGTACTATGGCTCGCTTGGTATCCGCAAGAAGTCGAAGAGTCCTCTTTTTGGGGAATTCGATCTCCCCGCAGTACCAAATTTAGCGCCTTTTGGTAAGGCTTCGCTACTAATTAGCCAATTTAGTAACTACCATTTATCCCCCGTGAAGGGATTGCACTGGCAGACATTTCTCTTCCTTAACCTTTAGCCGCTAGGAATAATCACCAGAATTAACTGGCTTTGCCTAGCGTTGCCCAGGAGCACCACTTGGAGGTAGGTTATAGGCCATGGTATCACGTCTCTGGCAAGCCAGTTCAAAATGAATACAACTTTTGCTCCCAGTCAATTACAGACAGTAAAAAAATTAAGAAATTTTTTTTTTTTTTTTTTTTTTACACTTTTTGCAAAATATCCGATCTTGTTCGAATAGTTGCTCCCACACGCCAACAATTTTGTCGAAATGCTTTGAAATTTTGAAAACATATTGTCTACATACATTCAGGTTAAAATACTAGGAGCTTTTTCCAAGTGATCTTGAACATTTTTTTTTTTTGTAAATAGGCATCAAACATATACGAAGATCATATTTTCATACATTTGAGTGGAAAGTGAATGGATGATCTTTTTTGAGTAGTAGTTAGCCTACTCCATAGTTTTTATCAGAATGTTTTAATATTTCAGGAGGGTAATCTATTAGTGTAACTGACTTCAAAATATATAAAATCATAGAATGTATTTTGGGAAAAATTTTTTTAAATGAAGTCAAACTTCTACAAAATGAATATTTTCATACATTTGTATGGAAAGACGTCGAGCTTTTTCGAGTAGTAGTTTGCTACTCGTTGAGCTCGAGTAGCTCGAGTAAAGGGGGGGCTCGAGCTAATCGTGACATTTGTGTAGGAGCAGGTTCCGAAAAACTCATGTTACAAGTAGCTTTCCTTGAGACTTGAGATCTGTAGTTCGCATAGACACTGAGACAGCGTTATTTCTGAGTCATTCGGTATATTGAAAAGATGGCCAAGTTTAAATTTTTTTTATGGTTTTTAACCGTTAACCACAATATGTTACTAAGTTAATTGTCATACAAACAAATCTCTTTTAATTTTGATTATATCTTTTTAAATATTTACAATTTGATTTTTTGCACTGCTATTAAATTGAGTATAACTTAAATTGTCTTAAAAAAAACTGAGGATTTGAAAATGTTTACTCAACCCACTTTTACATACAAATGCAACAAAACATCGGTGGAAGTAGTGCAGTAAATATATTTGCAAGCATTTACAAATGTGTTGAAATCGTGGCATGTGCAGTATGGCATCATATATGTCTTTAATACTTTTGACATTGTTGAAAAAAAAAATGAAATAAAAACGTGCTTTTGTAAAAATAAGGCAAAAACTATTTTAAAGCCAACCCTTAATTTGTTCAGAAATATGTACATATATATAGAAAATTGAGTGGGAGGAGCAAAAAAGTAGTACATACATGTTAAAACCAAAAATTAACACAAATTTGTAAATGTTTACCTCGAAGCAACAAAACAATTCAACAACAACATCAAAATAAATACAAATAAACAATATAGCTGTTTCAATTTTAGCCTTCGAACCATTGATTGCAACATGTTCGTATCAGGTAAACCTTTTTAAAATTTTTATTTAAAAATAACACATGTTGAAACAGGGTTTTTAAGATGAAACACTTTATGTAAATATCTCATTGAGCCATTACAACTTAACATGCACTTGCTCTCTCTCACGCCCTCTGACTCTCTTTCTCTCTGTATTTCATTTTTCTTTCTCACCAAATAAATGTGTATTTCTATTTATCAGGTATGTGTTACTCTACTGTTAGAATTTATCTAGTACAAGAGAGTCATATAGACTTTGTGCTCTTAAATTATTCTAATGTTCTCCCATAACACTCTTCAAGAGCACTTACTGAGTCCTTCAACAGACCACGTGACATTGTTGCATTTAATTCATTTTGTATATAGGCGGTTTATATTATATACTTTTCTGTCTGCATATATGCATATATAAGCAGTATTTATATTTTTAGCTGGCTGCAACGAAAATATAAATCAAAACAAACACCAAAATATTCTTTCAACTCAACTACATAGAAACATTTCTTGTGTGAGAGAAACACGTGCCGTTTATTTTAACAGCGTCAGTAACAGAGTGACATATTTACTTACATATTTTTTTTTTTGTTGGTGTAGGTTCCTTTTAAAGTTTAAATTTGTTTTTATTTAATTTTAATACATAAAATTTAAATGCAAATAATTGCTACAAACCACTGTAACTTTGTATGTTTTTTTCCAATTTAATTTACCTTATATTATTGACTAAAGGATAAAAGACTTAATGATGGTGGCTTTTGGTTTGAAAAATATTGTCTTTTATAATTTATATGAATGTGTGTTAAGACTGTGCAAAAGTGGGTGGTTGTTTAAGATACGAGTAATTAATTAAGATGGTGTTTACCAACTCGTTTTTAGTGATAAAATTTTGTTGTTTATTTGGAGTTACTTTTTGAAATTGGTTTAATTGTGTGAAATAATTATAGCCTGTGTTAATCTGAGGTCAGGGTATAATGAGTTTGTGCTGATGATTGTCATAACTGAAATACTTAAGCTAGACTAAACTCATATTATACCGATCGATACAAAATCGCTTTGTAAGTCGATTTAGTGAGGTCCGTCGTCAGTTCGTCTATCTGTTTGTATGTGTCCAAGTAAACCTTCTAATCCGACTACATTTTGTGTATAAAGTTTTCTCGGCTACGGCATGAATGGTGTTAGAATTAATCATAATCGTTATATGTTCAGACCTACTCCCCCTATGAGATCGAATTAAAATTCCCTAAAATTCAAATTATAATATAGATCTAATGGTTCTAATTAGTATTTCAAAAATAAACCCCAAAATATAGGCATGACCAGTCTATTTTTCGATCTAGACCCAATATAAAAAATCATTTAAATCTGTTATGAACTTTTTCATATCGGCAGGTAACAAATTAATAACAATGTTACTTAAATTTGGTTTATATTTCTTTGCTATACCCAATTAGTTGGCTCTAAGACCTTTTCTCTAAACACATGGTATAGGGTATTATATAGTCCGTGTAGATCGACTATAATTTCCTTACTTGCTCTTTTATATTTCAATACATATTCGGTATATTTGTAGTTCGTTTATGTCTGGCAAAGATTCCCGGAGCGATACTTCGGGTCTTATTTAAATATAAATTTGTGGAATGTAGTTTATGCTGGAAGCGGTCTAAAATATAATTTCGTTTTGTTTTTAGCTTTAGAGTCTGCTACAGTATGCAAAGCATAAATAATGTAACATTAGTATGTAATAATTGTTTGCCAATAGGCAATTTATTTTTCCTAGCTAAATATGCTGTGGTAATAATAATGTCTGATAATTTTTTTTTTAATAAAACTACAAAGTGAATAAAATACTATCTAAAAATTTAATCTTAAAAATATTTTGAGGTCAACATGTATGTGGGTAAATATCTTTTACAAGTGAAAAAATAAGATTTTTTATTCAGCAAGATAGTGTAATTTTAGGATAATATATATAACAATTTTTACATTGAATGTAGTATTGAATGTAAAACCAAAATATAAAGCTGTGCTTTATGAAAACTGAATTTCGACCATATTACTCATAAGCCCGATGTAAGTACGAGTACCACTCTTTTTATAAATCTATATACATATACATATACATATATAGAAGTTAAAGTATCTGTTTGTTTGTTTGTTTGTAATTTATAGGAGGCTGAACCATTTGATCGAGCCTTCTGAAATTTTTACAGAGCCTTCTTGTATATGTTAAAGGAACTATAAGCAATACATTTTTTTTGATATTTTTAGTGGGCGTGGCACCTCCCATACAAAGTAAACTTTTAATATCATATATATTCAGTACTATGACAGGGAGAGCTTTGGAAATTTGTGTGAGAACACTTAATATTAATGCTAAGACCCATGTCGAAAATGGGCAGGATCGGATAAGTGACCAAAGTAATTATTCAATAACATATATCTGGAGTACTATAATAGTGAGACCCCATAAGTTATTCATATGATAAGTCGAACAAGAAATGTTCGTTATCGGAGCACTGGGCGTGGCACCGTCCGTACAAAGTATATGTGTAATAGCATATAAATTGAGTAATTTAAAGGGGAAAGCCTTGAAACTTTGCACGAGTCCATCAGCTACTAACGTGAGTAGTCAAATAAAAATAAGAGGGATGGGATTACTGGACGTGGCACCTCCTACACAAAATATATGAAGTACTATGGAAGCGGCAGTTTTGGAACTTTTGCTAGGTACATTAACTAGCAGTGAGAGTAGTCATGGAAAATATGGGCTGAATCCCCATTTCAAAAACCGCCAAATAAAATCCGAAAATCTTAAAAAAAATCGCCAAAAATGATAACTTTAAAAATCAAAAATCGGCAAAATCAAAAATCCGCAAAATCAAAAATCCGCAAAATCAAAAATCATTAAGTGTTGGCTGATATAATTTGGAAAAATCAATGTTTTTCTAATGAGCAGCTATAAGTGGTTTGCTCTAGAATAGGAACGCCGAAAAAGTTTATAATTTTTGCACCGAATTGTAAAATAAAAAGTTCGTAGGAAAAATTGATTAGAAAAACATACATGTCAATAAGTCTCGGTAATTCATAATACAGCATGACAGGGCAAACTAGTTTTACTCGCCAAAACATTGGTAATGATAAGTTATTACCCTTTGCATTACATGGTAATGTTAACCCCATACCTTTTGAATTATTTGCAGCTAAATGCAAGGTCTTCAAGATAATTATTTATGTAGTTAAATACTTACCAATGTTTGTATTATTAAAAACTGTAAATAATGAGTTAAATTTAATGAAACTAACGCTTTCGCGGCGATAGCAGCAAAAGCTGTTAAATCTTACAACACATTATTTACAACAGAATGTGCGGTGCCAATGTGTTGTTTTTACAGGAAATTTTCTTTACTCCCTACATGTGCCAAATTACTTAAATCCAGAGTTGTGAAAATTCATGTAAAAAATTATTTTTTACGTTTTTACCGTAAAAAATGTAAAAAATGCGTAAAGAATACGTAAAAAATATAAAAAATTCCAAATAATGTAATATATATAAAAAAAAAAAAAATCGCAACACTAAATATGAGTAAGTGCACGGAAGCACTTATTTTTCTTTTTTTTTATATGGCAGCACTGACATTTGACACTTAATGTAAAAATGGCAGGCAGACCGCAAACTGCTAATTTTTCTGAGTTAAATTTTAACGTTTTAAAAGAAAAAAATTAAAAGAACTATGCATTTTGTAATGTTTGTAAAAAGACTTTGCACAATACCGCTCGTTCGCGTTTAATTGCCCATCGGTAAGTTTTTCTGTAGTTTAATTTTAATGGCCGCGTTCATGACCATGTGTTTTTCTTTACAGAAAAAAATGCCTTGATGTAGTTGATTCTACAATGGATATCTCACATATTTCGGAAGAGGATATGATTGATTTGGAAAATGCAGATATTATCTGCATTCAAGACAATTGCGACGATCAAATATTTGTAAATACATATTTTTAATAATTTGAAAACGTGGATAAAACATTTTTACATTTATTTTAGGTAGAAAATTTCAGTCTACGCCTTTGAAAGCGGCAACTTACAAGATCCAACAAACTCTTTGCAATCGTCGTCATCATCTTTGCTATCAAAATCGTCTATGGTTTCAGGTTCATCATCGTCATTGCTATCAAAATCGTCTATGGTTTCAGGTTCATCATCGTCATTGCTATCAAAATCGTCATTGGGTTTGGTTTCATAATCATCTTACTTAAATTCAAATCCACCAGCTACACCGTCATCGCCAAATCAATCCACGTTATTTACATTCTTAGAAAAGAAAAAGAGAAAAAAACCAAATGATACGAAACCATTCGTTGATACCATATCCAGAGCTGAAATTGCCAAAGTTGATGCTTCACAAAATTGAGTCACCGCATTTTCGTGAAATGGTAAAAACACTCAGCCCGGCTTATGTGAAAAATAAAATGGATGGAAAAATACATCCAGTAATGGCAAAACGGTAGTATGCATGATTCACAACACGACTTTTTTCAGTGACTCCATTGGGTGTTTTGTCAACGCCTGGGATTGCAGTGGAGAATCAGAGACAGCGGATAAACTGTGCAGTATTGTAACTGACACCAATGTAGTGTCAGACAATGCAAGTCCTATGGTACGCATGGCAAAAAATTTGCAAGACGTTCTTTGGCATAACACCTGCAACGGTCACATATCAAATTTACTAGCAAAAGATGTGAGAAATAAAAGTATTATGGATGACGTCAATTCAATTTTAAAAGAATTTAAAAATAGCGATTTAGAAAAATCTATTTTGGACTTGGGTGGCAGGCGTATGACGCTAGATTGTGAAACCCGCTGTGTTCTAACCGTGATGCTTGCCAAAGCCTTCTCTCGAAGTTGCAGCGTATGAAACAAATTATTATAAACGAACAACACAGAAAGGTTAAATCCTCTGTATCTAAACTGGTATTTGATGATGAATTTATTGCAAATGTAAACAAAGAAAAAGATTTATTAGATCCCATTTGCGAAATTATTAATGTATGCCAGAAAAAGGAAGCTTCCATTGCAGATGCTGCGCGTCTTTGGCTCAAATTTGAAACCATAAACATTCCCTTAAGTTATTTGGAAAAATTCGGGAAAATAAAATGGCTCTAGCTAAGTATGCTTTAACTGCATATTACTTGCATCCATTTTATGATAATTGCGTATTAAAAGAAAATCACATTGACATGATAAACGAATTCCTCCTCGAAAACTTAAATGGTGATGGTTTAAAAAATTGGTGCAATTTTAAAAACAAATCTGGTATATTTTCCACTCTTTACGATAAAGATATTACATAAAGCGATGTTTTTTGGCGACAGCTGAAATTAGACACAAAAACTTAGCTTTGTTGGCGATGAAACTGCTCAACATTCCAGCATCGTCGGCGCAAATCGAGAGATTGTTCTCCATTTGGGGACAGGTTCATAGTTCTCTCAGGAACATATTATCTTTTGAACATTCCAAAAAATTAGTTCATGCATACTTTTCGTTAAACAATAATAACATCTACAATGATGATTATGATTAAAAATTAAATTCATAAAGCTTCATGTATACAATAGAATTTTTTTTAATATTTCTTCAAATTCATGTGAACAGTAACTTTCGTGCGAATTTATTATAAATTACTTACATTTTTATCTACAAATAAAAAGCATAAATGATAAAAAACAACAAAAATAATTTTCTTTGATTATATGTATTTCTCAAATATTCGTTCATTTTACGAGCGCATCATATCAGGTGTTTGTTAAGAGCAATTATTTACTGCACCAATATAGGGAAAAGAATACATAAAATTGCTTTAATCATAAAATCTATCACTAATTATGTTTAGAATAAGGTTAGGAATTTTTTACATTAATTACATTTTTTACCATAAAAATGTAAATAATTCAGTACGTAAAAAATTGGATTTTTTACTTGTAAAAATTACGTAAAAAATGTATGTATTAAATTCGAACAACTCTGCTTAAAACCCTTCTTGTTACCTATAAAGTAACTAGTTATTTGTATCAGTACCTAGTAAGGTGCTGGTAAGGCCTTTCCTCCAATGACACCCCATGTTAAAATAATTGGTTTCGTAATGGATAGGTAACTACTGAACATATTTGATTTCTTATTCTTTAGCTCATTACTTGTAATGGAAAGTTTTGCTGTGTATATAAAAACATCTTAATCAATCGTAGCATAAAATTTTTTGCAATGTTTTGTAAAATCGCTGATGGAGGCTTAATTTCATAAACCAGTCTAGTTCTTAGAAAATAATAATATTTTCGATGAGTTATTTTTTGTGAAATATTTTGTTGAGTAAGCGAATACTTTTTATATTTCTTGCAGTATTTTATTTAATTATTGGCCAAATATACCGTAAAATCAATACCTTGTATTTTGTTTGTTTTCAATAGACTTTCGATATTTGACATAAAATCCCTAGGTATATATAAAATTTTTAAACAATATACCTGCATAAAAGTGTATTAAGTACGATTATAAATATTTATTTAACATGCAAAAATATATAATTATTATTATAAAATTTTAAATAAGAATCCTTTTACGCAAAAGTACTACATATAAAGCGGAATTGCAGGATTCTTGCAATAAATTATATAAAATTAACAAAAAAAAGGCAAGTGAATAATTTCCAGTTCCACTCTTCATTATTTAAAGACCGGATACTTGGGATATATTAATATTTTCAATCTTGGAATTAAATATTTCACATTCTTTTTTTTTATTTCTACGTGATCTTTTAATTATGTCAATAAAACTTAACGACATTATTACATAATAAATTTTAAACCTGGAATTAGAAGGAACAAATATACTCTTAAATTTTTTTGAATTGTATTTAACTCAGTGTGAATTAAAATGAAAAATTCCATTAAGTTAGAAGTAAGTTTACACCCACTATATGTATCAAAACATCATACTGCGCACTTACGCACTGACATTAATTTCAACATATATACGAATTCAATTAATGATACTATATGTAGTGTCACTATAGCAATAAATGTCTGCCTTGTTGAAACATATTCCACTGTTTTTTGACAAAATTATTTTAGGAGTTGTTATCAATTACCGTAAGAGTAAGCACCCAGGAAAAAAAATTATATGCGTCAAATATTTCGAGACTAAACGATTAGAAGATCATTTGGTTTTAAGTAGGATTCCCGAAATGGATCAGTATTTTCAAATCCATGTACTTTGTGAATTAATAGCACGAGATTTTTCAGAATTTGGGGATTATTTGTTTTGTTAATTTTTGGATATATATAAATTTTTTTTAACTTACAATTTTTAAGACATTAACTTTTAATATATTAATCAAAAATAAAAAATAAAAAAAACTTAACAAAATTATGTCCCTTTTGTGAATTCAACCCAATTAATATCGGTCACCTATTTTTTAATTGTCCACATACGAAAAATTTCAAAAACCCAATATTAAAGAATAAAGACTTGTTCCAATTAATCGATAATCCAATGACCAACGACAATATTAAGAAAATAATCAATTACCTAAAACCATGTAACCTTTACAATTTCATTTAAATTTTTCATAATATATTGAGCTTAAGACCAACGTTGTCCTAGCTCTTTCCTATTGTACTAAGAATAGTTATAAGTAAAATATGTTAATAAAAAAAGAAAAATATATAAATAAATAAAAAATAAAAAAATAATAAATTTCTTTTGCGGGTTATTCTGTATAGTTCAGTTTTCTGCAGTTTCGCAATTATTGGTAACATCATTTAATTTTGTACAAAGATATGTCATTTTCGAAAAAACAAATACTAAAGAGTTTTGAACTATAAAAGACAACTATTAGTTTGAATTAGAAAAATAGGCTTTTTTGTTTCTGTTTTTATAATTTTTAATTAGCAAAAAACTATTTTTATATCTTTGTAGAATAAGTGTTATCATCTATTTTTTCATCTTATATAAACTAAAAATTTTTCGAGAATCTAACAATTGTTTTTCTTTAAATGCATTTCAAAACAAGTAAGAAAATTATAGTCGGTCTAGACCGACAATATGATACCCTATACCATGGGTTTAGATAGCCTATCTCATAGGCCCAACTAACTTGACATAGAAAATAAGCATAAACCCAATTTGAGTGGGATTTTTATTAATTTTTTTTGGCTGCAGATATGAAAAAGTTCATATTGGATGCTATATCTATATGGGGACTAGGCCCAAAAATGGACCGATCCTGACTATGTTTCGTAAAGTCTCTTTTATTTTGCAAAAATATATACAAACTAAATTTGAGAAGAATCAGTGCAATATTTTTGTTTTGCTCTATATGGGGCATATGACTAAGAACTGTTCCATAGGGATCATTTTTGGACTACTCATTAATGGATGTAGTAAACGCATACAAACCCAATTTGAGTAAAATCTATATGACAATCTGGATCTTATGGCAATTTATGTCGATTTCATAGGGGTCATTTTTATGGGGGCTAGGTCTGACTGAACATGGACCGATTCTCACCAATTTAAATAGCGTTCATCCTATGGCCCATAGAAATATATTCATATTTGCGACCTGCAGTTTGATTACAAGGACACACAGACGGACGGACGGACGACGAACGGACGACGGACGGACGGACATCGTTAAATCGAATCAGTTAGTGATTCTGATTCGATTGGTTTAGATCAAATATTTTTGGTAGTTACAAACAGCAGCACAAAGTCATTATACCCAAACCACATAGTGGGATAGGTTTAATTATTAGATTAATCCAGTTAATCAACACAAATCTATAATATTAATAGGCTAGGCTATTTCTTGTGACCGATGTTTTGTTCTACCGTTTTGTCCCGATTTTGACCAAACATATATTATTTGAAAGGTATTTCTTTTTATCCGTATGCAGATTTACAGATTTTTAAATTTGTTCCTTTATTTTGAGAAAATTGCATTTAAAGTTGCTACTAACACATACATAAAATTACACATATGCTATGTGTGTTTTATTAAATTAGTTAATGTCTTTGTTAATGAGTTTGTTATCTTCATTCCCAATAATAATAAACCAAAAAAGTGTTGGTTTGTGAATTGGCTAAGTTGAAAAATATAACTGCCTAGAAATTGCACTCGAATTTCGAGCGCTGGAATCTACTAGTTTATATTATTAGTAGTTAGTTAAAAATCACTCAGTTTTGAGTTCCTACTTGAAAGATATTTTCTTGTAAGAATGTGAAATAAAAAACACAACTGACTACATTCCATATTAAAAAAATAATCTAAATATTTTTCATAAACTTATAGAATGGTGTCGACTGGAACTTTTTTTTTTGCAATTTTTACTAATTTTTAAAAAAAACCCAATTTTGAAAATCACCAAAAATGGTGAACCGTTTTGAAGTTATTCCAATATATGTAGTGCAAGTGCCTCAAGTTTGGACATAACGGTATATCGCGAAAAGTCGAGCTGATAGAAAAAAGCAAAGTACATATTTGGATATTCAGTTCTTAATCAACAAAAACCGTGTTCTCTTAAATTATAATTTAAGAAAATCTTATAAAATCTTAAAATCTTATGGAAATCGCGATTTTTATCAATTGAGTTTTCTCAGTAAATTGTGCAAAAACAAAAGTTGTACACCGATTACAATGAAATGAAGCTCATTTCATTCGCAATATGTTTAACTAAATGGTTTTAATGCAAATCTGTGATCTTTGATCTTTTAGTTTTATAAATTTTTAAAGAACAAAGAAATTTTCTTTTTTTGAAAATTGTTCTTTTTTTCAAAACTTCCACGATATCTCTGAAACTGCTGGGCAACTTTAAAACCAATGTAAGTACGGCTTAAATGTAATACTGCTGACGAGTTTTGGATTTTTTAACTGAATATAATGAACCGTTTTCAAGTTATTCCAATATATGTAGTGGAAGTGCCTCAAGTTTGGACATAACGGTGTATCGCGAAAAGTCGAACTGATAGAACAAAACCAAGTGCAGATTTGAATTCAGCGTCCCAAATAACTTTTAAAACAACATTCAGTTCTTAATAAACAAAAACCTTGTTCCCTTGTGTAATTATTAGAGAATTAATGATGCGAGAACTAACTGTATATAACAACCATGCGTAATATTCTTGGTGAAGATTTTACGACCAATTTTATATTTATTTTGCATGTCGACTGCTTATCCCTACACCATTCTGAATCTATGCATTTGAATATATTTTGACTAAATTAAGTAAAAAAGAAAATGGTGAATTTTTTTCGCCTTCTGTCCTAATTTATATTCAAATGACTCCAATGGTATCGACGTATTTAAATTATCCGAGGAACCAGATTATTATGTATATCATGTTCAAAAGAGGTTTTTGTGTTATAATTATATCCATAAATTATATTATAAAATTATAATCGGTCCAAACCTACTATAGGATACCTTATAACAAGCATTTAGGTCCAACCAATTAGATATAGAGAAAAAACATAAACCAAATTGGAGTGGTATTGTTTTTAATTTTTTCGTCTTTGGATATGAAAAAGTTCATATCCGATGCTATATTTATATGTGGACTAGGTTGAAAAATGGACCGATCCTGACCATATTTGGTAAGGTCATTTATTTTTGACAAAAACATGTAGAAACCAAAATCGGTGCAATATTTTTGTGTTTTGATATATTTAAGTGAAGCGCGGGAATCATTGGGGCTATGACTAAGAATTGTCCTATACGGTTCAATTATGGACTGCTGATAAATGGGTGTAATGAACATACACAAATGAAATTTGACCGAGATCTATGTGATTATTTTGATATTCTGGCAATTTAAGTCGGTCCCATAGGGGTCATTAAAATGGGGACTACTTCTGAACACAGACCGATTTTCACCAATTTCAATAGCATTCATTCTATAGCCAATAGAAGCATATGTACTAAATTTCATCTAAAGATATTCATATTTGCTACCTGTAGTTTGATTAAAAATTTTACATGGACACACAGACAGACAGACGGACGGACGGACATCTCTAAATCGACTCAGAAAGTGACTCTAATAGCATGTTCAGATGGCAAAATGAACCACTTGATTCGCTCTCTGAATCATGATTGTGAACCTTGGTGTTCACACGAGTGTTCTTGTTTCATTTAGACGTTTATATTTTTTGTGCAAATATTTGAACACATCCTTCTACACTTTACGTTTCACTATTTATTTTTTTTTCATTTTTACTTGAATAACTATATATGTAAATACATACTTTTTATTTGTTAAATGTTTCTATTTATTTTATTGCACAAATTAATTTTTGTTTTTTCTTTGTTTATATAATTTTGACAGCTAGTTCAGATAAACTAGCGATAATTTCTTATCAAACTTGGAGATGACACTTAATGTTTCTAGTTTCACAACTAGGTTCATTTTGAACCAAGTAGATTCGCTCTCAAAATGTTGTATGGCGAATTATGTAGATTTAATCATGATTCGGGTGCGAACCGTGAATGAGAGAGCGAACCACGAATCTTGCTGTGCGTGTGAACATAGCATAAGCCGATCGGTATAATAACAGATGAGTCTAGGTCAAATATTTTTTAAGTTACAAACATCCGCAAAAAGTCATTATACTCTGACCACATAGTGGTATAGCAAAAGCCAGCTCATCAAATGTAGTGCACTTTCCAGATATTACCAACAATCGAAAAAGGTGTTGCCTGTGCCATAAAAATAACAAGAAGACTGCAATAAAGTATTCATATGGAGTCTACAGAGCAAAGATGGTGAAGTAATTGGATGATGCACTCATTCATGCTGTAAAATTTGGCATACCCAATAAAATTTTTATTTATTATAAATTTTGTAATAAATTATAATAATTAGATTTTGATATTTATACTTTATTTAAAATATATTGTGTCACATATATGAGACACTAATCTCATTCAACGCTCATGTCACATATAAGTGACATGGCTATCTGTCACAAATACGTGACATGCAGTTTATCGCAAAAACCCGGATTCAAAGACTCATGTCACGTACATATATATGTAACATAATATTTTTGCTCTACAGTTTCTACAGGCACCTCCAAAAAAAAAAAAAAAAAAAACGTGAGCGGAGAACGTGAATTTATATTTTAGTGGAAGAAGATTTAAGATTAAAAGTTTTGTTTTTCAGCCTGAATCATTTCTAAATTAATCATTAAACGATATATATTAGTGGTGGTATATTTATGGCTAGCGGGTCGTTAGACACTGCAGCATGCAGCCTTTTAAATGACCCTTGTAATGATTTTTATATCATAAAATAGAGAACAAGAGAGATGGTGAAATATTGGCAGTTTATCGAGTAATTGAGGTTCGAACTTGTTAAATACTTTATTTGTATTTTAAACGTTATCAGTGTGACCCACAAACTAATTACTTTTACTCTTCAGGAGTGATTTATCTGATTTTGTAAAAATAATGCATCAGAGAAAGAAAGGGTAAATAAAGTATGTGTCATAATTTTATTTTTAAGATAAAATCGATCGGTCAGCGACGTCTTAGAAAATAAAGATCAAATCTTATCTTCGAACAAAACTATTATTTTGTTTCAATATTTGGTAGTTACAAACATCAGCATAAAGGCATTATACCCTGACCACGAAGTGATACAGAGTATAAACAGTGTCGTGCAGATTTTTCAGTATAGTGTTTGGTGATGTTTCACATCAGTAAAGCCGAGTTTTTGCATCAATTCCTAACCATTGATGATAAATGGGTCCAACGTTTCATAACTATTACAGAGGGATAGTCAGAACAGTGGACTGAAATGGACAGTTTTGTCTGCATACAAAATTATGGCTTCTGTTTTATGGGATGCGCGTGTATTATACCAAGATATTGTAGTGTTTAAGAGATAAAATTAAGGACCAAAAAATCGAATTTAGCGAAATGGAATGTCTTGTTTTATCCAGACAATGCACTATTTCTCACATCCGCTATTGCGATCCATGAATTAAAGTTTGAACTGCTTATCACGCATCTTGGCTCTCTCGGATTATTTTTTATTTACAAACTTGAAAAGATGGCTCGGTATTTAAGATTTACAAACAATGAACAGTTGGAGTTCTTGTTATAAACAGGCTATCGAAGCTATTGAATATGGCTAGTGGACGTACATCGTGGTAAAGAAAGAATATGTTGAAAAATATAGAAAAATTTTTCCCAAATTTGTCGTGTTCTGTGATCGCCCTCATACATCTTCCAAATTCTTTCAATTATAATATATTTTACTGGAACACTTCTTAAACCTAGTCCTCAAATTCACATACGCTATGAACTTCTGTCAACAATTAACTATTTAGTTTATGCCTTTTTTTATAATCTGCACACCACTGTGCAGAGCATATATGTATATCAGTTTGTCATTCAGATTGTGACGCATTAAAAGTAAATTTGCGATCATTATAATAACTCGAATCGATATAGCGATGTAGGCTCGTCTGTCTTTCTGCCCGTCTCCTTATTCTAAAAATAAAACAGTTACCTGGGTAAACTGGAGATAATATAGATTTTCATTAGCTTGAGCAGGTTGCAATTTAAAACGGGATACATTGAGCACCATTTTGCCAAGATGTAGCCTAAATTATGGAGACACCTCCAAAATATGTAATATTTCGGTGGGCTTGTTCTTAACATTTCAAATTAGGTTTGTCAAATATTTTGTTTAAATTCGTTATAAATAGTGCAAAAGTCCAGATATTGATGTAAATGTAAAATCCAGGTGGAGCGTATTATAAATTCGTCATGGTCGAATTTAATACTTTTACTTGTTTATGACTATTAATGACCTCAGCCAGTTTGGTTGTACCAGAACGATTTTCTGAATCTTATTGTTACTTGTTTCTTTTTTATTTTATTACTTTTAGCAATCAGATGTTTATTTAGAAATTATTAAAATTTTCTATTCGAGTATGTTTTTAGATATTTATTATTTTGAGAGCAATTACTCCCTTTCTTTCTTGACTGTTTTTTTTTTACTGGAGAAGCACTCACACACACCTCATAAGTTGCACACAACCGATGTTTATAAACATTATTGCGCTTTTGCTTTTGTTATTTATGGAAAATATACATATGTATACAAAGAAAGTAAATGCAAAATTTGTTAGCACTTTAAAGCTAAATGGAAAATACTTTTACTTCAATTCAAAGTAAAAAAATCGGGATTATTTAATTTTTACGTAGGATCTATGAAAATTATTTTATGTTACGTTTGCAAAGTATCTTGACTAACCGAAATTTAATTATTTTTAATTACTTATTAAATTAATGATTTATTGTTAATTTTTGTTGGTCTCATTTTTATTTTGTTTTTTTTTTTTGTTGTATTTATAATATATTTAATAATTTAATATATAGTGAATTTTTTTCTTATAATGAGGTGACGAATGCTGTTATTTAAGTAAGTAATAGCGTAGCTGCTGTAATAAATAAATTGATTGAATGCACTTCTTGGGGTGTGAATAAATGTTTTTCTTTCAGCTGTTTAAATTGTGTTTCCCGAAAGTCACTAGTTCATATAAAAACCATTCCATCATATAAAAATAATGCCATGATTTCGTATAAAAATCATGGAAACGGGTTTGTAATGGATTTTTTTGTAAGCTCCTTTTGGAAACGGGCAGTAACAAACAAAAATATTGTACAAACAGTACTTGTGAACGAAAACTTGTTGATGATAATGATGAATTTCGTCTTAATGATGATTATGCAAAACGTGGCAACAACTATAGGAAATGCTTGCTACAAAACCAACAACAACGTTCATCATCAGCAACTATTGTACCGAAATGAAGCTTGTGTGCAAACAAATAAGCACACAAACCAACAGACACACATACACACACACTTACACAGCCAAACAATGAAACGCATATACATATAAGTCTAACGCATAATATAAGAAAGAGAAAAAAGAAGAAAACAATGTTTGGCCTTGTATAAAGTATGTACTATGTTTATTGTAATTGTATATAAAATCCTTTTGCTTTGGCAATTAATAAACGACCCGGCAACAGAAAATGAGTACAGAGCTGTTATGAAAAGGTTAAGTATTCGTATAAAAGAAATATCACTGCTATTAACACAAACGTCGATATCGAGAGTTAAGACTGAGCAAGCGAGAGTCAAAGTAGATATGTATTAGAGAGTATTACAAATAAAGATTATTCATCCATACTCTGTGCACCAGTAAGGAAGTGTAATTTAATACATGCGCATTTTTTTAGTCTGCATTTTTACAATATATGCAATGCAACAGTGAAAATTTCCGGCATGTTAAATTTGGTGACAATTTAATTGTAATATTATTGAGAATAGAGTGACTAGATATTTTTCAGTTTTCTGCTATTTTTATTAGCTTACATAAGCATATAACAATGTTGTATAATCAGTAGATAATCCAAGTCTTTCACAATACATACTCGCATATATATGCTTTCTCTGGGACCCTGTAGGTGGCATTGGGCTAGAGCTACAGCAATGTTTATGGTTCGATTTAGTATGTGCTAAAATATGTCTTTCCAATTTATACTTCGCGAGTTTATCCATTTGACCATAAAATTATTGTAAACAACCGCAAATGAGTTTAACATATTTAACAATGTTTGATTATGTTGAACGAAAACACTGCCTTAACCCTAGAGTACTAATGTTCGTCGATTCGACAAGCACCGCTCCCTTTTTGTTGTGTATCTCTCTGCTCTTTGCTCTGATCGCTCCCAATTCTTCTATGCTGTTAGTAGTTAGTTTGCTCTTGCTGTAAACAGGTTATTTTTAAGTTTGTGGTGCTGCAATAGCATGGTTTTGGAGTTTCGCCTCGTCGAATCGACGAAGATTAATGATAATGTAACTTTTATATGGTGAGAAAATATTTCTTTCATTGTTTATTTAAGTTCTCGTCATATTTATCCAATTATTTTGCTCTTCTCATTAGAATGCCAAAATTATAAATGTAAACGAGCATTAACTGTAGCTGAAATTGAAAATTTTTCTCAATACCCATAACTATTCTGAAGCAAATGATAAATTTGAGTCTGAATCAGATCATGTTTTTGAGCATGTCAATGAAGAAACCATTGAAAGTGGGACAAAAAATGTTGGTGAAGTTCCTTTTATTGATGACTCTTCTTCTGGTTGTTCTGAAGTTGACGAGGACAGGAATCTAAATTTACTGCCAGAGCCTCAAAAATCAAAAATAATCATCATTCCATGTGTGTATTCCTAACAAACCAGCTAAGTATGGATGACGTATCTTCGAAAAGGCTTAAATAGTGGAGATTTACCGCTTCGAGAGTACTACGCAAAGAACTCACTAAGAACTTTCAAGGAACTTACGGAAATATTATTATGGCTTATCGGATTACATCGATTCCCATTTCAAAATCTTTATTTAGAGCCCCCACATAATATTATACTTGAAGAAACATTGCGTGAAAATAAAAAGAAACTCAAACTTCTATGTTCGTCCACGACCAATAATTGGCATTAATTTCTTATGAGTCAAAGACCAATAAAGTCATACTGTTGTTATCATCATGCAATGTTACAATAGTGTAACAAAAAAGCCACATATGTTCGAATTTTACAACTCTACGAAAGGACCAAATGTGCAGCGTTGTGACATGTTCACGAAAACCCAATAGATAGTCAATGTGCATATTTTATGATTTATTCACACAACATCGCAGATTTTATATGAAAGAGCTCCATAAGAGCCTGGTAGATCCAGGGATGAAAGGTTGAAAATACCTACATTTTACGAGACGAAATATACAAAATTTGAAGACCGAGGCAGAAAATCCTATTAGCACCAATGCTTAGAAAGTCCAAACGGAGAAAAAACGAAGCGTTTGTAGATTCTGTCAATACCAAAAGTTACGTAAAACGAAATCAATATATGATAAGTGTGAAAAACTAATTTGAAAAGAGCTGAAAGTTTAGCTTTGTACCTTGTGTACAAACTAATGTTTTTTAACATCTTTGTTTTGGTTTTCTTCTTTACTTGAATTTAGATTATATTAATTTATCTGAATTTGATCACTTGCTTATTTTTATTATTTTTTTTATTTATTATATCTTTTTTTGATGGGATCTTAGGAAAATTGCTTCATGAAGTGATTTTATGTGAAATTTAAACAAACTTAGTTTTTCATTAAACACATTTCAACATTTATTTATAATCTTATTAAGAGATTTAGGAATACAACAACGTTGATTGGAAATCAATATATTGTTTAGTTTGTCTGAAAAAAATATCTTGAAATAGATATCGTCGAACCGACGAACATTAGTTACAACGTATGTAAAATATGATTAGTACTCTAGGGTTAAATATTGTTTTCGGAATGAAATATGTTTTTCAGGTCATGTCACAGTATTTGTTAACACATGGTACAAACAGTTGAAAGAAAGCAAAGAAAGTTTTGGAGACAAGAGCGCCCCGATCCCCAATTAAAGATTTGCTGTTGAAGAATCGCCGACTGACAATTGTAAATCTTGCTGACACTGCTCATATTAGGAAAGGGTCCATCAACACATTTCTAAAAAATATTTTTGAACCACAAATCTAGATTGGTTCCAAAAATAATGTTTGAAAAAAAAAACTTCGTAATAATATATCAAAAACAATATATTTCTATCAGAATAAAATGATACCCATCACTACATATGCCAAGGACTCTGAAAAGATCGACTTATCAGGCGAAAATAGTGAAAAGTGAAAAGATCACGTTAAATTCGTTCAAAATCATCGACATGTAAATAGATTTCTTGTATTATCGATTCGATTATCCTTCCGCCGAACGAAACTGTTAACATGGAATATTAATTGAATGTTTTGCGTAAAGCTATTAGAAAAGAGTGGACAACACTTAGCTTTTGTGACTTCTGGCTATTCGATAAATTCAAAATATCACTCCAGGAACACAGTTCTGGATCGATTGAGAGTATAAAAGCCGAATCGCTGAGCTCTTTGTTGACCATTCCGGCGGTGGATTTCTTTGAATATGATATAATTGATTTGGACGGATAAATAAAGGTCTTCTATTTTATAATATAAATCACACAGTAGTATTTATATTCATATATTTGCAATTGCAAACAGCAAACATTTTCAGCAAGTGATCATGAAAAATTTTGTGCTAAATTACATCAAACTTGAAATAAGAGCAAATTTTCACTCATTTGGCTGATATTTTTCAAGCAGTTATATGCCCAGAGCTCAAATTTAATAGAAATAGCTTCAAATGAGTCATCAATGAATATGGTCAATTAAGTGCAATAAAAAAATATATATATTTTTTTGCAAATTTTTTATTTTATTCTCTGGCTTTTGTCGAGCGGTAATGCAACCAAACTCAATTTTTTGTGGAATGCCTTGAAACTTGAAAAAAGCATTATCTTTATAGATACAATTCTAAGGAATATAGTTTTTAATTAAAGCCGTTTTCTTTTCTGACAAAAATGTCACCTTTTTCGAAAAGTGTATTTTTTTATATATTCTAGATTTTTTTATACATCAATCGAAAGGTCTCAAAGTCGAGCACTCGTAAATCGCAAAAAATGGAAGACATTGACTTCTTTCGGGTCATAGTATGAGAATATTTTCACATTGTTCTCCTTTTTTTGAATATTTTCATCCCATGACTTCAAAGACGATAATAATCAAAATTTTGTGCATTTTGTGAACACAGCGCTTTGAGGCCTTTCGATTGATGTAAAAAATTAGGTTACTCTTAATTTCAAATATATAAAAAAAATATACTTTTCGAAAAAAGTGCAAATAAAATTCCACATTTTTTGCCAGAAAAGAAAACGGCATAAGTCATTGTAAAAATTTTTTTTTTGAAAGTATCACCAAACTTTAAATAAGATGGTAAATATTAGTCAAGTAGTGCTATAACGATGCCGGAATTTTTTTATGAATGTTTTAAAATTTTTAATGAGTAATCTGTGAATATAATCGATTTCAGGCAGTGTAAGAATTATAATTTTAATTTTTATTACTTACATTTTTTGCTAAAGTTCTGATCTTTTTCGAGTACTTGTCACACACGCCAACATTTTTGTTGAAATGTTTTGAAATTTTGAAAATTTATTCACTACAAATATTCAAATTGAAATACTCAAGGATTTTCCCAAGTGTTATTGAAATTTTTTTTCGAAGATAGACATCAAACTTATACGAAGAGCATCCTTTCATTTGAGAGGCTGACCTTTCAGGAGTAGTAGTTGGCCAACTCTACAGTTTTATCAGTTTATCAGTTTTTATTTGTATGGAATGTGGTCCAGATTTTTCGAGGAATAATTTGCCCTGGCCATTGGGACAGTCAATTGATACTAATATTTATTTTTTCACATGCTTTCAAACATAAATTTGTTCCTTTACTAACCTAACTTTACTTATTTCTGTTAAAAGTTTTTTAAACATTGAATGTAAAACATACTTTTCACACGCCTCATGAGATCTTACTTAGTTTAAGGATTTCTTTATTTATACGATTTGGTTTGTCTATTTTAGAAATTGGCCACCCCATTAAATTACTATGAGTATATTGGGAGAAACACGGAAGCAGAAGGAATGAGAATTTTCAGCTTTAAATAGATATTTTATAGTAAATAATTCTGGCACCTTACCAAAAATATATGTATCAATATTTACATAAAAGAACATTCAAAGGAAAAAAAACGAAACAGAAGGAAAAAAAACTGCCGCCAGTTAACACAGTTAACAGAGTTACTAGACTCTTCCTTGAACTCATATGCCACCGCAAACATTTAAACCCTTTTCTAATATTTTAGCAAAGAGAATAAACATTTAAAGAGTTAATCATATGTACGAGCATAAAGAGGAAGTAAATGCAATCCAACGGTATTTTTATTTTCTTTGTGACAACTGTCACTTTCTTAACACAATGCATTTGCAAGCAAAATCATGATTTTAAAGAGAGCTAGAGAGAGTTAGAGAGAGAGAGCTGTAAAGAGTATAATCGGAAAACTGAAAGAGGACATTTTTGTTGACAACAAATACCATAGAGTCAAAGATTTATAACAACAACATGGCATATTACCAATATACGAAATAAACTGCTATTCATATGCAACCCATACCTAATACTTAAGCAACTTTAACCATGAATGAGGTTGTCAAAAATTCAACATAAGTGATCCAAAAAGAAACTTACGACATTTCTATAAAGTTGCGTGCAATGTCAATGAGTGCGACGAAATGTTAAACTTGCAGCAAACAAAAATGTTATTTATAAACATCGACAACTGTGACAACGAAAAACTAAATTATTACCAAAAGCCCATAAAAATCATATGCAGTAGCTGCTCCGGCTGTGGCTGCATTTAACCAACAGAAACTGTGGCAGCTGGCCACAGCAAAACGTCTGTGTAAATACGATATGTAAAAGTGTTTGCGAGGATGGTGTTCTCTGGTGTTTACTACAGAGGCAGAGTCTCATAAAGACCTATCAAATGGATTAAAAAAAATGTGCATACAACTAGACGAGTACTTTTTTTTTGTCGTTTTGCTTGAGTGTTGGTTGGTTGCTCGTCATTCCGTCTATGGCAAAAGCAATGCAATTTTCAGTTTAGTTGTTTACGAAGTTTCCTTGTGAAAGGATGTTATTTGTGCCACGTATTTTCAAGCTACAGTTACAAAACAGAATTCTATCAGTGGAAAATTTTATAACAATATGAAGCTAGCGACATAAAAATCAAACTATGTGCAACATATATACTTAACATTTGCACTCACACACAAACACACACACACACATACATACGTTATCAGATGTTCATACACTCTTACAAATATAGTGTAGTTAAACAATATTTAAGTGTGTTGTTTGGTTAAAGCAAATTAAATCGTATCAAATGCAAGCAAAAAAAAAATAAATAAAAAAAGTGTAACAAAACCGTAAATCGTGTAATGCTTCCAGATATAAAAAGAGAGCTTTTTTTATTACAATTTCTAACATAAAAACGCGACATAAAGTGAACGAATGCTTTTAAAGCTGTGTATGAATTGTATGAAAAAATTAAGTGATAATTCAATTTTATAGCTAAACATAAAAAATTAAAAAACATTGAAATCGAAAACTTAGGAAGGTGTTGCAAGAAACAGTAGTTCATTTATTTCGTTTTTGTTTTGATAACAAAGTTTTAAAGTTTCCCCAATTAAATATATTTTGCCCATTTTATTGTTTGTTTTATAGTTTTGGCTCATGTTTTCATGACACTATTGTTGCTATTGCAGTATTTTGTTGTTGTTCCAACCCTTACATTTTTCTGTTAACATTTAGCAGTAACTCTGTTAAATTTGTTTTACATAAATGCACTTGCAATTGCCGATAACAGTTACATTCGTATAATGTACGTGTAACGCAACATATACCAACCACATTGCGATTCGAAAAAAAAAAAACAATTTAAAAACCACAAAATATATTTAAAATATAACTAATAAAATTAGCATAAATAAAATTTATTTTAAAAGTTTAATAAAAATAAACGTTCGAAATAATTAAAAAAAAAAAAAAAATATTACATCATATAAGAAAATACAAATTTCATTGAAAATATTCTCGAAAATGTTGGTTATTTGCAATTTTATGTTTGAATTCAAATTTTATTAATTATTAATTTTATTTATTTCGCGCTTAAGAAAACTACACTAATCGAAAATAAAAAAAAAAAATATAAAATTATAATAATTCAAAAAAAAAAAAAAAAAAAATAAAAAATATATATAAATAAATAAATGTATTAGTCAATTTGCTTAAAAATAAAAAAATTTATATATTGTAAATTAAAGAAAAAACAAAGTTATGGTAAATATTAAAATACAAATAAATATTTAATAATGCTCACACGATTTATATTAGTTATACGTCAAATTAACAAAGTTTATCTCTAAAATATTAGTTTTGCAGAATTAAATAAAATTAGTTTTATCTCCAAACATATTTCACTTTAAATACAAAAGTGACACAACTCAAAATTTTCCAAAATTTACTTTTTCCCATAAATTAATTCACAGTACACATTTCCAACTACTGCAAAAATTTATTTCTCATAACTATCTTCTTTAACAGGAAAAATGCCGTTATATCTGGGGCACAACTTGAGACAATATCACTAGTCAAATGAAAAAATTTCAGTCAGATAGTCATTACTCAAAATTATATTTTATTTCCACAAACAAAATATATATTTAAAAAAAAAAAGAATAGCAAAACTTTCCCCAAAATGGACATTTTTCATAATAAAACTGCATTTTTTTAAATAATACAATAATTTTTACATATACAGTTTTTTCCTTCTCCTGAATATTTGAATATTTTGAGTTGTGTCACTTTTGTATTTAAGGTGCGATATGAATAGTTATAGAAAATCTTCAAGTATTTGAAAATATTACTCAATTTATTAAATAATTTTTTTTTTATTAACATCACACATCCTATTGTGGCACATTTCATTATGAAGGCGGTCATAAAGCTTTCAACGATTTGATGTAAAATATTCAATAAAATTAGTGCAATTACAACAACTAAAACTAATGAACTGAACGAAGCCAAATCTATACAGAGAATAATAAAGGAAATAAAAAAATTAAAAAAAAAAAAAAATGAAGAAACGAATTAATTTGTTTAATTTATGCTATGTGTAAATTTCAGTAAAAAGTTATTTTACAGACAAAAGTTAAGGGATATAGCTGTGGTGGTAAATCGTCCTTTACAGTAGGACAGTATTACAAGAAAAAAAGCAAAAACAAAAACAAAAAAATTAAAAATGAAAAAAATATGCAAATTTCTTTCTTAGATTCTGCACAAAATTTTCTTGAATAAAAATAATTTTTGCATACAAAAATTCTTTAGATTTTTAGATAATTATTTGATTTAATGATTTGTAAAGTAAAAATGGCAACAATTAATAGTAGTTCCGCCTCAAAAGGTTGGGTAAAGTTAGCTTCGAATTAATTTCAAAGAATTCCCTGAGTTCGGAATAATGTAATTAGTTAGTTTTTTCACTCCCGAAAATATTTCAAATATAGAATAAATCTTTTATTTTCAGAGCAATATAGCTGTTCTATATATACAGAGAGCAATACTTTTATTATTATAAAAAAAATTATTTCGTTAATTAAAGTTTTAAAAATTTATTTTTTTAAACTAAGCAAATTGCTTGAAGTCAAAAAATTTTTAAATGAAATTCTATTGACGGCTTAAAAAATCAGGTACAAAAGTATATTTGCTTAAGTAAAGCTGAGTTTAAATTAAAGTTTATAATAAATGGAAAAATTTTTGTTAATCAGGCTTAAAATCAAATGTTTTTGCTTTTTTTATTTTTATTTTTTTTTCACTTAAGAAAAAGGTATACAATTATAGCTTAAAAAATGTTTCAGTCGAAAATATTTTTAAATCTTTTTTTTTTTAAGTAAAAAATCTTTTCGAATGAAAACAAAGTATAATTTTTAAGAAATGTTTCCATTAAAAAAGAAAACTAATTTACCACAATTATTTTAGTAGAAAAATTTTGCTTTTGTAATATTAATAATTTGTTATTTGTTTTAATTATAATTTTTCTAATTTGTTGTAAAAAAAAAAATATTTTGTATTTTTTCAAGAAAATGTTTAAAATTTTAGTGAAAAAACATTTTTTAAAATGTTGTTACAGATAAACTTTAAATACTGTCCCAGAATTTTGTGGAACGTTGTCTTCAGTCTAGTTATCCTTACACAAACACTTTATGTTGATAACAAAATTAACAAGTTCTTTTACTTCTTAACATTTTTTTCTTTTTCTTTTTTTTCTCAATCATTGAATTTTTTTTCCAACTTTTCCCTATCTTCTAAATTATATACAAGTTAATATATTACTAGTATAAATTTCTAAAGTTCAAGTTGAAGAACTATATCTAAATTGATCTCTTTACTATAAAATATTAGATTATTGTTAATATAAATAAATGGAAATAAAAGAAATTTTAAAAAATGCAAAAATATTTTTTGTATAACAAATACTATTTTGATTTTTTTTTTAAATAATCAATATTTAAGTTAAAAAATTTTACTTAAAATTTTTTTTTTAATTTGTTAAAAAGAAAAAAAAAAATTAAAATAAGATTGAATTTTGATTTTTTCTAAGAAAAGAATTAATGCTTTAGTTAAAAAAATTCACTTTTACAAATTTTGTTTTTCTAATATGTTAAAGAAAAATATTTTTTTTTGTTATTTAAAATAAAAAATTAGTTTCGTATTTTTTCATAAAAAAGTCAAAAATTTAGTTTAAAAAGAAATTTACATGTAAAAATTTTTTAAAATTAATTTTTCTTAGGTTACCAACCGCTCTTAGTTAAAAGCAAAGTTTATTCATAAAATCGTAATTTTCTTTTAAACAGTTTTAAACTTACAAAAATTTACATAAAAAGAAATTATAGCAAAAATATTCTAAATACCAAAATATGTTTTGTTGCATTTTTAAAATTTAGTTAAATAAGTAAGTTTGTTTGAAAATCAAATATTTTTTAAGAGAAAAATTATGGATTATTTCCACATTGAAAATAACATTTTGAAGACTCGTAAAAGATCGAATAAACGATCTTTCTCACTAACACAAGAAACTTTTTATTTTAGCTTATTCAGTATTAAAGCTGCCATTTTCGGAAACTATAAAATTGAGAGGTCCTAGTTATTAAATTTGGATACCATAAATAACTTTTGCCAACTTTTCAATAAATACTGTGGTTAAAATTTTAAATATCTAATCATTATCTAAATATTTTAACTACTATGGGAGATGTAAATTGTTTGTGGCTCAATCTATGTGAACAATCTATGTGTTATGTTTCATCAATTAATGCATATCTTTAAATATTCTTTGATAAAATTAACAATTTTCCAACTTCAACCTCTTCGCACTGAGTTCTGCAATATGCAAATCTACACATATTTCATAACATTAATTTTTTTAAATAAATGAAAAAATTTTGTATAAAGTTTAAAGTGAGCTAAAATTTCTTTAATGTATGTTGGTTTTTTGGAGATGGGACTTTAAGGTCTCAAATAAGGGCATCCATTTTTTAAATCGAAATAACAACTTCTCCTTGAATGTTGCTGCAATCTGTTCACCATCCAAAAGATATATTAATTTCAAACGTTTTGACCACCATCGCAAAAATGTGCTACTAAACTATTTTTGTCTTTCAAATAACTTAGCAGTAGTATAAACACTCATAAATATAGTTTCCTTTAGTATATAATTATATCAAAAAATTTTAATGCTAATTTAATAAAGATTCTTAAGTATTAGTGTTTTTATAGTAAAAACTTAAAATGATTAAAATATTACTCGGAGCTTTAGTATTAAAATTCGTAAACAAAGTTAAAAAGAAAAAAATAATTCCAAACCTAATTTTATTCAATACGAATTTAGTTAAGTTCATTTTTTGATATACACTTCGTTGTAAAATATAAGTTTAATTATTTTTTCGTATTTTAAGAAAGCATATTGTTTTAGTGCTTTTTAGTTAAGTCAATAATATATCTGTGGCCTTCTAGAATAACTGCGTATGTCATAAAATCTAAATGTTAGGGGAGCCAAAAAACGCTATATTTGAAATTATGGGCTCGATATAAAGTTTGTAGGACTTTTTATTTAACAAAATTCAAAATCAAAAGTCTTCAGAGGAATAGATCCTAGAGAAGGACGAAAAACAATATATAAATAACAATTAAAGTGTGTGCAGATAAAACAACTTATGGCGACAAACGTCGTTTTCTTTGAAAAAGAAAACTACCAACGCAACCACCCATGTAGACATAAATTGTTGTGGCTTGAAAAATGATTTTTTTTGTTCGTCAACAAAATGTTAACGGGATGAGAATGTAACAATGTATCAAGAATAATAGTGACAAAAAATAACATAAATAAACACACAAGCTTTTATAAGTGGTTATAAACTGAAAAATAATCCAAAATTATTTTATTTATTTATTTTTTTATTGATCTTATAATTACAAATTATAAACCAATAATTGTTGTTTTATGAGCAATAGCATCTAAGGCCTTCAGCTCAAATCCAAAATTATTATACATTTTTTTTCATTAATAACAACGTATGTCGCTATGTGTCGTTTTCTGAGAAAATAATTTGTCAGCAATCAAACGTAGGTTGACATACGTCGATACTACTGCAAACTAATTTAATAAACATTTAAGTTGCGTCGTTATTTAAAGAAAAAACTCAGAAATGGTCGATATTTTTTTTTTTAAGTTTAACACATGTAAAGAGCGTTAAAAATTAATATATTTGGCATCGTTAATTCAAAACTGACAAAAATGGACGTACGCGGTTATTCCAAAAACCACAGATATTTTTGCTATTAACCAAAAATATTTTTTTTTAAATAATAAAGAAGTGTTGCAAAATATAAATTCATTTTCCTGGAATTTGTTATTGTTAAAGGAAAAATTAACAAAACAATTTTTTAGTAATCAGCCGAGGCTCCATTTACTTTTTATGACCTAGAAAATTCTTTTTGACTCACTTTTGTACTCACTTTTTGTGGATAATGTCTACGCTTCCAACATTTTTTTTTCAGTTCCTTGTCAGCTCGAAACTGACGGGTTTGGTGAAAAACTTTCTTGAACAGATGGCTCCATAAACTTTCTAACAAATCTAGGTCGGGTGACTTTGCAGGTCATTCCAAAACATTGATATATTGATCCGAAAACCATTTTTTACGATGTAAACAGTATGAATAGAGGCGCAATCCTGTTGAAAAATTAAAGTTTGCCCTTCAAATCCCTCCACCATGAAAATTGTTTGCCTTTACATTGACCATTTTGATGGTCACTTATGAATTTAAAGACTAGTACACCTGATTTTTATCTTATTACAAAAATATTATTATCAGTGAATATTAAAGTGTCCCTTTCATCCTTCTAAGCTATATGATTTTGAGCAAAATTCATCCGGTCATTGAGATATACATATGTGCCCATGCGCCTTTATTTGGTTTAGGGACATTAGGCTACTTTAAGATGCGTTAATGCATTCTTCATTTATCGCGTGGTGAACTTTTTTTCGGACAGCCAAATTTATTATGAATAAAATTATTTACTGCACAAACAGTCCGATTTAATATATCAGCGATTTTCTTTTTTTTTTGGGTATTTTTATGTTTGGAAAGCAATTATGCTAATAGAAACATTTGATAGAATTTTATAATTAACTGGTAAAGACCAGCACTCGAAATTTGAGTGCAAATTATAAGAAATGTTATTTTTTCATTAAATTTTTTTCTTCCAATATTTTTTCAATCTATATATATAAAAAATTTATGAATATTTAAATGAGACTAAAGGTATGTTAATCAATTTAAGCAATTCAGAATTCAACCCAGAGCATCTGATATATAATTTAAATCATTCGCTTTAACGAATTGTTATAAATATTTTATTTCATTTAATTTAATATATTTGTAAGACAGATTACACATATCTTTTATCATTCTCAGCTTCTCCTCCATATGAACTATAACTATGCCAATTTTCACACTCCTCCTAGCTCACGGGAACTAAAAATTTACCTTCACGTGTTAATATATGAATACGATAGGCAATTTTAATATTTGTTTCATATTTAATGTGTATTAAAGAATTAACCGTATTTAAAGCCATTTTATTCCTTATCTTGTTAAAAATAAATAATAATAATATTTTTAAAAATATGGAGTAATAATCCTCCGAATTCAGCATTTGAATATATAAAAGTCAATATATCTACAAAGAAATTTGATAATTTAAATAGCGAAAATTCATTGACCGAGTTTCGAAGATATGCACTTCAATCCAAAATGGTGCTTTAATAGCCCTATTTATATCGCGCTGTGAATGCTTTGTCTGATAACATAATTTCTTTTTGGGAAACTTTAAAGTTTTATTATGAATAACCTTATTTAATGCACAAACAGTTTGATTTAATATGTCAGCGATTTTTCGGTTAGATGTTCGTTTTTTTATTTCTCAAAACATTAAACTTTTTCCAATTTATTGATTTTTGATGTAAGCTTTCTGGTCACTTTTATTAAAAAATTAAAACAATTTCGTTTTGTTTTTTTCAATTCAATTTAGTTTAACAATTTTGCGTGGTCAGATTGTAGATCACAGTTTAATGTCTATAATAAATAATGGAAAAATATTCATTTGAAATCAATTTATGTTTACAAATGCATTACATTTTGTAACGGAATGTTTTTTGTTTTTCTTTTAAATAATATTTATATAGTTATGTTCATTTGAATATAGAAGAGAATTGTTTATAAATTAAAAAAAAATTACGAAAATAATTTGTTATGCCAAACTACTGTGGTGTTATGAATAGGTGGTGTTATAAATATGTGCTGGTTAAAGGCTAACTATTTGGGGTGTGGTCCTTGCAACCGGCAGAGTTTGCCACTGGTTGTGCTTGTGGTGTCCTGTGTTATGTATTTAGGAGTGTGGGGTTTTACAACCGGCAGAGTTTGCCACTGGTTGTGCTATTGCATTTGCCGATCTTACTATTGTAAGGGCAAATGGAAACTTTTGTAATAAAACTAAGGCAGTTGTTGCCGATTTAGTGTTTAAAATTCAAGTCTGTTTTATTTTGGGTTTTACACCCTTTTTATACAATTTGTCATGATCTAACTTATTCTAGCATATAGTTAGTGTTACATTTGTTTCACTCAGTACTATGAAGGATCGTATTGCTTTATTCTACATTCCAATTACAATGTTATTTGCTTGGTATGCACTCAAATAATATGAGTCACTCACATATTATTTGTTACATACTTACATATGTACATGCCATGCATAGAACAGTTTGACTCATTATCGATATTGTCTGTTGCATATACACATTGTGTAAATGATATTTTAAATTGTCATCGATACTATTGATTGTCTGTTCTATGTATCATGTATGCATTGTAGACATGTGTGGTACACTACACTACGATAAAAACATATTTTACAACGGAGTGTACTTATATTCAAAATAATTTTTAAATATCATTTAATGTTTCAGAGGAATTCCAAAGAATTTTCAAAACAACTTTTTTTACAAATATATTTCAACCCCTCAACAAAACAATAGAAATAAATAGATGGCCCGGTTATTGTTTTCATAACAGGGGGTGTACTGCTTGTCTTGCAACGTAGAGGCAATCATGAGTCTCTAGTGTTATTTTTAGAATTCTATCTTTGCTATCTGGTTGCTGTTCATATTCTACTTGAAATTAAATAGTCCAGAAATAAATAGTTTTAGTATATTTTTCTAAAATTGTTCCAAGCCTTTAATTATAGAAAATAAATGAGGACAATTAAGATCCTACGAATTAACTAGTTTAATATATTATATAAATATCTGCTGATTTATGACACCGTATACGTGTTTTAAATTGTTGCTTTAATTATTACGTATACGCACACATTACTTTAGAATAAATACTGTGGCATAAAAACGCGCGCCTTGGGCGCCTTAACAATAGTCTAAAAAGTTAGAATTATCTAGATTTAGTGAAGCAAAACCAAAAAATGTTTTCTTTGTAACTTTAAAAGAGAAATTGTAAAACTGAAGCAAAAGAAAAAACAAAGTACCAGATATTAAGATATTGACAAAAAGAGAATATTTTAAAAGTCATATTATGATACAATGAAATAAAAAGCAACTTTAATTCCATAAGTTTTTGGCATAAAAATAATACAAGAACAAAGGAGGATTTAAAACAAAATTTTTTAAAACTGTTTGCTGGGGTTTTGTTAAAAACTTTTAAAAACGATGTTTTATATGATTATATTACGTTTCACCAAAAATCAATCAGTTTAAAACTCTAATCATGGAGGTTAGCTCAAATATTTAAAGCATGAGTTGAATTTTTTTCAATTTTTAATTATAATGGGCTAAGATTTCATTAAAATATATTTTTAAATTAATTTATTTTGATTGAAAGAAATTTTCCACAACTCACAGAGAGATTTATATATTTGATATTTGCAAGTATTTGCTTCGAATTTTGGTATTAAAAAGATATTGGCTTTTATAGATTTCACAGTATTTACAAATTTTTTCAGGATTTTTAAAATTTGATTTTTGGTCGAAAAAGGACATACGTTTTTTATATTTATTTGTAAACATGTTTTGCTGCATTGTTTATTACACTCACACTAAGAAATATATTTACAGGTCGCATTAAGAAATAGTCGCGTTTAAATTGCAAACTTTTTTTTTTTTAAATTTCTGTTGCCTAGTGTCGTCACTTGTTAATATTTGAATTTTAATACTGTGAGCATAGTTATTAAATAAAATCCTAGATCTCCATATAATTCACTTCATGCATGTTATTTATAAAGTTTAAGTGTTATGCATTAATACTACTGTATAAGTACAAGTATTACATATTTTTATTACTTTTTATTAATATCATTCACAAGTTGCATTAACATATGACATTTTGTTTATTTTTTTCTTTTCAAACAAAAGTGTAAAGTTTAACAAAAAATTAAAAACATTTAACAAATAAATATATAGAACTAAAAATAAATAGTGTTTTCAACAAGTTACATGTAAACTTGAGAGTAAAGCAATTTAGCAAAATATAAACTCTATCACAAATAGTTTGTAAACTTACATTTGAACGAAAGTCAAAGTTTCACAAATTTTAACAGGTGAGTTTTTTTTTCCATTATCTTAAGTTTTTTAATTATATTGTTATATATTAAATACGTCATCATATTAATATTGTTGAAATATTTGTGCTTATTTCCAAAAGTGTGACAAACATGTTTTAACAAACAACGTATAACTCTCTGATTCCTATTTAAATTTGCCCGGTTGCCATATCCTGTGTTTTAATTTTGACTCCATTGCGACCCATATAAGAGCCCACTAGATCGACATTGTCCATATGCGCATTATACTTGCGGGATAATTTGTGGATAGTCGATATTATCATATGATTTTTTTTCCGATTACAATGACCAATTTTAGATGGCTGACTCATATCTTTGGTTCTCTGGAAGGCTTAGTGCCAACATATGTTGAGCATAGACTAACATACTCCGTGTCTTTCCACAAAACTGAGGTAATATCGACACAGTAAGCCGATCTAAAGAATTCTGATTTTTTCAATTCTTCGCTTTTGTCTGTAGGAAGTTTGGAGTTGGAAATCCGATTCTTTCTCACAGTACCAATACGATAAATGCCACGTGCTCTAAGATACACAATAAGTGGTTCATAAAATTTGGCACTGTTTGTAATAGTCTGATTTCAAAAGAAGAAAACAAAGAAATTTTCAATGTAAGACAAATATATTACCAGAACAAATATTTTACCTGAGTACAACATTTCCTGTTCCTCTAATGTTTGGTGTATCAGATAAAATCATGTTATCATTTTTTACTCCAGTGTAAAGTCAGCAAAAAAAATAACAAAATTAAAAATAATAATTTTTCTGGATCGCTTCATAACAAAAACCTCATTCCTTTTTAAACCCTATAATGACTTAGTGCTGCTGTTTGTAACTACCAAAAATATTTGACCTAGACTCATTTTTTATTATACCGATCGACTTAGAATCACTTTCTGAGTCGATTTATCAATGTCCGTCCGTCCGTCCGTCTGTGTGTCCATGTAAACCTTGTAATCAAACTACAGGTCGCAAATATGAATATATTTTGATGAAACATGGCATGTAAGCCATGGGATGAACGCTGTTGAAATTGGTGAGTCCCCATACAAATGACGCCTATGGAATCGACATAAATTGCCATAAGATCCAAATTTTCATATAGATCTCAGTCAAATTGGGTTTGTATGTGTTTATTACATCCATTAATCAGTAGTCGAAAAATAATACCTATACGATAATTCTTAGTCATAGGCCCATAAAGAGCTTATTCCCGATCTTTACTATCTATCTATCTATCAAAAAAAAAAAAAAAAAAAATATTGCACACATTTTTCTCAAATTTGGTTTGTATATATTTTTGGAAAATATAAGTTACTTTACCAAATATGGTCAGGATCGGTCCATTTTTCGACCTAGTCCCCATATAAATACAGCACCCGATATGAACTTTTTCGTATCTGCAGCCAAAAAAATTAATATAAATGCCACTCAAATTTGGTTTATGTTTATTTTATATATCTAATTTGTCGGGTATCGTATAGTCGATCTAGACCGACTATAATAGTTTTACTTGTTTTTGTATAATTTTTATTTAATTCAAAATACTAGTATACGAGCAAGTGCATATTAATTTATGTTCGTTATAAATAATAATAAAAAGCTATGGATCAATTAGAGATGGCGCAGGGCTTAAAATATATAAATTATCATTTAAGCATGGACCTGATGGAATTCTCAGTTCAGTATTAATTTTCTGTGCTGATAGTTTACCCATCGCCTTAACTTTAATGTTTAATACAGCAATCAAATGTGGTTATTTTTCTAAAAACATGAAGTAAAATAGACATAAAAAATTATAGAGGAATCTCTTAGTAGAACTCATTTATTTTTAAAAAAAAAGTAACTGATTCTGTATTTCGCCAGTTATCGACTATAGCAACTCTTTTTTGCAACATGGTTCCCAGAAGGACTATTAAATTATTACCAACTTGTTACGTTTTGCAGCTTAAAATAATCGAGAATTTGTAAATGCCAAACAAACTGAAAGCCGTTTAACAGGTTTAGTCCCATAAGTTTTCTTAACTCAATGAGTAAAATATTGGAAAAAATATTATTATTGAAAATAATAATATTCTGCCAGTTCAACAATTCGGTTTTAGGTCTGAACATAATACTTTACAGCCTTTATTTAGAAAAAAAAATAGTAAAAAATGACTTTATTCATGGAAAATCAACAGCGATGATACTGTTAGATATTAAATCTGCATTCGATTTTGTCTGGCATGATGCAATTATACACAAATTATTAAACATTGGCTTATATATTCGCACAGTCAGAATAATTAAAAGTTATTTGACAAATCGGTCGTTTAGAGTACATATTGGAGACAAATTCTCAAAAGAATACAATATTCCAGCTGGCTGTCTTCAAGGCTCGTGTCTCTCTCCAATTCTTTCCTTACACTAATAGGTTGCGAGTCCTCGATTTTCGCTGATAATACAGAAGTTCTAAGTTCAAACTGCAAATATCCGTGAACTCCGTGATAGATTATTTTAAAAAATGGAAAATATCTGTTAACCCAACGAAAGTCAAGCTATATCTTTTGCCAGAAAAAGAAAAGAATGCTTTCTACTGCAAAAGAATATTGAAGCAGATAGAATAGCAGTGCAATGGCAAACAAAAGTGAAATATTTAGCAATGGTCTTAGAAAAAACAATGTTATTTAATGAACATATTAGTTACATTATTCATGACTAAAAAAAAAAATAATGTATCCATTTATAAATCGTAAATCAAGTCTAAGCATTGAGAATAAATTTTTAATTTTAAAAGTTGTATTTCATGCTGTACTATTCTATGCTGCTCCTGCGTGGCATGATATATCTGCTTGTCATTTAAAACGTCTTCAAGTTTGCCAAAATAAGCTTTTAAAAATGATTAATAATTAACCACCACACTATTCAACATTACGTCTTCACTTTCTTTCTAATATTCCTTTAGTCAAAGATAAAATAATTTTTATTGTAGAACATTTTTTAATAAATGTGCAAACTCCTCCTATGAGCACATTAGTTGCATTAGTTCTTAACTTGTTGCTTCTTTTAGTCTTTAACATTTTTTTTGCTTTTATAAAATTTAAAAAAAAAATAATTTTTGTTTATTTATATTTTTTTTCTCATTAAGGTTTTTGTAGAATTAACATCATTGAAATAAAAATTTACAAATTACTACCATATATTTAAGTAGAAAAGTCAGAAATGACGAAACGCTTTGCTGCTTATCTATACTAATATAATAAAGAGGTAATGTGTTTTGTTTGTTTGTTTGTTAGTTTGTAGGAAGTAATCTCCGTAACTACCAATTGATCTTCACAGAGTCTTACTGCGGATATGGGAAGTGCTATAGGCTATCATTTATAAATATTTTTAGTGGGCGTGGCACCTCCTACACAAAGTAAATTTTTAATATCATATACATATATTGAGTACTATGATAGGGAGAGCTTTGCAAATTTGTGTGAGGTCACCTATTGTTAATATTAGTAGCTACGCCGGAAATGGGCGTGATCGGGTAAGTGGGCGTGGTACCTCCCATACAAGTAATAGTTCAATATTATATCTCGAGTAATGTGATAGAGAGAGCTTTTCAAAATTTTCTGATGTCACCTATTATTAATGTGAGCAGTCGGATGCAAAATGGACAGAATCGGACCAATAGGCGTGGCACTTGCCATACAAAGTAAATATAAAATGCCATATATCTGGAGTACTGTAATAGTGAGAGTCTTAGGACTTTGTGTAAGCCCATAAGTTATTCATTTGATTATCAGACAAAAAATGGGTGTGATAGGTGCAGTGGGCATGACACCGCCCATACAAAGTAAATATATGATATCATATAACTAGTGTTCTAAAAAAGGAAGCTTTGATACTTTGCACGAGCCTATCAGATCTTAGTAACAGTAGTCGAACAAAAAATTGGCGGGTTCACACCAATAGGCGTGGCACTACCATTGCAAAGTAACTATTTAATGTCATATATCTGGAGTACAGTAAAAGAGAGAGCTTTGTGGCTTTGCGTAAGCCCATAGGTTCTTTGTGTGATTAGTCGCACAAAAAAATGGGCATGATCGGAGCAGTGGGCGTAGCACCGCCCATGCAAAGTAGATATCTAATATCATATAACTGTTGTACTATAAAAGGGAAAGACTCGAGATTTTGCACGAGTCCATCAGATATTAATGTGAGTAGTCCAATAAAAATTGGGCGGGATGGGATTAGTGAAGCACTACGAAAGCGACAGTCTTTTGACAAGTTCATTAGTAATCAATGTGATTTGTCATGGAAAATATATCGCCAAAATCAAAAATCGCCAAACCCAAAAATCGCGAAAAATAAAAATCGCCCAAAAAACAAAAATCTTCAAAATCAAAAATGGGCAAAAACAAAAATCGCTAAAAAGAAAAATTGCCAAATGATATTCTAAGTTCAAGGCCAATAGTTAAGTGTTGCCAGATCTAATATGGATAATCCATCTTCTTCTCATGGGCAGCTACATGTACCTTGCTCCAGCATAGGAACGCCAAAAAATCTGATAATTGTTGTACCGAATGAAAAAACAAAAAAACGTTGTATATCAGCATCAGCAGCATTGAAATAAAAAAATATATACTAATAATCCATACTAACATAATAAAGAGGTAATGTGTGTTTCTTTGTTTGTAGAAGGTAAACTCCGTAACTGCTCATCTGATCTTCCTGAAATTTTCGCATAGTCTTACTGCGGATAGGGGAGTGCTACAGGCTTTATTCTTTAAATATTTTTAGTGGGCGTGGCACCTTCCATACAAAGTAAATTTTTAATATCATATATATTAAGTACTGTGATAGAGAAAGCTTTGCAAATTTGTCTCAGGTCATCTATTATTAACGTGAGTAGTCACACATATAATTAATATTAAATGTGATATATCTGAATTACTGTATTAGTGAGAGCCTTGGGACTTTGCGTGAGCCCTTTCATAACGATTCGGAAGTGGGGGGGGGGGAGAGGGTGTTGCGAAGCACACCGGGTTACATCTAGTATTATTATAATTGTGTATTATTAATATATTTTTTTTTTCCCAATAAATATGAAAATTGAAAATTAAACAACGGTAGTCATAAACTTCTTTTTATTAAACTGTATTCCGAAAAGCATTGGCTCAAACATTTGTAATAAAAAACAGAGTTTGCGGTAGAATAATTGTAATTCTAAAAGCATAGATCTGCTTTCTGGTGTTACCCAAGGCAACCACATTTTTATAAATGATCTACGAAATAGAATACAATTTTCAATTTTTAAAATGTTTTTGAGTTGTGACAAAAAATCTGATCATGAAAACCTGAAAAATGATCTTTATAGTTTCTATTTATGGTGCAATACTTATTTAATGGAATTAAAGCTATACAAATGCAAATAAATGTATTTTTCCAAAAAAAAGTTCATATCTGTTTTCTACGCATTGGAACAACCAACTGTTTTCACGGATGTTGGTATTTTGCTTGATGCAAAGCTAAGTTTGAAATGAATAAAAATGGTGTAACATTTGTTACTATTTTGGAATTACTATAAAACTATAAAAAAAAGTATCTCCTGAGTTAACTCCAGCGCGTGGTGCACTTTTATTCTCAGCTGAGTGATCAAAAATAGGCAAGCATTTTTCAAATCTGGCCTCGGTTTTGTGCTATCTTTATTGGTTGACAAGATATTAGATTTCAAGATCAATTAAATTTAGTAAAAATTAAACAAAAAAATAATTTCGTAATTTTTATATTCAATGATACGTTCCGACCAATCGGTTATAGACATTTGATAATTTTTTTTTATTTGAAAGACACTTTAATTTTTTATAACATATGCATACATGTAAGCTACGTTACTAATTTGAGTTTGGTTTAGCTCTTTAAATTTAGCTTTTAAAAAACTTTTTGATGTGTAAACATCTATACGCGCAGGGGGGTAAATTTCTATTTCACAAGGAGATAACGCTGTGTGACTTATGATTGTATTGGTGAAAAAATATTTTCAAGAGAAACTGTTCATGGGCAATTACCCAATGCATTCGAAATTGGAATTGTAGTAGGAGAGACAAACCTAAGTAACTCGTGTTTTTAACACTTTTTTTAATTTTCAAATTAGCTCCATAGACCAAATATTTGATACCATTTTTTATTTTTAAACATTTTCTTGAACACTACCTGACCAACTATTTGTCAAATAGTGTACACATTATTTATTTTACTAGCCGACTGCATTTTGTGGAATTTTTGATGTGTATTTTTATAAATACTTTATTCCTCAATAAACTATAATTAAGTTTTTATTCACAAACCACAACGATTTGTAGAATTCCACCAAAATATTTCTGTATTTTCTTAAGTTTTATTTGAGTTCTAAAGAAATCTTTTTTTCTGTTTTTATTACGTACGAATGACGATGTAATAATAGAATGCAAGTAAAGATAATGCAAAAGCAGTGTTAACTGACATGGTTGTCTTTGTTCGTACTTTTTTCAATATAGTTAGTTGGCAACGCCTCAGACCATATAAACAATTATATGTTAACAACTTTCATTAATAAACATTTTTAGTAATTATTACTAATAACCATTAAATTGATTCTTACTAAGCATTAAATTGATATAAATTTGGAATATTTTTCAATAACTAGGATATAATATAAATAAATTTTGTTAGTTGAAATTTTAATTAAATTTAATTAGTTAATAATAGCTTTAAGTTCCATTGTACATCATAAATCAATTTAACATATATTAGAACCCGCTCTGTTTGAAGCTCACATGACGACATCTTAATATAAAATGCAAATTATAATACCGTCTTCCAAGTAAGGAAAAGCGTAGGAAAATCGTATCATAAAAAAATACACTCAAACCTGTTTTTGTGCGAGGGTTAGGGACCGCATTAAAAAAAATTATACAAACAATTCTTAAAAAAAACTTCACGAGTAGTTATGAAAAATAGTTTTCGCGACGCAACTAATAATTATTTGTTTAATGCGGTGAATTGGGACCGCATAAAAAAGTCTCATTAAGAAAATAATTCAAAACCTTACAAAACAACTAAACATTTTTCAATTGTCTTTCAGAAAACATCAATTGTATTTCAGAAAACATCAATTCTATTTCAGTAATCATCTATATAATTTCATTAATACAATTTCAGAAAACATCATTCGAGTTTCAGAAAACATCATTTGAATTTCAGAAAACGTAAATAGAATTTCAGAAAACATCAATATAATTTCAGAAAACATCATTCGAGTTTCAGAAAACATCAATTGAATTTCAGAAAACATCAATAGAATTTCAGAAAACATTAATTGTATTTCAGAAAACATCAATTGTATTTCAGAAAACATCAATATAATTACAGAAAACATTCGAGTTTCAGAAAACATTATTTGAATTTCAGAAAACATAAACAGAATTTCAGAAAACATCAATATAATTTCAGAAAACATCATTCGAGTTTCAGAAAACTTCAATTGAATTTAAGAAAACATCAATAGAATTTCAGAAAACATCAATTGTATTTCAGAAAACATCAATTGTATTTCAGAAAACATCATTTGAATTTCAGAAAACATAAATAGAATTTCAGAAAGCATCAATTGAATTTCAAAAAGCATTATTCGGATTGCTGAGAACATTAATTGTATTTCAGAAAACATCAATTGAATTTCAGAAAACATCAATTGCATTTCAGAAAACATCAACTGAATTTCAGAAAACAGCATAATCGACTTATTTTTTATGCACTGGAAAATATGATGTTGATGTTTTCTTTAATTATTAGATGTTTACACATCTCCCTTGTGATCGGACTCACATGATTTTTTTTTTTACACTGTAATGGTAATTAAAAAGAAATTTATTTTTTAAGGGATATATTGACTATTCTTGTTTTATTGAAAATGATGGTTTTGAGTATTTTCTTAGCATTAAGATGCCCTGTGCTTTGAATTATTAAAACTAACTGTTTAGTTTAGTTAAGTTTTTACAATTAATTTTTATTCTATAATTTACAGTTCTTATATACTAAAATGTTTCGGCTGAATAATTATAATAAACAAAATGTGTTCCTACATCATTATTTGTATTGGTTAACAGAACATTAACCTATACAAATAATTTTATTTATGGATGAGTGTGCAAACGGTTGCCCATTCTGTTTGTTGTTATCAACGAACATTGACTTTTACGGAATGTGTAAACGCTTGCATATATGCATATTACGTTTTTCTCGTGTACGTTGACACTATCTTTTCAAATTCTACCTAAGCTTTTAACTATTATGCAGTTCCGTGCGGTCTTGGCCCTTAGAGTGAAAATTTGCTCATATGTGTCGTCTATGTTCACTAAAAAATTCAGCTGCAAGCTCTTGCAAACTTGAATGTTAGAGTGCATCAAACTCAATTTTTCGTAATATTTTGAATTTAAAATTGGTTAAAAATATACTGTAAATTAAAAAGAAGTATTCTTTATTTTTAATCGGAATGCTTTGTTAAAGTTGTTTTAAAAACAAATAAAGTTTAGATATAATTGGTAGTATTTCTATTTCTCTTTTTTAACTTTGGACAAACACCTTCATTATTTTTTTTAATATACATTAAATAATTTCCTACAATCAGTAAATTTAATATATTGGTAAAAGATCTGTGTGAAGAATGTTTTCAAATACACTCAGAACAAACAAGTTTACTATCTCGAAAATTGCTTTTTAATAACTTGCTTTTAAGAGTTTTTAAAAAAATTGGTATAAATACCAAAAATAAAGAATTTAATAAAGATTTGCTGATGAAAAAGGAATACAGGATCAGTTGAGAGATGTTATTGGTTTGAGAATGGATTATCCAAAGCAGGGATTTTGAAACACTAATGATGGTAATACTGGCAGAAGATTTCTTGATAACATTGATGATACAGCATCTATAACAAAAATTGATAAAGCTCTATTGTATTTTTTTTCTTCATTCTTTATTTACAATCTATTTTACAATATTAAGCAAATTTGATAAAATAAAAATGAACTAACATTAGTTACTGATCTTCATTAAGATCAATAACACTATAAGTACATACGAGAGATCATAGTTCATATATTTCTAGTTAATATTTTTACAATGGTATATATATTTATTATTTTTACAATATGTACAAAAATCTTTATGTAATACATTACATTTTTTTAAATTAAAAATTAAGTTCTGAATGGCAGATCAAGTACATGATGTCTTCTGACTTCTTCGCTTTCATCTAACAGTGATATGGCTAAAGGATTAACAAGATCGCTTAATCTTTGTAAATATCGTTGGCTATAATTTCCTATTTCAGTTTTTACTTGCGGGATATCAAGGTCATTGTGTATGGTATTGTTAGAAACAAACCAAGGAGCATTCATAATCATTCTTAAAGTTTTTGATTGAAATCTTTGAATAAATTCAATATTGGAATTACTTGTAGTTCCCCAGAGCTCAATCCCATAAGTCCAATCAGGCTTCAAAGTTGTTTTGTAAAGCACAATTTTATTTTCCAAACTCAATTCTGATTTTCGACCAAGAAGCCAGTAAATTTTTTTCAATTTGTTGTCAACTTGAGTTCTTTTGGCTTTCACATGATCCTTCCATGTGAGCCTTCTGTCTAAACACATGCCCAAATATTTTACACTACTTTTTTGTGGAATTTGTGTACCATTAAAATTTATTTTTGGACAATTGCCTCGTCTTAGAGTAAACGGTACATGTGTAGATTTTTGTTCATTTATTTTGATATTCCAAGTAGTCAACCATGTTTGTAAGTTATCTATTTCATGTTGAATTAAATTTGATGCATCAGTTGCTGAGTTGTTAGAGGATATAAATGCTGTGTCGTCCGCGTAGGTTGCAACGGTTATTCCATTAACACAAGGCATGTCAGAGGTAAAAAAAGTATACAAGACTGGCCCCAATACGCTCCCCTGAGGTATACCAGCTTCAATTTTTCGCAGAGTAGACATATAATTGTTCACCTTAACATAAAAAGATCGTTCCTTTAAGTATGACTTAAGAACAAGGTAAAATGGAGCTGGAAGATAATTTTTCAGTTTGTACAGCAATCCCGCGTGCCAAACGTGATCAAAAGCCTGCTGTATATCCAAAAATACAGCTGAGCAGTATTTTTTGTTTTCTAATGCATTAGTAATAATATTGACTATTCTATAGCATTGCTTGGGGGTTCCGTGTTTATGACGGAAGCCAAACTGATACTCTGGGATTATGTTTTTGTTTTCTAGAATTGGAAGCAGTCTCCGAAGGAAAGTCTTTTCGAAAATTTTTGAAAATATAGCCAGTAAACTTATTGGCCTATAAGAGCTAACTTTGTTTTCTGGTTTGTTCGGTTTAGCGATAGTAATTTCGGCACAATTCCATTGAACAGGGAAATGGTGTAATCTGAGGATTAAGTTAAAGAACTAACTTCAGTTGGATGTGAGCAATTGGAAGATCCATTTGGCATGCAGAGTCCAGAATATTTATTATATGCGATTCATTTGAATTCAACGAAAAAGGTTTGAATGTTTCACTCAAATGATTTGCAAATGCAGTTGCTTTCTGAATATCTGTTCTACACCAAGAGTCGTTAGAATCTTTTATTGGAATATTTCTCTTAGCAGGTCTTTTCAAATATTTTGTTGCTTTCCACAAACTGTATTCCTTATTCGGTGCATTTACATTAATATTACGAAGATATTCTCCAATTTCCTTGTTTTTGTATTTTGAAATACGTTCTTTGAGAAGCTCTATTGTATAACTTTAAAAAGTTGCTGACTGCTAAGTTCACATAGTGTTATTGATTCTGAAAATTTGATAAATTCGCTTTGGAGACACTTAGACTTTATAACAGTTTATATGGAAGTTGGAAAAAATTATCTCCAACTGTGCATAAGGTACTATGCCATGGTGAGAACATTATAAAATATCACTTCTTTCCCATTGGCGAAATGTCACAAGAGGCTCAAGAAGCGAAAAATAAAGAATTAAGACTTAGACATACAAGACAGTGCAGCAGAAAATATCAAAACGTGGATTAATCAAAATGTTGTAGATCTCTTCAGATTCTTTAATAACATTGCTAAGATATCATGTGAAACACAATATTGAAAAAGCAATGTTACCAGATTTTGAAGATCTTGTAGATCTTTACTATATTTTAAATTTTTTTATGTTAAGTTTTTTTTATTTCAATGTCGTAGATAAAAATATATATACATATATTTAAGGCTGTTTTTTTAATGAACTCTAATTAAGCCGTATCACCCCAGTAGTATATTTTGGGTTTTTTCGTTTCTATATTAGTCGATACGGACAAAAATTAATTTTTATGCAAATGGAAAGTGTTACCGTATGGTAGCTTTGGGCAGATTCGGGTTAAATTATTTATAAATTTTATGAAATGTTGACGAAATTTTTTTCTATGTAACTAAGTGCGTTCAGCAGAAAATTGAGCTATGTAATATAAAAAAAAATTCACAATTGCTCGTTTTGACCCCACGAGTATGCAGTGGTTAAATTGTCACAAAATCGATAGGTAATTTAATAGACAACAACTCAAAAAAAAAAACCGCGATAAAAAATTTTAAACCGTTCAATAGTTATAGATTTTTGATAACTCACACCCCCTAAAAAAGGGCACAGTGCAGCGTTGTTATTTGTTGGTGATTTTGCAATTTAAATTACAAGGGTTTATTGTTCGTCAACAGTGACGATCGGTTTTGCCAAAAAATCGTATATGGCGATTTTAGTAATGTCTAATTATGTTCTGTGTGTAAGTTCCACTAAATATTGTTTGAGGAATGTAACTCGGTTGTGACGAGTAATTGTTTAAAACAGGTACAAGCAGTTCTAAGAAGGGAATGAAAATGTTGAAAATAAAGAGCCCCCGAACGAGAAAAATTTTCAACTGATGAATACAATATCAAGGAAATCAAAGATTTGTACCAAGAATACCGATTGATATTGAAAATTCAGCAACTGAATATTGAAAAGTCAATACGTTTGCAAAGAAATTTATAATTTAGAAAGCGCGAATTTATTGACTGAATATTTAAATATGTGTGCTTCAATCCAAATTAAATCAGTTTTGTCTCTGTTTTTGAATTTCTTAAATTGTCAATATAATGAATGTTCTTATTCTTTGCTTTCTTTTATATTTATTACTAGATGTAACCCGGTGTGCTTCGCTACTCTCTCCCCCGAATCATATTGAGAGGGCTCACGCAAAGTCCAAGGCTCTAACTGTTACAATAATACAGATATATCACATTTAATATTAAGTTTGTATGGGGTGCCACGTGCATTTGTCCAATCCCGCCCATTTTTTTTTTTGTCTGACTACCCACGTTAATAATAGATGACCTGAGACAGATTTGCAAAGCTCACTCTATCATGGTACTTAATATATATGATATTAAGTAAATTTTACTTTGTATGGGATGTGTCACGCCCACTAAAAATATTTGAAAAAATACAGCGTGTAATACTTCCCATATCCGCAGTAAGGCTCGGTGAAAATTTCAGGAAGATTAGATGAGCAGTTAGGGAGTTTACCTCCTACAAACAAATAAACAAACACATTTTAACACTTTATTATTTTATTATAGATTATATGTATAGATTTTTTTATTTCAATACTTGCTGATATACAATGTTTTTTGCATTTTCATTCGGTACAACAATTATCAGATTTTTCGCCGTTCCTACCCTGGAGCAAGGTACATGTAGCTGCCCATGAGAAGAACATGGATTTTCCAAATTAGATCTGGCAACACTTAACTATTGGCCTTGAACTTAAAATATCATTTTGCAATTTTTCTTTTTAGCGATTTTGATTTTGCCCATTTTTGATTTTGAAAAATTTTTGTTTTTGGCCGATTTTTATTTTTCGCGATTTTTGGGTTTGGCGATTTTTGATTTTGGCAATATATTTCCACGACAAATCACATTGATAACTAATGTACTTGTCAAAAGACTGTCGCTTTCGTAGTACTTCATATTTTTTATATAGAAGGTGCCACTCCCACTAATCCCATCCCGCCCAATTTTTATTGCACTACTCACGTTAATATCTTATGGACTTCTGTAAAATGTCGAGTCTTTCCCATTTTTAGTACACCAGTTATATGATATCATATATTTACTTTGTAAGGGTGGTTCATACAAAGAACCTATGGGCACATGCAAAGCCACAAAGCCCTCTCGTTTACAGTACTCCAGATATATGACATTAAATAGTTACTTTGCAGTGCCACGCCCGTTGATGTGAACCCCTCCAATTTTTTGTCCGACTACTCTTAATAAGATCTGATGGTGTCGTGCAAAGTGTCAAAGCTTCCCTTTTTTAGTACACCGGTTATATATCATATATTTACTCTGTACGAGCGGTGCCATGCCCACTGCTCCGATCACGCCCATTTTTTTCTAACTAATCACATGAATAAGTTATGGACTCACACAAAGTCCCAAGACTCTCACTATTACAGTACTCTAGATATATGGAATTTTATATTTACTTTGTGTGGCAGGTGCCACGCCTATTGATCCGATACTGCCCATTTTTGTCCGAATACTCACATTAATTATAGGTGGTATCAGAAAAATTTGAAAAGCTCTCTCTATCACAGTTTTCGAGATATATAATATGGAACTAATTCTTGTATGGGTGGTACCACGCCCACTTATCCGATCCCGCCCATTTCTGCCGTAGCTACTAATATTAACAATAGGTGACCTCACACAAATTTGCAAAGCTCTTCCTGTCATAGTACTCAATATATGTATATGATATTAAAAATTTACTTTGTGTGGGAGGTGCCACGCCCACTAAAAATATTAAAAAAAAATAATAGCCTCTAGCGCTTCCCAATTTCAGGAGGATCAGATGGCTAGTTACGGAGATTACCTCCTACAAACAAACAAACAAACAAACACACATTACCTCTTTATTATAAAGGGTCCGCCAAATAACTTTTTTTTTTTGAGAATGCTATAAAAAAAAACTACTGAAAATTATCTCAAATTTCTTTTTTTATTTGAAAGTACGGTCCTTCCGGTTAATAATGGAAAATAACTTCATTCAAATGGCTGCCTCAGCTGGCCATGAAGCAGCCTACACGATGGGTCCAATTTTTAAGGACATTATAGATTGTGTGCAGCTGTATTTCACCAATGGCTTCATGAATATTGTCCTTTAAAGCGTCAATTGTCTCTGGCTTGTTGGCGTAACACTTATCATTGAGGGCACCCCACAGATAATAGTCCAACGGTGTCAAATCGCAGCTCCGAGGTGGCCAAACGACATCAGCTCTGTGGCTGATAATGCGATCTTCAAAAACAGGGCGCAAAACAAAATGTTGCCAATATCCTCCTCTTCAATTTTTGTGAACAAAAATTCGTTCAACGTGGCCCGATAACGATCGCCATTGACTGTAATGGCCACTCCTTGCTCATTTTCGAAGAAAAATTACCAATTATGCCTCTGGACCAAAATCCGTACCAAACCGTGACTCGTTTTGGGTGTATCGGCTTTTCAATGTATGCGTGCGGGTTTTCTGTGCCCCAAATGCGACAATTTTACTTGTTTACATACCCGCCAAGACCAAAATGAGCTTCTTCTGAAAAGATGATTTTTTTTTGGCAAAATCGGCATCTTCTGCAAGTCGATCGCAGGCCCACTTAGCGAAGCGAAAACGCATTGGATGGTGAGTTGGCTTCAACTCCTAAACCAATTGGACTTTGTATGGCATCAGACCAAGGTCTTTATGCAAAATTCGTCTCAATGGTGCATCCGAAATGTTCAATTCTTGAGAACGACGGTGAATTGATGTTGATGGCGCTTCACTCACACCTTCTGCCACAGCAGCAATATTCTCGGGTGTACGCACTGTTTTTGGCGTTTCACGCTTTGGTTTATCGATGAGGATGCCATTTTCTTTCACTTTTTTTTTTCACAAGATGACGAACATACGGAGCTGACGGTGCTTCTCTTCTTCCAAAATCCGTACGCAAATTTCGCACACATTCTGCAACATTACCATGATTTTCAAAGTAATGTCGCAATATTTCCCAGCGTTGTTCAAGCGTATACACAACCATATTCGTTCAGCGGAAGGAAGGATAATTATCTGTCAAATCAGTCCTGAGCTAAGTGTTACCATTCACGAAATAAGCACTAGTTGAAAAAAAAAACGTTAGATAGCGGACCCTTTATTAGTATAGATATATAACTAATTTATTAAATTTATAACATCATATGATATATTTTAAATATTCTCCACACTGTGTAAAGAGTACAGCGTAAATCAGAGCTTTTGAGATCTCAATTAATGATTTCCGATTCCTCAATATTATTGTGAAAACAGGCCTTTCCTAAACTATAATTTATATAGTCCATTTCATTTAGTATTGGATTGATCTGATCCTCCAAGTAATCGAATTTGTGCGTAGGTGCAATTATTCAATTTGCTAAACATTTTTAGTCACCGAGTAATAGAGTACTTTTTGTACTTCATATAAAATATAAGAGTCATTGTACGTATCATTAACATCGTTAAAATGAGTTTTCATCTTCAGCAACATATCCAGAACTGCATTAATGGCGCTTTCTACAACTGGTCTTATCATCGCAATTTTTCTTATTATATCGGTATCTTTTTAAATTATACATCTTGGTATATAAATTTTATCTTACTGACGAATAACACAAGGGAACAAAATTGAACTTTTTTTGTGTTGATTTGAAATTTATAGCAAATTTTTACTAATTTGAGGTCGCTGATTTCAAATCT